>JADLZK010002112.1:0-587101 GCA_015847255.1 Hyparrhenia diplandra
CTCTCATAGATCCTATTGTTTCTTCAAAGCGTTTGTCCGCTCATAGACCAAAAAGTTTCCTTCATTATAGATCCGAAGGTATTGAGAAAAGCGAAAGATTGTGATTAAGCATAGCAGCTCCAAGAGACTTGTCAAACATTGCTTGCACCCTCTCGATTTTCTTAAACACGCATAATCAGATTGCCCCGGAAGAAGAACTCTTGGGAAACTAGTTTTTCTTGATGATCTTCCCACTTTTGTTCTTGAAATATGACGACAAGCATTTGTCTATGTACTAGCCGGCCGTACTTCTTCAAAGATCTCTTGCATATCATTCGGAAGATCTTCCATGGTGACGTCTAGAACGTCATCCCCGCAGTGAGGCGTCGGGCATCTTGAATCAAACTTGATTGTCCCATCGGGCGTGCCAAAAAGTGTGTTGACACAAAATTGCCTGTGTCGCACACAATCGACTGTGCTTCAAAAAGTAGCTAGCTTGGTGCGTGCCGGGCGTTGAAACCGGAGCGTGCGTCGCTTTGTCCCAAAACCGACAAGGGATGAAATTTGTTAGATTCAAAAGATGGAACGTGTCGGGTGAGACCGACAGTTCCATATATGCGCCCCGGGGGCCACTTATTTACGCACATATAGCTATGAGAAGCTATTCGCCAACAGATTTTATGGATCATTCGGTAAACACGTAGGAGAAGGTAAATATGAACATAGTTGCCGAATGACTATAAAGAAGACATGTTTGAACAAGTATCCAATCATTTATGTTGTAATAATTAAAGTTCATGTCGTTGATCGAACAAGCTTGATCAATACCAAAAATATAAAAGAAAGGTAGATCATATAAATAAATTTAATCTAAATAATAAAATGCATAGGCCTAATCCAACTAGTCCGCGCGACGCCTAGCTTTCTTAAACCCGTCTAGCATAAACTCAATTAAGTCAATCCACCGCATGATACAACTTAATTAAAATCTACACCACTCCTAATAACTAGACTAATCCACCGCATGATACGGTCTAGTTATGAGAAGCTAAAAGCATTCATCACCCAAATAGATTTATAAACACTCACTACTCGTTAAAGCAGAACCGATTCGGTAAGGTTACCGAATCGGGATCCATGAAGAAGGAACAAGCACGTAAACTAAATAAAACCTATCGATTAAAACCGAATTCTAGTCCACCGGATGACTAGCTCTAGAGTAACCCAAAGACCAGAGATCGCCGCAGACGGTACCCGATCCTGTCAAGGCCTATCTTCATCTAACGCATTTTTGAACCCGCAACATGTGACAATCTAGATTGATATAAACTCGGCTATCATGGATATATGATTTAAACATAAGATCTAAGCATCATGACAGATAAGGCATTGAAAGCATAGGATAGATCTATGATAACGTGAAGCCGAGCCAAAAATCAATCTAGATTGGGCAATAAAAGTGTTGCAACTATATAAATAAACATAAAAAGCATGCAAACACGTGGTAACTTAATGAATCTATTAGATTTTGCCAAGTCTAATAAAGCCGATAACTATCTTGTTCATGCAAAGCCATCAAGCAAGCACCAGCCGCACGGTTACTCCGCCGAGACAAACTAAAACACGAACAAAGACTTCCCGTCATCAAGTAGACGCCGGCCGCACGCCATCCCATCGAGATAAACGAGACTACCGCTACTAAGCAAACGCCACCGCGACGGCCATTCGGCCGGCAAAACGGGGTTGTCGATACTTACGGAGGTCGACGGATCGATGATTCCTCTCGAAGAACTCGACGACACGACACAAGGACTCGAAGTTGGCACGGGGCCGGTTGATTGTATTGATTGAACGATCCCTATTACAATGGCCGAGGGCTTATATTTATACCCTGGGTGACAATACGAGTCCTAATGACTTACGAAAATAATACATAGATTTTCTTTAATATACAAGATTTCCTTAAGATGCAAGCTTGAGTCGCAAGTCTTCAAGAGTCTTGGTCGACGTGGACATCCTTCCCCGAACGGGAACCTTCCCGCTGCTTTATTTACGGTTTTGCCCTTGTATTGCCGACCGCACTCTTTCCCGAATCCTGACAGTTCCCGAATGCCGAATGTGGTTGCCGAATTGATCTCATCTCTCCCAGAATATTTCTATTATTAGCATCTTGCACCGGCCCACCTGTCTGTCTGAGATCTTTACCAAAATTTGGTGTTAACATCATCCATCACCAATATTTCACCCAACTCCCCCGCAAATAGAGTGAGGGCAAGATGGACCTCTCCCGATACACACAAACCAATCTCAACTATTGAATTCCTCGCTCCATCTAGTCATGGACATGCACAACCCCGTGCATGCATTTGATTGAGCCTGACATTTGTTGCTTCCTCTTGTTATGATTAGGGGATCGACTAGGTGTAGATCAGTGGGGTTGATCTTTGCATTTGGGATAAACAAATAGATTACCCTAGAACATGACCTAGGGAGAGAGAGAGAGAGAGAGAGAGAGAGAGAGAGAGATGAGAGGAGTGATAGAGTAAAGACCATACCTGAGGGGTTGGAGCTAGGATGGAGTCCAGTATGTCGTCGTGTCAGTGGAGAAGGACGACGCAGTGCAGCTGCCTCCCGACAACGACGAGGCAGGGGCGATGTGGAGCTTCCCATTGCTTCAGCGCCTCCCTGTAGGATTGGACCTGGGATTGAGGTGGGGGTGTGGCAGCAATGAACCTCATGCGATGTGTCATGACCCCCACCTCTTATTTATGGCACTGTGCGATGGGGGTCATTTGCCATGTATTGGGACTGGGCGTCCCGATCAGGACGCGAGGTCAAGGCCCACACATAGCCGCCGGACCGAGTATTGTGGAGATCAATCTAACGCCTCTAGCATGCGCCATTCGCAGTAGGCCTAACCACGGACACCGAGATCAATTTGCTCGCGGTGATGACAACGTTGACCTTGGAGATTGCATCACGGGAGAAGGGATGAAGAGGCGCAATGGAAAGCAGCGGCTTCCACGACTCGGAGGTGGCCAGAAGTAAGGAAGTATTTATACTAAAAGTGGTAAGAGTAAAATTGGCAACAAATTGTTTTTTAATTTTGTTTATTTTTCTGACTAATAAAAATCTGGCAAATCTCTTACCGCATTTCTAATAAAAGAAACAAATTCCAAAAAAGGCACATAAATAAAATGAATCAATTGTCAAAAAAAAAAAAAAAAATGAATCAATGATCAACCATCGCTACATCAAATATAGCGATCACTACCGGAGGTCATGGTTTTCCGTGAGCGCGAGCTCACGGAAAGGCCCTTTTTCCTCGCGAAAAGAATCAATGCTCCTCACGGGTAAGCGGTCACGAGAAAGCATATATATATATGGATCGATCCATATATATATCACCATAGATAAACTGACTGACACGTTTTATTTACTTGTCAAAACTTCATACACGCCAGAGTGAGATTGCATGCCAGGCTGCTGCTATAGCCCGTTATAGTCCTCTATAGCCTGTTTTGACACGTTGAATAGCTAATTACCTTGACCTGCTATTTAAAACACTGATGCCAGCGTGCGACACGACGACGCATATATATGGCTATTGACCGCCTGACTTAACTTGCTCTCGCCTTGCCCGGCCGGAGCCAATTCTCCTGTCCTACCAACCTCGTCGTCTCCTCCGATCATCTAGCAGCAGTCGCACGTACGACCCCGCCGACGCCGTCGTCCCCACGCCACTCACTTGCTCCTCCTCCACCCGCATGCCTATATAACCCAACCCTAATTCCGCATTCTTCCTCACCAAACCTCTCCGAGCCACCCAGCGAGCTCATCAGCCTTCTTCGATCGACCTGTCAGTGACCTGTCAGCTGCAGCCTCGTGGCCGCTCGATCGACCTCTAGCTTCAAACTTTCCCAGCTGTGTTAAGCGATCCATAAAGCCATGGGCAGCTTGGACACCAACCCGATTGCCTTCTCCGCCTTCGGCGATGACGCCTCCGGCTTCCAGCCCCTGAACCCCCGACGACGTCCGCTCCTACCTCCACAATGCCGTCGACTTCATCTCCGACTACTACAAGTCCGTCGAGTCACTGCCGGTGCTGCCGGACGTCAAGCCGGGGTACCTGCGGAACGAGCTGCAGTCCGCGCCGCCCACGTCCTCCGCCCCGTTCGACGTCACCATGAAGGAGCTCAGGGCCTCTGTCGTCCCGGGGATGACTCACTGGGCCAGCCCCAACTTCTTCGCATTCTTCCCGTCGACCAACAGCGCCGCGGCCATCGCCGGCGACCTCATCGCTTCCGCCATGAACACCGTCGGGTTCACGTGGCAGGCCGCGCCGGCTGCCACCGAGATGGAGGTCCTCGCGCTCGACTGGCTCGCCCAGCTCCTGCGCCTGCCGTCAAGCTTCATGAACCGCACCGGCGCTGCTGGACGCGGCACCGGCGGCGGCGTCATTCTGGGAACCACCAGCGAGGCCATGCTCGTCACGCTCGTCGCCGCGCGTGACGCTGCCCTGCGCCGGAGTGGCTCCCAGGGCGTGTCTGGGCTACCACGCTTGGCCGTGTACGCCGCGGACCAGACGCACTCCACCTTCTTCAAGGCGTGCCGCCTCGCCGGTTTCGACCCTGCCAACATCCGATCAATCCCCACCGGCCCGGAGACGGACTACGCCCTGGACCCGGCGAAACTTCTCGAGATCATGCAGGCCGACGTCGACGCCAGCCTCGTGCCCACCTACGTCTGCGCCACCGTCGGCACCACGTCGTCCAACGCCGTCGACCCTGTGGGAGCCATCGCCGACGTCGCCGCCGTGTTCAACGCGTGGGTGCACGTCGACGCGGCGTACGCCGGCAGCGCCTGCATCTGCCCGGAGTTCCGGCACCACCTGGACGGCGTCGAGCGCATCGACTCAATCAGCATGAGCCCGCACAAGTGGCTGCTCACATGCCTGGACTGCACGTGCTTGTGGGTGCGCGACACGCACCGCCTCACCGACTCGCTGGAGACCAACCCAGAGTACCTCAAGAACGATGCCAGCGAGTCTGGCAACGTCACTGACCTCAAGGACATGCAGGTCGGCGTCGGCCGTCGATTCCGGGGCTCAAGCTCTGGATGGTCATGCGCACCTACGGCGCCGCCAAGCTCCAGGAGCACATCCGGAGCGACGTCGCCATGGCCAAGATGTTTGAGGACACCGTGCGCGCCGACGACCGGTTCGAGGTTGTGGTTCCCAGGAACTTCGCGCTGGTGTGCTTCAGGATCAGGCCACAGGGTGCCATGACAGAGGAGGACGCCGACGAGGCTAACCGTGAGCTCATGGAGCGTCTCAATAGGACCGGGAAGGCGTACCTGGCGCACACGGTGGTCGGCGGCAAGTTTGTGCTGCGGTTTGCCGTCGGTTCGTCGCTGCAGGAGGAGAGGCACGTCCGTAGTGCGTGGGAGCTCATCAACAAGACCACCACTGAGATCATGCAGGAATAGAAAGTCCATGAGCGAATTTATACTTTTATTGGTATCTTTGATTCATTGTTGTTTGCCCAAAGGAGGAATAATAAAGCCACTTGAAGATTATTTTGACAAAAATGTGGAGTATTAGTTTTCTTTAAGGAATATCAGTACACTCCCTCTGATCCAAATGATTGGCCGCTTGAACTTTTTTTTGGTACACCCATTTTACTGTACATATAGATATAAAATATGTCAAGATACAAAAGAAAATTGATGAACTGAAAAAGTTAAAAGTGGAAAATTTTCTTGGTAGTAAAACAGATCCGACATTGGACTTCATGCTCGGATCTTTCTGATTAATGTGAAAATTTATAGCATTTATCTTTTTTCTTAACGCATCCAGTGAGAAGTAGTGTGGAGCCTCCAATTAGTAATATTAGTAATAGTAATAATAGTAAGATGTTTTCTAGAGGCACTCCGGACACAATACAACACCTATTTTTTTTTATTGTGTTTATGTCAAATCTTATGGCGTGCTATACATATCCTTTTGGATTAGCTCCTCCCACCAATATGAGTGATCTTTTTATAAGGTGGTACAAAATTGCTAATAAAAAGGATAACTCATTGTTATTAACAGCAGCTGCTGTGCAGTTTGGTTAACAAGAAATGAAATGGTTTTAACAAATGTAGGCCAAAATCGTTCTTGCAGGTACTCTTCAGGGGAAAACATTGGTTGCGACGGTGGGCAAGTCTGCAGCGGCATGACGATCAGCGCGAATGACTGATTCACACTGCACAACACCTTGAGTCATCGGCGTTACAATTTTTTAGTTCATGTGGTTGGTTAGCTGCAAGACACATTGGTCAAGTTTAAGAAAAAAAAACTCTATTCTGGTTCGGTTTTCCTAGGCTACAACTGTGTGCATTTGGTAGACTATTATTTGTAGTCATTGGGCAAAACGTTGTAATAATTGGCCTAATTCTATTAGATGATAGATGAAACCGGATTTTATATCCATTATCTTAAAAAAAAAGGCACTCGGACCGACTTTGCCAATTATGTGTAAAACGTTGTGTCATGGTCTAATACCACCGTCACAGTAATGTCTGGCTAATGCGTGCTCCGATGGCCTAGCTCTAGAGACAATGACACAAGATTTATACTGGTTCGGGGCGAATCGGGCTCCCTAGTCCAGTGTGATCACTATCCGAGCTCAAACGCTCATACCAGGGCGAGTACAAGCGAGTCAAGAGAGGGAGAGCGCTCCCAAGTCTCTGTGATTGAGGCAAGTGCCAATATCGAGTGTGTGAGTGAGTATGCGGTTGCTGGATGTTGAATCCTTGAGCCTTGCCTCAACCCGGAGGCCTACCTCCCCTTTTATAGTCGCAAGGGGGGCAGGGAACACGAGCTCCCCTCGGGTTGAGGACTTGGGGAAGCGAGAACACATGTGCAGGGCAGTGGATGCGTGGAAGAGCTCTTAATTGAGCTCCCGGCGGGGACGAGAGCTCCCTTCGAGCTCTTGAGTGCCTTGGGCGTTGAAATTGGTCGTCGTCGCACGCGGGAATCGCGGTTTGGGCGGTGGTCAGGCGTCGCCCTGTCTCTAATCGTAGTTGGAAGACGTCTTCTCGGTATGGGGGTGCCCATACCGTCGATGGGAAGGTGTACCCCGTATGTACCTGCGTGGCACTGTAGCGGGGCTGTTGGAGTCGATGGGGTATGGCGAGGTGGTCGAGTGACCTCTCCCTGTAGCTGTAGCTCTACGTGGCTACAGTGCCTGTCAGGGAGTGGTTGAGCTTGTCAGGGGAGTTGTTGGCCAACTCTCGTACCCGCATGCTTCTTCGAGAAGGCGGGCGGACGAGCTCGGCGGTCGTCGTCGTGAGGCTCGCCGCGCGAGGGAGCTCGAGCGAGGTGGAAGAGGTCGGGACGAGGTCGAAGCGTTGAAGACGGGGAGCTCGTCGTTGAGAGACTTCGAGCGGAGCGGAACGATGGATCTCCGTCCGAGGAGCTGATTTGTGAGAGCCCGAGCGAGGCGGAGGCTTGTCCTTGCGTGGAGAGCTCATGTGTGATGGAGACTTCACGTGCCACGGTAGGATGTCTTGCCTTTCTCACGATCGGGGTTCGGGGTTGTGTTTGGGCTGAGAGCTCGCCTGTGGGTATCCCAAATATCGATCCCCCACAGTAGCCCCCGAGCATTTGGGGGAGAAGGGGTCTCTCCCAGATGCTGTCCGCGTGGCGGTCTTCTTAAAGAGCGGGGACCCTTGTCGAGGATTGACGTTTATTCGTGGGTGCGCAAGGAAGGCACCCGCTGGTGTAGCTCGAGGCTCCGTGAGAATAGTAGATTCTCGCGGAGGCTTTAGAATTTTGTGGGCTCATTGACCTGTTCCGGGCGATTGTTCACGGAGGTGGTGAGCTCGAGCTCGATCTTGCCTCGTTAGCCGAGATCAAGTGCTCGGTGAGCCGTCGGGATAGTCCAGGTGAGGCTCGAGCTCGTCAGCTCGTTCGTCTGATCAGCTGGTGGATCAACCTCGAGGTCCGAGAGCCTGACTTCCGTGGTTCTCGAGCCCCGGCGATGTCGGGGGTGAGACGCTTCCTCATCGGAGAGGTTAGCTCGGAGTCGATTGTGGCCCTCGGCCGACCCGGCGTGCACAAGCAAAAGCCCCCGAGCCTTTTCGAGAGCTCGAGGCGCGGGCCGTCGATGCCGCTTTCGCAAAGGCGCTCCTGCGCTCGTGGTGTCTCTAGGCGGCCTTTGAAGCTCTCGAGCTGAGGCCGCTCGCGAACCTAGAGGCGGTGAGCTCGGCGTTGCGAGCTCGCTTTTTTTTTGGAGCTCGGCGATTTGACCGTTGCACTGAGCTCTTGGATTTTTACCCGTTGTGTAAAAAATAGCCGTTGAGATCTTACCGTTGGGGTTTTTACCGTTGGTGGGGAGTTATCCCATTAATGCCGCGGCCGTTCGGCTTCCGCCAGGTGTCGTGCGCGCGTCGATCTCGCAGTGTCAGTTGCGGGCGGACGTGGTGCGTGGTGGGTCCCCCGGCGGTTTCACCTCGTCGCCTCCGCCGCGCTGGAGCTCTATAAATAGGCAGAGGTTGGGGAGCGGATTCACCTTCCCATCTCCTGCCATCCTTCGCCCAGAGAGAGAGAGTTCAATCGCCGCCGCCTGCTTGTAGATCCGATCTCCCATCTCCCCTGCTTCATCGGCGACTTGCTTCGAAGACCGAGAGATGGGTTCGTGGCTGCCTTCGACGGCGACGGAGTCGTTGATCGAGAGGTGCAGCATCGTCGGTGGGCTGCCGTACCCACGGATGGCGGCGGAGGAGCGGATCATCCCGCCGGCGTCTCACGCGGTCCCCGACCCGCCGGAGGGGTATGTCGTTTCCTTCGTCGCCTTCCACGAGCGCGGGCTCGGCATGCCCGTGGATGACTTCTTCCGGCGGCTCATCTCGTACTAGGGCATCGAGCTCCAGCACCTCACGCCCAACGGGGTGCTGCTTCTCTCGGCCTTCACCATGCTCTGCGAGGGGTGGTTGGGGATTCCTCCCAACTGGGAGCTCTTCAAGCACTATATCTATGCGAAGATCCGACCTTGCCCCGGGCAGCGGGAGGCGGCCCGGCCCCGATTGTGCTGCGTGCCGATCGTGCAAGGGGGGGGAAGGTCCGGGAGTCCTTCCCGGAGGATGACTTCCCGTCGGCCAACCCTGGGTGGAGGGAGGAGTGGTTCTACCTGAAGAACGACGCCTCTCATCCTCTGCCGCGGTTTACTGGCCGCACCTTCGGCAAGGGGAGCCAGCTGTGGCGCGAAGGTCCGCACGACAACACCATGGAGGATGTGGAGGCGGCTGTGAGCAAGATCAAGCTGCTCCGGGAGGCCGGGCTGACGGTGAACCACATCATCGAGGCTGGCCTTCGCAAGGCGGTGGTGCCTCTCCGCCGTCGGACTCGCCGGATGTGGGAGATGAAGGAGGAGGAGGCCCCGTTCCTGGGGATGGCAAACGCCCCTGGTCTCACCGTCGACCAGGTGGAGTTTTGGATGAAACAAGTGACGAAGACGGGGGTGAGGGCGCCAGGAGCTCCCCAGGTCCTCCCCAACCCAGAGACTTCTGCGCTGGTAAGTGCTCGTCGTTTTGCCTTAGCTCATCCCTTCGACGTCTTGAGTCTTTTAATGAGCTCGAGCTTCACGGGTTGGCGCGGTGCGTCCTTTCGGCTCTCAACCCCCTCTTCTGTGAGGTGAGGCCGACACCTACCGGCGTCCGAAGAGGCGCTTGCTCGGAGCGAGGGTGCAGGCTCGTCCGGGGCGGTGGCGGCGAGCGGCGGTCGAGGAAGTGGAGCCTGGCGCCCCGGCCGCAGGGGCGCCTCCGACGTCGGAGGCGCCTCGGCCGGAGAAGTCGGGACCTCATCGGGGCCTGCAAGCTCGCTGCCCCTGGTGATGGCCTTGGCGCGGCGGCGCTCACCCCAGCCCTCATTGCCGGCGCCCGAGCCCTCGGCGCAAGGTCGGGCGCTCGATCGGGGGCGACTCGGGGATCCGGAGCAGCCGAGGCTCGAAGAAAAAGCAGAAGAGGGTGGCCGCTAGGTAAGCTCCTTACCCTTCGTGTTGTCATTGGTCGTAATGGTTGGCCCGCAGTGCCCGACTTTCGGGTCGTGCTCGGGGCGGCGGCGTACCTCGTGAAATGCCCGAGACAGCGTGCGAAGCTTTCGGCCTAGGTGCGAGCTCGGGTTTGAGACGACGAGCTTGATGGCGCCGTCCACTATGAGCTCGGGACCGATGAGCTAGAGTGCGGTGCGATGAGCCCGGGACCGGCTCACGAAGCTCGACGGCGGGAGCGGGGGCGATGACGACGAGCTCCACGGGCGGGACCGGGAGCGGCGACGCCGAAGCGTAGCGACGGGCTCAAGGATGATGGCGTTGTTCCTTCAAGGGACGCTGTCGACGGCGCCTCGGTAGACCTCCGAGCTTCCCACGCCCGGGCTCCCCATCGGCGCCGACCGCCGCGGTGGGTTAGGCGTCAAGACCGTCTTTGGCTCGCTCGATGAGCCTCGGCCCGGCGTCGTCGGGGGGGCGGCCGGGCGCTGGCACTCAAGCCGCCCGCGAGCTCCTCGGCGGTGATGGAGACGGAGGAGGTGGTTCCGGAGGAGACTCCCGCCACCGACGAGCCGGCTGGAGAGGAGTCCGCATGAGGCCGAGATCCGTCCTCGGGCCGAGGAAGTCGTTGACATTTCCGGCGGCGAGGATGCCGACGCGGCGGCAGGGCGGTGGAGACCGGCGACGAGGGCTGGCGGACGAGGCCGTGGAGGGGTGCCGCCACTTAAACGCCGTCACCGCTGTGGTGCCGTTCCTCGTCGTAGGAGCGATTGAGGTTGGCGAGGGGCTAGGGTGTCCGTCTTATTTGTCGCGCGGCGAGCGTCCCTCCGGTGGGCACGGACGTCGTCCTTCCTCCGACCTATGCCCGGATGGCGCAGCAGCCGCCTTCGCCGTTGGTGGATCCGGGGACGTCGTCGATTGGCGCCCGGCGAGATGTGTGCGCTTCGGCTTGCCCAGGTTTAGATCCGCCGCGGCGTCAGGCATTCTTTCGTGTTTTTTTCGGCCTGCGTATGTGCTCATGCTTTTCAGGGCGTGAAGGACGCCATCGCGGGGTACAATCGGCTGACGCAGACGCCGGCCGAGGGCCGGCGGCCCGCCGGAAGGCCGACGGAGTTGTGTGCGGACATGTGTGCCGAGCTCGGCTCGGCGCAGCTTCAGCACCGGTTCCTGGAGCGTCAGGCGAAGGATGTCGTCGAGTTCGCCCGCGACGCGGAGGGCTGTGCCTCTCGGGAGGCCCAGGAGAAGGTGGAGACCGCCCTGCGGGAGGCGGCCCGGCGGAGGAGGAGCTCGAGCTTGCCCATAAGCAAAGCAGCGCGAGAAGATGCGAGGAGGAGCTCAACTCCTTCGCCGGAGGCTCGGCGACAATTGAGCTAGAGCGCTCGCCGCTTGAGCTGAGCCGGAGTCCTCCCGGAAGGACAAAGACGGCTCGCCGAGCAGCTCCGCCACCGCGACGCCGAGCTCGAGGGTGAGTGCTCTCGCCCTTGTCTCTCTTGTCTTGTTTTCTTGTCGCTCGAGGCTGATCGTCCTCGTCCGCGGGGCCTCGGCTGTGACCGTGAGGCCTCCGAGCTGTGGTGTGACCTTCGTGCCTCTGGGAGGCGGAGCGGGTTCGGTTCGAAGCCGAGAATTATGAGCTCCGGTACAACGAGCAAGAGCTCTACGACGAGCTGTGGAGTAAGCGGGCGGCTTGTCTTCCACCTTGTGTCCTCATCGTCTTGTGACTTGTGTCCTGACCTGTCGTTTTGTTTGTAGCTGAGAAGCGAGAGGTCCCCGAAGGCGACGCGGGAGGCCGAGGACAGAGATCGGAGCTCGCCTGCGCCGGCCTCTCGCCAGCACACGCAGCTCGCTGCCGCAGAAGGGGAGGCGGACGGACCGGCGTGCACCAGCGACCTCGCCGACGCGAGGAAAGAGCTCGGAGGCCTCCAGGAACGCGCTGCTAATGCCGTGGAGGAGGCCGAGAGCTCGAAGCGCGCGCGCGAAGGCCTCGTGTCCGAGGTCGAGGCCGTCTGGGACGTCCTTGGGGTGGCGGACGTGGCGGACCCGGTTGAGCGGGTGTCAGCCATCCCGCGTAAGGTGACGGAGGACGCAGCCACGTGGTCCACAAAGGCGTCAGCATTGTCTTCACCCACTACCCCTACTGAGGTTAACATCGTGAAGATGGGGTGGGCACCGGGCGTTGATGACGCTGACGTGGAGCGGAAAGCCGCGGCCGCTGAGGCTGCGGCTAGCGGGCTATCTGCCGAAGCTCTTCAAGCTCGCCACCGAGGAGCTCGAAGTCTCGAGCCTCTTCTTGGGTGGAGACGGAGCGGCAGGAGGAGCCGAGGAGGAGGAAGCTGCGCGGGGACGTCCCCCGCCCGGCGCCGATGGACCAAGACCCGCCTGCGCAAGAGTAGGAGATCGAGGCTAGGCCTCTTTTCGTAATGAGTTTTCAAGTCCTCGTAGTCGAGGCAGGATGTAAAAAACTTGTGTGATAGCTTGATGGGAGCTCGTGCTTTATTAATGGAAGTCCTCTTCCCCTTTTATCGTACTCTGTTTCTACTTTGACTTTTGGTGAGCTCATGACTCGGGAGTCGGATGGCGGGCCGTTCCTCGCTGGCCGCAGGGGCGTGGGAGGTTGTTAGGCAGTCGCGCCATGCTCTAAGGCGGTGAGCTCATGACTTAGTCATTTCGGAACGTCGTTTGAGTTAAGAGGAGAGAAAGTGAGTTCGTGAGTTTGAGCTCGTTGCTGAGCTCTGAACTCGTGAGTTTTGCGAAAAAAAGGTGTGTCGAAAGCGTGGGGTGTGCACCCCGCTCCTTGTGGCCCCCGAGCAAGGGTGGGTCTTCGCCAGGGCGAAGGCCGGTCGTTGCTCAAGCGTGCTAAGGAAAGAATTCGAAATGCTTGCACATGTTTTGCATCGAATTTGTGCTTTTATTGAGCTCTCGCGGCTACAACATTTCGAAATACATTTAGGGGTAGAAGCGGCGTAGGCTTGTTCGATGTTCCATGCGTTGGTGAGGATTCGGCCTTGGTGGTCTTTGAGCTTATGCGTGCCGGCCTCAAAGACTTGGTCGACGGTGAAGGGACCTTCCCATGGCGCCGAGAGCTTGTGTTTGTCCTTCGAGCTCTGGACCCGGCGTGGGACGTAGTCGCCGACGAAAGCTCATCCTTTGACGTGGCGGTCGTGGTAGCGCCTCATAGACTGCAGGTACTTGGCGGAGTGGATGAGGGCGATATCTCGAGCTTCGTCGAGCTGATCGGCGGCGTCTTCGAGCAGCGCTTGGTTGTTGTGCTCGTTGAAGGCTTGGACGCGGGCGAGCCGCACTCGAGGTCGGTGGGGAGCACGGCCTCGGACCAAGGCAAGGAAGAACGGCGTCCACCCCGTGGCCCCGCTCGGCGTCGTCGCGGAGACTCCATACGACCGAAGGGAGCTCAGCGAGCCATCGGCGGGCGTATTTCTGGAGCCTCTTGAAGATGCGTGACTTCACGCCCGCAGGATCATGCCGTTAGCTCTTTCTACCCGGCCGTTGGTCCCGGGTGGCCGATCAAGACGTGTCGACGGATGCCGCGGATCGCTACACCCGCCGATGAAGATTTCTCCCACGGTTCGTGCCGTTGTCGGTGATGATGGAGTTCGGGACCCCGGCGTGGATGATGCGGTGAAGAACTTGACGGTCTCCTCAGCTTTCGACATCGTGCGATGGGCATGACTTTGATCCACTTCGAGAACTTGTCGATGGCGACGAGGAGGTGCGTGTAGCCCCCGGCCGTCCTCTTGAAAGGTCCTACCATGTCGAGGCCCCCGCACCGTGAACGGCCGGTGAGAGGATCGTCGGAGGGATCGAGCCGGAGATGTGTCCGCTTGGCAAAGAATCGGCATCCTCGCAGCGTCGGACGACTCGAATGGCATCCGGCGACGGCGGCCCGGGCCAGTAGAAGCCTTGACGGAAAGCCTTTCCGACGAGAGCTCGTGGCGCCGCGTGGTGTCCGCATTCACCGGCATGAATCTCCTTGACGAGCTCCTCTCCTTGCTCGAAGGTGATGCAGCTGAGGAGGACGCCGGAGGCTCCGCGTCGGTAGAGCTCTTCTTCGACGAGGGCGAATGACTTGGCTCTTCACGCCCAGGCGCCTTGATTCTTCTTGCCCCTGGGGGAGCTTGCCTTCCTTGGAGCACGGGGAGCGGCGGGATTCACCTGGTCGGGCTTGGGGACCGTCGTAGTTGAGCTCGATCCGGCCCGAGCCAGCCCCCGAGCCGGTTGGGCTGTGCCCGTAGCCAGCCGCCGTGCCTTCGTGTTGAGCGAACTCGAGCTCGCGAGGGCATCTACTTCCATAGGGTCCGAGCTCGGGGCGTCGGGCGGTCGAGTTCGCGTCGGCCGCCCGAAGGTTCTCCCTTGAGTCGTATTGGCCGGCTTGTCTTTGCTCGTGCATGAAAACGCATGGTGGGGGAGGACGTCGTCGTTGTTGAGATGGTGATGGGCGTGGTTGACCTCGAGCCGTGGAAGTGTTCTTCGAGCTCGGACCTTCTGGTGGTACGCTATCATCTTTGGGTTGACGCTAGATCGACCTCTTTCATGACTTTGGTTTTTACGAGCTCTGAGTCGCCTCGACCAGCCGCCGGATGCCGAGCTCGTGCGCGATACGCAAACCATTCACCGAGCTCCGCACCGGCCACGTTGTTGGACGCGGGAAGTGTAGGCGAATCGAGTACTACGCGCACCTTGTTCGGGAGATGAAGACGAGCCCGACGCCAGCGCCATACTTCTTTTTACGGACCCGCCGGCAGTACAGGCGTCCAGACTCGATGTCGCTGGGTCCGGCCCGTCGACCTCGGTCCACCCGCGATGAAGTCCGCCGGGCTTGAGATTTTATGGCGCCTCTCGGGCGTAGGCTGATGTCGGGCCCCATGAGCTCAACAGCCCACTTGGCCATGCGGCCCGTAACGTCGGGGCTACGGATGACCTCGCTAAGGGGGTACTTGGAGACGACCTTGACCGGGTGAGAGTCGAAGTAGTGCCTGAGCTTGCGCCGAGTGATCAACAAATACAGCGTACCACGAGCTTTCGAGCTGAGTGTATCGAGTCTTGGTGTCGGTGAGGACTTCACGATGAAATACACCGGGCGCTGTACTTTTGAGCGCGTGCCCTTCCTCCTCCCTCTCGACGACGAGCGCGGTGCTCACCACCTTCGAGGTGGCCGAGATATAAAGGAGGATCGGTTCGTTGGGCGCAGCGCGACAAGCACGGGGCGGATTGGCGAGGAGTTGCTTCAGCGAAGTCGTCGAGCTTGCCGGGCTTCGTCGGTCCGGCAAAGCGCTTCGACTTCTTCAGCATCTTGTAGAGTGGGAGGCTCCGTTCCCCGAGTCGTGCTATGAAGCGGCTCGGCGCGGCTAAGCACCCTGTGAGTCGTTGCACGCATTTTTAACGTTTTTAATCGGCCCCATGTTCGTGATGGCGGCGATTTTCTCCGGGTTAGCCTCGATGCCACGTTCGGAGACAATGAAGCCAAGCAATTTCCCTCGAGGGACCCCGAAAACGCATTTTTCGGGGTTGAGCTTGACTCAAACTCTCGGAGCTTGGCAAAGACCTTTTCGAGGTCGTGGATGAGCTCTTTTCGAGCGCTTTGTCTTGACAACGATGTCGTCGACGTGACGCTCTACGAGCTTTCGAGGAGCTCTTTGAAGACTTTTTCGCATGCACCTTTGGAAGGTAGCGCCAGCGTTTTTCAAACCGAAGGGCACTGTTACGTAACGGGAGAATGCGCGCCAAACGGGTGATGAAGGAGGTGGCGAGCTGATCGAGCTCATTCATCGCGACGGTGGTAGCCGGAGTAAGCGTCGAGAAAAACAGAGTGTCTCGCACCGGAGGTGGAGTCAACAATTTGGTCGATGCGCGGCAAAGGAAACGGATCCTTCGGGCATGCCTTGTTGAGACCCGTGTAATCAACACACATTCTCCATTTCCCATTCTTCTTCTTAACTAGTACGAGGGTTGGCTATCCACTCGGGATGATACACCTCCTTGATAAACCTAGCGGCTAAGAGCTTATCTATCTCCTCGGCGATTGCACGGCGTCGATCGTCGTCGAAACGCGTCTAAGCCTTTGCTTCATCGGCCGAGAGCCGGGTTTTATGTTCAAGGAGTGCTCTGACTTCCCTCGGTATGCCCGGCATGTCCGAGGCCCTCCACGCGAACACGTCGAGGTTTGCGCAGGAGGAAGTCGACGAGCTCGCTTTCCTATTTGGGGAGAGCTCGGACCCCACGCAGAGGGTGCGCCCGTCCCCCATCGATCTTGACCTCCTTGGCGTCCTTCTCGGGCTCGAACGTGCCGTGACCTTCCTCGAGCTCGGCGGGTGAGCTCTGCTCGCCACCTCCCGGAGCTCGACGGATGAGCTCGTGCTCACCTTCTTCTTGAGCTCGGGAGTCCTCGGCGCCCGCCCAGCCGCCATCTTCAGCAGCATCTCCTCGATCTCGATTCTTTGCGTCGGCAGATCGATCGGCGGCGGCCTCGCCGTTGCGAAGGCGTGCTCGAAGGTGGAGTCGACGGTGATGAC
This sequence comes from Hyparrhenia diplandra, assembly GCA_015847255.1. Taxonomy (NCBI): domain Eukaryota; kingdom Viridiplantae; phylum Streptophyta; class Magnoliopsida; order Poales; family Poaceae; genus Hyparrhenia; species Hyparrhenia diplandra. The sequence goes on from JADLZK010002112.1 coordinate 16,535, forward strand.
CCCATTCAGCCCGGGGATCTTGAGCTTGAGGTAGGTGTAGTTGGGGACGGCCATGAACCGCGAGCAGCGGCCGCCCCAACGGCGCGTGGTAGGCGTTCTTGAAGGGGAGCACCTCAAACATGAGGACCTCCTTGCGGAAGTTGTCCGGGGTGCCGAAGGTGACGGGGAGCTCGATCCGCCCGAGCGGGACCATCTGCTTCCCGGCACCACGCCGTGAATCGGCTCCGGCGAGGGATGGAGCCGCGCCTTGGGGATGCCAAGGGCTTGGAGCGCGTGGATGTAGAGGAGGTTGAGGCCGCTGCCGCCGTCCATCAGCACCTTGCCGAGGCACTTGGTGCCGATGATGGGGTCGACGACGAGCGGGTACCTCCCCGGGTATGGGATGTGCCGTGGGTGATCCACCTTGTCGAAGGTGATCGCCGAGTTCGACCACTTGAGGAAGGCGGGCGTCACGGGCTCGGTGAAGAGGACCTCACGGCGGGTGAGCTTCTGGCGACGCTTGGATTCGTAGCCGGGAGCTCCCGAAGACCACATTGACGGCGCCGTCCTCGATGTAGATGTCGCCGTCGAACTCGTCGAGGGGGCCGGCTTGGAGTCCTTGTCGCCGTCGCCCTTGCCTCCTCCCGCAGCGTGCCCATCACGTGCTTCTTCATGAGGCGGCAAGTCCTTCATCTTGTGCTTGACCGGGCCCTCGTGGTGTGGGCACGGCGCCTCGAGCATCTTGTCGAAGTGCTCTTTGGGCACGAAGTTCATGCCACCCTTGGGGCCGGCCTTGCGTTTGTCCGCCACGGCGACGAACTCGCCGCCGTCGTCGCCGCGGGACGCTTGTTCTTCTTCTTGCGGCGCGGAGCCGGATCCTTCGGCGATGTCGTCGTCGGCCTTGGGCCTTCCCTTGCCCCGTGACGGCCCGGAGACGGCGTCCTCTCCCTCGGCGTGGCGGGTGGCGAGGTCGAGGAGCTCCTTCACGGTCCGGGCTTCTGGACGCCGAGCTCGTGGATGAGGGTCTCGCGGTGGTGCCGAACATGAAGGCGGTGATGACCTCGGAGTCGGAGGCCTGAGAGAGAGGTTGTTGTAGAGCTTGGAGAAGCGCCCGATGTAGTCGCGCAGGCCCTCCCCTTCTTCGCTTGCACCTCGGAGGTCCCACGGCCGTGCTCGGCCTGGTGTAGGTGCCCTGGAAGTTGCCGACGAAGACGCCGCGCAGGTCCTCCCAATTACGGATGGTGCCCTCCGGGAGGTGCTCAAGCCATGACCGTAGCTGAGTCCGCAAGGTAGAGTGGAAGGTTGCATGATGATGAAGTAGTCGTTGCTCCGGCACCCTGCCTTGGCGGCCGAGGCGGTAGTCCTCGAGCCACGTGGCAAGGTGGTCGGTCTCCCCATTGTACTTCTGCACCGAGGTCGGAGCTCGGAAGCGAAGGGAATGGGGCGTCGTGGATGCATGAGCCGAACACTCTTGGCCTCCTTGAGCTCGAGCTTGAGGGCCGGCGATCCCGCTTGGGAGACGGGCTCCGTGGGCGGCGTACCGGCGTGGGGCTGCGGCTCTTGTCTTCTTCGCTGTCGTGGCGCCCACCGCGTCGCTTGCTATAGGTGCGGGGACGCTTCTCGTGGTCGTCGCGGTGGTACTTGTCGTCGTCCCGGGGGACGTTCTTCTCGGCTCGAGCCTCCGCTTTGCGCCGGGCGTTGATGGTGTCCTTGGCGTCGCGGTTCTCGCCGACCCGCCGTCGTGCGTGGACCTCGGGGTGGGAGGAAGCCTCGTGCTCCTCCAGCAGTCATCGGTGTGATGCAGAGCTCGCCACCTGCTGGACCTCCGCCTCCGCCAGGAGCCTCTTGAGCTGTTCGTGGGTCCTTCGTGCCTCGGGCTCCTCGGGGGCCGGGCAACGATGGAGGAGAGGCGCGGCGGCCGCCCGGGTTCGGGATGCCCTTCCAAACACCGGCGGGAGCAGCTCGGGACCCTCGTCCCGGTTGATGCGATCGTGGACGTCGTGAGCTCGAGCTCGTGCTCGTGATTGCTGCCTCCCTTGCTCGGCAAAGGAGGCTCACGCCGGCGTGCGGGCGGAGCCCTGGGGCGTGTGCTCGGAGGCATCGCTCGATGGATGCTCTTCTACCGCACCCTCGGGGGTGTGGCACATGTAGCACTGACGCGTGGGGTCGCAGTCCATGAGGCTCATCCCGTCGAGGGTGAGCTCGAGCTCGTGGACGCTGGTCTGCCGGGGCTCGTCGCTCCAGTAGAGCGGAAGGCCTGGGTGCCCGTCGGGGTACATCCTGGCGTAGGCCGCCGTGAACTCGTCGACCGACAGCGCATCCTCTCCGGCGAGCTGCAGGACGACATTGGCGGTGGAGAAGGTCACATCGCGGAACAGAGCTCGCGTAGGCTCGCCCCGTGATGTTCGGGAGCAGGTCCTTGATGAGGATGAAGAAGCGATCCGCGGCGGCGCGAATGGGGGCTGACCGGCGCGAAGTTGAATCCCGCCCCATGCTCGCGGGACGGAGTCGGTGGCGCCTCGGAGGCGGCCGGGGATGTCCTCACGCCGCATCGGGCGGGTGAAGACAGCTCCGGTGAGGGCTCCCCCGGCGGGCGCCGAGAAGTCGATGGTGCCGGCGCATCGCTAGCGCCTGCGGCCGTCGTCGGCGAGAGGAAGCCATCGAGTGAAGAAACGCCGCACTAGCGCTGCCCCTACCGGCGCGCCAACCGCCGTGGTCTAATACCACCGTCACAGTAATGTCCGGCTAATGCGTGCTTCGATGGCCTAGCTCTAGACACAATGACACAAGATTTATACTGGTTCGGGCGAATCGGGCTCCCTAGTCCAGTGTGATCACTATCCGAGCTCAAACGCTCATACCAGGGCGAGTACAAGCGAGTCGAGAGAGGGAGAGGGCTCCCAAGTCTCTGTGATTGAGGCAAGTGCCAATATCGAGTGTGTGAGTGAGTATGCGGTTGCTGGATGTTGAATCCTTGAGCCTTGCCTCAACCCGGAGGCCTACCTCCCCTTTTATAGTCGCAAGGGGGCGGGAACATGAGCTCCCTCGGGTTGAGGACTTGGGGAAGCGAGAACACATGTGCGGGGCGTGGATGCGTGGAAGAGCTCTTAATTGAGCTCCCGGCGCTGACGAGCTCCCTTCGAGCTCTTGAGTGCCTTGGGCGTTGAAATTGGTCGTCGTCGCACGCGGGAATCGCGGTTTGGGCGGTGGTCAGGCGTCGCCCTGTCTCTAATCATAGTTGGAAGACGTCTTCTCGGTATGGGGGCGCCCATACCGTCGATGAGAAGGTGTACCCCGTATGTACCTGCGTGGCACTGTAGCGGGGCTGTTGGAGTTGACGGGGTATGGCGAAGTGGTCAAGTGACCTCTCCTTGTAGCTGTAGCTCTACGTGGCTACAGTGCCTGTCAGGGAGTGGTTGAGCTTGTCAGGGGAGTTGTTGGCCAACTCCCGTACCCGCAGGCTTCTTCGAGAAGGCAGGCGGACGAGCTCTCGGCAGTCGTCGTCGTGAGGCTCGTCGCGAGGGAGCTCGACCGAGGCGGAAAGAGGTCCCGGGACGAGGTCGAGCGCGTTGAAGACAGGGAGCTCGTCGTTGAGAGACTTCGAGCGGAGCGGAACGATGGATCTCCGTCCGAGGAGCTCATTTGTGAGAGCCCGAGCGAGGCGGAGGCTTGTCCTTGCGTGGAGAGCTCATGCGTGATGGAGACTTCGCGTGCCCAAGTAGGATGTCTTGCCTTTCTCGCGATTGGGGTTCGAAGGGGTTGTGTTTGGGCTGAGAGCTCGCCTGTGGGTATCCCAAATATCGATCCCCCCGCGTTGTTTTCTAGAGGCAGCAGTACTTTGCCGGTACTTACTATAATTTCCGGCCGCTTCTATTAATTATTATATTTAGAGACGACTGAAAATCCTAGCCATCTCTAAATTGTTGAGATGGCTAGGATATTTGCTAGGTCAGTGGATCCGAACACAGACAGCTATAAATTCAGCTGTCTCTGTCTTAAAAGGGCTATATGTTGCTAAAAATCGGTTCGGCTAGTTAAATTAATTATATTTTTTGAGGGAATCTCTGTTGGTGCCGAAAATGTCACAATACAGACGCATGAGTAGTTCAGTGGTTGCGTGCGGGGCTACTTCATGGGTTCAAACATCAGACTGGAGACGGGGATAATTTAATTGTTGTGAATGTCTATCTAGGGTTTCGGAAGACAACCAAAGTCCATTCTTTGAGACAACCTTTATCAAACCGTACGTGCATAGGCTTTTTTTAGTTCTCAAAAGCAAAACAACGGATCATAAAGCTAAGGCAACTTTCACCCTTTTTAAAATTATATAAAACAAGGTCACTTTCATCCTTGTAAGTTACAAAAATCTAAATATTATTTTTAAAGACAACTGACTTAATAGTCATCCGTTCATGAAAATTAATATTTGTAGGGACCATTTTAAAGTTTTATCTAAACGCAGGTTAGTTTTAAAATTGATGGCATAGTAACGATTTTGCTAACCAGCTTTCAAGGTCGTTCTAGACCCTCAACAAAAACAGTACATCATATACCAAGTTATATTGATGGACCACGACCTATAATTTATAGCAATGAAATGTATTATATATGTTTTGAAACGGAATGTTTATTTGAGCAGTGGACGTTTGAGGCTATGTGAATACACACTACTCCAACATGACTGGCCTGTAGACGTTGGGTCAATTCAGCAGCTTGACGTCCCCCAAAGATTAAAAATATATATTGTGTACTTTCTGCACAAGCATGTTTCGTATAAATGACTGGAGAATGGCATGTTTTGGACCCGTCACCTGCATGCATCTATCGGCTGCGTTCTTGCAGAGATGCCATGACCGCTTGAGCTTGACTCCCGGCCTTGACGAAGTCGATCGACTCGTTCTCACCTACCTCTCCGAAGTCCACGTCCACGAGCCGTGCAACGCCTGCTTCGCCACGCCGCTTCACGCCTTCACTTCAATGGACCATCTTGCTAGGTAGCTAGCTAGCTGCACGAATTAAAGTATATAGGACTTGTAAAGCACGACTAATGTGAAACTGAGGGGATCGATAATGGATGGATGTGCCACGCCAGACGACGACTTCAATTCACACCAAATTTGGACAGCGCAAGTTCGATCGTCGTCGACTGTCTGTAGCGCGACTAGGGCGAGACGACAAATTTTCAGCTGATGAGATTCGTGTGGATGTAACAAAACCCGTGCGAATTGAACTACTGATTCATGGTTACATGTTCTGCACGGGTGCACGCATAGCTACAGACGCCGATCGCTTTCACTCCGATCGAGACGGGCCGGGGCGAATTGTAAACCAGTCTATAGTATTTCGCCAACGTTGGCAATGTCGAGTCTTCGCGACCAAGTGCTGAACTACACGTTTGTCACACCCCAGACGATGGGGCCCAGAGGGGTTTAGTCATGAGTCGTGCGGCAGGCTAAGGTTTTGCGTGTGAGTTTCTTTTTCATGGACCCTGATTCGGCAAGCTTGCCGAATACAGTTATGCATCTACTTGTAGCTTGCATGTATAAGTTTACCTATCATTAGAGTCTAGTCGGCAAAGAGTATCATCGCGGTGGATTAGCTTGTTGCAGTGTATCATGCGGTGGATTGCTGTTAGGGACGAAAAGGATTAAGGATGGTTAGTCGTGCGGCGGACTAATAGGAATAGATCCCTGTCTTTACTATATAGATTAGGCTTGCATGTGTACTTTACTTGTCTATGCATATACGCCTCAACGAGTAATGAATATTTATAGATCTATTTTGATGTATGCGTGCTTTTAGCTTGTCATGGTTAGATTGTATCATGCGGTGGATTGATCTAGTCATGGTAAGTGGTTTAGATCTGTAGCAAGTCGTATCATGCGGTGGATTAGCTTGCAAGGGTTTAAGCTAGACGGGTTTAGGAAGACTAGACGTGTGGCAGACTAGTTGGGTGAAACCTATGCATATGTTATTTAGATTAGATTTACATTTATGAGTTACCCGCTTTATGTACCATGTTGTCGACTAATTCGATCTATGCAATAGAGCTTTATGATGTCATATTTCGATGATCGATTTACTTGTTCAAACATGTCTTCTTATGATCATTCGGCAATTGTTATTCTCTCATATACTTGCTTACTGAATGCATTCATCATCTGTTGACAGATAGCTCTCATAGCTATATGTCATTACAACTGGCCTTAGAGCCGTACATGCGGAACTGTCTTGGTCACACCAGGCATGTTCCAGATCTCACGTTTACCTCCTTGTCAATTTACAGGTCAAATTGACTAGCACGCACCGGCACAAGACACTCGGGCGGTCGAGTAAAGCTAGCTAATCCGGCTTGTCAGTGTGTGAGGCACAAGAGGCACTTTTTGTGTCAACACTTTGCCAATACTTACTATATAATTTCCGGCCGCTTCTATTAATTATTATATTTAGAGACGACTGAAAATCCTAGCCATCTCTAAAATGTTGTTAACTTTAGAGATGGCTAGCTAGCTAGGTCATCCAAATAGAGACAGCTAGAAATTCAGCTGTCTCTGTCTTAAAAGGGCTACATGTTGCTAAAAAACAGTTTTGCTAATTAGATTAATTATATTTTTATTGGAATCTCTGTTGGTACCGAAAACTTTTCACCTGTGTCACTGTAGCTGGAGGGAGAGTCTCCTGACGAAAGAAGCCGACACCAGCGAGACAATACAGAGGCATCAGGTAGACCCCCGTTTAGTTCACAGCTGGTTGACCAGAACCATAGGTGCGTGCGGCGCTACTTCTTGGTTCAAACATCAGACCGGAGACGGGGATAATTTAATTATTGCAAATGTCTATCTAGGGTTTCGGAAGACAACAAAAGTCCATTCGATCTTTGACAACCTTTATTAAACCGTACGTGCATAGGCTTTTTTTTAGTTGTCAAAAGCAAAACAACGGATCATAAAAGCTAAGGCAACTTTCACCCTTTTAAATTATAGAACAAGGTCACTTTCATCCTTTTAAGTTACAAAAAAAAATCTAAATATTATTTTTTAAAGACAATTGACTTAATAGTCATCCGTTCATGAAAATTAATATTTGTAGGGACCATTTTAAAGTTTTATCTAAAAGTAGGTTAGTTTTATTTTTAAATTGATGGCATAGCTAATAACGATTTTGCTAACCAGCTTTTCAAGGTCGTTCTAGACCCTCAACAAAAACAGTACATCATATACCAAGTTATATAGATGGAGCACGACGTATATTATAACGATGAAATGTAGTATATATATTTTGAAACGGAATGTTTACTTGAGCTGTGGACGTTTGAGGCTATGTGAATATATATATACATCCAACAGACGTTGGGTCAATTCAGCAGCTTGACGTCCCCAAAGATTAAAAATATATATTGTGTAATTTCTGCACAAGCATGCTTCGTACAAATGACTGGAGAATGGCATGTTTTGAACCCGTCACCTGCAGGCATCTATCGGCTGCGTTCTTGCAAAGATGCCATGACCGCTTGAGCTTGACTCCCGGCCTTCGTTCGCACTGACCAAGTTGATGGACTCGTTCTCACCTACCTCTAGAGGGGCCGTGCAACGCCTGCTTCGCCACGCCGCTTCACGCCTTCACTTGAACGGACCATCTTGCTAGGTAGCTAGAGCTGCACGAATTGAAGTATAGGACTTGACCGCGATGATGGATGGATGTGCCACGCCAGACGACGACTTCACACCAAATTTGGACAGCGCAAGTTCGATTGTCGCATTACGTCGGTCCACGACAAATTTTCAGCTGATGTGATTCGTGTGGATGTAACAAAACCCGTACCAATTAATTGAACTACTGATTCATGGTTACATGTTCTGCACGGGTGCACGCATAGCTACAGACGCCGATCGCTTTCACTTCGAGACGAGGCGAATTGTAAACCCATCTCTATAGTATTTCGCCAACGTTGGCAATGTCGCGTCTTCGCGACCAACTGCTGAACTACACGTTTGTCACACCCCAGGCGATGGGGCCCAAAGGGGCCGGCCCTAGGCCCCCACGGCGCAAGGGGGCGCCCCCTGGCCCGGGCGCGCACCCTCCCACCCGCCGCCGCTCTTCCGTGAATTTTTCGGAAATTAGGGTAAGAGTTCGGTTAGGATAATTCATAACTTTTGGTGTGAAGAAGTTATTTCCAATCTATAAGTAAATCTATAAGGAAATCTCCTATTATGATAGGAATAAGGATTTGTTTTAAAAAGGTATTCCAATCTTATAAGAAAAACCTTTAGAGATTGGAAATATAAGTCCCATAAGAGGGCTATATAAGTAAGGTGTATGTAATCTCTTAGGGACAAGCAATAAAAAAATGTTTTCCCTACCCTAGCTCTCTCTCCTCTCTACCGCCGCCCCTGGCCTCACCCCCTTGCAAGACGCCGTTTTCCGCCCACACCGCCCCGCGCCTCCCCCCCGCCGCCGCCGCCTCCCGTCGCGGCTGTGACAGCTAGTATCTGGAGGCCACTACGACCCATCCACCACCATGGACGCTGATTCGAAGAAGCTTCTGCAAGATCTGTCCAAGCAGTTCACCACGATCACCGAGCGCCTGGACACTCTCGTCGATCAAGTCTCCATCCTCTCCAGTACCAATCCCGGCGGAGGAACGCAAGCGCCAGATGAGACTCAACGTGGAGAAGGAGATGAAGTCAGCCATGGAGCACTCCGCGTGCAGCTTCCTCAAGGCCTACAAGGAGGGACGCCAAGACCGCCATGGAACCGGAGATGGCAGTAGAGCTGGAGACCAAGTTGGCCGCCCTCGCTTGGGCCAGCGCCGGCACGGAGGCGCCCCCCAAGGTGCACGCCCCTCCCGGTGCCCCTTAGGATCACTTCCCGGGTTAGCTCCTCGCCTGCATAAGTTGTCCTTCCCGGCGTCACGATGGCAACGAGGATCCCCTACCATACCATGGATCAACTGCTGCGAGCAATTCTTTAGAGATCAAGGTAGGCCGGCCACAGAGCAATGCAAGTCTGGTATGCATCTTACCATCTCACAAGAGGAGCGCACACAGCAAAGGGGCCACACGGGGAAAGACTTTCCGTGAGCTAGACCCGAGACCCGACGGCAAAGGATGATGGGGCGGCGGCCCCCGCCGTGCCCTTTCCCGTGAGCAGGCCCTCACGGGAAAGACTCTTGCCTGTGAGTGTGGGCTTTTCCGTGAGCCTCCTTGCGTGCTCACGGGAAAGAGGGTCTTTCCCGTGAGCTCGTCCATCTAGCTCACAGGAAAGTTTTTCCCCACGGAACGCACCTGATTCGGTAGTGGATCCCTGCAAATTCGGGAACCAGCAGGTGTGGTAGTGTTGTTCCTGTCATGCTAGTGTTTATGGTTGGCTACACGCACTCTGCCGAACGCCTCCTTTCTGACGTAAGTAAGTTTACCAATTGAACTAACCAAAATCAGTCGCGTGATAGATCTGCAGAACAGCCCCTCCTGGTCTCCTACACGCATTGGCTCCCTGTTCTTATCTTCTAACAATCACCCACTAACAGTGCCAGTGTTCTCCTTTTCTTTTCTCCTAACAATCACACTAACGTAATGCATGTTGTCATATTATTGGCCTATATTTCGAATGTTATAGTTGTCACTAAACAAATTATGACTCTCGTTTCAAAAAAATTATCTGTAATTTCAGAAAAAAAGAGAAAATACAAATAGTTTTGTAGAGCTCATGCTTCTTTTTTTCATAAACATTTGATTTTTTTTCCCCTGTTGCAATACACGGACACATTTGCTAGTTTTAATAATACAAATGCAATCAGATCGGCATTCATCAAGGGACGACCACATCCCTTATGGAGAGAAGTTTCATACTTTCATGTGCATCTACAATTTTACAGCCCTAGCGAAGAAGAAAGTCTCGGTTTTTTTTTTTTTCCTAAAAGGCTACATTGAAAAGTGAGATTTTATTTTTGAATCTTGTTTATTTATGTGAGTGAAATGGTCCTTGTGAAATTACTATACAATTATTCTGAAATTTTTGTATTTCAATGAGGCCTTAAGGGTAAGGGCATGTTCGAACTCAAGGTTTTGAATACTAATTAGAGAACTAAACATGAATTACCCAAGGTTTTGGAGGGTCGTGATTATCCATTACTACAAGAATATCCCGTGTGTGCGATGCTCCGTGGATCTCGGCGTCCATGAAGGATGACAGAATCCTCTGTGCCTTGGATAGTGTTTCAAATTTGAATGTGAGTCTAGATCCACGTTGAAGCTCTACCAAACAGATTTGAGAGGAGCAGCGACGGAGCCAGCACCCAGGCTAACCAGGCTCTAGCCCCCTACAAGCTAGTAATCAAGGTAATTATTGAAGCAAAAACAAAAAATCACCATTAAATCTTCCTCGCAAATCAACAGCTCCATTGTTTCGGGCCCCCATAAAATTATTTCAGGCTTCATCACTGGTGAGGAGCCCAGCTCCATGGTAGAGGTGCTTTTTAGTGGATTTCTGAATGTGTTTTATAGAGCAGGAGCTCACCCAAACAAACCCTAAACCCTACCATGGAATCAATATCGTAGTCGTAGGATAAGAAATTAAAAGCCAGCTTCATATATAGCCCATAAATAATACATTGCTGTTATATATATACTCGTCCAACATACATATATTTCTTGCATATACATGCATCACGAAAGGCTTTATTGGACACCACCTTTCGATTGACATAACAAAATTTACTAATAAACATTAATAATTAAAGAAAATAATCAATTGTAATATTCTCTACATCTCCTCCTCCATGATCTCGGTGGTCGTCTTCTTGATGAGCTCCCACGCGCTTCGCACGTGCCTCTCCTCCTGCAGCGACGACCCCACCGCGAACCGAAGCACGAACTTGCCACCGACCGCCGTGTGCGCCAGGTACGCCTTGCCGGTCCTGTTCAGCCGCTCCATGAGCTCACGGTTGACCTCGTCGGCGTCCTCCTCCGTCATGGCACCCTGTGGCCTGATCCTGAAGCACACCAGCGCGAAGTTCCTCGGCACGACGACCTCGAACCTGTCATCGGCGCGCACGGCGCCCTCGAACATCTTGGCCATGGCGACGTCGCTCCGGATGTGCTCCTGCAGCTTGGCGGAGCCATAGGTGCGCATGACCATCCAGAGCTTGAGCCCCCGGAAACGGCGGCCGACGCCGACCTGCATGTCCTTGAGGTCAGTGACGTTGCCGGACTCGCTGGCGTCGTTCTTGAGGTACTCCGGGTTGGTCTCCAGCGAGTCAGTGAGCCGGTGCGCGTCACGCACCCACAGGCAGGTGCAGTCCAGGCATGTCAAGAGCCATTTGTGCGGGCTCATGCTGATGGAGTCCACTCGCTCGACGCCGTCGAGGTGGTGCCGGAACTCCGGGCAGATGCACGCGCTGCCGGCGTAGGCGGCGTCGATGTGGACCCAGGCGTTGAACAAGGCGGCGACATCGGCGATGGCTCTGACAGGGTCCACAGCGTTGGTCGAGGTGGTGCCGACCGTGGCGCAGATATAGGTCGGCACAAGGCCGGCGTCCACGTCGGCCTGCATGATCTCGAGCAGCTTCACCGGGTCGAGACCATAGTCCGTCTCAGGGCCAGTGGGAATGGAAACGTATGTTGGCAGGGTCGAATCCGGCGAGGCGACACGCCTTGAAGAACGTGGAGTGCGTCTGATCGGCGGCGTAGACGACAAGCCTGGTGATCCCAGCGATGCCAACGGACCCACTCCGGCGCAGGGCAGCGTCACGCGCGGAGACGAGCGTAACAAGCATGGCCTCACTAGTGGTGCCAAGGATGACACCACCACCGGTACCACGCCCAGCAGCAGCTGTACGGTTCATGAAGGTGGACGGCAGGCGAAGGAGCTGCGCGAGCCAGTCGAGCGCAAGGACCTCCATCTCAGTGGCGGCAGGACTAGCCTGCCAAGTGAACCCGACGGTGTTCATAGCGGAGGCGACGAGCTCGCCGGCGATGGCGGCGGCGCTGTTGGTGGACGGGAAGAAGGCGAAGAAGTTGGGGCTGGCCCAGTGCGTCATCCCCGGGACGACGGCGTCGCGGACCTCCTTTAGGGCAATGTCGAAGGGCGCGGAGGAGGTCGGCGGCACCGACTGCAGTAGTCGCCGAAGGTAGCCTGGCTCCACGCCTGGGAGAACCGGAAGGGACTCCACGGACTTGTAGTAGTCGTAGATGAAGTCCACGGATTTGTGCAGGTAGGAACGCACGTCGTCGGCGTTCAGCGGCTGGAAGCCGTTGATGTCGGTGAAGGCGGCCGCGGTGGCAGGGGTGGTGTCGAGGCTGCCCATGTCGGCTGTTAATGGATTGATTGATTGTGTAGTAGTGATGATCGTTGGTGTATCGATCACTGTGTTGTGTTTAGCTTGTGAGCAAGAATGAACGAGGATGCAGAGCTAGCTGTGCAAGCTGCAATGGCGATCGAGGACTAGTTAGCTCGATCGCTTGGAAGCTAGGTTTGTGTGGTGTGGTGGCATGGCATGGGGCGTGGGTGGTTTTATAGGCAGGTAGGTAGCTGCTGGGGGTTGGAGGAGGGACGACGACGACCGGGCGTTTGAAGCGGCGTGGCGAGATGGGCGTTTAACAGGTACAGCAATCCAGTGCCGCGGTGTAGTCTTGGTCGTCGCCGTCAGACGTTTATTTCGCGTCCGGCGTGTCGTATCGCCGTACGTGTGGCCGGCCGGTCTCATTCTAATCTCGTCGCATAAAAATCACGTTGCGCGCGCGCAGGTGGTCACGGCATCGAAATTAAATTGGGTGGGACCCTGCTCCTCCGTTTCTTGGCAAAGCTCAGTTTCACTAATAAAACGGTTTCTTTTGGAAAACAATTTTATGAGAAACACTCTACGCGAAGCTAAATTGTTTTGAAAATTGTTTGACAAAATAGCTTATGCATGTATATGAGAAAGGAATGAATGAAAGAGCTGGTGGGATAAGCTACTTTTTTCAGCTTTTTCACTACTACATTAAGGGGCCTGTTTGGCAGGGCCCGGCTCCTCTGAAAATAGCTCCGGTTCCGGCTCCTCCCGAAGGAGTAGCTTCTCTAGAGGAGCTGAAGCCACTCTGAAAAACGTTTGGCAAACAGCTCTCTTTGGAACCATTGGACCATCAGCCAAGCTAGGAGCCGCGCGAAGCTCGTTTTTAGGCTTCTCGTTCCCAGACAAAAAATGGCTCCGGCTTTTAGATGGCTCCTCATGTGAAGCCGTTTTCAAATCACCCGTTTGGCACAGCTCTGTAGGAGCCGGAGCTGAAGCCCCTTCAAGAGCCCCCTGCCAAAGAGGCTCTAACTATTAACCGGTGAAAAATAGCTTCACAAGACATGTTTAGCAAAAAAAAAAAAAAAAATGACAGCCCCTCGGCTCCTGAAATTCAGCCTCTCCTGGCAATGGCTAGTGTTCATGTGATATTCTGCGCTACCAAGTCTCGCCCATCCACCATTGGTTATGTTTTGACCCAGGGTCCGTCCAATTTACTTCCGGTCTGACCAACTCCGCGCACGTAACGTGAATCTTTTGCAACGAGTGTCTCCTGCGAATATATAATACCAGCGGAGGAGCATGGTGGCAAGGTTGCCATACCTTGTTTTTTCTCGACAATCAAATTCTTTAAATTCGTAGATCTTTCTGTTCAATTTTGTTAGTCTGGTGCCATGCATGGATATGCAATAAGAATTAATCATTTGATGAAAGAGGAATTTAGGAACCCTCTACATCAAAACTGGAGAGGAAAATATTCTACAAAATCATGTGTCTGCGCTACAAATAGGGAGTTTGATTGTGTGAAGATCACCAACTTCACCACACCTTGATTTTTATCCGTCCTCCACCGCTGCCAACGACCCGATGTTACAGTACGTGAGAAAGAGACATGGTATGGACCACGTAGTAGAGGTAGGGGAAAATTGGGTGGGGCCTATCCCTATACCATGAACTTATATGAGCACCCATCGTGGCTTCATGGCACGTGTCCATGGTACCAGTAAGGTAGGTTGGCGATCCATAATCCATTGCTTAATTTACGTACCCAAGTTAATGACTAAGCATATGTATGCTCATCATCTAATTTTGTCTTTCCAGTTGGTCGTTGAATCTAGTCAAAGTGTTCATTTAGTTCGATCGTAATGTTCCGAGTACCTAGTTGCTAAGGTGCAAGTCCAATTAATTCTAACAAAGACAGCTAGCTCATTGTCATCCACACTGGTGGATTCAGCTGACCTGTGGCGTATGGCAACACTAAATATGATTGGCATATATACCCCACGGGTCATATGATTGGGCCAATTAAGCCTGAAACCTCAACTAGTAGTTCTCTTTGGCTCAACTGCAAAGTTCTTTTTTAAAAAATAGTGGAACTTATGAGAGCGAGAATAGTTGGACAAAGTACATGCTTTTTTGATACATTAAATTTGGGGACTAAAATATATTAAACAAAAATGAGGATGTTATGTGAATACTATAGACTGAAATGCATTAACATTGTTCACTTATATGGATCAGAAATCTCTTGTGCATCTAGATCGCCAGCAAGGTATAATTAAGCTGTGGGGCAAGGTAGATGTAATTAATTCCATTGTCTAGCAGTACTACGTTACCAATTTACTATCATGCATACATTCATGGAGAAGTCCTACTCTTCTCTGTCTGGTCAGTCCTTGGCGTTCACAAGGTGCAGTCGACCCTCTTAAATTTTTAGTACACGAATCATGGTGTGTTTGGTAGGCGAGATTCGTGTAAAAATATTTCGGTTTAAAATTCCCCAACAAGACCCGTTGGTATACAGAAATTTTGTTTCCGGAGTGCTTCATTGATTTGGTACCCAGAATCGTCTAGGATGATTAGAACTTAACAAGCCACAATCACAAGCACATTCATGACGACCATGGCGTCATTTCGTGTTGTGTAAAACTGACAAGTACTCCCTCCGTTCCAAATTGTAGTTCACTTTGGCTATTCTAAATCCATTTCTTTTACTATGTATGTCAGATTCCGGCTAGATTAGGCCGGAATTGACACGTAGATTGGGGAGTTGGGAGGAGAGGGAGAGGATGGGGGCGGTGATGATGGTGGCGGTGTGGGCGGCGGCGCCGCCGGTCGCGGTGGCGCGACGGGGCGGCGGGGCGCGGGGGCGGTAGGGGCGGCGGCGTGGAAGGAAGGGCAGGCGGCGCGAGCGAGAGAGACAAGGAGATTGGGATAAGTTTTTTTATTTTCTTGCTTGTCCCCTAGAGATTACATGCCTCTTGCTTATATAGCCCGACTAGTGGGACTTGTAATCTAAGCAATCTCTATAAGGTTTCCTTATATGACTGGAATACCTCTTACAAGCAATTTTCTATTTTATTATTTTCTAATAAGGGTCTCCCTTATAGATGAGATAGCCCCTTGCACACCAAAAATTGCCTAAGATAATCCTAACTTGAAGACGGTTTAACTCGGAGACGCACGGGAGAGGGAAAGCGGCGGGCGGGGGGCCGGCCTCCCCTGCGCGGCGCCTCGCCCCTCTGGGGCGGCGGCCGTCGCGTTTGGCCCAATTAGCCACTCTCGGGCTGGCCCAATTCGGATCATGACATTTCCCCACCGTTCGACGAGGCGGCGCGCCCACGTCGCCGCCCAACCCAGTGGTGGTGGCGAAAGGCACGTCGTCCGGGAAGCGACAATTCTAGGCCCGGCGTAGAGGATGAGAGGGCCGCACTTGTCGTTGTCGTGGTTGCAGATGCCGGAGTCCTTGTCCGAGAAGGAGAAGTCAAGGTGGAAACCGCCAAGTAGGCGCCGAACTTGAAGCTCGGCGGGGTTGCACGAAGGAACGTTCGCCGCATGCACGATGCATGGCGAGGCGCCGAGGGTGCCCGGCAGCTCGAGCATCCGGTCAGTCGGTGGTGGAGCGTGTAGGTGTAAGTTGCCGGCACATTCACCTTTGCATGGAGTTACTGCGATGGAGACGTGTCGAAGTGACATAGGTGACGACGAGGTGAAGTCGAGGAGGCAGCCGTAGAGGAGATTGCCGGGTGTGCCGACCGGGGTCCCAGCTGCCTCTCCTTTGTCACAGGGGCGCCAACCGTGATGTTGTCGACGCGGAAGAAGACATCGCCCGTTGTTGTCGAAGAGGAGGACGGTGGCACCCTCGATCCGCTCGTCGGGCGCTCACGGAGAAGAAGGACACTTGCCGGGAACACCTGATCCTCCCTAGGGCGATTGGGGAGGTGGAAGCCCACTGCTACGCCGTGCAGTGGAACGTTCTCCCCCAGCAGGAAGTCCTGGAGAAGATCTGAAGCAGCGGGGATGTAGTAGCGGTGAAAGTACCTCATGATGCCGTAGCGGAGACTCCATTCTGGCGCAGTTGAGCCCATCTCGATGGCGCTGGAGATGATCCCGAGCTCCTTATTGGTAGTTGTGCCCACTTGCAGCTCAGTGATCATGACGCTTGCCGCCGCCCCCCCTCGATGTCTTCCATGGCAACAAAGAAGACGCTGGCGTCCTGGCATGCGGTCGGTCACAGGGGCAGCCGCTATGTCGCCGTCGAGGCCCATTTTGGGTGTTCGCGGCGGTCGGCCGTTGCGACTCCGCGCCAGCATCCTTGTTGGCATCGTCGGCTCGTCGTCGTTGTAGCGGCGGGCAAGGTCGATGGCCTCCTCCAACGAACGAGGCTCGAACCATTCGAGCGTGTTGCGACGCGTCTCCCGTAGGCCTTCCACGAAGAGTCGACACGGTGGGCGCTGTCCCTCGAGTTCCATGCGTAGAGCATAGTTCTCGGCGTCGATGTAGTCGTTCAGCTTGCCTCCACGGGAAGGCGGCGCACGCCCGAAGTGTCGAGGTAGGTGGGCGGTCCGGAAGTGATGGCGTAGGGCGGTGAGTGAACTCGTCCCACTTGATCGGAGAGTTCGCCTTGGGCGGATCCATGAACGGCTCGCAGCAATACCAACAAGGTGGAAAGCAGCATAACTCACGTAGTCGGCCGGGCGATCTCAAGTTAAGCTGGAAGAAGAGTTCGACTGCGCGAAGCCAGGTGCGGGTCGTCGGTGCCGTCGCACTCGGACTTGCGGGCGGCGTGGCGTAGCGGGGGGGGCGTGATGCCGCGGGTGGCACCATGGGCTGGCGCCGCGGTGGCGCGATCGGGGGACGCTGCGGGTGGCGCTGGGGTAGGGGCAGGGGTGCCGCGGTTGGCACCGTCTGCGAGGGGCGTCCTGCACGGTTCTGCGGTGTCGGTGGAGAGGAGAGAGGGCAGCCCGGTGCTGCGGTGTCGTTGAGGGTGACGTCGATGACGACCGGAGGCGTCACCGGCGAACGCCATCATCTTCCTCCACTGGAGGATGCCGCGGTCGGGGCCGTCGGCGGGATCCAGCGGCGGGGGGGGGGGCGGCGGCTGGGGGCGGCGGCCGCCCCGTGCCCGGCGGCGGCGGTGGGCTGTCCTCCGGCGTAGTCGCCGTGACGTCGAGGGGGTCCTTGGCGTGATGAAGATGTACTCCATCCGGCGCGAGGCGAGTCTCGATGTCATCGAAGCGCTGGCAATCCAGCGCGATTGACATCGAGGAGCGCCTTGGCGCCGCGTTGAACTCCTTGATCTCGGAAGCCATGGGTGGTGGGAATCGCCCCGGTCTCCGGATACCATTTTGTCGATTCCGGCTAGATTGGGCCGGAATTGACACGTAGATTAGGGAGTTGGGAGGAGAGGGAGAGGATGGGGGCGGTGATGATGGGTGGCGTGGGCGGCGGCCAGCGCCGTCGGGCGATGGCGCGCGGCGGGCGGCGGGTACGGGCGCGAGCGGCCGGGCGGCGGCGGCGTGGAAGGGGCGGGGCGGCGCGAGCGAGAGAGGGAGATTGGGATAAGTTTCTTTATTTTCTTGCTTATCCCCTAGAGATTACATGCCTCTTGCTTATATAGCCCGACTAGTGGGACTTGTAATCTAAGCAATCTCTATAAGGTTTCCTTATATGACTGGAATACCTCTTACAAGCAATTTCCTATTTTATTATTTTCTAATAAGGGTCTCCCTTATAGATGAGATAACCCCTTGCACACCAAAAATTGCCTAAGATAATCCTAACTTGAAGGCGAAACGAACTTCGGAGGCGTGCGGGAGAGGGAAAGCGGCGGGGGGGGGGCCCCCCCCTCCAGCCTTGGCGGCCCCCAGCCCCTCCTGGGCCGGCGGCCGTCGCGTTTGGCCCAATTAGCCACTCTCGGGCTGGCCCAATTCTAGATCATGACAATGTATCCGACATAGTTTATAACTAGGTGCATATATAGCAAAATAAATATATCTAGAAAAAATAAAATGAACCGCAATTTGGAGCGGAGGGTGTAACACATTCAACAAGCATGCCAATGTGCATCTCAAAAGTCCATAGTCTTCACCTACCAATTATATTGGTTCAAGAGTAAATTTTACTAGCGGTCCCCGAACTTGTCCCGAGTTCTCATCTAGGTCCCGATATTTTTAAATTGCACGTCTAGTTCCAGTAAACTTGTCGAGTGTGTCACCTATGTCCCAAACTCTCGAAGAAATGCATATCTAGGTCCCCTAAACTTGTCGGAGTGTCTCATCTAGGTCCCCAAACAACAACGGCAGCGGGCGGTTTTCAACGGTGGATTTGCTTTCTGATAACGACGGGTTGGTTTTGCTACAATAACTTTTCCGATACGACGTTGGATGGAGATGATTTTTATATGAAAATTGTAGCTCTTGACGAGATCTACAATTTTCTAGTTTTGAGTTTTTCTCATTTGATGATGTTAAGGTGCTCAAAATATTATATAAAAATTATAGCAACTTTCTAGTTGTCATTTAACATAATGTTTATATAATCTTTTGAGCACCTTAACGTCACCAAATGAAAAAAAACTCAAAAGTAGGAAGTTGTAGATCTTGTCGAGAGCTACAATTTTCATATAAAAATCATCTTCATCCAACGTCGTATCAAAGATTTACGGTAGTAAAACCAACCCGCTGTTACTGTAGCAAACCCAACGTTGAAAACCGCCATTGCTGTTTGAGGACCTAGATGAGACACTTTGACAAGTTTAGGGACTTAGATGTGTATTTTGAGAGTTTGTGGCTTAGATGACACACTCGACAAGTTTAGGGACCTAGACATGCACAATTTGAAGGTACGGAACCTAGATGAGAACTTCGGAATAAGTTAGGGGACCGCCGATGAAATTTACTCTTGGTTCAACATCATGCGGTACTCAACAAGCATGAGTCATCTGCATTCTTGAAACCGAAGGAGTCTGAGAAATAACAAACACTACAAATCTTTGCTAATCAGGTTCTTTTTTTAAATTGCTATACCTCACAGGATGTGTTAGAAAAAAATAGACAAATCTTCAAAAGGAAAAAAAACAAAAAAAAAAGCAGCCAATCCTTTTTCAAAATAGTTGGCAATCATAGTTCTCCTAACTTTGCCACGCTTTAGGTGATAATTTCACTAAATAATCTTTTTTGCAACAACGGTAAAAGTAATGATCGCAAAAGGGCATGTAGTGTAATGGTTAGAAGAGAGTGTGTGGCAGCAAATTTTCTAGGATTTAACGGTCCACCTAAGTATATCATTGTGGTTACCCTCCTAATATATAGTCTAAGGGCTGGGGTTGAGGGGGGGGGGGGGGTGGGATATGTTAAAATTATAGTTTACAAGAAAATCTAGTCAAATAGAAATGGTTTCTATGTAAATCTTTGTTCTAGTTTGGCATTTTCCATTGAGACAAGGTTTATTTTTTTTTTAGAAGGGAGGCAAGAGCTTTGCCAGATTTTTATTAGATGGAAAGGTTACAAATTACAAAAACACAACCACTACTAAAGTTATTGCAACAACTAGATCTACTACTGAAAACAACTAAACAAAAAAGGCTCTCATCTACTATTGTTAAAAACAGATAAACACACAGAACAACTTATCATGTGTCATTGTTGTTGTTGTCGTTGTTGCATATTGATATCCACCTTGCAAATTTGCACTACCTGGTTAGCTGAAGAAGTCTTGTGATGTATTGTTCTCCTATTCCTTTCCTTCCAAATGTTTCACCATACATATATCATAATGCCGTCTATTCTCCTTTTCTGGGATTTGTCAAATTTTGCTCTACATCTTTGCAATATCCGTGTAAAGAGTCGGACATATCCACCCTGTCTAAAATTGATAGACCGAACCACATTCTGTTGTCGGACCAAACTTGCTTAGTGAAAGAGCAGTCTTTACATAGGTGACTTGGAGTTTCAGGATCAGCTCCACAAAGTTTGTATATCGGGTCATTCAGCCAATTGCGTTTGGCCAAATTGTTCGCTGTTAAAATTTTCCGGTGGAGTAGAGTCCATGCGAAAAAAAAAACTAGTTTTTGGTTCAGCTTTTGCCTTCAAATTGGTGTTAATTTTAACTTGTTGTAGCTGCCTTCAAATTGGATTCGATAAGCACTTTCAGTTGTGTATTCACAGTTTGCTGTCCACCGCCACCGAATTGTGTCTTCTTGATTATCATGTAACTTTTGGATTTCCTCGCTCGTTTGCAGTGGCTGAATGTGAGCAATCCATTTGTTACCTTGTAAAAGCTTTTTTCTACTGTCAACTTTTTCCTTTTAGAGATCCCGAAGAGAGCCGGTGCTACAGATTTAGGGGTGCTGCCCTCCAGCCATGAGAAGACCAAAATGAAGCTGTTTTCCCATCGTCAATATTAACTACTATCGAAGCTGCAAAGAGGTCCCTTTACTGGCTATCACCGGGGGGACCTCCAGTTCAGTCCATGCACAGTCCTTATACCGCCACTGGTACCACAACCATCTCAGTCTCAGCGCCCTTGCAATTTGCAAAACGTTCTAAATCTAGAATGCCGGTTCCTCCTTTGTTCTTTGGACGGCACGCCGTCGGCCAGTTAATCAGAGAATGTCCACCCTGCACCTTGTCCGGTGTTTCGCCTCTCAGAGATACCTTCTGCGAATTTTTTCAATCTTTCCTATTAGCCATTTATGTTCAGGGAACGTTGTCATATGGTAAATAGGTTATGATGAGAGTACCGTCTTGACCATGGTCTCCCTGCCTGCAGATGAAAGTATTTTCCATCCTGGTAACCCGTCGCCAATCTTATCGATCATCGGTTGCACGTCAATCCTTCTCAGCTTACGAATATGCAATGGCAGTTCTAAATATTTTCCGGGGAAAGTCCCAATTTTACCTGGGAAATGTTGTAGTAAATTAGCCATAGTCGCATCATCCACTTGGACAGGGAAGATTTCAGTCTGGCTTAGCGATGTTGATTTTTCAGTCCCGAGCAATTTCCAAGGAAGTTCATGATTTTTAACACCCCTTCGAACTCTGTGGGCGTAGGATTAGCAAAGATGGCAACGTCATTGCATAAGAGAGCACCGTAATCTCTCGCCGCCTTTGGCAGCACCGGCTGCAGGACCCCTCTCCTATTGAGACAAGGTTTACGCAGTACTATAGTAACAACCTATTTACAATAACTTGTTAGACCATTGTTTATGATTATTTCATCCTTTGTAAGAAGAACTTTTTACAACACAGCATTAGAATAGTTCATTTAGTTCATAAGCCTAGCATATCTTTCGTGGACCTGGGTGTAGCTTGCCTTTGTTAGTGCCTTGGTTTTTATTGAGTTCGATATAAAGGTTGAATAGTTGATGGCAATAACAGTAAAAGTAACCATAGTTTTAGTGTAGATATATTCATTTGATATAATAATCTTGCTACAAACGACAACTGCTCTCTATATATAGTCACCATCCATGGTAAAAATCTGTGCTGGCTAGTTTATCCACATACACAAGATATATTCATTCCATGTAATGTTGGTACAACTGCTCTATATATAGTCAATAACTATTGGACCATACATGGTAAAAATCCTCGCTGGCTAATTTAACTACAAAAATTATTGAAGATAAATAAATTAAAGTAGGCTGTACTTTCAGTCCGATTATTGAAGCAGTCATGTATATTGACCTGATCTCCTCAGTAAAAAAATAATGTAACTGGGACAACGTTGGAACCCTTGCGGCGTTTGACTAGTTTGACTACATACATAAGCGTAGAACTCATATATTTTATATATACACTTTATATTCAAAAAGTATATCAGCTCTCTTATTGGATTTTGACGTCCCAAATAGTAATCTACATGAATTTATTGGTTTTGTAATGGTCAAAGCTTTATTTACATATGAAGTAAACAGTATACGCAAAATTAATCCAAGATCAAGTCAAGAGAGACACATCCGCAACCCATCCTTTTTTATCTCTCTCTTTGTCCTATAGGAGTCTTGGATCTGTGCGTTATCGTTTTCTCTTTTCAGGACGGCGAGAAAACATCTCTGGCGGTGTAAGTTCAACGCCATGACCAAAGAAAGTAAGGATATGTCACTTTTCGTGTGGTTGTTGCTGCGATTTGTCTTGGACACTTGTGCACCTGTGGAAAACCATTTCTTGTACGGCTCTATTAACGGTGTGTTCAGCAAATTTTTGTGGGCTAAACGTTTTGATTAGCCCACACTGTGTGCAGAGACGTAGAAGCAGAGAGTCTCTTCCATTTTCTAAACAAAAATCTATACTGGAACATGCTGCAAATTGTAGGTCAGTTAAGTCATCATTTTTTATTTTTACCGCGAACTACCAAGGGGACAGATTACCTGCCTCGATACTATTGATTATCGACCGCCTCGTTTTTAGGGAACAAGACAAACACTATCATCTGTTTAATTTTGGATTAAATTAAAATGAATAAAGCAGCCCCAACTAGATTGTGGCAAATCTAAAATACATCAAAAGAAAAAAAAAAAACTAGAACACTGAGGCACGAGAACTCTTCGACAATACCCTCAAGGGAAGTGGATGACAACATAACGTAATTATCATTAGACAAGCAACTACAAGTGAAGCCACATGATCTTGGCATTGGGTTGAAAAGGCCGACCATGGAGATGCAACAGCAAGAGGTTATTGAGTGATGCCTTTATTGCTAATATATAGCTCAAACTAGTCTCAGCCGAGATTGCCAGTGCTCCCATTGACCCACCCGTGCTTGCGACGGAGCATCGGTGAGCATCTGTGCCATGACGGAGGGAGAGGTGTCGGTCGCTGCCACACCACGCGGCCGTACTCATCCGCAACGGCGGGAGGCATGCACAAGCAAGCGTCCATGCCTCCACAGAGAGGGAGTTCAGTCTCCGCCACACCAGCCAAAAAACTCAGTCAAGGTTTGTACAATCACATATCTTAGTTCATTTTGGCGCTTACGACATCCCTTTCCTATAAAAAAACTTATGACACTCCTGGGTGTTTTCTGGGCCTATATTGGATTGTTCTCTTATATATGCAGTAAGTGAGGAAATTTGTTTTTTTTTTTTGAAACAAATCAGCTGGCAAAAAGAGCTGCCGATTATATTAAAAGAAGGTAAGCTCGGGACTGAGCACAACGATACAACAAATAGGCGACCACAAACAACAACAAGAACCACTGAGGACAACTAAGACGACTACCAACAACAACCTACCGACAACAACAACAAGAAAAACCTACAACATATTACGAAGAGGCAAAGCCATCTCCGCCACATGGTTTCGAAGACAGACCCTTTAAACCCATCAAAGAGTTAAGGATGTCTGGCGGCAGGAGTTCCTTCAAAAAGTCTACGACTTCTTGCATTGCTTTGTCATCGAGCTTCCCATCCTTTCCATTTGTCAGCTCATAATTAATTAAAATATCCATATATCACATAATAAAATTGTAACGAAATGATTCAAACCATAATTAACTAAATATACTATAACATTAAAACTGATAGACATGCTGAGATGAATCCTTTGTTCCACCTGTTTTGTGACGATTTTTGTTGAAATTTCTAGTTTGTGATGGCTTTCGCATCAAGTCAAAAGATAACGGACTCATAAATGCTAAGTGGCGCCGCTTCATTTAATTAGGGATTCAAAGCTAAGATAAAATCTTGATTGATAGAGCTGTTGGAACATTCATTCGATTCTATTATGCATTAATTTCATAAAGTTTTTTCCTCAAAAAAAGTAGTTAATGTACTGTGCCTCTCCGTCCCAAAATAGAGTGCACATCGAGTTAACTAATTCTAAATTTGACCAAATATGCACAAAAAGTATACTAATGTTTATGATACTAAATAAGCATGCATCATTAGATTCATCACGCCATTATTTTTGAAGTAAATCTATTTTGAGATATGAATTTGAATACTATTTTGAACCAATCTAGTCAAAGTTCATATTTGTTGACTCGTTAAAGTACGAGATGTGCACTTATTTTGGGACCCATGGAGTATGAAATATCTAATAAAAGATAGATAATTCCTTATTTTTGGAGAATAAGCTAGATAATTCTTGGACCAGCAATGCGTCCCAGGGACAAATCCATCGACATCCAACTCAGAGTCTCGTCCATGCGCATGCTTCAATCTTCTTCAAGTCAACCTACTGTTGTGTCAGCCTCAAATTCCTGGTATACTATTCTTTTTTCGTCAATTCTGATGGATTCTTACACACAAAAAAACTAGATCTCGATCTCAGTTGATGAATTGACCCATTGTCTGCACGGCCGGGGTGAAAATGAAGTGTCCAGATGCATCGCGATGTCACTTAGTACTACTACGCCGTCCAGATTCATCGTAGAATTATATTGTTTCTAGGACAGACATGACCCACCTTTAAGACACAGACAGACACCACTCTATATGAAGTAGAAGTTGCCTTGGTCATGTTCACACTAATATATGAAGTTGCGGGTGCAGTGATGTTTCTTATGATGTTGCCTCGGTCAAACCTAACGCTTCTCAACACATTCAGAACCACCATAGACAACCATCTAGCCACACCGATAGAACTACATGGGCGGAGATTTACATGGAACAATGCACAAGACAATCCTACCATGACAAAAATTGATCATTTTTTCGCTACAACTGATTGGTTGAATTTGTTCCCAAATGCCGTCCTTCAGGCAATGGCATCTTTGGGATCGGATCACTGCTCCTTATTCCTACATGGAGATTTTCACATCGAACACTACCGCGGCTTCAGATTCGAATCACATTGGCCATCGTGGCCCGGTTTTTGGAAGCGGTACAGGGGGCCTGGGAAAGATCGGTGAACACACAAGACCCAATCTTAAGGCTACACGTCAAGCTTATTAGGAGCGCAAAGGCACTTAAACTATGGCGCAGGAAAAATTTTAACGACTGGAAGGTTAGATGGGCGGTCCTAAACATCACCTTAGCAAACCTGGAACGTGCACAGGAGGAAAGAACACTAACAGGGGAGGAAGTAAATTTCAAGCGTTACCTCAAATCAAAAGCATTGGGAATGGCGGTCATTCAAAAACAAAAGCTAGACAACACTCAAGGCTAACATGGATAAGATTAGGGGATTCAAACACGAGATTCTTTCATTTGCATGCAAACTCAAGACGAAAAAAAGATATACATACCATCATTGGCCGGGCACACCGGGAATGCAGTAGCGCAGAAGGAGAAAAGCGACCTGACACATAACCACTTCCCAGGTACTAGGAACGGCTCCTCAAAGAGAAAAGGCGATAAACTGGGCAGAATTGGGCTATCAGCAACATGATCTGAATGACCTAGACTCCCCTTTCACTCAACAAGAAATTTTAACGGTTATAAAGGAAATTCCCGCGGAAAAATCACCGGGACCGGATGGGTTCATCGGAATATTCTACAAGACTTGCTGGCACATCATTAAGGAGGACCTAACTCACGCACTATGGAGTTTCTATCAGCATCGCACCAGCAAGCTGCATTTAATCAATGGGGCAAACATAGTTCTACTACCAAAGAATCAATCGCCTACCAATATCACAGAATACAGGCCTAGAAGTCTTATAAATAGCGTGGCTAAAATCATCACGAAAACACTGGCGAACAGGCTATCCAAACGTATAAACGAAATGGTGTCAACTGCTCAGAACGCCTTCATCAAGAATAGATGTATACACGACAACTTCATCTATTCACAAAGAGTTATTCAGTTACTACATAGGAAAAAAAGACCGGCACTTTTCATTAAGCTAGACATCTCAAAAGCTTTTGACACCATAAATTGGCCTTTCCTTCTCGAAGTGATGCATGCACTAGGATTCAGCACCAAATGGAGAGATTGGATCGCAGCTATACTAGGATCGGCATCTTCAAGGGTAATGATTAATGGACAACTAACACAACCAATTAGACATGCAAGAGGACTACGCCAAGGGGATCCTTTATCGCCTCTCCTGTTTATCCTGGCGATTGATCCACTACAACGTCTAATAGAGCTAGCGGCACAGAAAGGAATTCTACAGCCTGTGCTACCGTCCACTGCTAGGCTAAGATGCTCACTGTACGCTGACGACGCTGCAATTTTTGCGGCCCCGGAACAAAGAGAGCTTACCAGTCTCCTTAAAATCCTCACATTCTTTGGTCAATGCTCGGGACTAAAAGTGAACATTTCAAAAACGGAAATTTTCCCGATCCGACTCAGTCAAGCTGAAATAACTGGAATCTTGACAAACTTCCCGGGAAAGATATGCAAGTTCCCCGGAAAATATCTAGGCTTGCCCCTGCATATTTGCAAGCTGAGAAAGATTGATGTTCAACCGTTGCTGGACAAGGTTAGCGCGAAATTACCGGGGTGGAAAGGAAGATTACTATCTGCTACAGGGCGGGAAACTTTAGTCAAAACTGTCCTAACAGCACAACCAATATATCATTTAACCATGTTCCCCGAACAAAAATGGCTCATCAAGAATATCGACAAATGGAGAAGAAGTTTTCTTTGGAAGGGTGACAGTCCAGAAAATGTTAGTGGGGGTCATTCCCTCATAAATTGGCCGACCACAAGCAGACCAAAGATAAGAGGAGGTTTGGGAATACTGGACATTGAGCGTTTTCTAAGGGCGCTGCGATTGCGATGGCTATGGTTCCAATGGAGCCAACAGGAGCGACCTTGGGCCAAATTAGGAATACCTTGTGATAGTAAAGACCGTGATCTCTTTCCAGCCTCCACAGTGGTCACTATAGGCGACGGATGCACAGCAAGCTTCTGGGAATCATCATGGATTGAGGGCAAAACACCGAAATCGATAGCGCCGGCCTTGTTCATCAAATCAAGGAGAAAGAAGATGACGGTGCAACATGCTTTACAAAACAATAGATGGATTGCCAACATCCTACCACTCCAATCACAACAAGAGATTTTGGAATACACAGAACTTTGGGAAGCAATCTCGCCAATCCAGTTGCAACAAGGAATACAAGATACAATCAGGTGGAGGTGGACAACTTCAGGAACATACACCGCAAAAAGTGCATACCTTGTACAATTTGATGGGAGTTTCAGTAGACTAAAAATTTCACCTATATGGAGAGCCAGGGCCCAGTCAAAATGCCGTTTTTTGCGTGGACTTTAATGCACAAGAAAATCCTAACAGCCAACAATCTCGCAAAGCGAAACTGGCCCAACAATCCGATTTGCTCACTTTGTGGAATTGAACCGGAAACCCCAACTCACCTATGCAAGGATTGTAGTTTCACGCAGCAAGTTTGGCAGCATATAAGAACATGGTTCCACCTTCAAGCTGTTGATTCAGTTAACACAACAGGCTCAACTTACAGCTATTGGAGACGTTGCCGACTGAAAATACATAAGACAGAGAGAAGGAGATTCGACGGCATAATGATATATCTATGGTGGAATGTTTGGATAGAAAGAAACCGGAGAACCTTCCAACAAAAAATTTTAACCCCGGAACAAGTGGCCAGCCTTTGTAAAGATGACATCGACCAATACCAAGCCGCGATGCCTAATACAGTGCAGAGTTAGTTTAGTTGTTATTAAGCTTACGGAGGGAGAGAGTGTGTGCGGTAGAGTATAGAGTGGAGTTGCAGTATGAGGATAGTGGAGTTGAGTGGTTTCTATGCCTGTTTTCTCTCGGGGCATATGTAATTTTGTTCCTTTTTTCTTTTGCACCGTCTAATAAAAATCCGGCAAAAGCTTTTTGCCGCCTTTCTAAAAAAAATTCTTCTAAAGTTGCCTCGGTCTGCATTTTGTTGTTCAATTCAGGAGTGGAGGAAGGGCTATGCCTTCTTTGTATATGGCCATTAAGTTAGAGCTAAAACACATAGTTCCCGTTTAGCGCAACTTCTCAACTGGCTTCATTATCTGTTTGAAAGTATTTTGTGAACATTTGGTCATGAAGCCCATCGAACTTGAAGTTAAAAAAGTCAAACATCTTGTAAATTGGAATGAAGGGAGTATGTGGAATTAACTATTCCTTTCGTGCCACGTGATATGCATGTCGTCTGCTCATCGCATATTAGATTTCAGTTGACCTTTAAATTTTTCTAAATCTAGATGTCACATCACATGCATTGCTGTCGTCCAAAACCCTAGAAAACATTTGGTTAAATTATTGATGTCTCCGGTCACGTATTATATTCTGATGTTTGAACTCATGTATCTGGTCAACCAGTGAAATATATAACGGCGCCTTTTGGTCGTCTAGGAAGTCATGCGTCCGGTGCCGGCTCCTTTCCGCAGCTACACGTGCGTTGGTTGTTTGCGTTCGGCCACGTGCAATCGCGACGACTGCATGCGTGCAGGTTTTACTCAGATTATGCCTTGATCGGATGACAGCGACTGCATGGATGCTGCTCCCATGGTGCTCCCATATATATGGCCATATTCATGTACCGGAAAAAAAAAAAAATGTCAAGTAATGTGTCTCCATCTAGTTGTAATACTTAGTTTAATAAATATATAGTTGTAATACTTAGTTTAATAAATATATAGTTGTAATACTTAGTTTAATAAATATTTAAGACCTAAATGAATTCAAATGAAAAAAAATGTCCTCGATTGTACTATATATAACTTTGATTTAGGTGGCTTCTTTATCCAAGGTCATTTTTGAAAATTTTAAATTTTAGAACAAAACTTTTGGTCAAATAGTTTCAAATGAAAAGGGTCATCGACTACAAAGTTGTAGATCTATGACAATAAAACTTATCTTCATCTAACTTGATTTCTTAATAAGTTTCAGACTTTTATCATGTTGCACCTATCTTAGAGCAAGTCCAGCAAGAGAAATGCTATCAAACTTGCTACTAGTCCTTTCGGCCCTAGAAAACAAGCAATTCTCGCTTCCCGAGAAGTCAACCAATTTTAAATTTGACTAAATTTATATAAAGACTACTAATACTTATAATACAAAATTAGTGTTAATAGATTTGAGACGAATATATTTTCATAATAAATTTTGTTTGAGACACAAATATTAATTTTAATTACTATAAATTTGGTCAAACTTTTGTCAAGTTCACCGGCATGATTCTCATAGTTGCATTTTTTTTTTTTTTTGAGAGGAGGGAATACTATTTTTAGCTAAAACACTAGAAAACTGGCCTCTAATGGCCAATGTGATTGCTATTCTAATCAGCAATGCTATCCCGTGAACCTTCGCGAGCTAAATTTGGATAGTTGGTATGCCTTGCTATATTGGTGTATGTGACGCTCAAACTAGTGCCATGTTTGCATGCTCCAAATTCCATTACTTTTTTCTCAGACATATAACTAGTCTGTTGGATTATGGAGAAAGAATATTTATGGAGATTTTTTTTTTTGAACTCGAATATTTATGGAGTTGATAGCTAAATAAAGATATAGAACATGAAATTTAGAATACCTCTTGGAGATGCAGTAAGATATGGGGTCAAATTGCCAACTAGAAATTTATTTCTAGATAGGTAGAATGTGTAACCACCGTGTGGTTGGGCTTTCCAACCTCCTCTAAAAATAGAAGGTATTTCTAGAGACGGCTGAACTTTCGAGCCACCTTTAAAAATAGTAGATTTCTACACACAGGCCAATATAGAACTATAGAACAATTTTTAGAGACAATTCTTGATAGAGCCGTTTCTTGATTAAAATGGAGGCGCTTAAAAATGGTTTTGTGCACTAGTCTTTTGTGTCTGCCATGCCTTGATTAGCTTCACTCCAGGAGTCATCTTCAGGAAAAAAAAAAAAAAAAGGATACGTACTTTCTACCACGGCCACAAGTGGTACATAGTTTAACCCTTGTAGAAAATTCAATTCAAGTCAAGTGTTAACCTCACTCGTTGACGACAGTTTTATACCCAAGTAGCATCATGCGATGGTTCATCAGATGCAAACGCTGACTGCTCAATCGCCAGCGAAATTTCTTACTGACTCACCAACTTGATTGTTACGGTTGGTTCAATTCTATCCTAGTCAAAACAAGGCCGGCTTCGTTGACCGTTGCTCTGGGCAAATATACCTAGGAATGGTGCATGCATAAATATATATATGTGAGCCAAATTGATCGGGAAAATATATGGTGGAAACCACATGCTGGGTGGAAACATGAAAACCAATTCAAAAAGTCATATCTAGAAAGTTTCAAAAAATTCTAAAATTTAGCACACTTTCGTACCACATACCAATATGAACTGACATACAACAGTTGAGGCGTCAACTCAAACTAGCAAAAATTCATACAAAAATGACAAATTTCAAGAGCATGTGCACTAAAGGACAAAACCTTTCAATTTTGTCCTACAGTGCTACACACCTAAAATTTGTTATTTTTATGTAATTTTTAGAAGTAAGTTTGCATCTCAACTTTTGCATGTCAATACATATTGGTATGTAGTATGGGTGTGCTAAATTTTAGAATTTTTGAAACTTTCTAGATTTGATTTTTTTGAATTGGTTTCTATGTTTCCACATAGCATGTGGTTTTCACCATATATTTTCCCAAATTGATCGGACAATAAAACGTGATAATTTTGAGTTTTTGATAGATCGACTGACATATGACCGGGAGAAATAGAGCGGACATACACAATAATGCTTCTACTTGTACGTCTTCTTTTTTTTTTTTTCTATTATATTCTCTCATTTTATTCTTCTTCTCCTTTGTGCATGGAAAAATTTGAAGGATTGCTGGAGCCTGCCCTTAACGAAAATTACACGATAGGTCATGTTCCCAACACCATAAAAAGGTACAAAAATAGCAACCACCGTTGAGGTTCTGAATCGGATTTTCTTTTTCCAAATCACATGGTTTTTTTTTAAGGAAAACTGGAGGGTTCGCACCCCTACAGCACATTTGTTAAAAATAAAAAAGAAATTACGGATTACAAAACTAGAAGAAGCATGCAAACAACAGAAAGCGGGGGATGTATATGCAATGCATTTGTGCTCACTATGCGTTGTTAGCACCCATGTCTTTTTGAAACCCGGACTTCACCCGTATTGCATTAAGAGAAATGCGAAAGAGGGCCAAGTTTCAATACATCCTAGACGCCCCCGTGGCGAGGTACCGTGGTGAGCGAAGAGGCGAGAAACACTAACAAAAAGGCACCGGCTACAACGGTGGAGCTTCGAGTGTCGTACTAAGCGTTAAACAGTTTCGCGACGAAAGGGCGGCGGCGATCAACGGCTCCACGGTGGAGGGCGTCGCCCGGCGGTGGCGGAGGACGAGCACATCCACAACCTCGGCGCCTGTGCTGCGGAACGGTGCTCTTGAAGTGGCTACGGAACCTTCCGTGACCGTGTCGTGCGGAACCTCGGCGTTGGCGCCATCCGGCTGCCCTCCCACCTAGCGGCAGGATGCGCGAGCTCTGCCGCTCCGGGTTGGGATCCGGTAGGCGGCGGACAGCGGCAAGGCGGTCGCCGTCTGGGGTCCCATTCGTCGTCCTCCGCTGGCCGCGGGCGCGTGGACGCGCAGCCGGGGCGGCGAGTCGATCAGGGCGGCTCGGAGGGATGCTGAAGGAGTCGATGAACGCCGCCACCGAGGCCGGCGTGTGCACACGGCGACAGACGCGGTATCTGCGGGGTAGCATCCGCCCGTAGTGCCGGCGAGGTACATCCCCACCCGCACCTGGACCGCGACGACATGCGCGGTAGGTGGCGGAGTAGCGTCCGTCGACGTGAACAGCGCAGCCTCATGCATCCCTTGCGCCTCGGCCATGGAGTTGGTCGGCCGTGGAGGGGCAGGAGCCACCCGAGGTGCCATCACCATCCCCGGCGCCTCCGCCGTCGAGGCGCTGGGCTGCGTCGTAGGAGGCGGAAGGGGTCTGTCAGCACCATCGGGGCGTTGACCCCTCGAGTCCCAAAGAGGTGAGGGGCGCTCCGTCGGCACGCCCGGGGGCCTCAAGGGTGGACGGGGACTGGGCCGCTGGAAGCCACGAGCTCGTCAACCATCGGGTCGACCCAAGCCGGAGGCTCCACACCCCCGCGTGCCCGAGCACGGCGGGTCGGTGTCGATGCCGGGGGACGTGGTGGAGGCCTCCCTCGGTGGGACACGGCGTGGGTGGCGGTGGCGTAGCGGATGAGGCGGCGACGGTGACATCGCGCCGTCTGGTGCCAAAGCGTGGTGCCGCGGCGTCGGTGGGGAGGAACCGCCTCCTTGTTCGTGGCCCGATGATGGCGAAGCGGTGGGCCCTCGCTTGCATGCCCTGCCCGATGGCGGAACGCTGCGGCGAAGGCGCGCGTCGAGTGGCATTGGGCAGCGGCGTGGTCGTGACCGGCGATTGAAGCGAAGGCCGATGAGCTCAGGTGGGACGAGCGTCGGCCGACGGTGGCGCACCTGTCGGCGGCGCCGTTGACGACGGCGCCGACGGCCTGGAACCCATCGGCGTCGGCGTCGGGCATCCGAGGCGTGACCCGCCCGGCCCCAAGCGAAGATGCGCCTGGAGTTCTGGGCGCCGGCTGCGGACCAAGGCGTTGCCGCGTAGGCGCCCGCACCGCCGGCGTGCTGCGCTGCGTCGGTGACGCCGCCTCCTCCCGCCGTTGCCCGGTGCCCTCCTCAACGCCCTGAGCCTCGACAGGCCGCGCCGGCGAGAGGCGTGCCGAAGAGCCTGCGGCGGCGTCAGGGTACGACGGCGGGGAGGCGGCAGGGCGGGCCGTCGTCACGGGCACGCGTCGAGGTCCTCCTCCCCAACGGCTGGAACTTGCACCAGACGAGCGGTGGGCGGGGGAAGAAGGCGAGGCATGCGGGGAGAGGGGAGGGACGGAAGCGGCTGTGCGCGCAACCTCGTGCTAGCCCTCGCACACCTCCCCGTCGTCGCGAGATGTCTCGGCGGCCCCATCGACCTCCAGCAGCCCGTGTCCCGAGCCACGCAAAGCCTGCGACTCAGGCCCCGTCGGAGGAGAAGCCCGATGCCCGGCGGTGATGGCGGGGCTGGCGCGGATCACGGTAGCGCCGGCACCGTAGCCCGGCGGTGACGGTGCACCGGTGGCCAGTGCAACCGGCTGGTTGGGCCGTGGCCAGCCGCGGCGACCTCAGCGAGGGCGGCCGCGCGGGCGCGCGGGCGGAGTCGGGAACAACGGAGTCGGGGCCAGCGGCGTCGGGCGCGACGCCCTCGGCGAGGACGGGCTCCCTGCCGGTGCCGTCGGGGACGCATCCGGGCGGCGAGCCCGGCGCGGAGCGAGCGGCTCCAGCGGCCTCCCGCGACGGTAGGGGAGACGAAGCGAAGCGGGCCCGCGCTGCAGGGCGCGTCTTGGCCACGCGGCGCGTTGCAACGCCGGGTGCGGGGAGGAGACGCCGGCGGCGGAGCGGCGGGAGCGATAGGGCGGTGGAGGTATCCCCGAGCAAGCGGCCGCTAGGACTCCGAGGGCGGCGGATCGACCTCTTCAACCCCATGGCCGGATAGATCGGGCTGCGGGGCGCGGATCTGGTGTCTTTGGAAGGGCCGGGGAGGTGCTCGGGTGGAGGGTTGGAGAGGGAGGTGCGGTGGCGGCGCCGGCGCCGCCCAGCGGGGAGGAGAGGAGAGGGTGGCTTTTCATCAAGCAACGCAGCTCATCGCACCCATGTCAAATTGAGAATTAAAATCTATAGATGCGGGGGGCGGATATGGGCCAAGGGCCATACCTAGTCGCAGCCCAAACATTTGTTGAGGATATCAACAGTTTTTTGGCCGACTCTATTTAGTGGGCCAAATTTGTTGGCCCAGCAAAGAAAGAGAGCCGAAGAAGGAAAGACAACGCAACGCCGCATCACCCACGCCAGCGTCCGCGTCTGCTCTTTTCACGGCGAAGAGTCACGCGGGCGCGGCTCTCTCCGACTCCGACGCCGCCCGGCGCGCGCGACACTCGTCTCCGTCTCCGACGCCGCCGCTAGCGCCCAGGGCCAACCTTCCGCGTCTCGCGGCACGGCACATGCTGCTGGGCACGGTGGAGTCGCGTCGCGCTGTCGTGGGATCTCGACCAACCCTAGGCGCCACATCGCCGCCGTTGACGCCCGATGGTGAGGGGGCGGCAGGGTGTCGGCGAGGCACCGACGTCGAGGGCCGCTCAGCGCCTTAATTAGCCCCACACTGCCGCTTGGGCGCAGCTCCCACCTGGCCACCTCCCGGCTCACGGTCAGTTGCATAATGAAGGTGTAGAATGTGAACATCTGATTTGGTAAAACACACACACACACACACACACACACACACACACATAACGTTCTAGAATGTGCTCGCCTAGCGGATCGATTTGTCAATAACACATCTTTGGAGCTAGTGTCATGCTTTGTTACTGCATTGGCGTCGGCGGAACTTCGTCAATTGATAGTGGCCCTAGGCGCCAAAATTGACGAGCTCCGCCACTATATAGATGGATAGGTTCCATCACAAGAAGCCTTACCAGCTAATTTAAGTTCGCAAAGTTTAGAACCAGCTGCCAAGACACGCATTGACAATACCACTACATAAATGATTTTTAGTGGCATATCACTTCTTTTGGAGAGGCAATTATCATTTTGGCCTCCCATAGAAATGACATTTGATGGACTTAGCTACCGAATCACCACTAAAAATATATTTCTAATGGCAGTTAGTAATGTTGATCACACCTGAAATTGCTTCCATTCTCATGCTGATATGCAGAGTTCTCCCCACGCTGATATGTTTGATCAATGGTCAGGGTTCTTTATATGTTATGTCTGTTTGAATTTTTTTGAATTATCATATGCTGATATGCCACACATATTTTGAACATAGAGAAACAAATACATATTCCCCTTTATACGAAATATGTCAATGCCTTTATTATTCCTCATTTTTTGGCAAAAAAACAACAATGAATAAAAAATCTCAATCCAGGTATACAACTTGCATATAAATAATTTCAAAAAAGTACTCTAGTAATATGCTTCTACTACAGCGCTACTCCGCAACGATGCGTTCCTTCATAATCTCAGTGGTGGTCTTGTTAATGAGCTCCCACGCGCTCCGGACATGCCTCTCCTCCTGCAGCGACGAACCCACGGCGAACCGCAGCACAAACCTGTCGCCGACCACCGTGTGTGCCAGGTACGCCTTCCCGGTCCAGTTGAGGCGCTCCATGAGCTCACGGTTGGCCTCGTCGGCGTCCTCCTCCGTCATGCCGCCATCATGGGCCTTGATCCTGAAGCACACAAGCGCGAAGTTCCTAGGCACGACGACCTCGAACCGGTTATCGGACCTGACACTGTCCTCGAACATCTTGGCCATGGCAACATCGCTCCGAATGTGCTCCTGGAGCTTGGCGGCGCCATAGGTGCGCATGACCATCCAGAGCTTGAGCCCCCGGAAGCGGCGGCCGACGCCGACCTGCATGTCCTTGAGGTCGGTGACGTTGCCGGACTCGCTGGCGTCGTTCTTGAGGTACTCCGGGTTCGTCTCCAGCGAGTCGGTGAGCCGGTGCGTGTCGCGCACCCACAGGCACGTGCAGTCCAGGCATGTGAGCAGCCACTTGTGCGGGCTCATGCTGATCGAGTCAATGCGCTCGACACCGTCGAGGTGGTGCCGAAACTCCGGGCAGATGCAGGCGCTGCCGGCGTACGCCGCATCGACGTGCACCCACGCGTTGAACACGGCGGCGACGTCGGCGATGGCTCCCACAGGGTCGACGGCGTTGGACGACGTGGTGCCGACGGTTTGCGCACACGTAGGTGGGCACGAGGCCGGCGTCGACGTCGGCCTGCATGATCTCGAGCAGCTTCGCCGGGTCCAGGGCGTAGTCCGTCTCAGGGCCGGTGGGGATGGAGCGGATGTTGGCAGGGTCGAAGCCCGCGAGGCGGCACGCCTTGAAGAATGTGGAGTGGGTCTGGTCGGCGGCGTACACGGCCAAGCGTGGTAGCCCAGACACGCCCTGGGAGCCACTCCGGCGCAGGGCGGCGTCACGCGCGGCGACGAGCGTGACGAGCATGGCCTCGCTGGTGGTGCCAAGAATGACGCCTCCACCAGTGCCACGCCCTGCAGCGCCGGTGCGGTTCATGAAGGAGGACGGCAGGCGCAGGAGCTGCGCGAGCCAGTCGAGCGCGAGCACCTCCATCTCGGTGGCGGCGGGCGCTGCCTGCCACGTGAACCCGACGGTGTTCATGGCGGAGGCGATGAGGTCGCCGGCGATAGCCGCGGCGCTGTTGGTGGAGGGGAAGAATGCGAAGAAGTTGGGGCTGGCCCAGTGGGTCATTGTTAGTTAAAACTACTGAATCGAGTCCATCCTTTGTAATCTAGATAATTAGCTAGATGGTTTCAGGAAGTCGAGTTAAGTCTAGTAGGTTGGGCGTGACCGAGGCGTGCTCGGTTACGACACAGCCAGGGACGTTGTGTCCTACGCCATGACGCGTGCTGCGCACGTAACGCTCACCGCGACGCAACGGTGAATGCGTTCATCACGAGATCATGGCGTGGGGGCTTGGAGTCTGAGTCTCGAGTCTGTATAAGTATCAAAGCTTAATGAACGTCTAAAGTTGCTGGTGGGCAACGACCATAATTTGTTTTCCCTGCGTGCTGTTTCCATCTAACCTTAGTTCTCGCTCGCCACGGTGATCACGGTCACCGCGCCACGTTCGGCGACAACGTTCTGAGTTCATCGACGTGTTTGTTAGTTCCAACAACTGGCATCGGAGCCGGAGGTGGTCGAGGACGAAGACGTTTGGCGCGGAGAAGAAGAGGAAGAGGAAGTTGGGTGACTCAGTTCATCGTTCGCGCAAAGGAGAAGACTAGAACATCACCGGCGAGGCCATGGGTGACAATGACAAAGACCGTGAGGAGCGCGCCATGAATCAGGCAGCGGCTAACCTGGTCTGGCCAATGTTAACCCGATCTAATTACCAGGAGTGGTCGGCTCTGGTGCAATGCAATCTCGAGGGCATGTATCTGTGGAGCGCAATTGAGTCTGATAAGGTGGAGAGACGCAAGGACCGGTTGGCTCTTGGAGCAATGATCCGTGGCGTGCCGCCTGAATTGCACTCCATGTTGCTGGCGAAAAAGTCAGCTAAAGAAGCTTGGGAGGCTATCAAGACGATGCGGATTGGAGCAGAACGTGTCAAGGAGGTGACGGCACAGAAGCTGATGGCAGATTTTGAATCCATCGCTTTCAAACCAGGAGAGACAGTGGATGAGTTTGCCATAAGAATTCAGAAGCTGGTAACAGATCTAAGTGGTGTAGGAGAGACAATAGAAGACAAGAAGGTTGTCAGAAAGTTTCTCAGGGTTCTGCCAAGTCGCTACAGCCAGATTGCAGTCTCAATAGAGATGTTTGCAGATATGTCGAAGCTCACCGTGGAAGATCTTGTCGGACGACTTCGTGTTTCAGGAGATCGGTTCGAGTCGACCGTGGAAGAAGTTACTGACAAAGCTGGGCGTCTTTTGCTGACTGAAGAAGAATGGCTGGCGAAGAACAAGAGCAGGATGTTGTCGGACGGGCAACAGTCGTCCGGCAATAGCAGCAAGGGGGCTCAAAAAGGAGGAAAAGGCAAGGAGCAGGCTGGGGCACGTCAGAATCGTGACTCTGGGGTTCGCCTTACCTCCATGGGCACTCCAAGAAGGAAAGGACGGTGCCTGAAGTGCAACAAATATGGGCACTTTGCAAAAGAGTGCAAGACGCCTCCAAAGGAAGAAAGGCAGGAGGCTGCTCACCATGTAGATCAAGATCACGACAATGGAGCACCGATGATGGCCGGGGTGTGCAACCTGGTTCAGACCAAGGTGACACAACCACAGCGTGTTTTCCTGAATCAGGAACGAGTGTTTCCAAAGGAGTACCAGAAGGGTGCATGGGTGCTTGATACTGGCGCGACAAATCACATGACTGGTTGCCGAGAAGCTTTGGCGAGCCTAGATGAGACGATACGGGGCGCGGTGCGTTTTGGCGATGGATCTCTAGTCGAGATTCATGGAGTTGGGGCTGTCACGTTTGCTGGCAAGAACAATGATCACCGCGTGCTCTCTGAGGTATATTATATCCCGTCTCTTAAATGCAATATCGTGAGCCTTGGGCAATTGGAGGAAGGGGGTTGTCGTGTCGAGATAGATCATGGTGTGATGCAAGTGTTTGAACGCAAGTCAGAGATGAACAAGGTGCGGGGCGTGCTGATTCGTGCTGTGAGGAAAAGCAGGTTGTACATCATGAAGGTTGACCTGACGGCACCAGTTTGTCTACTGACAAAGATGGATGAGCAAGCTTGGCTATGGCACGCGAGATACGGTCACTTGAACTTCAGATCACTTCGGGAGCTTGGTACGAGGAAGATGGTGGATGGGATTCCACTTATTCAGAAGGCCGAGCAGGTTTGCACTGGGTGCGCCCTGGGCAAGCAGCACAGGAAGCCGTTCCCACAGGCGTCGGCTTACCGTGCAGTTGAAGGACTGGAGCTTGTCCACAGTGACTTGTGTGGACCGATCTCTCCGGCCACTCCAGGAAGGAAGGAATATTTTCTACTGATGGTAGATGACCACAGCAGATATATGTGGGTCGAGCTGCTTGCATCCAAAGATCAGGCGTTGAACAGCATCAAGAAGATAAAGAAGATGGCCGAGGTAGAATCCGGTCGGCGACTGAAGGCCTTGAGGACTGACAGGGGTGGTGAGTTCAACTCAGGGGAGTTTGTGATTTTTTGCAACGATAATGGCATCAAACACAGCACCACCACACCCTACACCCCACAACAGAATGGCGTTGTAGAACGGCGGAATCAGACAATTGTGGAGATGTCGCGCTGTCTACTGAAAAGCATGAAGGTGCCGGCCAGATTTTGGGGAGAAGCAGTCAACACGGCGGTGTATGTGCTCAACCGATCTCCCACGAAGAGTTTGAGTGGCAAAACACCGTACGAGGCATGGTATGGCAAGAAGCCGGGCGTCCATCATCTGCGTACTTTCGGCTGCAAGGCATACGCAAAGAAAGTTGGACCCGGTCTGACGAAGCTGTCAGATAGATCAACTCCAGGAGTGTTCCTTGGATATGAGCCAGGAACTAAGGGGTATCGTATCTTTGATCCTGTCAACAGTAAGTTGTTAATCTCCAGAGATGTTATATTTGATGAATCATGTGGCTGGAATTGGGGGGAGAAGAATCGGAGTAATGCAGATGCAGATGGTGGTACATCAGAGCCTGAAACGTTCACTGTCCAATATTCAGGAGATGACGCAGCTACTGTCGAAAATCCGACAACAGGTCCGGTTTCAGCAGCAGGTGCAGACAGTCAGGACAGTGATCACGGGAGCAGTGATGATGATACTTCGATGACTCCGGCGACTCCTACTCCATCAATTCCAAGCCCGTCGGCCATCTCTGAAGGGCAGGTGTCGACTCCAGCAGCCCAGATCCAGTGGGCCACACCTCCTACAGGCGCATCAGAAGGTTCAGATGAAGCACCAAGACGTTATCGAACGCTGTCAGAATTGCTAGACTCAACCGAGCCCTATGAGCTAGACTACAGCGGTTTGTGCCTTGTTGCAGCTGAAGAGCCGAGGTCGGTGGAAGAAGCATTGAAGGATCGGTGCTGGAGAGAAGCAATGAGAGCCGAGATGCAAGCGATTGAAAACAACAGAACGTGGGACGTTTGCAGTCTTCCGGCGAATCAGAAAGCCATTGGACTAAAGTGGGTTTTCAAAGTGAAGAAAGACCCTGAAGGAAAGATTATCAAGCATAAAGCACGTCTTGTGGCGAAGGGATATGCTCAGCAGCAGGGTGTCGATTTCGATGAGGTATTTGCACCGGTGGCTAGAATCGAGACAGTCAGAGTTCTTTTGGCGTTGGCAGCACAAGGAGGTTGGGAGGTACACCATATGGACGTCAAATCGGCCTTTTTGAATGGAGATCTGTCTGAATCGGTGTTTGTCAAGCAGCCACCTGGTTTTCTCATTGGCTCCGGTGACAAAGTGTTAAAACTGAAAAAAGCACTCTACGGGTTGAAGCAGGCGCCAAGGGCATGGAATGCGAAGCTTGATAAAGAATTGATTGCTCTAGGATTTGTGAGGAGCAAGTTGGAGTATGCTGTGTACAGAAGAGGAAGTGGCAAGTCCTTTCTGCTGATTGGGGTTTATGTGGATGACTTGATCATCTCAGGCCCGAGCACTGAAGAAATAGCAGCATTCAAGGGTGAGATGAAGAAAAGGTTTTCCATGAGTGATCTGGGACTTCTTAGCTATTACTTGGGGATTGAAGTGAAGCAAGGAGCAGATGGGATCACGCTGAGTCAAAGTTCCTACGCTCTGAAGATATTGGAGTCGGTTGGTATGCAGGACTGTAATCCCTGCGACACACCAATGGAGGAGAGGCTCAAACTCAAGAAGCAAGCAAAAGAGGAAGCTCAAGATGTAACAGCATACAGAAGCATCATTGGGAGTCTCAGGTATATTGTCAACACTCGACCAGATCTCTCGTTTGCGGTTGGGGTTGTCAGCAGATACATGGAGGCGCCAGGGAAGGAGCATTGGACAGCTGTGAAGAGGATATTGAGATATCTGAAAGGTACCATTGGGTACGGCTGCAAGTATGAAAGAGGCACCAATCTGAAACTTATTCTACATGGTTTCAGTGATAGTGACTTCGCTGGAGATGTGGAGGATCGTAAAAGCACTACAGGAGTGGTGTATTTCCTTGGCACCAGTGTGATTACTTGGGCATCGCAGAAGCAACGCATTGTGGCTTTATCTTCATGCGAAGCCGAGTATGTAGCAGCAGCGGCAGCAGCATGTCAGGGCATATGGCTAAGTCGACTGATCGCTGATCTTATGGGGATGAAGGAGATGCCAGTTAAGCTTCTCATGGACAACATGTCGGCTATTGCACTCAGCAAGAATCCAGTACATCATGATAGGAGCAAACACATCGATACAAAGTATCATTTCCTACGTGAGTGTATTGAGGAAGGAAAGATGCAGGTGGATCATGTCAGCACCGAAGGGCAATTGGCAGATATCCTAACCAAGGCGCTGGGGCGAATCAAGTTTGTCGAGCAGCGAGGAGCACTAGGCATTGTGAAAGTTCAGTAAGTTTTAGGGGGAGTTTGTTAGTTAAAACTACTGAATCGAGTCCATCCTTTGTAATCTAGATAATTAGCTAGATGGTTTCAGGAAGTCGAGTTAAGTCTAGTAGGTTGGGCGTGACCGGAGGCGTGCTCGGTTACGACACAGCCAGGGACGTTGTGTCCTACGCCATGACGCGTGCTGCGCACGTAACGCTCACCGCGACGCAACGGTGAATGCGTTCATCACGAGATCATGGCGTGGGGGGCTTGGAGTCTGAGTCTCGAGTCTGTATAAGTATCAAAGCTTAATGAACGTCTAAAGTTGCTGGTGGGCAACGACCATAATTTGTTTTCCCTGCGTGCTGTTTCCATCTAACCTTAGTTCTCGCCGCCACGGTGATCACGGTCACCGGCGCCACGTTCGGGCGACAACGTTCTGAGTTCATCGACGTGTTTGTTAGTTCCAACAGTCATGCCGGGACGACGGAGGCCCTGAGCTCCCTTCATGGTGACGCCGAACGGGCGGAGGACGCCGGCGGCGCGGACCGCAGCTCGTTCGCAGGTAACCCGGCTTGACGTCCGGCAGCACGGGAGGGACTCCACGGACTTGTAGTAGTCGGAGATGAAGTCCACGGCCTTGTGGAGGTAGGAGCGGACGTCGTCGGGGTTCAGCGGCTGGAAGCCGGTGGCGTCGTCGCCGAAAAGCGGAGAAGGCGGTAGGGTTGGTGTCCAAGCTGCCCATTCTTGATTTCTTGTTTGGATCTTTGTTAGCTGATGACTCGCACAAGCAGTGGTCGGCGTATGTACGAAATGAAGAATTCGAAGCTGATCGATCGAAGCAGTTGATCGAGCTCTGAACTCCTTAGCTTGGGAGGGCTGTGGTTACTTTGGTGAGGAGAAGCTGGAGAGCTAGGGTTTGGCTATATAGGGGCCGGAGGTAAGTGAAGGCGTGAAGCGGCGTGGCGATGCAGGCGTTGCACGGGTCGTGGACGTGGATTTCGGAGGTTGGTGTGAGAACGAAGCTGAAGATGAAGCAAGTCGACTTCGTCAGCATCCAAGGCTGTGGGAGTAGTACTAGTAGTCAAGCAGTCATGGTCTCACGGCATCTTTTATTTGTATGAACGCAGTCATTCTCCAAGTCATCCGTAATGAAGCATGTGCAAAGACGTACAGAATATATACATAAAATTTGGTAATAATTTAAATGTCTTTGGGGGACGTCAAGCTGCTGAATTGACCCATCGTCTGCAGTAGTCATGTAGCGCTTTTGTCTGGCTAGATTACACATGCCATTTTTTTTTTCGAAAAGCGTGCATATTACACGTGCTGCATTAAGGGAAAATAGAGTTTTGCAATACAACCACTAGTACATTGGCGAGATGCCGTGAGACGTAGTGGCAACACACTAACACGAATCGCCCGGCTTCAACGGGCGCTGCTAGGAAGTTGTACTAAAGGGAGAAACTATTGTGCGACTGTTCTTGGCGCGCAGGCTCAAATGTCCTCGGCCGGCTCCACCCACGAGCGGGCTTCATCGGGGAATAGCTCCCGCGACGGTGTCCCTGGTGCGGAGAGGGCACCTCATTGACGAAGCGGTCGTGGAACTTGGCCGCCGATGTGACGGGTCCGGGCGAGTTGCGAGAGTCGTCCGCGACGCTTGCCCTCCCACGTTGAGCATCACGCTGGCGGGCTCGACGCTCGGGCCGTGGATCGCGGTAGACCGACTTCGCCGCGCGAAGTCTCGAAGCCGACGCATGGAGCAGGACCCGTGGACAATGTGCGACGCGACGATGGCGGGCCGGGCATGGACAGCGGGGGCTCCTTGATAGGGACCACAGGGGGGGTAGGAAGGCCGCAAGCGGCAGCTTCAGTAGGTGGTTGTCGGACCCTTGCCCGGACCCACGGCCGCATCCCACTGCACTGTGGCCCAGGCCCCGGCGTCGCACCCGCTGGTCACGGTTTCCACAGTGCCAAGAGCGGCTGTTGTGGACCGGACGCAGTAGCCTGCGGAAAGGATGGGCGCCTGCTGAGTATCGCCCGCGAGGGGAGTGGGCTGGTGCACCGGCCCTTGGCCGGCAGACTACCAGGCGCGTCCTGCAGCAGCACCTCCGCTGGGCATCCTGGAGTCGAAGCGGCGATGGCGTCGTGACGTGGAGAACCGGCGCGGGAGTGCGACCCCAGCTCCGGCGACCCACCGGCTGGGTCCCCGGCACCTCCTCAGTGTGGCTGCAGAGAAGCAGCGCCTGAACCCGGCATTCCGCCGCTACCGGCAACTCATTGTTGGCGACAACACGGCGGAGCAGATGCGCGGACCTCCGTCCCCGCAGCGACGGTGTTGCCCGGAACGACTGGGGGCGAAAGGAGGTGTGCCCGCTGACCCTGAGGCCTCCTGGCCGTTGCCGGAGACACCTCGACTGCGGCCGAGGCCGGCAGGAGCTCTGCGAGCACAAGGTCGGCCCACCAGTCGCAAGTAGACGAAGGTGGCGCGCACTGTAGAGGTAGTCGGGGCACCGGGGTAACGGATGCGTGACGAGGAGGCCGCGAGCTCGTCGATCATCGGGTCCACCCGAGCGGGGAGCAGCGCTCGGGAGCGAGGTCGAGTGCGGAGAGTGGGTCCTCAGGCGTGCCGTCGTTGTCCAACTGAAGTCGTGACCTGACGGCGACATGCAGGCGTGGCCGGGCCGAGGTCGAGCTGTCGGACAGAGGATCTGCCCGACGAAGAGTCCTGCCGGCGACCGGCCACACCATGGGACGCCAGGGCGGACATAGTCAGCGGCGTCACGGCGGCCTTGCGCAGCTGGTAGGTCCTGGACAAGGCATCGATGGTCCAGCGCCTTGGCCGTGGAAGCGCCCGGTGGCGGAGGGCGGGCGATGCCTGCAGGTCTGGCCCTGTGCCTCGTGCTAAGGCAGATGGGCGCGGGGCCTGGCAGGAGCAGGCGGCGGCGACGTGATCCCAGCCAGGCGGGTGAGCATAGCCGACGAGGGATGGCGACGCGGGCCGTCGGCGCCTCGCGGGTGGGCGGGCGCGCCGTCGCCCACGGTCGGCGCCTCTGGATGAGTAAACCATCACCTTGTCCATTGTGGGCGGTGACGGCGGAGGATCGCCCGGCGGGGGCCGTGCTCGCGACAGCGACGACGGCGAGTCGACAGCAGTGGCCAAGCCGTTGGTGGCGGGGGCGCGTGTGGCTGGCGGCCGGGCCTATGCGTGGCCGACACCAGCCGTAGGGGCGTCGGCGGAGGCGTGGACGATGACGGCGTTGACGGAAACGCCGTTGGCATGGGGGCTTCACCGGTCCCTCCGCGTGGTCCCACGGCGGAGTCTGGGGAACACGCCCCGCCGCGAAGTGATGGACGGCGCCGCCGTGGTGAGGGGGCCTCCGCCGACCGAGCTCCTCGTTGTCGAGCAGTCAGAGAAATAACCGTCAATCCACCGCATGCCCTTGGGTCTTCCAACGGGAGGGACGGTGGTGGTGGTAGGTGCCGATGAAGCCGGAGCGGCGTCGGTAGCCGGGATATACCGGGCATCGGGAGGTGACAGGGGCGGCAGCGGCGGGGCTGGAGCGCTAGGCTGCGCTAGCCTCTGCCCCCACCGACAGTGAATCCTCCGTCGCGGTCAGCCGAGCAGCGCCAATCGCTGCTCCGGGTGTTTCTCGACGAGGTGGTGTCCACC
This sequence comes from Hyparrhenia diplandra, assembly GCA_015847255.1. Taxonomy (NCBI): domain Eukaryota; kingdom Viridiplantae; phylum Streptophyta; class Magnoliopsida; order Poales; family Poaceae; genus Hyparrhenia; species Hyparrhenia diplandra. The sequence continues at coordinate 61,462 of JADLZK010002112.1, forward strand.
GCCGGCGGCGTCTGCTGCGGCGAGTGGAGGTGTCAGCGGCGGCGGCCGAATGCCGGCAACAAGACCTCCTTGCCCCATCCATCTGCGAAGGGCAGGTGCCTCCTGGAGGCTGCAGGGCGACGGGGAGGAAGCCGAAGCGGCGTTACCGGGCGACGATGAGCAGGACGAGTTGGTTGGGGTGCCATGCCGTCAACCCACGAGGGGCGAGGCCGGCGCTTCCCTGGCCGGTAGGGGCATGCTGCGATGGCGCTCAGCTATAGCATCGACCGTGGCTGGCTCGCCCCCGACGGGGAGGAGGCGGGAAGAAGACGAGGAGCAGAGGGCCGGGACGGTGGCGGCGTGGGCCATCCATCACCGGCGGTCGGGGGCGAGCAAGGGCCGGCTCCCACCACCGGGCGAGGCGGGCAGAGGGGCGGGGGCGTCCTCGTCTCCGCATCCCATCGCGAGTTGTGCAGCGGAGGGACCGGGCGGAGGGGCGGCGGACTCAGCCTCAGCCGCGAGGTGGCGGGAGGCCCCGGGCCGCGGATCCGGCATCGCCGGTGCGGATCCGGCGTCTCTGGCCCGAGCCGCCGGGATGGAGGGCTGTCAGAACCTCGATGACGGCGGCCCGTCACTCGCGGAGGCGCAGGTTCCATCGTCGGAGGAGGAAAGGGGGTGGGGAAGGAGAGAGGAAGGAAGGGCGGGAGGCCGGGCGCCGCTGCCCCTGGGCGGCGGGCGGCGCGGGCGGCTGGCGTGGGGCCCAGGGGCGACGCCCTAACCGTTGGAGCGGGAGCGGGGTCATCCCGCCTCGTGCGGGGTCGCTCTCTGATAGTTCGTATGGATGCCTCTCTCTGTCCTACATGCCATTTTCTGATGCTACAACTACAATATGCTGACTTTGCCAAAAAGTTTCAACAAATCTACCACACCTATGTAGACAAACCCCACTAGGGAGTTCTCTGTGATCTCCTTGCGCCACATCATCAGCGGGTCCTGCAGCTCACTAAACTTCAATTATTTGTTGGAAGTCACTAAGTTTTGACGTGGTCCCTTGGAAACATCTGTTCCACCATATTCACAACTCATGCAGCGCACCTATTCATAGGTTCATGCCTCCACTACGAGGCCACTTGATCTTCTCCACCGAATACATATAAAACTGCACTAGCTACAGCCCTTTTCTTCTTCCCCGCAATGCTTCCAAGATTGTATCAATTATCAGTTTAAAAATTAACTCATGTGGATGGCAAACACAGCCATGTCAGATTTATTGTTGCGATTATGCCTTCTTGGATCCATGTCTCTTCGATTCCTCTCCCTCTAGCCTCAATATAAATCCCAGAGCTCCGATCCATATTGGTGCCTAGTGCCTTCGAAAGCATTAGGCCATCAGTGCAGGTAAGCACCTTTTTCTAATCACACATGATTCCAGATGTGCAAAATGTTTGCCTCCGCTCGAGTAGCAACTTGCCAAGTCCTCAAGCTGTACCGTGTCCATCGCCCATCGGTGACATATATACGTTGCCAGCCGCTCGAGAAGCTCCTAGCGGCCTCGATCACCTCCAGCAGGTTCAAGAGGTATGGTGTCACGAGGCCGTCCGGTATAGAGACAAGCTAAGCCACCGATGGTGGGGGAGGTGTACACCAACGGTCTCAATTCTGCATGCACACGCATTACGCTTTCGAGGGTGAGAACAAAGAACCCACGGGTGGACGATGACCATGGGCCAGCACTTGAGAGGGAGTAGCCGTCTCTTGACCTTCAAATATTGACCAGCAATGATGGGAGGGAGGATTGGGCTATACATGCGTAGTAATATGTACCAGTCTCTCCTATTTGGTGCCGCTGGTTGATCATGTGTTGTTTGTCATAAATTGGGTCACAGGTATTTTCACCGGTGTATGCAGACTATCCTTCATTCCTAGCCGTCGTCGTAGATCAAGTATGCTATTTTGTGACGTGCCACTGTATATATCCCACTCCCTCATTAGCATTTTTTCTCTTTTCCCTTGATTTTATGAATCCGGTTATTTTGCATGACTACACCGAATTCAGTTGTTGCATCTACAAATACACTTAAACCATACTGTTTTGTGGTTCTCATTATTCCTATAGTTGATGTGTGATTTATTTGCATGACAAGTGTAGCTGCATTACTAGCTTCTCATTCTTGATTTCTTGTTAGGATCTTTGTTAGCTGACAGAGTCACTGAAGATCGAGCTCTGAACTCCTTAGATTGCGGGGGCTGGTTTAATTTGGTGAGGAGAAGCTGCAGGGAGAGTTAGGGTTTGGCTATATAGGGGCCGGAGGTAAGTGAAGGCGTCAAGCGGCGTGGCGATGCCGGCGTTGCACGGGTCTTGGACGTGGATATATTGGAGAGGTTGGTGAGAACGAAGCTGAAGATGAAGCGAGGCGACTTCGTCAGCACCCAAGGCTGTGGGAGTAGTACTAGTAGTCAAGCAGTCATGGTCTCACGGCATCTTTTATTTGCATGATGAACGCAGTCATTTTCAAGTCATCCGTAAGACAAGCATATATAGCATATGTGCAAAGACTACACAATATATACATAAAATTTAGTACTAATTTAAATGTCTTTGGGGACGTCAAGCTGCTGAATTGACCCATCGTCTGCAGTCATAGTCATGTAGTGTTTGTTGTCAAAAAAAAAATAGTCATGTAGTGTGTAACAAACGCTTTTGTCTGACTAGATCACACATGCCATTTTCTGATGTTACAACTGCAATATGCTGATTAAATTAGTACTAAATTTGCCAAAAAGTTTCAAGGATATCTAAAACTAACCAAACTTTTATACGACGTAGCACTTTTTGCTGTGTTTCGAACTTCACTTTACCCGTCATCAAAAGGATCAGAAACAACAAATTTTGCTGGATGTTGCACATGCTGACCACTTTATGCATGCATCAGCTAGTCCTTTAGCTAGCTACTAAGGTGTTGTTTGGTTCCTAAGGACTAAACTTTTTTTAGTACTAAGGACTAATAAAAAGTCCCTTCAAAAGAGTCTTTTATTAACTAATAGAGAAAAAGTCTCAAAAGTCCCTCCCATTTTGGTTTTGGGGATTAAGATGGACTTTTTTTAGTCCCAAGGACTAAAAATCCCTAAACCAAACAACCCCTAAGGCTATACCGGAAAACTCCTGCACGGGATACTGGATGTGCTATAAGTACCTCCCAGTTCGACCTCCCATGCGGTATTCTTGGCGCGTCTGTCGAGGGAGCAATGCTGTGCTCCAACGTGGCGTAGGGCCGCCATCCCCGTGCGTGCAACCGAACCACCGCCCCGGGGAGAGGAGGCGTCACCCGCCCGCCTGCTCTGCCTCGCCGCTCGCGCACCGGGCGAGGCCGCCTCAGCCGGCCGCGTCGCGGGAAGGGCGTCGGGGATCTACTCGTGGCATGGGCGGGCGAAGGCTGGAGAGGGAGATCGTCGTGCTGTCGGGAGAGCCTGGGGGCCCGCATCCCACGAGGAGCTACACGGCTGGCGTGGCTTGTGGGCGGGGCAGAGCTCGCGCCGGCCCGAGCAAGATCCGCGTGCAGCGGCATCGCGGAGCTCGTGCCCGGTGTGGCGGAACATGCACCTTGAGTGAGCTTGCTGGGCGCTCTTTGTAGGAACGACCAGATGAAAGGGAGATAGGGTGTAAAGTTAGCGCCACTAAAGGAACAGAGTCCAGGAGGGAGAAGATAAGTGTGCCGCCCGCCGGACCACTAGTCCTCGCCATCGTCGCCACCGCGCGCGAGCTAGCTCGCCGGCGGCAATGCAAGTCTAGCGCGATCCCGGTCGTCGCCCATGCTAGGCCCGCTACAAAACGGCCCTACCTGGGAAGCCTCCTCCCCTCCCCCCCGGCGCCGATACTGCCCACAGCTCGCCCTTCGCTGGTGCTGACCAACTCGGTATGACGGCGCGCGCGCGTTCTATGCGGACGACTGACGTCTAGTCCCCGCGGGCGCTAGCACCCACCCGCCGCAACTTCTCGCTCAACGACGCGAGGCAGCCACGTCGTGGAGGCTTTCCATGTACTATATGTGTGGCTACTGCAAGAACAGGTCCTCCTCAGCTTCCTCCATGGCATGCCCGAGGACGCCGTCGCCTGGGAAGAGCGAGATGGCGTCGTCATACGTGGCAAGGCCCTGGTGGCCACGGTGCCACCACCGCGTGCCCCTTCTGCGCCCGTTAACCCAGCGAATGCGACCCTAGTGCCACTAGTACATAGTTGATTTTGCAAAACGTTTCCAAATGATATTTCATGAGCGGTTATTTAGAAAACTGCCACGGTTAATGCCTAATTAACCGTGGCGGTTTCTTCCATTAACCGTGGCGGTTATAAAACCCGCCACAACAAATTGATTAATCATGGTGGTTTTATAAAGAAGCCCGCAACCCAAAATTGGCCTATTAACCAAAGGCGGGCTACTTATAAGGCCCACCATGGTAAATATCCCCGAGGCCCACAAGCCCATTCGAAGTCCAAAACAATTCTCCTCTATTGGGCTTATATAAATACCACAACTTAGGTTTCACTCCTCTAAGTCCTCTCTCTCAGACACTCTCTCCCTCTCCCTCACGCCGTCCCCTCTCTCTCTCCCTTGCGAGATCTAGGAGGCGGTGCGCGGCCCCGAAGCTCCTTCCAGCGGCGGCGCCCGAGCTCCTTCTAGCGGCGGCGCGCGAGCTCCTTCCGGCGGTGGGCGCCTTCCCCTTCCTCCCGACGCGGAACAACGATGCGAGGCACGGATCCGGCCTCGGCGGTGCTCCCGGAAACCCTAGCGGCGGCAACATCCAGATCCGGACCCGGTTGGGCTGGATCTGGGCTTTTTCCTTTTTCATGATTTCCGGTGGCGGGCATTAGGGGGGTGTCGGTAAAGCAGCGATTAACTGTGACCTAATGTTCGTGGCGGGCTCAATAACCGCCCGCGGTTTAATGATTTTTCCCGCCATGGAAGTTCATTTGTGCAGTAGTGTGCGGCTCCCTCGACGACGGCTGAGCAACTTCGCGGCGCTCCTCACCATATAGAGTAGAAACGAGTGTGGGAGAATTAAGTTTAGAGCAGAGAATCTTAATGACTAGGATGGAATATTTTTTTAAATGAAGCAAATAGTGATGCAGACAGTCTAATTCAAGTCAAAAGTGGCGTGGGCAAGAATCTCAAGTCATAGAGCTGCATGCAGTATAAATCCACATTATTAGCCGGCTGCTTGGCAGCACATTTGACTGCATGCTGGACGCCCGGCCAGTACCGTAACAGATCAAGTACTAACTACCAACACATGTAAAACTACGGTCAATTTGTGTGTTCGTGTTTAATTCATCACATTAATTCAACCGCTGACAGTGTACTCTCGATCGATCGATCAACAGTGAAATTTCGCACCGACAGAATCACTTTTTTTACTAAAGCAAGCTACAACTGCAAGGTCGGCTAGGTAGGTACACGCAGGTAGGTAGCTGCATGGCAACAAAAAAATAAAGGTGCATCCGTGACGACGGAGCCAAGTCGGTCGTCTACGTCGTTGTGTTAGACGTGGTCGATTTTTTAGTTCATGTATGTATATGAGTTGGCCCTCCCCAACAGGGGCCATGCCGCCGGGCAACCTTGCCGGATGCCGCGGGCTGGCAGCGCGTCCTTCACCACTTTCGGAGCAGGCCGTGCGCCCTACTCAGCGGCTTTGCGACTACCTACCTCGCCTCGCGCCGTCGCCGCCCTGTCCCGGCGTTTCTTGTGGGGCTATGCTCCAACGCTGTCTCGCGGAGGATCACGTCGTTGGCTGTCGCCGGCCGCCACACTGCCTGCTCTGCAGAGGCGCTGGCCACCAAGCCCGTGACTGCAGCAGGCGACCTGGGGGCGCCGTTCGTCGACCGACACCTTCGACGCCACCTACCGCCACCGCGGGCGGAGACTCTGATGCGGCGTGGCGTGTGCTGCTGCGCCTACGCCACCTTCCTCTGGTGATCCCGTTGGTGTGGGGCACCATTTGGTGGAGGATTTGTATGGCCTCCATCAGACACTGGTGTCTCGGTTGACGGACCCGTCGTGCGCGGGCGCATGCGTGGCTGCTGCCGCCGCCGGCGTGCACCATCGCCTCTCCGACCTGCTCGGGCTCGCGGCGTGGGCGGTCTCGGTGCCCCCGATCAGGTCGACCCCATGCTCGATGAGCTCGTGGCCTCCTCATATTCAGCGGACGACGCCCATGGTACCACCTGCCGAGTATAGTGGGAGCCGCCTTCGCCTCTACGCATGCATGATCGCGCTCTGCTTCGTAGAGGCGGAGAGCCTTCGGTGAATCTGGCGGTCTTGGCGAACTCTCGCTCGCCACTCCGCGCCGCCCAGCCCTTCCCTCGATGTCTAGGGTGGGGACTTGCTATGGCCATCGGGGCGGAGGTGACGGATAGGGTGTTGGACTGGAACGCGCCGACGTCCACCACGTAGAAGGCCTCCTCTAGCGGGCGCTGATGTGTCCTAAGAGTGGAAGCTGGTCAGCTCTGCAGCTCCTCCGCACTCCTCCTTCGACTTCCCGGTGGTCGTTCCACTGGGTTCCGCCTCGCCCGGCTATTTGGGTTCTAGCCTTCGACTCGTTGACGCTCCCGTTGCCGGAACCTGCCATGGTTCCACCTCGCGGAGAAAGCGAGAAGGTCCAAGGGTGGTCAGCGACGACTGGGTACCGCGTCGCAGCGACTCAGCTGGCCGCCAAGTCGGCTTTTAGCGATCGCCAGCTGCGGATGCAGCGCGGGCGTGTCCCAATCGAGCAAGTGGGCCAGGCGACCTGCGGGCCGCGGTGCCTACCCCCGGACCCCTCGATCGCCGTGGAGGTTCCACGCGACCTTCACGCGACGCTCCGCCGTCCCACTAGGGCGGGAGAACGCGGCGCCCGCTCCCTTCCTCCGCGCGGTGTTCGCTTTTGCGGGGATGAGTTGGGAGCTGCCGACGCTGAGTCCACACCGGCGCAGCCTCGCCGCCTCCCTCAGCAGCCCCTCGGACTCGCCTGCCGCCAGCGGGAGCCACTCGGGAGCGCGTCGGCGCAGAGCCACTACCGCTCCGGCCCGGGAATTCCCTCGCCGGCGTCACCATGCCACTTGTCAAGCCAATCCTTAGCGCCTACCCACCCTATGCTCTTCCAAAGTCACCGCCGAGGAATGGACCTTGAGATGCGAGCTTTGAGGCAGGAACAACGCCAACCCCTACGGAGCGAAGGCACCTTTATTGCTGTTGCTCAACAAGCATGAGGGTCGCCCGGTTGATCGGCGTCGACACTCCTGTCCCCACGACCTAGAGACCAAGCTACGGACACGCTTTGTCGATGAAGTTTCATCAGGCAAAGCGGCAGGATCTGGCGCCCGGCTATTCCGCGTGATGCGGTCTCGGTGGGGCGGCACCGTAGAAGGTTCTTCTTCGTTGTTCTAATCGTTTCTACTACAACCACCCCTCTAGTCTCTAGAAGCAGCAGTTTACCTTTTAAGTGCATCCATACCACTCCGCCCGTTTAAGCGGCTTGACTATTGTAAGTGTGCATGCATGCGCTGCGTGCAAAGGTTTTGGCTAAAGTGTGCGGCGTGTAAAATCTGTTTCCTCTAAATGCGATACTTATCAATGGCACGGTTTCGAAAAAAAATGTAGACAAAAACGAACATCTAAACAGGATAAATGGATGATTAAATGTAACAATATTTTACGAGTAAATCGGTGACACAACCGCTTAGGGCGAACATGAATTATGGTTGGGGCGCAAAGTAAAAAATAATCCAAAATATTAATATTTATGGTGCATATGATTAGTCTCATTAGATAAATTGCTGAATATATATTTGTAATATAAATTTGTAATATAAATTTATTTAGAGATACAAATGTTAATATTATTTTATATAAATTAATGTAGTGGAACTTAAAAAATGTGACCAACAATGACACTGTGGGAGTAATTAATGGCGGTATTCGGATGAACTATGTTTACACACAACAGTCGTACGTCTCACGAAGCGAATGAGCCAATGGTTCGGTCGGTTTTCGCCACGCTCGTGAGTTTGTGCACTCATATTCACATGCATACTACACCTTGTACTTGAAGTATCATCGAGGCATGAAAAAAAACATCACACGAATGAAATGGAAATTCAGGCACATGTTAACAGAACTTTAACTTCATTTGCTTCTTTCACAATGATATACATCGGCTTACTCGACAAAAAATATCAAATCAAATGTCATCAAACACAACAATGAATCAAATCACCAATCAATACAAACTCTCATGCACTGTGTATGTGTATTCTACTCAGCAGCGATCTGTTCCTGCAGGATCTCAGTGGTGGTCTTGCTGATGAGCTCCCACGCGCTCCGGACATGCCTCTCCTCCTGCAGCGACGAACCCACGGCGAACCGCAGCACAAACCTGTCGCCGACCACTGTGTGCGCAAGGTACGCCTTCCCGGTGCTGTTGAGGCGCTCCATGAGCTCACGGTTGGCCTCGTCGGCGTCCTCCTCCGTCATGCCGCCACCATGGGCCTTGACCCTGAAGCACACGAGCGCGAAGTTCCTAGGCACGACCACCTCGAACCGGTTATCGGACCTGACACTATCCTCGAACATCTTAGCCATGGCAACATCGCTCCGAATGTGCTCCTGGAGCTTGGCGGCGCCGTAGGTGCGCATGACCATCCAGAGCTTGAGCCCCGGAAGCGACGGCCGACGCCGACCTGCATGTCCTTGAGGTCGGTGACGTTGCCGGACTCGCTGGCGTCGTTCTTGAGGTACTCCGGGTTGGTCTCCAGCGAGTCGGTGAGCCGGTGCGTGTCGCGCACCCACAGGCACGTGCAGTCCAGGCATGTGAGCAGCCACTTGTGCGGGCTCATGCTGATGGAGTCGATGCGCTCGACGCCGTCCAGGTGGTGCCGAAACTCCGGGCAGATGCAGGCGCTGCCGGCGTACGCCGCATCGACGTGCACCCACGCGTTGAACACGGCGGCGACGTCGGCGATTGCTCCGACAGGGTCGACGGCGTTGGACGACGTGGTGCCGACGGTTGCGCACACGTAGGTGGGCACGAGGCCGGCGTCGACGTCGGCCTGCATGATCTTGAGCAGCTTCGCCGGGTCCAGGGCGTAGTCCGTCTCAGGGCCGGTGGGGATGGAGCGGATGTTGGCAGGGTCGAAGCCGGCGAGGCGGCACGCCTTGAAGAATGTGGAGTGCGTCTGGTCGGCGGCCATACACGGCCAAGCGCGGCAGGCCGGAGACGCCCTGGGAGCCACTCCGCGTCAGGGGCGGCGTCACGCGCGGCGACGAGCGTGACGAGCATGGCCTCGCTGGTGGTGCCAAGAATGACACCTCCACCAGTGCCACGCCCCTGCAGCGCCGGTGCGGTTCATGAAGGAGGACGGCAGGCGCAGGAGCTGCGCGAGCCAGTCGAGCGCGAGGACCTCCATCTCGGTGGCAGCCGGCGCGGCCTGCCACGTGAACCCGACGGTGTTCATGGCGGAGGCGATGAGGTCGCCGGCAATGGCCGCGGCGCTGTTGGTGGAGGGGAAGAATGCGAAGAAGTTGGGGCTGGCCCAGTGGGTCATCCCCGGGACGACGGAGGCCCTGAGCTCCTTCATGGTGACGTCGAATGGGGCGGAGGACGTGGGCGGTGCCGACCGAAGCTCGTTCCGCAGGTACCCGGGCTTGACGTCGGGCAGCACGGGCAGTGACTCGACGGACTTGTAGTAGTCGGAGATGAAGTCGACGGCCTTGTGGAGGTAGGAGCGGACGTCGTCGGGGTTTAGCGGCTGGAAGCCATTGGTGACGTCGTCGCCGAAGGCGGAGAAGGCGGTAGGGTTGGTGTCCAAGCTGCCCATTCTTGATTTCTTGTTAGGATCTTTGTTAGCTGACAGAGTCACTGAAGATCGAGCAAGCAGTGGTCGGTCAGTGGACGAAATGAAATGAAGAGTTCGAAGCTGATCGAGGCAGTGGATCGAGCTCTGAACTCCTTAGCTTGGGAGGGCTGTGGTTACTTTGGTGAGGAGAAGCTGGAGAGCTAGGGTTTGGCTATATAGGGGCCGGAGGTAAGTGAAAAAAGGCGTGAAGCGGCGTGGCGATGCAGGCGTTGCACGGGTCGTGGACGTGGATATTGGAGAGGTTGGTGAGAACGAAGCTGTAGATGAAGTGAGTCGACTCTCGACTTCGTCAGCCCCAAGGCTGTGGGAGAGTAGTCAAGCAGTCATGGTCTCACGGCATCTTTTATTTGGATGAACGCAGTCATTCTCCATGTCATCCGTAAGACAAGCATATATAGCATATACATAAATTTTAGTACTAATTTAAATGTCTTTGGGGACGTCAAGCTGCTGATTTGACCCATCGTCTGCAGTCATGGTCATGTAGTGTAACAAACGCTTTTTTGTCTGACTAGATCACACACATGCCATTTTCTGATGCTACAACTACAGAATGCTGATTAAATTAGTACTGAATTTGCCAAAAAGTTTCAACAATATCTAAAAAATATATGTACCTCCCTGCTCAAACATTAAAACAACAATCATTTACCGTCTGTTTGGGGTTGTGGAATTGGTGGGTTGGGTTCACTCCAACCCTCATTTGTTGGATGACTAACGTTGGATTGGGGTTGGTCCCAACCCCTTTATTTGTTTAGATGGAGGGTCACAAAGGAGGAATGCAGCTGCCCAATTTCACAGTGTTCATGCCGTCCACTACGAGGCCACTAGAAATCTTCTTTCACCAAATACATATAAAACTGGACTAGCTACAGCCCTTTTCTTCTTCCCATCAAACCTTCCAAGATTGTATCAAATTGAATTTTCAGTTTCTTCTTCTCATGTGGATGGCGAACACAGCCATGTCAGATTTTAGTTGCGATTATGCCTTCTTCATCCATGTCTTCGATTCCTCTCCCTCTGGCCTCAATATAAATCCCACAGCTTGATCCATTGGTGCCGAGTGCCTTCGCAAAGCATTCAGGCCATCAGTGCAGGTAAGCACCTCCCCATAATCACACATGATTCCAGATGCGAAATGTTTGCCTCCGCTCAGGTGGCAACTCCCCCTCAAGTCGCACGTTGTACCGTGTCCATCGCCCATCGGAGACATATATACGTTGCCAGCCGCTCGAGAAGCTCCTAGCGGCCTCGAAGCGGAACCAGCAGGTTCGGAAGGTATGGTTGTCTCGAGGCCGTCCGATTTACGACACGCTAAGCCACCGATATTGCAGGAATATTACACCAACGGTTCAACCCTCCCCATCCAAACAACCCAAAAAAGGGTGACCCATCAGTTGGACTCATTCTTCCAACCAAACAGCCACAATTGGTTTTTTTCCTCTCGGCCAGCTTCTAAAAACATTTTTTATCTTGGTACAAATTTTGACCAGCAAAAACTTTTTTTTGTCTGTTTGCTATATATCACCAAACTTTATACGAGGTAGCATTTGTTTCTGTGTTTAGAGCTTCATGTTTGTTTGTCATAAAAGGATGGGAAACACCAATTTTGCTGGATGCTGCAGATGCTGACCAATTTATGCATGCATCCGTAGTCCTCTATAGCTAGCTACTAAGGCTATCCGTGTGTGCTGTATAATTTCTCTAGTACCACTATACCGGATTTTTTTCTGCACCCTTGATACTGGATGTGTTACCTCCCATGCGGTATTCCTGGCGTTTGTTGTTGGGGCTACAAATACACTATAAACCATACGTTTTGTGGGGGCCATTATTCCTATAGTTGTATGTGTGATTTATGTGCATGACAAGTTTGTATAGTTTTAAATAGCCGCTATAGCTGCTCATTCTTGATTTAATTTCTTGTTAGGATCTTTGTAGCTGACAGAGTCACTGAAGATCGAGCTCTGAACTCCTTAAATGTCTTGCGGGGGCTGTGGTTACTTTGGTGAGGAGAAGCAGGAGAGCTAGGTTTGGCTATATAGTGGCCGAAGTAAGTGAAAAAAGGCGTTGAGCGGCGGGCGAGCCGTGCCGGCGTTGCACGGGTCTTGGACGTGGATATTGGAGAGGTTGGAGAGAACCAAGCTGAAGATGAAGCGAGTCGACATAGTCAGCACCCGTCAGCAACCAAGGCTGTATCTCTAGTACTAGTAGTCAAGCAGTCATGGTCTCACAGGGGATCTTTTTTTATTTGCATGAACGCAGTCATTCTCCATAGTCATCCGTAAGACAAGCATAAAGCATGTGCAAAAGACTATACTTTTTATACTCATATGCATTTCTCACTAATAAAATTCCTTTGGGTAAAATTCCAGCTGCTGTAGTGTCTAGTATTTTATTTTCATGTAGTTTATAATAAAACGCTTTTGGAAAATCGATCAAAAGTGCCATTTTCTGATGCTACAGCGCATTATTGCAAAACACAACTGAATTTGCCAAAAAATTTCCAAACCATCTAAAAATGGGGTACGAGCCAAGCCCGGCCCACAACTTTTCAAAATATGTACGACACCCAACAAGGTACGGGCCGGGCCGAGCCTAGGGGTGCCTTTTTTTTCCCTCTCGCTCACATCTTCTAAAACCTTTTTTTCGGCCCAACCTCGGTACACTTTTTCATGAAAAATGGGTGTTTTTTTTTTCGGTTTGCTTTGATTATATTTCACCGAACGGTTTTGGTATAATTTAGCACTTAGGCCCCTTTTCCAAGTGTATAAGTAGACCCACTTTACCCTCTCTCATCACACACACCAAATTTTGCTGGAAACTGCAGATCTTCCCACTCTACCACCTCTACCTCTCTCTTCTTCTAGCTTCTTTTTCTTCTTCTTCTTAGTTCTTGGTTAGAATTTGGAGTAGAAGAGCTACAAGGAGGGCTTGTCTCCTAGAAGAAAGTGCCTTGGTAATATATCTTCTCAATGGAGCATTCTTCTATTTGCAAGTCTTATATCTATGTTCTTGGCCTAACTTATGAACTAGAGTATAGTCTTGTTCATGTTCTTGTGTTGGTATATGAACTAGTATATAGTTTACATATCATAATCTTGACATGTTCATCTCAGTTCATCATCGATCATCATATGCCTAACTTGATTAGAGGTGGGATATGGGTTTTGTTCCTTGGGCTTGCTCTTGTTCTAGTCGGCCCATTCGGGACCGAGTGGGGATCCTGGGGGACAAAGAGTAGTGCGGGATATGCGGGCATGGTGCCGGGTATTACGACACCTGCGGATATGAGTGCATGCCACGGTTGAGGGGTAGGCGCTTGGTCGTGACAAGCCTTGACCGGCCCCTTGAAATCCCTCCACGCTCGTATGTCTTTACCTAGGGAGTTCAGAGAAATGCTTCCCATCGGGCCATTATGGTATCCGGGAGTCTCCCCTTATCCTAGACCCAAAACATGCCTAAATCAGTTTGCATATGATCCTAGCTATTCATTTGTATGGCCATGACTAGATACATTAGAATTACTCCATTAGGTTATTCATTTATTCTTTATCTATTTCTTTATCCTTTTGTTGGTGGATTCTTAAGTGTGTGTCACACTATCCATAAAACCGCTATTTGCTTACCCCCTGTTATGAACAATTTGGTCTAAGCAAACACATGTTCCTCTAACGGATGCCATGCTAGCTTATTAATCACATGCCTTCCTTTGGGAAAAAATATAAATAACGATACCTGAATACTTCCGGTGAAATGCTACAATGATAGATCCGCGGCGCTTTGTGGATGAAATATCTAAGATGGCAAGATCTATCCCGTTGACAATCCCTTTTGGATCACCGACATGGTGGTTTTACTTGGGAATGTCACCATGGCGATTTCTGGCGCTTTTATTGGGGATGGGTTTTATACATTTCCTTTGATTGCGTAAGAAATGTCGCCAATGTCTATGTGGTCCGATCCCCCACGGGCACCGCACCGACCACCGTAACTTCTCGGGCCGTCTTACTCACCGAGGCATCCGCGGAGGCGGAGGCGCGGCATGTACTACGACGGCGCGGCTACTACAAGAACGGCTCCTCCTCGCTTTTTTCCTCCAAAGGCGCAAGGCACGAGGACGCCAGAGTAGCCACCAAGGACCGGGGGATGGCCATCATCATATGCACCAAGGCCCTAGATGTGTATGCCGGCCACCGGCCATAGATAGCCCCTTCTCGCCCGACCCGCCAGTGGAGAATCAGCCCACAGTGCAGCTCCCTCGACGACGGGCGACCATATTTTAAAAAAGCTCCTCAACCGGTCGGTATAATACAAGTAAACGACGGGTGGGCAAGGGCTCAAGGCGGTGGAGCTGCATGAGTATACGCCGCCAGGAGCAGGGAGAGAGATATTGGGGAGGGAGAAAGAGTGGGGAAGGGAGGTAAAAAAAAAGGAAAAAAATCTCTGATGTGTATGTCCCACCTAGGTATAGAGGAGCATATATAGAGTAGAAACGAGTCAATTTCATCCAGGAGAATTAAGTTTAGAGCAATCTTGATGGCTAGGATAAAAATATTATTTTCAAATAGGATGCAGATAGTCTGATTCAAGTCTAAAAAAGTAGCGTGGGCAAGAATCTCAAGTCATAGAGCTGCATGCAGTAAATCCACATTATTAGCCGGCTGCTTGGCAGCACATTTGACTGCATCCTGGACGCCCGGACAACACCGTAACAGATCACGTACCAACCCAGGTAAAACTATATACGGTCTCTCGTGTGTTCATGTTTCATCAAATTAATTAATTCAACCGCTGACTGTGTACTCCCCGATCGATCAACAGCGAAATTTCTCACCGACAGAAAATCACTTTTTTACTAAAGCTAGGTATATACTGCAAGGTCGGCTAGGTAGGTACACGCAGGTAGGTAGGTGCATGGCAACAAAAAAAATTAAAGGTGCACGCGAGACGACGGATGCCAAATAGTCGTCGTACGTCGTTGTGTTAGACGTGGTCGATTTTAGTTCACAAGCGCAGATGCATGCGTCACTGATTATTGAATGCTGCTTATAGTCACTAATCAATTAAGTAGACATATACATTGCAATAAAATGTGTGGATTTGTTTGCTTAATGTTACTCCAAATTAAAATATAGCGCAAACAAATAAAAACTTTGTATTTTATTTTATTTTTCACTTGGGGGTAGAATGGTCCTTTTACCCTTACTTATAGAGCCAAAGAAGAGGCTGACTATCATTTTTACTGTTAGCGAGTATGCATGTGCAATGTTATCTCATAACACAAATATTTTGCCTCCCAGATTTGACATGGTTTTTTAACTGGCATAATTTGTATGTGATATCTTTGATGCAAATCATGCCCTAAGTTTGTGCTTTGTATGTTGTAACTGTTGAACCTTGGATGACTAATTAATGGGAAAATGAGATAGGTCCTCTTAAGCAACTAGAAAATAAAATTAGGGGTAGAATTATTAAGATCTCTCTAGTTTTTGTTTGCCCGTAGCTACTGGCACAAACCTAGTAAAAAAAAGAAAAAAAAATAGAAACCACGATTTGCGTGGCCTGCCTGTATGGACCTTTTCGTGTAATCATAGTGGGCTTACTAGTATACTGATTGGGCTTATTTAGGCCGTTAAAAAACTTTGGGCCTATATAGTATTACGTGGGTTATATATAGCTTTGGCACAGAACTGGGCTGGAAGAGGGCCTCGAAGGACCGAGAGCGGAAGGCTCGATTACTGTGCGTTTGTGGACGGAGTAACCAACAATATGGGGGGTCTCAAAAAAAAATGGCGTCTGAGCAACGAAAACAAAACGTTTTCTCTTAAAACCACATTTGCTAAAATTCAGACGCTGTCAGGCGATGGGTTCATGGTCGCGTTGATAAGTTGACACAAAAAAAAAAAGCGATGGGTTCATGGATGTACTGTTTGCCGCATCTCAAAAAATAGCATTGCTGTTGATGAGTTTTGACACAACAAATAAATGATGATGTTTTTTGAGTAATAAAATTGCAGCAACATGAACAGATAAGATCAAGTAGAGAATTAATCAATGGTCCATATTTTTTAATAAAAAGACAGAAGTTCCGATATAAAATAAACAATTTCCAGTAATGGTGGTGCCTTAATGATGCAATAGTAGAGAAATGACTTTTCGGTACACACATTAAGTCTAGGTTGTGTTAAAGTTAGGGATTAAAGGGAGCATTATCCCGCAGCGGGCAACAAAAACTCTTTAATCCAGGTTAAGTAATATGAACCGACTAAAGTCATCGTTTAGTCATGGTTGGTGTTACTAACCTGGACTAAAAGTCTTCCACTTAGGATTAAACGCACCCTACAGGTCAATTCAAAAAGAGTGTGCCCACGGTTGTTATGTTACATGTGGTGTGTCAGTTTAAAAGGGTAAGGAATTGTGTCCAATGTTGTGTCAACGTAAAGGGTTTTGAGTTTAAACTTCACACACTACAGGAGAGATTTCTAAAATTTTATTTGTTTTTTCATTTTGAATATGTGAGCTCTAATCCCGGTTGTGTGACCTAACCAGACTACAACCCCTTCTCTATTAGTGATGGGAAGAAGAACTCTTCAGCATAAACAAAATTAGCAGGAGTTAGTAATGTTAAAAGCTGCTGGAAGGCTGTACAAGTCAAGTTACGAGAATGGCCATGCACACTGGACAGCAGGATCCGAGGTGGTCAATGTCCTATTGTGCAAGCCTAACTTTTGGTTGTTTTCTTGAGCCAGGCAAGCAGCCAGCGTGCATACAAAGACGTGTGGACACACTAGTGGTACGCATTGTCCATTGACCCGGCGCAGACTCCAGTAGCCATCCCATCACATCGCTGAATCTCTCTCCTCTTTTTTTTTTTTTTTTTTTTTTTTTTTGAGAAACTCTGCAGCCAATTAGCAGTTGGTGTCTCGTCGTCCTGCATGCGGTCCCCCTGGCTGGACCATGCATGCTCGTCCTACACCGGGCCTGCAACTTATCCGTGGGCTCCGGACGGCCCACCGGCTCCGCTCGAGCCAAAACACCGAGACCTGACCAGTGTTGGTCGGTTATAAATTTATGGGTTCATTTTGTCTACCTTTTTTAGATGTATTTTTTTTTACTATGTATTTGTATGTATATAAAAACAATTTATTTAGAAAACTCGAAAAAAACGATTTATTTTAAAAAACCAAAAATAAACTATAATTTAAACTATAATCACACCCTTGTCAAAATTTGCTCAAATCAACCACTCCCTTGTCAGAAAAAATAAAAGTAACGTTTTCTTGAGAAGTTAAACAATTATAAAATAATTAAAACTACTACTATTCATAATATGTACTAAACTTTACTATAACACTAATGTTTGTAACATACAATATTCGAATAAATTATTTTAGCAACCACTGACCCTGTCGTCCAGCCGTGTTCCTTATCCCAGGACCAGTGCAGTGCAGCTCAAACGTGCGGTATATACATGAACCACCTATACAGAGAGACGGTACATAAAACGTTTCCGCTAAAAAACCACTTGCCAGGCATATGTAGAACCGCGTGGTTTACAAAATTGATAGTAAGGTCCGCGACTTGGGGATAACTATGTACGCGTAGTAATTTCTCTGCCAATTGTCTCTTTCATACGACACGAGCACTACCAAACTGGTGGCATGCTTGTTTAATTTCAAATTTTGGAAAAAACAGGTTCAGTTTACTTATATATTAAGAGAGGAAAAACAGGTTCAGTTTAGATTATGAAAATGATCACTAATGGGATTTCATTTCTATAAAAAGGAGCTTTAAGAGACAAAAGGAGGAAATTAAAAAAAATAACAGCACATCCAACAGTTGAGCAAAGACTAGATTGACAAAGAAAATTGATCAATTCCATGGAAAGGTTTTCATCTCACATTTTTTCTAAAAAACGTTTCCATCTCAACGGAGAAGGAAAAGGGCGTTTTTTATTATGTATATAATCCATCCATGAACGCGAAAGTTGTACATAAAGTTTTTATATTCATTTATATGGTTTTTTTTTTTTTTTTGGATCCATTTACTGTTATTCCAAATACTGTTGAATACAATTTTGTTTTGTTTGACCGTGTGCTTTCTACGAGTACGAGTGTTGGTTGCTGGTTGCACATTGTCGTACCATGGCAGGATTGTTCTTCAATGGCATGTCTTTTGCAACACCACGGTTGTACGAGGACGTGCAGTTTGTTGGCGACTTCATTGTATCCAGCTCGCGGATGGTAAGAAGGCCGAAATAGTAAAAAAGATAAAAAAAGATTTGGAAGATGGAGTACATTGTCTGGTGTTATATGCAAACCAATTGGTCATGCTGCATCCGGAATGGAGGGATGCATATAGAATAACAAAAAGTAAGGCTATGGTTCGGTGCAAATGTACAAGGAAGAAAAACAAAAAAATCGTTTGATGTGATTTCAAAGTAGTTTGGAAGTTTTTATGCCAAGTTGTCTTCTATATGTAAAAAGTGAGATTATGAAAATGGTAGGGTAATCCAATAAATGTGATCCCCAAATTTTTTTAGCCAATTCAAAAAACTTATTGACTTATGGCAATTGCTTTTTAGGAACTATTTCGTATATATTTTATATGATATAAATATCGATACTGTTCTGTATAAATTTTATTAATCTTAAGAAAAATTAACATTGTAGAATTATATTTTTATACGAGAGTGGATGAGTACAACACAAGAGGTGGACGTTCGGTTCAACTTCAAGAACTCTTTCTTTTTGACCAAAAAACATTGAGGTCTTGATGGAGGATGGACCCCTTTGCCATCGAAGCTGCAGCTCGATTTCTGCAGAGCAGACGAAGAGAGACTAATCTACGTATGGATACTACAGAATAACAGATGCCTAGTTCCACTTCCCTCTACTTTCTAGTATTCTCTTAGCTCTTTGTCTAGGCAAAACATTCGTTGGTCTACATCCACCAACAAGCACCTACGTACTGATTTTATGCACTAGATTTCAATATATTAATTATGGACAAACTTTCAGCTTAGCATAATATTTGTCACATATCATTTGGAATAAATTATTTTAGCAAACAAATAGAAAATATTATCAATATAATTAAACACTAAAAAATCAGATACTAGCTTATAATTTGAAGTATAGTAGTACGGAAACGGTGAGTTGTTTTTTTCATTACGAATCGAGGTAGACCAACATTAAGTGGACAGGGAGTATTCGGGACGTTGCTGTCGTCCAGCCGTGTAGGTGAGGTCAGGACCAGTGCAGTCTCCCTCCGACGTGCGCAAGCTGTTTCCCCTTCCCAGACCAACAGACGGCTGCACAGCAACTACCGCGTCCATTGCACTTGCCAGGCATGTAGAACCGCGTACAAAATTGGTAAGATCACACGAAAACAAAACGAATTATAATTTAGGCTCTGTTTGGTTTAACGAGGGCGATGGGAAAAACCTTGTGGCCGCATAAAGATGGATTTCATCGGATGTTGAATTGAATCGATACTTATGGTAGAAACAAAAAAAAAAAGAAAAGGGTGACTTATGGTCATGTCTCTTGTTTTCTAAAATGTACTAAATTTGCTAAAAATATTTTTTCCCATGATTTAGATGGAGTACTACTTTCGCTAACAAAATCATTACTTATTTTAAACACGGGGACACAAATACATATGAATACCAAACAGGCTTTAAATTTATATATAGTAGTAATTTCTCTGCCAATTCATCTTTCAAATATCTAGCCCGAGCACATATAACATGTTGCGACCAAAATTTTGAAACTCCAGGGGAGGATAATTAGATCCAATGAAGGGATGGGCCCACATGTCCATAATTAGATTATTGTTCAGTTTTGTCAAAATCATTTCTATATCCAATCGAGCTTCAGTCAAAAACAAAAGAAAAAATTAATAGCACCACATCCACCCTGGGCCCCAAAAGAAAAAAAGATTACAAAAGTTCCATGGAGATGGAGCAACTCACATCCCCTAGAGAAGTCCGTGACAAAGGTGAAGCCAAAAACGCGTCCTCGATCAGGTCTCAATCCATCCATCCATGCTACTGCGTCAGTTGTACATAAACTTTTTATATTGATTTTTATAAGTTTTTATATTTTTTTTGCACCTAGCTAGTATGGGGCCAGGTATTAGGATTACGTCTAGCCTTCTCTACGCGGTAGATGGAATCGCCCTGAAAGTGGATTAGTGGAACTAGGCCTGCCAGGGTTTTTTCATGGAAAAGAGCATCATATCATATCTACATTCCTTTCTCTTTTAGCACCCCCCAACCATCTAAAAAAATACATTCTTACTTTTTAATAAGTTGGATAATTTTAAAATTGATCCTATATATTAAAAAAAATTTAATAAAATCCATGACAAATCGATCCATTCGCATGGAAATATATGCACATATCAATTGGTCAATGCTGCATCCGGAAGTGGTGGGATGCATATAGAATAATAAAAGTAAGGATATGGTTCCCGGGTGCAAATGTACAAGGAAGAAAAAAAACAAAAAAATCGTTTGATGTGATTTCAAAGTAGTTTGGAAGTTTTTATGCCAAGTTGTCTTCTATATGTTTGAAGTGAGATTATGAAAATGGTAGGAGTAATCCAATAAATGTGATCCCCAAATTTTTAGCCAATTGAAAAAACTTATTGACTTATGTTGCTTTTTTAGGAACTATTTCGTATATATTTTATATGATATAAATATCGATACTGTTCTGTATAAATTTTATTAATCTTAAGAAAAATTAACATTGTAGAATTATATTTTTATACGAGAGTGGATGAGTACAACACAAGAGGTGGACGTTCGGTTCAACTTCAAGAACTCTTTCTTTTTTGACCAAAAAAAAAAAACATTGAGGTCTTGATGGAGGATGGACCCCTTTGCCATCGAAGCTGCAGCTCGATTTCTGCAGAGAGACGAAGAGAGACTAATCTACGTATGGATACAGAGATGCCTAGTTCCACTTCCCTCTACTTTCTAGTATTCTCTTAGCTCTATTGTCTAGGCAAAACATTCGTTGGTCTACATCCACCAACAAGCACCTACGTACTGATTTTTTGTCCTTAGTTTCAATAAATTGATCACAGCTTACACCCTCAGCTTTGTATGGAAGAAAGCACAATCATTTGGTGTATTTGGTTAAGAGGAAATGCTAGATATTATAATACATAATTAAATGGATGAACTAAAAAAGTCAAATCGACTTATAATTTGAAACGGATGGAGTACTATACTAGTTGTTTTACTCATTAGACACGTTTGGACCAACATTAAGTGGACAAGAGAAGGGGTTATCTCAACGCCCTCTCTGCATTTACTGCACCTCTCCCTCCACAAAGAGTCCACTAAGTTAGGAAATTTTCACCATACCTAGAGATGTTCCCCTTAATAAATTAGTTTATAAGTTTGTTTCTCTGGTCCAACCACCAAAATCCATGCATCTTTATATCTCGTGCACCTTATTTTTGCTAGTGTGGTTTCACGCCAACTAAACCCCTAGAGTTTTCCAAGCTGGGACCTAATCCTACTAACTATTGTATGTAGTATATATGCTACTTGCTTCCATGGGAGTGGGGATGAAAGATGGATCTTCTTTTTGCAAGGATGTTCTATGGATAGGTCCAACACTACACCACCTAATGATGATGAAGAGAGGTAGGAAAAACATGTCCATAGTCTATCTTGTTTTATAAGAAAATGGGTACTTAAAGTATGGAAATTTTTTTTTCTTAGATGAAGCTTGCATGGAAAAAATCTCAGTTACTAGGTCCAAAACACAGGGACAAAATACATATGAGGCCAAACAAAAAACTATATTGGTGTAGGTGGGTTTGGATAGGAGGTTGGAAAGGGATAGATTTAAAGATGGGGAAATATAGTTGGGTAGAAAGAGGGGGGTCAGGATAGGGATGTGTGATTTATATCCATACCCATGTTTGTGATGATTTTTATATCTATACCTATGTTTGGTTTCCCAAGGTTGGGTCAAGAGATGGTTTTGGGGCATAACATAAAAGCCGACAACTAGATTGCTCTAGTCCAAATTAGTTTGTAAGTTTGTTTCATTCTTCTCCTTCAATCCCAAAATGGTTATGTCTTTAAAGATGGCGTGCATCGGGTTAGTTTACCCTAGGGTTCCAGTTTTTTTATCCATGCCTATGTTTGGGTTGTCAATGGTTTGGGTAATCCTAGATGTTATTGTGGGGCACAACATGCTACTTGATTCCATGGGAGTGGGGGATGGGGTAGGTCTCCTCCATTCTTCTCCTATTTCCCAACCATCGATTCCGACCTCTGTCTAGCCACCCCAATGCCTTGTGGGGAGGTAGGCCGATCAACGACCATAGAAGGTCCAAACCACCCTCCGTCCAAAAATGCACGCAACCACCACCACCCAAGAACCATTCTCGCTTACTTGCTGCTAAGATCAAGTTTAATATTGGCTTATATATCAAAGTAAATGCAAATGTGAGGGAGAGAAGATTGGTGCTAAGTAATTAGTATCACCGTGCAAAAGAATAAGCCGAGCATGAAAGCATATGCATTTGTAGGTTCAAATTTATTTGAATGCCATAAGGATGAAGTTGAAGATGATTTTTCTTTTAGCCAAAATAAAAGTTGTAACATCTAATCTAACTTGGTAAATAACCAAACAATTTGGCTTTTATTATTAGCTCTAGCTCAATAATCATCAAGTTCGGTTTTTTGAATTCGGGAAAATTTTGGGTGCTTGCGGAGACTTCATCCGTATGAAAACTCATTGCAATTTTTAGATGAGGTGTGAAGGTTGGGAAAAAAAAAGTCTCTTTAGGGCCATAAAAGGTAACCAAACCACAACAATGCCAAAGTGGAAGCACCCAACCACCACGCTACCCAACAAAAACCGCTACTACTTTAGGTGGCGTTTGGATAGGGGTTGGGATGGGGATAGATTTAGGGATATGGGAAATATAGTTGGGTAAGAAAGAGGGGGTTTGGGATAGGGATGTGATGATTTTTTTTATCCATGTTTGGGTTTTGTTTCCATGGTTTGAGTCAACGAGATGTTGTGGGGCACAACATAAAACCGACACCTCGGGCTCTAGTCCAAATCTTCTTGTTGTCTCCTTCATTCTTCTCCTCCGATCCCAACCATCGATTCCGACCTAGTGTCTAAAAAAAAAAGATGGCGATTGTGGGGCTATCGGTATTCAACGACCATAGAAGGTAACCCCAAACCACGGTTTGGTTTGACCGGTGGAAGCACCCAACCACCACACCACCCAAGCCGGTTTGGTTTCGTGC
This sequence comes from Hyparrhenia diplandra, assembly GCA_015847255.1. Classification (NCBI taxonomy): domain Eukaryota; kingdom Viridiplantae; phylum Streptophyta; class Magnoliopsida; order Poales; family Poaceae; genus Hyparrhenia; species Hyparrhenia diplandra. The sequence goes on from JADLZK010002112.1 coordinate 84,624, forward strand.
TTATTACTTGTTTTGTTTTTAAGAGCAAGTTCAATGAATATGGCAAAATAAATCAATTTAAATGCAAATGTGAGGGAGAGAATATGGTGATAATAAAGTTTGTTTGCAAAGAATATTAAATTCATTCAAAGCATATGCATTTGAAGGTCCATACGTTAATTGAATGCCACTTGTTTAAGAAACAAGATGGTTTTTCTTTTAGCCAAAATAAAAGACCATCCATCTAATCGGGTTTGGTAAATAACCAAACGGTTTGGTTTTATTATGGATTTCCTCCAATAATCATCAAGTTCGGGTTTTGAATTCGGGTTTCGTTTTTTGGGTGCACGGAGACTTCATCCGACGAACCCGACTCATCGCCATCCTTACTAGCACACTGTGTGAAGGTTGGGAACTGCTGAGTCTCTTGAAGCGGCCATAGAAGGTAACCAAACCACAACAGTGCTCGGAGTGGAAGCACCCAACCACCACGCCACCCAACGGAAACCGCTACTACTTTAGGTGGCGTTTGGATATGGGGTTGGGATGGGGATAGAGCAGGGATATGGGAAGTATAGTTGGGTAAGATAGAGGGGGTTTGGGATAGGGATGTGATGTGATGTTTTTTTTATCCATGTTTGGGTTGTCAATGGTTTGAGTCAACGAGATGTTGTGGGGCACAACATAAAACTGACACCTCCAGGCTCTAGTCCAAATCTTCTTGTCGTCTCCTCCATTCTTCTCCTCCGATCCCAACCATCGATTCCGACCTACTTTCTAGCGGACCATGCGATTGTGGGGCTAGGCTTAGTCAACGGCCATAGAAGGTAACCCCAAACCACAATAGTGGCCGAAGTGGAAGCACCTAACCACCACACCACCCAACAGAACCGTTACTGCTTACTTGCTGCTAAGAGCAAGTTCAATAAATTGGCTTATATATCAAAGTAAAACAAATGTGAGGGAGAGAAGACTGTTGAGAGAGAAAAGTTTGGTTCGCGTGCAAAGAATAAGCTGAGCATGAAAGCATATGCATTTGTAGGTTCATACGTTAAGTGAATGCCAGAAGGATTAAGAAAGAAGATGGTTTTTTCTTTTAGCCAAAATAAAAGACCAGCACAACTAATCTAACTTGGTAAATAACCAAACAGTTGGCTTTATTATTAGGTTTGCTCCAATAATCATCCAAACTAATAAACAGACACTGAGCATACAGATAATGACAACACAAGAAAAAAAAACGGTGGGGCCCACCGTTCAGCCACTCAAAGCACGGCCCAAGCATATAAAACAGCCCGACGACCGACCCGATTCACTCGCTCCGCCGTCCGTCGTCGCAATTGACGATTCCACAACTTCTACATTTCCACCACCACACCGGTGCTGTGCGTCGCCATCGCAATCATACTTCGCTTCGGTTCCCCTCCCTTCCTTCTCCCACTCCCATCGATCCCCTCCCGTCCCGAGAGGCAGCAGCAGCATCACCCCGCACCATACGTCTTCCGGCGCCCGACGCGGACGGCGAGCCTGCTGCTGCTGCCGCCACCGGAGGAGGAGCACCAGGGCCAGCGGGAGGAGGAGGCCAGCGGGAAGCCGGCCGATTGGGGCTGCTGTGCCACATGCCGCTCTGGGGTTCCGCCGCGTCCGCGCCGCCGGCAGCCGAGGGCGGCGACGCCGCCCGCGCGCCGTCAGGCTCCAGCGCCGGCAGCGGTAGCGGCGGCGGTGGGGTTAAGGTGATCCGGTCGCTGCTCCCCACCCGACGCCGCCTCCGCCTCGACCCGCCCGCCAAGCTTTACTTCCCATGTAAGCAATTCGTGGTAGTTTCTTTCCTGCTTTCGACGACTAGCAACTCTGTTAATTTCGTCTGGCAACCGCTGCCGCCGATGCCGCCTTTCAGTCTCTGCTTATCCTCTCCCCGCCTCCGGCTCCGTCCGTCCGTCCGTCTCCCGCTGCGATTCGACTTCTTGATTCGGTTGCGCTGTCTCGTCTTTCGTGTTGCTTTCTCAATTTTCTGCTGCCGATGGACTCTCCTCTCTCTGCTTGTTCGTGAAAGCTTATGTTCCTTTTCAACTTCCGTCGGACAGGACTTTTTCCTCGCGATTTTTTTTTTTTGGGGTCATAGATAGATAATAAAAAGACTCACTTTGTAGATTAAATCGATGGATAGTACAGAGGCCATGGCAAATATGCAGTTTCCTGGGAAAGAAATTTTCCGTTCAGCTTGGATTTATTTTCGCCTAATTTTGGCCTCTAATTTTGACCTGTATATACAGATGAACCCGGGAAGCAGGTCCGGAGCGCTGTCAGGATCAAGAACATCAGCAAGTCCCATGTGGCCTTCAAGGTAACCAACAACTTGCCTTCTATTATAGATAGATGCTTCTCTCTGAAATGTTTTTTATTGCAAAACAAAATTTTACAACCAGTCTGTTCCCCAGGTACTAACTTGCCATTAATTGCTTCAACTAGTACAATTGTTAAGGCCTCATCTGCACAGTATCCATCAGCAGAGCACTAATCTTAAGCATGTTGGTGTTCCAGTTCCAAACGACTGCACCAAAGAGTTGCTTCATGAGGCCTCCTGGTGGTGTACTTGCTCCAGGGGAAAGCATCATAGCTACAGGTAACTGAATTTGAGACCGATGAATATCATGGCCAGTTGTGGTGCGTGCAGGTTATGTTTGTCGTTACCTAACGTCCTAACCCGTGCATTCCCTTACTTGAATTGCAGTTTTCAAGTTTGTTGAGCATCCTGAGAATAACGAGAAGCCATTGGACAAGTGCAAGGTTAAGTTCAAGATTGTCAGCCTCAAAGTCAAAGGGCCGGTGGAGTATGTCCCTGAATTGGTAAACCCTCTCTCCACCTGCCCTGGCAGACTCAGTGTAGTGTTCAATTTAAATGTTGGCAACCTTCACTTACTGATCAGCTGTCACCATTTGAATGGGTACCTAAAGTGAAGTTTTTATCCCTTATTATGTTGCAGTTTGATGAGCAGAAGGACCAGGTTGCAGTTGAGCAAATTTTGCGGGTAGTATTCTTGGATGCTGAGCGCCCGAGCCCAGTAAGTCTGAGCAAAACCTCTTCTTTTCATTCTCTTAATGCAATGCAATGCAATTAGTGAAGCATAGCAAGTTTGGCTTATGCATTTTGGGAACATTTGTTTTGTAGCAAATGGATAAACTTAAGCGCCAGCTTGCTGAAGCAGAAGCAGCGCTTGAGGCACGCAAGAAACCTCCAGAGGACAATGGTCCCCGTATTGTTGGTGAAGGCCTTGTGATTGACGAATGGGTAAGATTATGGCTCTGTAGTTATTAATGACAGTGTCTAGTCTTTTAATGTAGTGTCCCAAGTATTGAAGATACAGCTCTGCTTCATGGGCTCGATCGTTAATTTCTTGATTATATTATTCCAGAAGGAACGAAGAGAGAGATACCTTGCTCGCCAGCAGGTCGAAGGTGTTGATTCAGTGTAGACACGAGGCAGCCCTATAAACTATGCAGATTGAACATAGCATTTTATGGGCAGTTGTCAAATGGTTTTTGAGCTTAATTTTGTGAAGGTTCGGACTGGAGCAATCAAGCAACAATGAGGCTTTGTGTAATTAGGATTTGAGCTTCACGAACTTCTGTCTTGGGTCTGGATGTGTGTAGATAATCAGCCACCGCTTGATAATAATACCTCCTATTCTAAGCCATGTACTCGATGTTGTGGAATGTGGGACTCAACATGTGAATGTGATACATTCCCTAGCTGTTGTCCTGTCAATATTAAAAGTGTAATTGTAATATCAAAAGGCACACTCCAAGGTGATTTAGTGATAGTTCTGCCATCATGTTACAGTAATTCTTCCATCCACTTGCTTATACGACTCATAGTGAAGCTGGAAAATAATGTTAAGAAGTCAGCTTAGTAGCAATCATCCATGGAATATTCTCTGCAGAGCTGTTATTAAAAACTTGTCATGCCACCCTGAGATTTATGTCATTCTTTTGTCAGTTGCTTTGGTCCCCTGAAACATTCTGGGCTAAGCTTAGCATCTTTAATCTCCTCATGTTTCTTTAATTTTGATGTGTGTGATCTGTGCTGTGCTGAATAATTGTTCTTGTTCCTTTGTGTTCATCTGATCTGTAGTAATGCAGCTGTTGAGCTGGAGGAATTAGGTACAAGTATACCTAACCCACCAACCAAAGAGGTGGATGATAATGGAACTTTATTTTTAGTCCTTTTTGTGGCCTGGACAAGCTGTTGCTTTCATGGAATTCGAGTATTGGATGATTTCTTAAATGCTTATTTCAGTTTCATAGCCAGATAGATGTGATCATTTTTATTGAAAGAAACAGATAGATGTGATCATACATCCTTGACTTTTGAGATTGAATATGTGCAAGTTGCCGCTTGTATATAGCATTAATTATTTCACTTTCAAAGAGACAAACATGAATGCGTGAGAATAATTCTTTTGCGCAATATGGACACTTTGTTTAGTGAAGGGTTATATTCGCTGAACACCTTAAAACCGGTATTTTGCCGCCAAGCGGTGCTCCGTGTAGTGCGCGTTCTAGAATGGTTTGAAAAATTCAGATTCAAACTTGGCTTTCTCTTTCAAAGAGCGACATGGAAAGATCAGCTTGACTTCGAATTTTCATCTTTGATGTTGAAGTTTACCAGAGAGAACATTTCTTAAAAGATCTGGACCAATCTCTTTTGCTGCAACCTCCCTGTTCTGGGGTATATATATTTTCTAGTACATCTCTGTATTAAATTGCGCATCTTGCCCTGTGTTTAAGGGAGCTGTCTACCCCACTGACACTCGTAGTGTTCAATGGTGTCAAACATACCGACAGTTATTTTGTACTAACATTATGAGGCAACTCAACTGCAAAGTCAGTACTGACTACCAACTTTTGGCACCAACATTTTACCAAACGCCAGAAAAATCATGCGACCAACTGAAGCACCAGTTCACTGCCATGGGCAGGCAGCCAAAACAGGAATTTTACACAACAAAATCTGGTCCAAACTGACCCTTTGGAATATCACATCTTAGTGGTAAAAAAAATACGTAGCTATTAAAAGAATCTGAGTTACTCAGGCCGCAGAAGTGCATACAACTCTCCAAAAAAGGTAGGTACAAAGGAATTTCTTCGTGGTGCACTATACAAAGTGCAAGGGAACTCACATTCTTCCCTTAACCAAAAAAAAAAAGAACATTTATGTGAAATCAGACTAAAACAAAGGTAGAAGAGGCTTTACTGCCCCCCTTCATCTGAATATATATGTCACAACAAAATCTTTTCCCTCTTGACTTATATGCAACTCGAGTCTCTTCCGAAAATGAATCGGCGCGTCCAGTCAGATACCACCAGCATCCTCGTGCGCCAGCTGATTTGTTTGCTGAATCCATAGAACAGAGAACATCATCAGACATACTACTGCTTATGAATCACAACTATGGGGCAGAAGAGTGTGGTAGTGGCAGCACGATCTACTTTGTTATCATGTGGAAAGGGAAACACTTACGTTGCGTAGACGGAGTACCAGAGCCACTGGGTGCTGTGGCCAATGGAGATCCAGTCCCCGGGAAGCTGTGCAGCAGTTTGCTCCCCTCCTAGTGGGGCGAATTGGCCCAGATGCCGGTACCTGGAGGGCAAAGTAATATGCTAATAGCATTAGATGCTGTGCAGAAAAGTGGATGCTTTTGGAGGGCAAAGCAAGGTAAACAGCATTTGGATCAGAGTGAAGGTCATGATCAGCCAACTATGAAAACATTGAGCAAATGAGTGGTGGAATAGGAACCTGAAAGGGCGGAAGCGATGGCGGCCTTCTGCTCTGATGCGGATTGGACCTTCAGGGTTTTCTTCAGCATCCTTCATCTTGTTAAAGCACCTAGCAAGATATTGACCCTGCTGCGACGCGACCTGTCAAAGTAACAAGCAAGTCAGAAATTGGGCAAGAGCGTAATCCTTCAATTCAGTTCAGTGGATTGAAGCCATCAAGCCAGTTGTTGAAACTCTGGAGAAGAATAAAACACCACCTGAGCAGTTGCAGGTAAGAATTTGACTTGCGAATCCACCAGTGCAAGAGCCTTCTTGAATTCCTCGATGTTCAGTTCCATGGATTCCTTTTCAGCGTCTCCTTTGGCACTCCTTACTAGATCAGCGATGCCGTTCATCTGCTTGCTCTTAAGGTAGAGCTGTACTTGTGGGTATCTCACGTAGATATCATCTAGGATATCTTGAATTTCTTTTACAGTCAAGGTTCCAGACTTGTCTTTATCTGCGACTCTGAATATTTCTGAAATGTCCTCCTGCAACCATTACACATGAAGATCATAAATACCTAGCTTCAAGCATGTGTTGACCACTGGATTGTCAATACATTTAAGTTTCCTACGTAAGTGAACCAGTGGCCTTCATGGGAACTCCTTTTTGAGAAACATTGGCTTATGGATTTCTTTTGAGGGAATATTATTTCATGTCATTTCACATATGAATCAATAGACAAAACTTAGGAATATAGTACTGAAATTTCCACATATGAATCAAGTTTCCTATGCGCATTGCATTGCCGACATGGCAGAACCTTTTCCTGAAGGGGAATAATAAAAATTCAGGCAAAACCCAAACAGATAAGTAATAAGGTCCTGTAACCTACCATTACTTTCCTCTGGTTTATTGTAGCACAGTCACCTATTGCATAGACACCATCACATTCACGGACCCTTAGCCATTCATCAGTAGCTAAGACACGTCGGTTCGCCTGTATATGCAGGTAAATGTTCAGATGACTAACTTAACTGCAGAAGAATACTAAATGAATACCTGAATTTTATATCTACCTGGCCAATTTGTTTCATAAAATCCACAACGAATGGACGAGTTCCAATACCAGTCGACCAGACAGCCATCCCATAAGGAACTGAAATATCCCCAGTGCCAGGATTTTGCATGGTAATCGCATCCTTAGAAACCTTCACAACTTTATATCCAGTTTTCACATCAATGCCATCCCTTCCAAACTTATCCTCGGCAAAGTTAGTTATCCTCTTGTCAAACCTTTAGGAAATGCAAGCAACTGTTAGTCTACGAAGCAACCTAACTTACACCAGGTAAACTTGCTGACAAATTGTTGGGGCAATAGTTAACCATGGCATGGAAGTATGGAACAAAAACATAAAAGGTGAAACCCCACATAAGGCATCAAAAGTATGTGAAAAATAAGATATCCATATGCCTTACATGGTTAGTATGTGATCTGCAGCTTCAATCAATGATATCTTGACAAGGTGCTGAGTCGAGGGATAAAGCTTGGATAAATCTTCGGTAACAAAATCATGCAAAGATGCTGCAAATTCCACTCCAGTAGGTCCACCACCCACAACAACGAAATGAAGATTCTTCTTCCTCTCTTCTTCATTCAGGAAGGGGAGGCTTGCTCTCTCAAAGCAGTCCATCACACTCCGTCTGATCTTCTGAGCATCCTCTACTTCCTGCAAATAAAGGAGTACAAAATGAGTAAAACGATGTGGTTTTGAAGTGAAAAACCATGCGAATTAAGTAAATATTATCAGTAGGAAAATGAAATCTTTATCTTAGACAAGTCAGACTTCAGATATGGTTCATTTCAGTTTAGACAAGTAACAGCTATCGACCTAACAATATACATATACAAGGAAATCATGCCCTGCATTCATAGTGGAGGGTTACCTTCAAGAAGTGGCAATTCTCTTCCACGCCAGGAGTATTGAATGTATTCACCCTAGCTCCAACTCCTATCACAAGATAGTCATAGTCTACCAAGAACTCGCCATTCCCCTCAAGATTTGTCCCAACATTCGAGCGACAATGGATTTTTTTGCTTTGTGGATCAATCTTGAAGCACTCTGCTTCCCAAAATTTGATTTCTCCACCTTTCTGTTAGGCCATAAGAGAACAAAAACAAATATTAGTCCAACAACAACAACAACAACAACATAGCCTTTAGTCCCAAGCTAGTTGGGGTAGGCTAGAGATGAAACCCATATGAAACAAGACAAAAGAACGAAAAAAAGGCACAAGACAAAAGGATAAAGATAGGGTAGATAGAAAGAAAAACAAAGTCATGGTTCGAGGCACGTTGATAGCTAGCCTCCAAGCGCTCCCCGTCCAAAGCTAAATCCTTGGAGATATTCCACTCCTTAAGGTCTCTCTTAACCGCCTCGTCCCAAGTCGGTCTAGGTCGACCTCTACCTCTCTTTACATTATCTACCCGCTCTAGAACTCTACTACGCACCGGGCGCCTCGGGAGGCCTCCGTTGAACATGTCCAAACCATCTCAACCGATGTTGAATCAATTTCTCCTCGATAGGAGCCACCCGACCCTATCCCGAATATCTTCATTCGAACTCTATCCCTTCTAGTATGCCCGCCAAAACCACGCGCAACATACGCATCTCGATCACGCTTAGCCGCCGGACATGTCGCCTTTTGTAGGCCAACATTCAAAGCCACCATATAGCATCGCCGGCGAATCGCCGTCCTATAGAACTTCCATTTTAGCTTATGTGGCACCCTCTTGTCACATAGGATGCGAAGCTTGACGCCACTTTAGCCAACCCGCCGCGATTCTATGTCTAACATCTTAATCAATGTCGTCATCCTTCGTAGCATAGATCCTAAATACCGAAAAGTATCCTTCTTGGCCACCACTTGTCCATCCGGGGTGACGTCTCCATCCTCGTGCCTAGTCGGGCTAAAGTCGCACATCATATACTCGGTCTTGGTCCTACTCGACCGAACCCTTTCGACTCTAGCGTGTGCCTCCACGGCTCCAACTTCCTATTTACCCCCCGCTCTACTCTCATCCACTAGCACCACATCATCGGCCAAAGAGCATACACCAAGGGATATCACCTGTACATCCCTTGTAACCTCATCCATCACCGAGTAAATAAATAAGGGCTCGCATCTGACCCTTGATGTAGTCCTATGTTAATTGGAAAGTCACCGGTATCGCCATTACATGTTCGAACACATGTCGTCGCATCCTTGTACATATCCTTGATGAGGGTAATGTACTTAGTTGGGACTTTGTGTTTTTCTAAGGCCCACCACATGACGTTTCTCGGTACTTTGTCATACGCCTTCTCGAGGTCAATAAAAACAAATATTAGTCCATTGGCAACAAATGTGGCCCTCTAATTGAGGTAGTGTACAAGTGTTCAATATTTTGGTATGATTCAAACATGAATAGTGTTTGCTCGTTGTTTACAGAAGGAAAAAACCGAAATATGGCTCTTCCCAGATGAGATGAGTCATCCACTAATTGTATGTTACTGAGGTGCAACATGCCACACTTCATCGGTACATTGTAGAAAACAAAATGTCCTAATGTTTTCAGCAAACAGTGTCAATGAGTTTAGACTTGAAGATTCAAGCTGCTGCTAGACAAAATAAAAATTAAGCTACCAACATACATAAACACTCAAGTTAAACAATGCAGGGATATATACAGCATTGATACAGTGGTACGTTTACTGCATACTGAACGTTGTCAGCTGACCATTGTTCTATTGCTCTGGTTCACAAATAAGTCCTAGAGTAAGGCAGAAGAAATGCATCTAAAACTGCCCAATGGCTCTCTCGAAACAAGGATGACTGAAGCACAAATAATAATGTAGGTGTAATCTATTGGCAGTGAAAAGAATCAGCATAAATTCTGGAAAAACAGCATACCTTCTCCAAGATTCTACGGATTGGCTCAACAATGCTCCTAGGCTCAACTGTTCCAGAAGTGACACTTGGGAGCAGTGGTGTAAAAGCAAAGTAGTTCGAGGAGATATAACCTGCACATCATACAATCTGCTATCCAGGTTCCTCAGGAATGTGGTGCTGGCCCAACCAGTCCCAAGCACCACGACTTTTTTCCTTGGAGGAAGTTGCGGCTTCTCAACAGCAGCATCTGATCCGGAGTCAGCATACGCGACGAGGCCTCCGCTACTGCAGAAACAGTAATTTATTATGAGCAAGGAAGATGAAAATATAATAGCAGGACATATTCGCGTGACAGATCTATAAGGTTGCAGCAACATTCAGACATCTTAGAGAATCTAATCTAGCCGCCTCATTATTTCTTAGTAGTATTAGAAGAAACAGCATGGCATGGAGCAGAAAAATAAAAATGTTTTTTTTAGATTTATTTTCTATGCATTCGATGTTACATTTTGCATTGCTGCCCAACAAGCAAATTAGGCAGATTACTTTCTGTTGTCACATTAGAGAATCTGAAGAAAAAGGGAAACTCTGGTACTTATAAAAGACAGCAGCATGTTCCACGTTAGATCGGCACATGGTTCCACGGTGTACACCAAACATTAGTTGTTAACATGTTGTTTCTACTCTGGTTTGTGGCCGTACCATAACGACCTAGCCTTTTAATTAAATATTAATCTATGTAATGTATAATACACTGCAGAGAATATATAATACAATAGTGCAGTCAGAGAAATGTAAGACAAGTTTTTCTTGTTGGTCTCAAATCTCATGGGCCACCCAATCCAGCGTTAAAAATTCAGAGCTGGAGTCTCACCTCACCTCACCACACCACGACGTGGGTACTCACATCACAATTCACATGAAGTAGTAGAGAAATCAAATTAAGGTTTTTGCTCTTTCTTGTGCACATGGGCCACTAAGGAATATATTCATTCATTCATATGCAGATCAGCAGTGCCCATTAACGATGTGGGAATGGGAACGCTTCCCATTTCAATTTTTTTTATATCATTATTAGATGTGGGAAAACAGGTTTTTTTTTTTCGCAATATATACTTTTGTTCATCTCGCTCATCTAACATCATCTGAGAGGGGCACTGAAGCTCCGTATGCTAAAGCAGAATCGAACAGGGCAAAAAAAGCGAGATTTCAGAGGCTGGGAACGGCGAGAGAAGTCCGGGCAGGCACAGGGTGAACACCATCTGCTGTTGCCCTCCAAGATCCGCGGGGGAACAAAACGCTTTGGTAGCAGGAAGGAAGAACTCTGGCACAAGTTCCATGGGATCTTGACAGGGAGCGGAAGCGGCCAGCCGCTGGCGCGAAATTAATCGCATAAATTCGCAAGATCCCAATGTATGCATGAGCATGACTCCGATTTCAGGGACTCCAAGGCAGATGGGCATGGATACTACTAGTAGTACAAAACAGAGGCGGGTATAGAGTACAGAGAAATTGGCGGACGAATCGATACCGTACCTGGCGGCTGCGACGACGAGGAGGAGGTTGGAGACACCCGGGCGGCGGCCGGAGCCGGACCCCCGGGACGCGCCTTCCCACAGGAACGCCGCCCACCTCATCTCTGGCTCCGCCGCTCCTCGGTTGCTTGCTCGCTGGCTCCGGCGATCTTGGAACAAGAAGCTAACGACCACGCGGCGGCGAAAGAGGGGGAGAAGGTGAGAAAGAATGGGCGGTGGCGCGGCACGGCAAAGGAAAGGTGGCTCCTTTATACTGGGAGGAAGGAAAGGAACAGCTAGCTTCTTCAACGACGGACTACTAGTCGTAGTCGGAGCTTACAACGAAGCGTGAGAGAGGGAGCTCCGCCGACGACTGCGAGAGATTTCTTGGTCCAACCTCGCCAACCTTTTTTTCTTTGTGTGTGTGCGCTCGTGGCTGGCGGCGAAGCGAGAGGTTGGTGACTGCCGTGTGGGGCCCGCTGGGGGTCAGCGAAGCGAATGGTTGGTGACTGCCGTGTGGGACCCACCGAGGGCTCTGCGAAGCTGGACCTCTAGTTGCTTCTCCTCCTCTTCTCCGCCGAGAGACACGTGGTCGGCATGCTAAAGAGAACCGTCTGTGTCTTTTTTTTTTTTTCAAGTGTAGAGAACCCTGTGTAGTTGTGCCATGTGGGACAGTGGGGAGGGTTGGCAGCTTGGTTCTTTTGCCTTTTTCTTTTTCTCTAATATAATAATCGTTCTTTTCGCCTTTTCTAATCGGTGGCCAGCATTGTTCCAGAATCGCGGAGATTTCAAGCCGAATTTTTTTATGTTTATTAGTGAAATAAATATATTGTGTCCGCTAGAGGTTACCTATTCCAAAAAGTGATGCAGCCTGTTCTAGCTAGTGTGGACCTTTGGAAGTAGAGTGTGAAAAACATCAAGTGGAACCTGAAAAAACAGTAAGCCAAAAACCCCACCTCCCCCACACACACCACAGGGACAGACCGAACCAACGATTTTATTTAAGGTGCCCGAACACATAAGATGATATTTGTAAATGTAATCAAGTATACATAAGTGTAATGTCTTAAGAAAATTTTAAATACTAAAAATCATAAGATTGGATGAATTAATATTTTGTTTCAAATATATATGTAAGAGTACTATCAAACATCTACAGTGCAAGGGAGGGGGAGGGCAAAGGCCCCTGCTAGCCCTCTGATTCCTATATACTCTTGAGAATACCAGCCTCAACTCGGTGTTTTGGAACTGACAAAATTGTGTGAACGAGAGGACACCACACGTCCATGCAGAACAAGTGGCTAACTTTTTCAAGGGTCCAGTGGTTTTTTAGTTTTTTTTACAGGGCGATTGGAGGACGTGTCAAAATGAGGGAGTACATCGTTGTTAGAAATAATTGACAGTCGCTATGGTTGTTTAATCGTCACTGTTGATGTAAGACACACAGATGATTATACAAAACCGCAGTTGTTATTGTAGCTTCAAGACGCAGTTTTACCAATGATGAAGCAAGCCGAAGAGGTCCTACGTGGCTACTTTTACACCTTTTTCAAGTAGTTACCGTAATGTACTCACATTTTTTATCATAAAGAGAGAGAGAATAGTCTTTTGATGCCCAGAAGCAATAAAAATACCTTTTATAGGATTTAGGGTCTAGTGTTTAAGGAGAGAATAGTCTTTTGATGCCCAAAAGCAATAAAAATACCTTTTATAGGATTTAGGGTTTAGAGTTTAAGGTTCCTAAGTGAAAGACATATATGAAATGTTCCTACAAGTTACTGTTTGTTGCGGCGGAGATCCAATTATTCGAAAAGGCATATTATCAAAGTTTTTGGACAGCAGCCTGTTGGCAGTGTGGGTTGAAGCCCAAGCAAGCATACACAGTGGATGAATAAGGAAGCATCACTTTCCCTGATAACTTTGTAAATGATCAGAAGAGGGAGACGGGTCAAGTTCGTTAAGGCCTCGTGCTTTATGAACACACACGTTCGTCGTCTGTGGAGAAAAAGTGATCACACACAATTGACCCGCTATATTGATACCGCTGAATAAAAATGTTTGAGTCACAGGTGGTTCAGGTGATCACACACAATTAACCTGCTATATTATATATAGACGAAAAGTATTGAAAGAGGTTGTATATATATATGACATGAAGAAAACGAAGAAGAAAAGATCGAGGAGGGAAGAAAGTGGGCATTGTTGCCAACGTGGCCGGATTTTTTTTCTTCTTTTTTCCCAGCCGTCTGGAGTACTTGTGCTCGTATATTTATCTCCGTATTTGTTTGTGCATGTGAGTGTGGGTAGGAAGCAAGCATGACTTGTGACCCAAGAAGAAGGCAAGTATATTCCATGGGATCGGATCCATCGACAGCTAACAAATCAGGTGGCAAGTGCGGTGCGTGCCTGCCTGCTGGACGAAGAATCCAATTACGTAGTACGCCTTTGACGTCCGCGGCAAGAAAGAAGAGCCCCAACGCCGGCGTCGGTGGAGGACTGGTGGAGCCCACCACGTTAGGGCCGCCCGGCGACGAGGAGACGCCGTACCGGACCGCGTACCCGGCCTCGCTCTCCACGTGCCCGGCGCGAGTCATGTTGACGAATGGAAATAAAGCACATTTTACAAGATTCAAACTATACAATAGTGGTCTCCTACTTTTTTTCCTTTAAGAAAAATTCATTACTGTTGTTACTTTTATCCGTGTCACACATTTTTTTTATCTTGTTCACATTCACTATACGGGCTCATATGGTTGGTTGCATGTATATTATTATATATAATATATAATATAATGCTCCCTTCGTATCTTCGTATCGTAATTAGAAGACGATCGTAATTAGAAGACGTTTAGGTCTAAAGCATAATTTTAACTTATCTTTTTCTATAAAAAAATTATTGGAAAGTTATATGTATATATGTATATGAAAGTTGTTTTCAAGATAAATCTATTCATATGGTTTTCACATTTTCAAATCTATCCACATATATAGTATGTTTTTTTTTTACTAGCTTGGTACTTGCATATAGCTAAGCTCTTCTCTGTTCCCTCCTTTGCATCAATATTTACGTACTTGGCTATATAAACCAATTATTATACTCGCTCCAATTCTTGTCATTACTCTGCTAACGACAGTTTCTATTAGTTTTCCGTGTAAAGTAATTGTTTGTCTACCTCTATGGCCTTATATTTTTGCTTTCCTCTACCAATTAAATAGACACTTGGAGTGTCTTGTATATATGCGTAAAGTTAAACATACTTGTTTAAAAAGTAAAACATACTTATTTGATTGAATACACTGATAATCATTTGGACACTCGATGTATCTTCCCTCTTCACAACACCGTTGGCAAAATGTCAGTTTGTCACTGACAGTGGGCATCCTGCACGGATTGTCGTCTAGGCCTTGTTGTACCCGTCTCTCATTTTGTGTTCACGATGACAGCAGCCCACGGCCCACCTTTGTTTCAATCAAAAATGAAAGCGGCCCAGCCCAGCTGACGACGTGGCTCAATAGACCCCTCTGGAGGCACCGAGGCAAGCTTTTGTTTGGCCCACTCCATGCTCGGCCCACCAGCCCATGTCTAACATGAATTCACAAGCCCATCAAGACCCCTTTTCTTTTTGAAGTACTCCCTCCGTCCCACAAATAGATGCCATTCTCGCTCCCCGGTAGTCAACGTTTTAAACCGCCGGCAATTATATATTAAAATATATAAATATTTATGCTAAGTAATTAGTATCATTGAAAAGATCTTTAAGTTTAGTTTTTTAATAAATTTATCTAGAGATATAAATGTTGCACGTATTTTCTACAAACCAAGTCAAAGTTGAGAAGTTTGACCGCACGCATCCCATAGTGACATCTAAAAAAGGGACGGAGGGAGTAAACAACACCTAATTAACCAACAATTTAGAGCTGAAGAGCAGCAGTGCACAACTGCACATCATCATCAGCATCATCTGCACAGAGCCCTTTTCACCTACAACCTTGAGGTCCTCTGTTTGGTTTAGGGACTTTTTAGTCCCCCGAGACTAAAAATAGTCTCTTTTAGTTCCTAAACAACCAAAAATAGGAGGGACTTTTTGGACTAAAATGCACAAATGGACTAAAATTGTAAAAGACCCTCAAGAGAGTCTTTTTGGACTTTTTCTCCTATCCCCTCCCGCATCGCTTTCCTCTGCGTCGCACACGCCGGTGCTCCCTCCCTCCCGGCGGCGAGCGCCAACAGAAGAAGCCGGCGAGCCCCCTTTCCTCCCGGCCACGAGCTGCAGCAGTTGAAGCTGGCAAGCCCCTCCTCCATCGCCGAGTAGCGCTGCTCTGGTGGTGAATGCAGGCGCGAGATCCGTGCGTGGTCCTCTCCTGCCAGGGCTCCTCTACCGCACGAGCTCTCCCGCGGCCGAGAACCGCTCTAGTCCACATCCCTCCGGCTGCTACCCACCGCAGCCGTCCCAAGCCACCGCAACCTCCATGGACAACGGCGGAGGAGGAGGTGGGACGACTCCGGTGCCGGCGCTGCAACGGTTGTGGCTGGTCTGGGTGAGGCCCAGCAGCAGGCGGACGGCGACGTCTCCGACACAATCGTGCTCCATGTCGAGGTAACCGCCCGCTCGCTCGTGTGCGTGTCTGATCTGATTATTCTTTGCTGCTACGATTTGGTTCCGATTGGGTACGAGTTGTTGATTCCGTGCGTGCATGCAGGGAAGGTCTAGAATTCATATGGTATTTGCAATTTCTATGGTGTAGGATATTGTGTGCCCTAACAACTAAAATTTTTTTAGTCCCAACTAAAAAAGTCAGTCCCTAACAGCCAAACATCAAATGCATGAGAGCATCATCCGGGACGTACGGCCACCACACGATCGAACCTGTTTTCCGTGCCTAGCTCAGCAATGGCGCCATGAAAACGGAAGCTGAACCTCTTCAAGGCCGTGCCAGTCGACGTCCATAGCAGCAACAAGAGACAAACGACGACGACTGAATGAAAGCACTCTGCTGGACTGTTTGTGGCGATGATGATATGACCACCACCACTTGTATCAACGGCCGTGATTTTGCGCGCCAGATCCGATAGAGGATTCCATACAGAGCCGCCGCCGCCAAGAGCATTTGTAATCCACCTCGGTATCTTCTCCGAGCTCAACTGAGCATTTGTAATCCGCTGGCAACTGGCTATTCCTATTCGCACCGGCGGCGACGGCGTCGGCGGCGCTGCCCGCTTCTTCAAGACTACGAAGAGAAAAGGAGCCCTTGTCCGCGACCAGGCCGGGCCAGGCCGCCAACAATTTGGGCTTTCCACGTCTCAACTTTTGTTCTCGTTATTGTACAGTCACATTCTCTATCAATACTGGGTTGGTCTATTGGGCCGAAGATAAACTCATTTGGGCATCTGCTAGGTTGGTCTATTGGGCCGAAGATAAACTCATTTGGGCATCTGCTAGGTTTGTCCATCTTCTTTCTCCGTGACTTTATCTTCGGCCCAATAGACCAACCTGGCAGATGCCCACACCCTAAATAGGCCCAGCACACCCTAAATAGGCACAACAAAGGAACTATGGATGTTACTTTTTTTTTAATGTGGTGACGTACTACAGAAAGATGTAGAGTTAACAAAATATTCTAATTTTTCACTTTTTCTTACAAAATTAATCTTAATACGTGCCTATAATAATTATATCTACATGTGCATAAGGACCAGATTTTCCAAGATTAATTTAGGGTTGGCTACGACCATCCATGCTTGGCGAAAATTTCCATAGCCACAGTCTCCACATGCCACATACCCACTTCAGATGAGGTTTGTCGTTCTTCTTCCGCAAGACAGTTCCAAAATGGGTCCAATAAGTTGTCCTAAAAACAAACCGCAAATAAGAGTGTATTCATTTCTTATAAAAATCCCTTTATTTCTAAATTATCAAATAGACCATAAGATTGCACTTGCCCGCATACAAATCAGCGCGCAAGTGCTGGTCTAATTTGTACTTCCCACAACCTAAATAAGTCGCGTATATTTTTTAGTGGTTCTAGATTAAAAGCCACTTGACAGATTCTCCAAATAAATCTAGCCATATGATAATCAAAGAACAAATGTCGGATAGTTTCTTTATTGTCAAAAACAACATCTATTATCTCCTTTCCAAGGATTTGGGGAATTTTTTTCTTAATTCCTTGTTGAATGTTAAGTGAATTATATGTCCACCTGCTTCTTTTATTAGTTTATTAAGATTATGAGTTTTGACGGTTGTCCGTGTATACAACTCAGGCCGAAATTTTTTTTATAATTTTTTTATAGAAAGGTTGTATATGGTTGTTACCTTTGGTAGTGCTGGCGCTTAGGACGCCCGATGGAAAAAGTTTCCATCTGACTAGCTAGCAGAGCCATCACACGCCCGCCACCCCACAAAAGTGCGCGCCCCTGTGCACGGCTTCCCTCCCGACACACGCACACACACGGACACACAGACGCACGCCCCCCCGCCGCCGCGACACCCCCCGACACGCATGCCTGCCGCGACGACACCCCCGCGCCCCTCGCTCCTCGGTGATCGGACCTCCGCCACCGGCGCCAAACATGGCCACCGTGCCTCAAACAATAACAAAGCACATGAAACAGTAAAAAAAAAAAAACCAGGGCAAGAATTTAAAAACGTGAATTGAAACAATTTAAAAAATTGTGTGGTTGAAACAAAAAGAAACAAAAAATTTAAAAAAACTAGAAACAAAGATAAAAATTGATATGAAACAAATAGAGAAATATACCGAAAAAACGAGGAACAAACCGATTGAAACAAAAAGACGAATTTGAAACATAAGAAGAAAGAAATATGAAACAAATGATTTGATATAAAAGAAACATAAAAAGAAATTCAATGAAACATAAAAAAAAATTGGTTTGGGTGAAACAAATTGAAGAACATTAATTTGAAACAAAAGAAAAGGGGTCACTGAAACAAAATGAATAAAATCAATGAAACAATAGAGTCAAAGAAATAGAAACATTGCATAAAAACCATCAAAAAAGAGAGAAACACAAATGAAACTATACTAACATTCAAAGATCACCTACAGAAACAACCGCGAAACAATCGAAGAAACAAAGAAGATGAGCGATTTGAAACAAAAAGGAGTGCGAGGGGGCATCGGGCGGTGAGGTGTGGAGAGAGCATGCCTACCTCGGGAGATCCACCGCCACCGCCCGCTCCACCAGGTTCGGGTTGGTGCGAGGAGAGAGAGAGAGAGGAGGAGGCGCTCCCCGCAGGAACCGTAGCTCGCCGCCGGAGGAGCGGGATGCCGGATCCGCCGCTGGAAACACCGGAGCCCCTCCCCGGATCCCGCTCCACCGCCACCCCGGCCGGATCTCGCGGATCCACGGCCGCCGCCACCGCCGGATCTCGCGGATCCGTGTCGGCACCGGATCTCGCGATCCCGCGGGTCCGCCGCTGCCGCCGCCATAGGGAGAAGGGAGGGAGGAGGAGCGGGAGCGCGGTGCCGCCATGGGGGAGGGAGGATGAGCGAGGGAGGCCGGAGGAGTTCGCGGTCATCATAGGGAGCAAGGAGGAGGGAGAAGGAAGGAGGGAGGAGGAGCTCGCCGACGCCGTGGGGAGCGGGTCGCCGTGTCGCGAGAGAGAGAGCCGGGGAGAGAGAGAGCTAGAGAGAGAGAGAGAGAGAGAGAGAGAGAGAGGTGTGTGGTATCTTGTGCAGCACGCAGCGGATAGAATAAGGCGCGTGTGAATTCCCACTTCTACCCCCTATCATGTTTGTTGCAGGCGCGCGGCGGTGGATCGGTGGAGCCGGGCCGGGCCGTGTGCGCTGGTGTTCGACGTGTCGGACCTTTCGATCCGCAGCATTACCGTTACCTTTTGTTATTATTTGGAAAAAGTACATTTTAGGTCCTCGACTTTTTGCGAAAGTCTGATTTTCATCCCTCGCCTTTTGAAACAGTGTAGACCGTTCCCGACGTGGCTAGAAGTGGTTTTGAAGGTGGTTTTATCTTTTTTACCTTTTTATTTAATTCGGCTAAATCTTTAAAAATTATAAAATAAAAAATCTAACTTTATTGGATTCCAAATAAGTAGATCTACATAGTGAACATATAATATGACATGTTGTAGTACAAATTTTTATTGTAGCTTTAGATCTATGAATTTTTTTATAATTAATTAGAATAATTTATAGCTACGGTTTCTATGATCCAATTGTGGTGGCATTTTTATGGTGGGTATGCTTGAGATGTAGTAAAAAAATTTAAACTCATTAGATCAAGTATAACTTAATTAGTTATAGATTTATTTAGATTAAATAAGCATAAACCTAAACAAAGAGGAGTATATGGACCCCTACTGGAATTTTTGTACATAATGCCCGTGAATTCCTAGGAATTTTTATTAAAATACAAGAAAACGAAGAGCATAGGCCTTCAAGAAACAAAGAAGGTCAAGAAAAAAACTTAACAGAAATTACACATAAGCTTCTAGCCATTGAACTATTCAGGGATGATACTTTGTTTTCGCTCATAGAATTACTAGAGTGAGAACTCCTTGTTGAAGATGAACTTGCAGCTCTGAATTGAAGGTGCCTCTCCATTGAAAATGGCATTATTATTTCGGCGCTTGCTGGATCTTATCAGCAAGAACTCAAACGACGAGCTTTGTGTACAAGGAAGTTATAGTGTCCTTGAGGTTGGATGGGAGGGTGTATGAATCTTCTCTCTTGTAAATGAAATCTACTGATCGTCCAACGCTGACCACCTTCTGCAGAATGGCCATGGGATATTTCTGGTCGAGGCATGCTTCCACGATGTCCATCCATGCTTCCTCACATATAAACTTGAGCTTATCAATGGCTTCTTCAACTGGGACCCCGTACTGCTTCATGCAGGTTTGCACCGTGGATGCCATATGATCTGAAGCTTGTTCTCTCTGCAAAAGAGAGTAATATAATATACTCCTACATATAAGCCGTGGCGTACAGGGAATCGATCGACTGTGAGAAAAACATTCCTAATTTTATGTGTATACCTCATATGACATGATATCGTTCAGTATACGAGCGATAGCAGTAACAGCCCTGATCATTTTGGGATAGGTAAAAGCCCAATCGATGATCTCCCTAGTAGTCACATCTCCCAGAGAAACCAGGGTAAGTACGATGACTTGCATTCCCACAATGGTTCGCAATGAAATCTGCAGATGTTCGTCAAGATCGGTAGGCACGTACTGCTCATCACGCCATTTGACCTCAGCATGGTAGGATTCGGCCACGTGAAACATCTGAATACATATATGCAGTATACATAGAAATCATTATTTTTTGCATTGGTGTCTTTTCTCTGTGTTGTATATCTTTAATTTGGAGATCGATCGACTGCTGCACTTACCACTTCTCTTACCACATCCGAATTCTTGTTATTTTGAAGTTTCAACTCCGCCACGATCTCATCTGTAGCACGGATTACACTCTTGTAGAAGGGCCTCAGGTGTTCAGGGATTTGCGCTGCCTTGTCATCCCAACTATACATTGCCGTTTTTCAAGTAAATAAAGTGAAATTCTATTTGTATAGTGCAGCATGTGCAACAATGAAATTTTGGACACATATATACCCGACAACCCGCGGTAGATATTATGATTAAGGGTGTGTTTAATAGTTATCCATGGAATGCAAAATACAAAATGCCAAGTACTTTCGAATAATAAAATACAAAATGCTAATTTTTGGGTGTGTTTAGTTCCATAAGAAATGCCAAATTTTCATGTTGCTGGTGGGGGCGGGAAGATTTTGGGCTTTTTTTTGGCCTCTTGAGACCAAAGTCCAAAATGGTGAATAGCCACCTTTTTCCTAAAAATTTTACATGGTGTCTAGTTCCATTATGCAAAAATGAACCAAAACCCAAAAATTTTTGAGATAAAAGGGAAACTAAACGCCCCCAAAATTTCAGTGAGCGAGATACGTAGACTTACCTCTTCAAGGCTGTAGTAAAGATGTTGCTCTCATGTGTGGTGCTATAGTTGTCATAGATGTCATCCATCAGAGCCATGTATAGGACCAGCTTTGTAAGCATTATTCGTGAATACGAGTAATACGGCTCATAAACAATTACTGTCATCCAAAAATACATCTCCACCAATCTGTCCCTTGAAAACGTCATGTCCACCTGTGACCGGAGATTCTTCCACCACCTGTTTGTGTATAGAAAGAAAAAGAAAAAAAATGTAAATCACAACACCAAACTTGTACTCCTCTGTCCCGTAATGTGCGTCACTCGGGAAACAAGCTGCCCTCACAGGCGCACTTCCTGAGTGTTTTCCAAAAACCGTCATGGTAATTCTATTTACCATGATGGTTTATGCAACAACCATAAATTTTTTTTGAAACCGTTAGGGAATTTCAAGTTTCCGGTAGTGATGTACCAACGATATCTCTCTCTCTCTGCTTATTACGTACATTGAAAGTTGTTTCAACTCGTCGCAGTAGACAGCTTGCACGATGTTGTAGTCCAGCTTTGCAAACTCAAGTATGGTGTCGTCGCGTGTCGCCTTCTTCTCGTACACCGAGATGAAGCGCCTCGCCTCCACTCTCCCAGCCCTCCTGAAACGAGTCGTCTCCAACGTAACCCTCACCTCCTCTGCCAGATCCGGCTCTAAATTTGTGCTTTGCATCATGGTCTGGAGACGGCTCTTGTTGAAAGCGATGATGCTGTCAAGTATGTCCTCGCCATGAATCCTCATATGCGCGGCATCGTACAACATCATCAATGTGTTCACATCGTCACTCGAAATGTTTCCATGCTCATCCCTAAACTTCACAAACACATCTGCATGGAACAAATGCGTGCATGTTAACTATGTGGACATTTTTAGATGTAGCCACCTTTGATAGAGGCAGCTGCGACATCCTAAGACAACCGACTTGTAAATTACTATCGACGAAGACTATTGGACAGAGATAGTGTCGGTCTACCACTACTGGAATCAGGCTCTTTGAGAAACTTTGTCACTTAAACTCGTTTAGGGCCTCAAAAACTGATTAAAAAATCTTCTTTGCCGAGTGCCGGATGAAAACACTCGGCAAAGATCCTCTTTGCCAAGTGCTAAAGCCAAGTGTTTTTTTTTTTGCCGTGTGTTTTTTTTCCTCTTGCCGAGTGCTCGAAATAATACAAACACTCGGCAAAGCCTCTCTTTCCGGTACTGTACCCACTCTATGAAAGGAAAAACAGTCTCTGAAAAAAGCTTTCAGTGAACGTTGCACTTGCACCAACAAAATTGAAGTAAAAACACACATATATTCATGTGAACAAAATGAAATAACAAGCTCGAGACGTCCTTACCGGAAGAGACGGCGTACCCATGCTTCCTGAGAAGGTAGAACCTCAGTGAGGTGACATAGAGGTCATCCGAAGAAGCTGAAGCTCCATGGTCATGGTGGTCATCGTGAACTGCACGCAGCAGCACATCGATCTCCTCCTTGTAGAGGTAGTCCACTCCGAGCCGTTGCAGCGTGTCGACGAGCTCCAGCTTCTGCACCAAGCCATCGCTGCCGACCGCGGCGGCCAACACGATCCGCCTCACGTCCTCCTTCTTAGCCAACGCCTTCTCCTGTATGGACAGGAGCTCTTCCGGCGTGCACAGCTGGTGGGTGATGAAGAAGTCCCCCACACGCTCGGGGCATACTGCCGGCGACAGTCCTGCGCCGCTGCGGATGACGACGTCGCCGGGATGCCGGTGCTACAGATGGTGACAGTGGTCGCCATAGAAACGGTGGGTTGCTGCTAGTGCAGTTAGTGCTTGCTAGCACTTGCAGCTGGGGTATGGTGCGATGCCTGATGAGGAAGATCAGTTGGCCTCCCTGCCCTTTATATACAGATGAAGAAGCAGCCGCGCAGTGCATGGGAAAACACACTTCGCTGCATGTGGGTCGGGTCCTATAGACAATCGATCTCCAAGAGTTCCCTAAATTTTTCTCTTAAAATCTCCATGTTTTCTAACTTCTAAAAATATATTAGGAGAAACAAAATGAAGACCATCTCCAGTAGTACCTAATATCTCTTTCTAAAAAAAAAAAAAAAATATCAAAATTTGGCCCCACAAGATTGTTTTTTGGGACAATTTCTTTGCTTTCGCGTGACATCAGCTGGCACGTTGCAAGCATGTTACAAGCACGTTCCAAGCATGCTCCACCCACACGTCTTCATCACCGTGAAACTTCCTCATTCTTAGCTTGTAACACATTCTCATCATACCTGCAAGATTAGGTCTGCTTTCCAAATTGCACAAATTTGTCATGTTTGCTGTCATGGTGTCTACATCTCAAGAACCATACCTAAAATCAAGGGCTCGAAGCGACATCATACCTCTCAATGCATCAGGAATTTGACCGTATAAATCAGATCCTGCAAGCTCAAGATGCTTGAGGATCGTCAAATTCCATAACCAACATGGATGCAACCGGGTGTCAAAGTAGTTCAAAGAAAGATTGAGCTCCACAAGGTGTCAAATGTGGGAGAGATTGGTTTGCACTTGTAAGGCAGCAATAGGGAAGATGAAGCACCTCCAAAGAAGGGATCATGTTCACAACCATGAGCCCGATCAACTGTCCTGTTGAGGTCCACAGACAGATTCCATGCCAAGGTACATCATAGGCAAATTTGATAACACCAAGAGATATCCATGCACTGGCGGAGCCAGGGGGCTCACAGGGGCCATGCATGCCCCCACCCTCCTACACACAGTTGTACTGTGTAATTCTCAAAAAAAAAACTATATTTGTATAAGCGATATAAGCTTCTGTTGTTTTGCTTTAGCCCCTATGTAAAGGGCATGCATACAACTTTTCTAGTACGTGCTAATGAAACACGCGAAAGGGCGTCTCTCATCGAGTCACCGTCGTAGCGCCTCTCCCAATGGTTTTTTTGGCATTTTTAATTTGCGACCCCACATCTGACGTTAATTTTGGGCTATGGTATAGTGTTTGAAGAATTATGAAATTTTGAGCTGTGTAGTACTGTTCAGAGACTTGTCAAGTTCCACAAGTATTTCCTCTGTTTTGTGACGCGGAAAAATAAAAATTCTCATCCAAGGACAAGAAGCAAGTAGGCAACAACACTCAGACCTTGAGCACCCCTGTTGTTTACCGTGCTGATTCTGTCAATTCCTAACCAAGGTCACCAATTTTATTCAGATTTTATCATATTCACCTCACCCCCTTTAACCATCTAAGCTATCTTATATAGTTATATAAAAGATTTTCATTCATTTCCAGCCAGAACAAGACACAAGAATATATGTAAGCCAACAACTTCCACTGAACATGCACGCGTAGCAACTTCAACGAAACACGTACGGCCATCTAGAACCAGAAACAGCTAGCTCAGCAAGACTAGCAGCTAGGGGTTGATGGAGCCAGGAGCTCTGCCAAAGATCAAGGCGCCCAAGTCATACGCGACCGTGGTCCGGTCTTTGTCCGCGGTGTTCAAGGCGGCCAGAGGCGTGCCAGCGGCGAGGCCTTTGCCGCAGGCCTCCACGGCGGCCACGGCGGCCTCGAGCTCCTGCGCGGCGTGGGTGAAGTCGCACTGGGTGAGCTCGTTCATCACGCCCACCATCTGGATGCGCGCCGTCGCGTAACTGTCGATGCACTTCTGGTACGACGCCCGCTGGTCGCCCGGGAGCGACCCGCCGGCGATCAGCTGCTCCGCCTTGTTCACCGTGTCGTCGTACGACCACTTGGACTGCCTCGCCGCCAGGATCACGTACGCCGTCAGCTCCGCCACGTCTGGACCGTGCTGCAGCGTCTCTTGGCAGACGTGGTACAGTTCTGCCGTCTCCCCTGTCTTGGCGCACGCGTCCGTCCATCGCATTAGTGGGACGTTGCCGCAGGCGCTGGCGCCGGCGATGAACAAGAAGGCGGTCAGGACAAAGATTGTAGCTGTTGTCTTCATGTTTCTCCCTCTTGGTGGTCGTGGACTCGTGGGTGATTTTCTTCTTTTGTTTCTTGATTTTATTTTGGTATATATAATATATACCAATGGTGATTGGTGAAGCTAAGTGGGGTTTTCTGTCGCAGTGAAGAAGCTATGTAGCTAGTACTACGAGGACACTACACTATATATAGGGCGATAGCATTTTCATTTCCTACGTATAGAGAATTAAAATTTGGATCTAAGCATTAATATAAGTTTATTTCTTCCAATAATTTTTAAAAGTTTATTTGGTTTGTGTTTACTATGATATCAAAATTATTTATATTTTTATAGGTCATCAAAGATGATTTTAGCTATATATAGAGTGCGAATAAGAAAGAATATCAAAACTAAACATATAGCCTGATTTGGTAATATATGTGTTGACGATAAAATCGGTAACACACCAAAAAATAAGAGCTAGATCGCTCTACGTAGGGCAAGCCGAAATCGAGGGATCGGCAAGCGCCTAGGGATGTCCACACCTGGACCGTGTGCCTCCAACGATGAGCGCGATACGCAAGACACGTCGTCGGAGGAGCCTCGTCGGGAGCGCGGTACGCAAGACACGCCGGCGAAGTCTCTTGAAACCCGAAACCCCACACGCCGGGACGGACCCCCGTGAGGGCGCAGCATTTATATGGGCTGCCCTAGCCGCCCTGACCGCTCTAGGGCGTTGTTGTCGCCGATCTTCCGTTCATGGCATCGGCGGCGAAGAAGAATGAGAGGATGACCTACAAGCAAGACGGTAGTAGATGTGTTTGTCGATTGGATGTAGATGGGATCAAATCGCCATGAACCTCTTTTTTATTATATAGAGGAGGGTGGTCTTATCCTTTTAGGAAACCGCCCTGGACGTTTCCAAGTACCAAAAACGACCAAAACACGATTGGAAACAAATCGGTTCGATCTTGTACGAACACGAGCCGCGCCGGGCTGACCGACGCCGGTCGAGCCCTCGACCGACGCTCCGGTCAAGGCCCGCAGAGGTTCGCAGCTGGCTCGCGCGCCGCTGACCGACCGACCCCGTGGATCGACGCTGCACCGGACGCACGGGCGCGTCCGTCGATAACTCGAATCCGCCTGTTCCGGTGACCGGAATCGGACTCGCGAGGGGGGTGACCGGACGCTCCGGTGATCGCGTCTCGCGCAGAGGTCTCGCAGCGCCGACCGACCGGACGTAGTGACCGGACGCTGGACCGGACGCGCCAGGGCGTCCGGTCACGCGTTAAAGCTCCTTCGATCTTTTTCGAGAATGTGACTAAGTCCGGAATTTTGCACCGGGTTAGCCCACGCCATTTTTGGGTGTCAACAATATGCCCCTCCCCCCACCACCACACACACACACACACACACACACAAACAAAACACTCATAAGGTGCAAAAGTTTTTAATACCTCTATATATTCAGTTTACAACATAACAAGCACTAGTAACGAAATGATTTTTGCGTGATACCTGAAAAAAATATTTTCCATGGCGGGCACAATTTGCCTGTCACGAAAAATGCCCCGTCACGTCTGTTGATGCTCACTAACTTATATTTTTATGCATCAACAATTCATGGAAAAGGACTAAAATATAATTAGATAACCTTATTAGGGGTTTCTACTAATGATTTCCATGAGTTTTGGTAAAGTTGTGATTTGCGAGGGACTTAATTTAAAAAAACGGCGAGAAATGACGTGTCATACGACCAACGTAACGTAACGCAATCCAACTCCAAAACAAGTCTAGAAGGCTCCGGATTACTCCCGACGTGAACGAAACTTGACAATCGAAGAAAACATCATCTAGAAGACTCCGGAAGCCACGACGCATCGCGGGGCCCAAAGTGGGACCCACTGCTCCGGGCCGATCGCCCAATAATGGGGCCGATCGGCCTTCCTTGGCGGCCACGCAAGCCCCCGTCTCCAGGAACCTTCCTCCACCGCCTCTAAGACGCAATCTAAACCGGTTGTTTGATGTCGGTTTGATCCGAGGGCGTCGTTAAGCACCTAAGATTAGTACCACATTTTCTTGAAGTCGAAGAGACATAAGAAGACCCATATATATAGACCCCTAGGCCTCCCCGTCTCAATCAATCTGATCCGAAGCCTCAAGTCATCATCAAGAAGGAGATCAAGAAGAAGCCAAGACAGGAGTAGAAGAGGAGACACCAAGAGATAGGATAGCTAATTCATAGCTCTAATCTAGAGCCTAGTTTAGATAGAAAGTCGAGTTTAGAGAAGAGAGAGCATCCGCTTTCCGGTTACGGATCCGTAAGTTACACTATGGATCAATATTATTATTGTTCTCATACACCTTTGTGCTATTTCATTACTATGCATGCAATTAGTCTACTTATACTTTATTCTAGTCATAGCATATTTGATATGATCATTATTCATGATAATTCAACGCACTTATTCGTAGAGCTCCTAGTATATTACACGTGTATGCTAGGTAGTAGAAAGTATGTAAGCATGGTGCTTAGATATAATTTACTTATGGATTCACCTTATATGCCGGGTCGTGTGTGGTAGATCGTAGCGGTGACAAAGACTATTGAGTCCTTTGCAATCCATCCCCGTGTATAAGACTAGTCGATAATGGTTCTTGGGATTATCTTGTTTCGTTCTCGATTTTCTTAAGTAATCTTCGGGGTGCACATTCTTATTTATGGTTTTGATATATATATATGATCTTATGCTATGCCTGTCTAAACATTTTGTAGATTCTTTGTATGCTACCTAAGAACCCGTCCCTTTGTCATAAATCCAATCCTAATCTTACTAGGAATTAATCTTATGCTATGCTCACCACGTGCACCTCTACTGTCTCATATACCTTATTATTATTATTATTATTATTATTGGCTCATCCTGTTTAAGTAAATGCTAAACCACCAAATCTCTTTAGTCTTCTATCACTATCTTTAATCAAATGAATTGTTTGTCATGTCTTCCTCGTGGATTCGATATTGAAAACCCTCCCCGGGTGAAATGCTCACTTTGGACATCCGTGCTTTTTGCGGATCTATAATTATTTCTCTCGTAAGCATAACAAATACCAACAACGTCCGTTTTTTTTTTTTCCGTGGCGGGCATTTTTTACCCGCCACGGAAAATCGATTTTTGCGTGGCGGGCAGTTTTAAAAGCCTGTCGTGGAAATTGTGAAGCCCAATAAACCAAGGGTGAGGCCCGATATCCGCCTATAATATAAATACAACACTTAGGGTTTCACTCAATCTCAGTGGTTCACTCCAACAAGTGCGTCTCTTCCAGTCCACCTGCCACCGGCGCTGCGGGCCGCCGCCCACCTGCCACCTCTCGCGCACCTCTCGCTATTTGCCCACCTGCCTATAGTTGGCCCTCATCAACTCATCATACTCCCTCCGTCCCATAATATAAGCATATGTTGACTTTTACCGATCACGTTTGACCATTCGTCTTATTTAAATTTTTTTTTGAAAATGTAAAAATAATTATGATATACTTAAAATATATACGATGATAAAACATGTTATAAAAAATAAATAATTTTTTCACAAATTTTTTTTTGAATAAGACGAATAGTCAAACGTGCATCACGGAAATCGATAAATGCTTATATTTTGGGACGGAGGGAGTACCATTTTTTTGGAGTACATGGAGCTATCTATGTTTGACTAGAGAAATTAGGAGTGAAGCTGGAAAAGTGGAACAAAGCAGTCATGAACACACATGTGTAACGCAGTGGAGGGGGAGGGGTCGCGCAAAAAGGTGAGGTCCCGGGGTTCGAATCCCCACAGCCGCGAGCGTGAGATTTTACACTAAAAAAATGCGCGACTTCAAGTGGGCGAGGTGGGTGACTGACCCGAGTGGGGGCCTTGCTCGAAAATGTTTTGCTCTTTCTTTTTTGAATTTTGAAAACGTGAATTCTAAGAATTCATAGTTGGGGTGGCTCGACTTGTAGGTGTGGTTGCATCACCAACCGCCCCTACGAAAAAACCCAACGGGGAACGGGAGATTAGGGGCGGTTGGCAAAACCGCCCCTACAGAGCGTCACCGGCCGCCCTATAGTATTGTTTTGGCGTAGTGTCATCTTTCCATTGTTGTGCATTGTGCATCAATTCAGATGGTATTAAGGTCCTAATATCATTGGCATAAGTGCAGGTTCTACCATGTATAGAAAACTTATCTTTCTAATATATACTTTAGATGCAAGTTAGAAGGGAGTGAAGTGTTATCAGATATATCCTCGTTTTTTTTTTCTCACAATCCTTGTTTATCAATAGGTTTAGATCCTTTCGAGGGTAGAAGCTAGGTGTTCTCAATAACACAACCCCGATTACCTTGAGTGCCCAAAATGCCAAGGAAATGATCCTTGATCACAAACCATCAAGCAAACTTCATTAAGGATAGAAGACAGTTTCCTTAGCAATTTTTGCACTCGGTGGTGATTTCCAAGGAGGCTAGGTGCGAAGGAAACTTGAAGGAAATATAGAGCAATAGCAAAAAAACCATAAATCAGTGGAAGCTAAGTCGATTGAAACCTATGACCTATTGCTTCAAATGAAAAACACTTACCACAAAAAAAACAACAACTTATGACTAAGTGAACTTTTTTCTACTTCTGTATAGTATTCACTTCTTGAATCTTGTAGTGAATATTTGAGATCCATTCGGTCAAAAAAATATATTTGAGATCCTAAACAATTTCAATGTAAAAGTTTTAAATCTCGTCGAATATTATCCACAAAAACCAACAACTTATGACTAAGTGAACTTTTTTTTTCTTCTTCTGCATAGTATTCATTTCTTGAATCTTGTAGTGAATATTTGAGATCCTAAACAATTTCAATGTAAAAAGTTTAAATCTCATTGAATATTATAACTTTGGTTTAGGTCATATCTCAATCCGAGGTCATTTGAAAAAAAAAAAAAATGAAGTCTATAGCTCTGCGTATTTCCTTGGGCTTTCAAATTACACTCAACAAAATATGAATTACCTTGGCGACGCAAATAGCACTTATGTTGGCGGTGTCGAATAACACCCAAAGGAAATGAGCAATTATGTTGGCGGTTTGTATTAACACCAGGGCCTATATTTGGAACAATACATAGTTATACACCTGTAATTAGCTTCCACCTGTAATTTTCTTGTGCACAAGAAAAAACATCTGCTCTCAGGTTTTGTAGCTACTTCAAAAATACCAGCACAGGATGTCAGGGATAGAGATTTGAACTTTTCAGCATATGAACGCCAACCTCAATTCTGAAATGATTTTTGCAACGCTGCTTGACTTGATGCCTCATTGGATCCACAAATCGTCTCATATTTGTTTTTAGAGCTGTCTGAATTTCGTATGTACCAAGTACTAGAGCTTTGAAAGTCAGATACAAAACTAAAAAAATTCAGATTATTAGCTAGATATACTGATCGAGGGCCTACGTTACCGAGGGTTTGCCTCTCGGCAAAGAAAGATATACCGAGAGCGGCTCTCGATAAAGGTCATCTTTACCGAGCGGGCAATAAAAGGCCCTTGGTAAAGCTCTAGGCGCTCCATAGGAGGCTATGTTCGTGTAGAGATCATGAGGGGTCCCCAACATTTCGGTTGCCTTGATGGCTGCATGGATGGAGGATCCAAGGAAGACGACAGCGAAGGAAGTGTGGACGAGGGTGGTGCCATCAATTGAGGCCGGATTGAGGATCTAAGGACGACTAAGTGTTATATTTTACAAAATAGTTGAACAATGAAATTTGGCTACGAAATTTAGACAAACTGTTGGAGTTGTTCTTAAACCTAACGTAATTCAGGATTGTGGTATTGTTAAAAAAATAACTCTTCAAACTTATGACAAATAAATATTATTGAAAAAAGCATAAGATCGTTGATCGGTGCGCAATGAAGACAAAAACCTACTGCTGCTGTCTAGATCTAGAGTCTAGTAAATGCTAACGCCTAGTAAATACGCGACCATGGTGAAATCATGGTCAGCAGAGACCTGGGCGATCAACGGCAAGAACTGCTGGTACGGCTGGAGTCCGTCCTGGCACGAACGGACGGCGATCTCGGCGTCGATGTACTCCTGCCTGGCCCGTGAGAAGTCGCAGGAGGACATCTGGTCCACGACGCCGGCCAACCGGCTCCGCGCCGCGCCGTACTTCTCCTTGCAGTTGTCGATCACCAGCCGCTCAGCGACGGGGAGGTTGCCGGCGCCCAGCAGCGGGTCCATCTCCGCCATGGTGTCCTCGTACCTGAGCTTGGCCAGCATCGTGGCCATGAGCGCGTACACGGTCACCTCGGCGGTGTCCGGCGCGGTCTGGAGCGTCTGCTGGCACAGGTTCGCCCACCTGTCCGTCTGCTGACACGCCACGGTTGATGTCGTCGAGGCGACGTTTCTGCAGGCCTCGCCGCCGGCGAACAAGGCGGTGAGAGACACTAGTGCGAACACTGCTGCAGCGACGTAGGCCATTTCTCTCTTTCTTTTGATGTTCTCTGTTGCTGAGTTGATGGTGAAACTAAGCACCGGGGAGCTATAAATATATGGGTTGCTCATGGTGTGCTTTCGGAAGCATGATATGATTCCGAAAATGGTGATGTATAAATGGAGAGTTATCGTCTTGCCTTACACTATTGATTAAGAAACGAAACATTATTTGCCATTTCACAAAGATATGATGTGTTTAGGCTTATGTCTTTCCTAGCTTGATCCTAATTTATAAGTGCCGTTTGTAGAAGTATCTCTTTCACGACCACACAATTAATTACGTAGAATATATTAAAACTCGATTGTACTCCACCAAGCATCGGTCATTTAGTTTGCAGAGGTCATATATGTCGAAGTCTGTATGTACTCATCAAAACAAGACAAGCGTCGATGACTCTGTACATCCATCCCATTTCGTCAATCATCAACGGCCGTATAAATTTTTTAGTGCGTAAGTTAAAATATAGTTGAGTATATTATTGTGATACAATAACTCTAGAAATACAATGCATACGTATATATATCTAGAAATTGTTTTTTATCATTATTGTACGCGCACTTCAACAATCATTTCGAGTATCGTAGCAATTCTCTTTTGACTTTTGAATTTCATGTTTGACCATCCATCTTATTCAAAATATTTATGCAAATCATAAAATAAATTAATCAATATTTAAGTATCTTTATTGATAAAATAAGTCACAACAAAATAAATTATATTTGTGCAAAAAATTTGAATAAGACGAAACATTGAAAAAGTTGGCACGGAATCAGGGGTGACAAACTGGGACGGAGGTAGTCGAGACAGGCACGCAAACATTTGTGGACTGGACAGTCCAGGACAAGCTGGACATGCGTCGACATCGTGGAGAAGGCGTAGTGGCTACTGGCTACCCGAATCCACAGTAAAATCATCGGAGAGCTTGTGTCAAGGCAAAGCAACTTTATCGACTTGTAGCCATCCGGTTCTTGAAAACCAAACTGAAACATTTTGGCTCGCTGGCTATGTGGTTAATGGTTGGCGTGTGTAATCAATGGTAAGGTGTGTAATTTCTTTGATATGCTTAATTAGGTCTATTTCAGATGGTTCTAGAGCTAGAAAAGAGGTGCTTCAAAAGAGCTCACTCCATGGAGTTGGGCTTCTCTAAATTTTTTTTTTAGAGTTAGGGTGTTTAGCTAGCTCTAGCCTAGAGTTTAGTTCTAGGGCCATGCCAAACAACCCATAAACCTAGGAGCACTCTTGTGATTATGAAATACCCCTATAAATAAGGATAATGGCCGGTTTTCCAACGTTCTCCAATTAAGCGGAGTGGCGAGCGCCGGTGGGGAGGCACAAGCAGGACATCACCACGGCGATGGAGACGGCGACGAAGGGGAATATGTGCTTTTGGGCTGAGATGGACCACTAGACCGGTCTGCTAGATGTGTGTGGTTGGCCTCACCGTTGGATCACAGCGGACGGCTACGATGCGTCAACTATAGGGAGCAGTCGATCTCGTTCCCCGTTTAAACCCCACCGTTGCGGAACGAAATGTAGATTTTTCAACAAGTTCATGTGGAAGAGGTTAAGATACTTGCACGCTAAACCCTAAACCTTTTCCGGGAATATGAGGAAGAAATGTAGATTTTTCAACAAATTCATGTCTGTCTACTATAGCTACGACCACTTAACCTTTTCATGTCTTTCTACAAGTATCTTGGAAGAAATGTGGGCATTTAGCCTGGCCAACCGTTTCCCGGGAAAAAACATATTTGGAGTCACATTGTGCCACGTTATATTGTTGTACTTTTTCTCAAAGTTATATGTCACTTATTAATATATATGTGAGATGGCCCGCAATGCTCACATGCATGGAACCCCCACCCCTTTATAACATGTCAACACGGATCCTCTCAAAGGTCGCCGACATGTGGGACCTGCTTTCGGCGGGTTTATGCACTAGTGATAGCATCCCTCTAACGTTACACCAGAGGAACCATTTCTTCATTCATATATACTCCCTCAGTCCATAAAAAAAAAGCAATTATAGGACCAAGCAACATCTTATTTGACCATTCACCTTATTTGAATAATTTATATAAATATTATTAATTTTATTATGACTTATTAGATATTATAATAATAACTAATTTATTTTGGAATTTACACAAATATTTTGAATAAGACAAATATTTTGAATAAGACAAATGGTCAAATTAGATTTTTGAAAAGTCAAAAATTACATTTTTTCTTGGACTGAGGGAGTAATACTTGAGCTAACTGAAGCTACTTCTCGGAAGTAATGTGGACATGTAGCCCAGCCGTCCATTTCCGGGAATGAAATATGTGGAGTTACATATGGATGTGTTGGTACCTTGCAAACAATCATTTGCTTTCAAGATATATACTTTTTTTTTGCGAAACGCTTTCAAGATATATACTAGCATACAAGTACTTGTTTTTGGGGAGTAACTTCAAAAGACATTGATAACTATACATGCCGCGCCGGCTTGTTAATTCTCTGATCTACACAGTGGAAACAGAGTAGGTTATCTCGTTATCTGCTACAGCCTACAGGTGTGTAAGTTTCAGAAACCTCCCGACAACCACACTTTGCAACATCATATAAATCAGCGGACACGTTCACTTCTTCGCCAGGCTTCCAACCTTCAGCTTCTGCTCTGTGTTCCCATCTGCTCTGCTCACTCCTTTGCCATTGTCGCCTCGCCCGCCTGGTCACACCGTTGTTTGAAGCTATGATTTTCCCCTTTGGTGGTAGCACATCATGCTACCTCTTTATTACAACAGCAGCTCCTTCATGCCAATAGCTACAGCCGGTGGACATGACCGCCGGCCTTCTTAGTCTTCTTTGGCATCCGGCACCAGATGCTTGACGACCGCCTTCTTTATCTTCTTTGGCTAGCTGGACTCGAACTGCTCGCCTCACCTGCTCCCATGGCTTGCACGGCACCTCTCCAAGTGTCAAAACCTGAAAACACAAAGCAGAGTTTTGTGGTTTGGCAATGCAGTGGAAATTGGTAAATCTTGCGCGTCTTGCAGTCAGAACAAATAAATGCATACCACAAATGCGCGCATACTTGAGGTGAGAGGACAATCGCTTCGCAAACTCTTTCACGGACCATATATAGCGTCCTGGAATGCTAAGGATGAGCTCCCAAACCCAATACGCCCTCCCCTTGGACACTGCGTTTCCAACTCTCAGCTTCCGGTGCCTCTTCCAAGAGAACCGGAGGCATCAGGTGCAAGAGTCAGCCTGCAGGCATCTAAAAAAGGAGTCAAAAAGTAGTAAAACTATCTTATTGCTTTTATTAGGCTTGGCGGATTATAAGTCATGCAGAAATAGTTCTTACTGTTGCAGTACCTTTTTTTCGCGATCGGTCATTCACCCGTATTTCATTAAGAGGATGGAAAACCAAACCAACTACAACTGAAGCCCCGATGACGAGAGGACATCGAAGCGAAACATGGAAAAAGTCACACACATACTTGTATAGTCAATAATGATAATACAGGAGTTCATGCAGAGAAACATCTTTTTTTCTCCCAGTAGTTTTTGCTTGAGAGAGAGAGAGAGAGAGGGAGAGAGAGAGTAGTAGCGGAGAGACCACTTGATCTCACTGAACGATCAGAACAAGCTTTTCATCCCATTTCAAGACTCTCAGACGTGCTACTATTCACATTTGCATTTGGTAGTTGTTGATTTTGACATATCCAGAGATGTTTTCTTAGCTCCACATCGAGCACATTCATCCAGTTCCACTAATTTCCCGAGATAATTTTCCTCTTCGGTCTTAAATTCTTCCTTTGATGAATGTTCGTGAGCAATCATCAAATGCTGCCGCACAAGAAGCGCTGCAATTCATTCAACAGGCATTTTGGTTGCGAACCAACAATAGCAGGAAAAGGCATGGATTCTACAGCTTCAAATGCTAAAGGCATGGATTCTACAGCTTCAAATGCTAAACAAAATGAAGTATTGGATCTGAAGATTTTTTTTTTTTTTTTTTTTAGAGTTCAAGGGCAGACCGCCCCGGCCTTTCAATTAAAACCAAAAGACCACATTCAGTTTTTACAGCACAGAAGTCCCAGCGCAGTGTTAACCAACACTAGCTAAACAAAAGGAAAACAGGTTTCAGAGGTGGCAAGACAGCTAAACAGATAACATGTTCAGAAGTAAAAGCATAGGTATGAAGATAACACTATTCCTCCAGCAGAACGACTTCGATATCCTTCATTCAAGCAGATGTTGCCAGCGACTTGAAACCATGACAATACTCTTCAACAACCGGACTGCAACCTCCTGGAAGCTTCAGAGTACTAATGTCTTGATGGATCAGCTTGATATTCTCTTGTTTAGTCTTCGGCAGCATCACAAACTCTTTCTCCATCTTCTGATTACCATAGCTTGAATCAAGGTCTTGTATCTCTCCCAGTAGTTTCATTGATTCCCAGCTTGATATTCTCTTGTTTAGTCTTCGGCAGCATCACAAACTCTTTCTCCATCTTCTGATTACCATAGCTTGAATCAAGGTCTTGTATCTCTCCAAGTAGCTTCATTGATTCCCAGGAGTATACGGCAGCCACAGCACCATTCTTGATTCCTCTTGCAGTTTTGAAATGATGTGAAGTAGCTGTTCTTTCTTCTCCACCGGGCAGAGGATAGTCCAGCTCTTCAGGTGACCTATGACTCGGTAGTAAAGCATTTCCATACTTTTCCATCCACAATTCTGAAAACAAAGATTGTTCCTGAGTTTCCAAGTTGACCATAAAACAACAGAGGTAAGTTAATCAAAACATTCCTTTTTTTGCTTAGCCAAAATTTTCCAACATTAGCTAAGTCAGTCCCTAATTCAATACCCATAATCTGAGAAAGAACATACCAACATCTCTTAACCACTACACACTCAAAAAACAAGTGGTAACTAGTTTCTTTCTCACTACAAAACAAGCAGGTTTCATCAGAAAGCTTCCTTCTTTTGGCTAGATTGTCCCTAGTGAGATTTTTATTTTGCATAAGAAGCCAAAGAAACATTTGTACTCTAGGAGGGACTGCAATACTCCAAACACCAGGCACATGTACATGATTAATACCTCTGAAATTAATGACTTTATACAGAGACTGAGATGAATAAACCCCTGATGAAGAAAATTGCCAAATCATTTCATCAGTCTCATCAGACAAAGAAAATGTGGAAATCTAACCAATCTTGATATAAAGCATCACTTAGGATCCTTCTAAAAGTGCACTTTAAAGTAACCCCATCCCACAAATCTGCTACTGTTTTTCCCTGTTCATTAAAACCCTGTATAGAGGCCAAAACTGAATAGCTAAGCTAGAGGTACCTATCCAAAAATCCTCCCAAAATCTAATTTTCCTCCCATTTCCTAATTTCCACCTATAGCCCATCTTAGCTGTTTTAAATGCCCACATAAAGCCGTTAAAGAAATTGGAAGGTTGCAAGACCTTGGTGGCTAAAATGTTTGGCTTTTCTGTCTTATATTTAAAGTCTATTAATTCTCTCCACAGCTTACCATGATCAGATTTGTATCTCTCGATCAGGATCAGAAGATTAAAAATACACTTACAACAGCAGCAATTTACAGATGATGCGTGCTTTATGGATGCATTGCATGGTTGAAATTTAAACAACACAGTTGATAGATGTACTAGAAAGTATTGGATCCGAAGTTTACCTATGGATGTCGACGAGCGAGTCAAGATACAGGTTTCGTTGCCCAGAATGGAATAAAAATTGTTTGCTCGTATCAGTCTTGCTGTACAATAGAGAGGCATGTCGTCCAAGGCATAGTTTAAGCCATGGGAGGAGGTGGGGTGAGCAAGCGCTGCTTCCATCAAGCCCAACTTGAAAATCGCAGACTGCCATACTGACACAACAAAAAAGAAGGGAGTGAATGTGCAGTCGAAAGTTAGTCCTGTTGAAACATACATAAATCATCAAGAAGAGTACTAAATAAAAACAAGAACAATACTCTATTTCTGCTTCTGCTGCTGAACGCATCTCCATGGAATAGAAAAGACCAAGTCAAAGTACTCCCCACTACCTGGCCAGGCCTCGGGATGCCCCGAGCGCCGCGGCCGCCCTCCTTCGTCTTTGCCACCGTCAAGGGCATCGACGACCACAGCGGCGTCACAGCGCCCTGGAACCCGCTGCGCGCTGCCTTCGCCAACAGCACCGCTTACCACGGCGTGCACCACCAGCGCGGCGGCCGCCGCCAAGACTTCTCCCAGCCCTTCTTCGTGGGTGTGGGACGGCCCTACTACCTTCACCGGAGGGACGGCGGCGGGCTCGAGGTCAAGGTCTTCAAGGATCATCAGACGCGCTTGGCGGCTAGTGGTATCTTGCAGGCCGGCAACATACGTAAATCATCAAAAAGGGTACTAGATAAAACAATACTGCATTGGAATGATGACAGAATGAGATAGCAAAGGAAGCGAGATGATGCAAGCGCAAGCATACCTCACTTGAGAGTCGCCCGCCGAAGGGGCAGAACCTTTTCTTCGCGCTACTCTGTTTCAGCTTCTGCTGCTAGAACGTATCTGTCTGTCTGGAATAGAAGAGACCAAGTCAAAGTACTCCCCACCCTCTCCGCAACGTCTCTGCAGTTCGGGGCACTCAGACATATACAGGTATTTGAGGGTTGGGAGCCGCTGGAGCAGACCCGATGGAAACGTCTTTATTTCTGGACAATTAACGATTGTCAACTGCTCAAGAGAAGTGAGGCCATCCATCCCATCAGGCAGTGCTTTCAGTCCACCGCACTCCCACAACCAGAGATCCCTCAGCTTGGCCAGATTCCCAAGGTTTGAAGGCAGCGCCACCAAACTCAGGCAATTACGAATCGAGATTTCCTCAAGGGAGGAAGGCAACATCGGGATTTCTAGCAAGCTGTCACAATACCAAATCTTTAACTTTTCAAGATGGGTCAGCGAAAGAAATCCATCGGATAACGAGCCATTCCCCTCCAGCTTGCTACAGCATGCAAAACTTAGAGATCGAAGGTGACGCAAGCACCGGAGTTCCTCCACTGGCCAGCAGATAATATCGTAGCAACCACTGAATTTTAGTTCTTCCAAGAGGGGGAAGCAAGCACCAAGCCTGCATTGCGATTCGGACACGTTAAATCTGGATTCGTGGCCACCATCACCGGTTAGACTTGGCAGAGTAGTATACAGAGGCCTTTGCCTTTGGCTCGGCTGGTCCTCCAAAGGCATCACCACGTTTGCTACCACTTCGGTTTGGTGATTGAGTTGCACGAGAACTGGACACTTTACGAGACTTGTAAGTTTACCACAAGCAGTGAATTCCAGCCTTTCGAGCATGGGAAACTCCACTGACCTGATAGGCACCCCTGCTCTGTTTTCTGCCCATCTCTCCAACTGCGGCAAATATTCCAATGACATTATCTTTAATTTTGGGAAGATTTGCAGAGGGGCATTATATCCTTCTGCTTCCACATCAATGTTCTTACATAATGTGGTTAGGCTGTCCATCTTATATAACCACAGTTCCTCTAAAGAGGATGACAACCATACTGTTGGAAGCTCCTTACATCTTGCACAGTAAAACATGCTGAGTTTCATAAGGCACCGGAACATTCCAGGGTCTTTCATCCATCGTGGGATTGCTTGGCCACCGTACCCATGTACCTCCAAAGTTTGGAGCTTACCATGAGGTGCAAGTGATTCCAGTACTTCCTCAGCATTACTGGCCTCATCATTTGCAGAATTGAATTCTGTATGGTTGTTCCAGTCCAACAACAATTCACTTAGATTCTTTCTTTCATGGAGATCAGCCTTGGACCCGCTCTTTACATTTCTTAAATTGTACAGCTCCAAACTGTGGCCATGCTGTCCTAGGCCTCTTAGCTCCTCAATTCCATAGCCATCTTCGGTGCCCACGATAAATGTTGTCAGTATGCGAAGGTTTTTCAGTAGACTAAGTTTTGGAGGCATCCGTTCCAGTTTCCAACATCCAACAAGATAAAGATAGCTAAGCTTCATCAGAGCCGTCACACCTTCAGGTAAATATCGTAGATTTTTGCAACCATTAAGCCTCAATGACAGTAAATTATACATTATAGATACCTCATTTGGCAATTCAGCAATGTCAGACCCAGAAAGATCAAGATATCGTAAATGTATAAGATGCCCGCGGATAATAGAAGGATCTCTACAATGCAAAGCTCTTAATGATGTCAGTTTTAATTCCTTAAAATCTGTGTGCCTTGCTTTAATCAATAAAGTGCGGAGGGATGATGCTTCTTTTAGTAGCCCACTGATTGTTTCCAATTCAGGACTTGAAACTTGCATGTGACGTACATCTTTTATCGTTCCCTGGTTCAACTCTGTTGCAAATGCACATTCGCCGGTGACATCTTTTGCTACGTCATGCACCAAATCATGCATTTTACATCCAACTGCATTATACCTTGCAGGATAATAAAATTCCCTCACTTTCACATCTTCAAGAAAGGACCTCCAAGCCAATTCGTTGAATACAGACTCGGCTCTCTGTGCCATCGACTCCATTGTTCCCTCTTCATGAATAAAACCATTTGCAAGCCATAGCTCGATCAACTTATCCTTCTCCATCATGAAGTCCTTGGGGAAAATCGCACAGAAGGCAAAGCATTGCTTCATTTCAGGTGACAAGTGTCTGTAACTTAATTTTAGTATGTCTAGTATTCCTTTGCCACTAGCGGTATCACCAATATTGCTTGTAGCGATGGTCTTCCAATCCCGAACTTGATGCATCGAACTCATCAAGCCACCCATTGTCTTGAGAGCAAGAGGCAGCCCCTTGCACTTGCTGACAATGAGTTTGCCAATGGTGACAAACTCCGGTTGCATTTCTACTCCTTTACTGAATGCTCTTTTCGAGAACAATTTCCATGGATCATCTCCACTCAGGCATGCTAGCTCAAGGGGTGGAAGAGTGCCCATTATAGAAGCCACTTGTTGGATCCGACTTGTGACAACTATCATGCTTCCTGATCCACCAATAGAGGAACACAACAGTGGCTTCAAGCAGTCCTCCCACTTTTGCTGCTCTTCATTCCACACATCATCAAGAATCAACAGATACCTCTTCCGACCAATTACTTCCTGGAGTTGACCTCGCAGCAGCTCAATGTTATTGTCAGACGGGTCATGTCCTCCAGCCAACTTGATGACAGATTTGATAATGGTTGTGGCTTCAAAGTTTTCGGACACACAGTGCCACATCTTAAGTTCAAAATGTTTCTGAACACTGTCATGGTTGTACACCATCTTGGCTAGTGTGGTCTTTCCCAAACCCCCATGCCAATGATGGGCAGCACCTGCACATCTTTCTGATCCTGTTGGTCAAGCAACAGCTTCACCACAACATCCCTATCGCCGTCTCGGCCAACTGTATATTCATCAAGTGCTGAGTGCGTCTCCCCGATACAGAACTGATGGCACCTCGGGGATCTCCCGCAGACCAAATGTGTTCATCTCCACCACCAGCTCATCGATCTTGGTGAGCACGGCATTAAGGTCGTTGCTCTCTCCGTCCCAAGATAACTGTCGCTTTCGTTTTCCGAAAAAGAACATCACCTAAAGATATATTAAAATATATTAATATTTATAATACATAATTAGTACCATTAAAATGATCCATAAATCTAGTATTTTTAATAAATTTATTTGGAGTCTTGGAGATATAAATTTTACAAGTATTTTCTATAAATCAATAAACTTGTACCACGAAATCGAAAACGATATTTGAATTGGGAACCTGGCCTTACGACCGAGCCTAGAAAGTCCATCTCACGACATGTAGGACGATACCTTGCGTGAAGTGTCGCCGCCCTCGGCCTCGCGGCGGAGATCCTCGTAGTGGAAGCGGTCGAGGACGTCTTCCGCCTGGTACGAAACGGCCTTGAGCTTCTTCATCCACAGCTTGATGGCGCGGCCGGCCTCAGTCTTGGCCTCGGCCTTCCGCTCGGCGTCAGCCAGCAAGGGGCGCACGTACACCAGACAGTCCTCCAGCTTGCGTCGATCTTCTTCGACGCCGCCCCCGATGTTGGTGACCCTCTGGATCAGGGCGTCCATCATCTTGCCGACCACGGCTTGCACCGCGGGGAGAAGCAGCCACTCGTCCATGGCGGCCTTGTCGGGATGGTGATTCTCACTTGGCAACGAGCAATGCCCCGAGTGTGAGAGATGGCCAAGGTGTTTGCGAGTGGGAGAAGAGATCTGGGATTGGGGATGAAAATACTCCAGCGAAGAGACGCAATTATTGGTCAACGAAGCGCGTCAACACGCGGGTGCTTTTTTCATCACGGACTGGCCACCCATGTGCGTAGGGCCCTGTTAATTCAAAAAAGTGAATTAAAAATACTACGAAACTTGTCACATTAAATTTTTTATTTGATACATGAAGCATTAAATTTAGCTAAATTAAAAATAATTGTAGGGATTAATTGTAAAGTGCGAGATTAATCCTTTAAACCTACTTAGTCAATGATGGAACAATAATTATCAAATACAAACGAAAAAACGCTACTGATGAGTCAAACCCAAAGGCCCCGCTCTACATGGCCGGGTCGTGCTTTTGTGTGGAGAAAGATCACGTACGGTCACCGGGCATACGATCTTTGTGAGAGAAAAATGGCCGACCTACTACCGATAAGCCAAGCTTAACAGGCCAAAAATATTTCACCAACTAAACATCCCGTTTGGTTTCAAGAGCACGTTGTCACGTCAATCTCCTCGAACACTTACATGGAGTAAAACAATCTTTGAACACTTACATGGAGTAAAACTTTTTTACAGCTGGAGACCATTTTGCGAGACGACCCATCGAGCCTAATTAGTCAATGTTTTGACACTGTTTTGCTCCCGGAAATATGTGGGATTAATTATACTTAATTAGTTCGTATCGCTGAGTACCAACGGGTTCCGTAATTTAATTTTTTATTAGTATCCAAATACTCCTTCCGACATCCCTCCGACGTATTGATGTGACTGACGAGCTCCTAAAAAAATCAAACAAACTGGGCCCTAATTACTACCTAACCTCATCGAAAATTAGATGGAGCACTCGTGTCACCTGACGCCGGTTTCACAGGCCGTCCGATTTTCATCGGCTGGTTTCAGTTGTGCGCGATTAAGGCGAATTGGCTTATAGTCTAGTGGTAGGACGGTTGAGTGGGGACGCTACCCACCGGCGTTCAAATCCGGTCTTGCCGCGACCTTTCCGGGATTTTTCCGGGATTTACCGGTATGCATTAAGTGGTAAGCGGCGTTCCCGGTCGACGACGAGGGCTTCTATGGTGACTTCGAGAATCTCCAGATCTGTCTTACGCCCAGCCCTTCCGGAGGTGCTTCATAAGGGGTAGGGTTTGCGCGTATGTGTGTTCGTAGGGGTGAGTGCGCCGCGGCGTGTTGTGAGCGTCTGCGTTGAACTGTGTAATTCTAAAAAAAATGTGGGCAATTAAGACCACGTTTGGTTTGGTTAGGGTGAATTTTTTTTTACGAAAAAGGAAAATCTTGCATGTATGGAGTATTAAATAAAATCTATTTCCAAAATCTTTTCATAGATAGGTGCAACTTTGCGAAGTCGAATCTAATGAGCCGAGGGACGGAGACAAGTTGATGCCTGCGGGTGCCCAGGCACCCACAAAAATTGAAAAATCACTTTTCGGCACCATTGTTTCATATTAAAATTTCAAATCTACAAGACCAAGGCACCA
Source organism: Hyparrhenia diplandra (assembly GCA_015847255.1). Taxonomy (NCBI): domain Eukaryota; kingdom Viridiplantae; phylum Streptophyta; class Magnoliopsida; order Poales; family Poaceae; genus Hyparrhenia; species Hyparrhenia diplandra. The sequence continues at coordinate 127,961 of JADLZK010002112.1, forward strand.
CCCACAATATCGCTCTAGCTTCGCCCCTGATTTGAGCCTAATTAACTTATAATTTGATACAGCTATGCTACAGTAATCATACTCTAAGCATCCTCTAATAATGCGTCAAAGGCCCATTAGCTACAATACTGCTACAGTAACCATGGTTGTGGTTGTGGCGGTGGTTTTCTAATTAGATTTCATTTAATACCTCTAATTAGTGGTCAGAGTTACAGAAAACACGGTCTAAGACCTTGTTTAGTTCCCAACTTTTTTTTCGCTATAGTATCCATCACATCAATCTTTGGACACATACATGGAGCAATAAATTTGTTTTAGAAAATAACTAATTGCACAGTTTGGGCGTAACTTGACGAGACGAATCTTTTGAGCCCAATTAGTCCATAATTGGACACTAAGTGTCAAATAAAAATAAAAAGTGCTACAATAACCAAACCTAAAACTTTTCACAGTCTAAAACCAATCCTAAATCGGGAAAAAGAAGAGATTAATGAAGGGTAATAAAGATGTGGGTCCCATCTAATTCTCTCTTCACCCCTTTTGGTCCCTCTCACGCGGTCAGGGTGATTCTACATCTCTTTAAAAAAAATCAGAAAGAGAAAACGATGGAGGTCGTTTGACTCAGTTTTTTCTGTTTTTCCCTAAAACACAATCTCATGTTGACCTTTACGATTGCTTCCATCATTTTAGCCTAGTTTCGAGGTTCGAAGATTGTATTTGGGACATTATTGGCGACATTCTTGCAAAGATTTTTAAACGGTTTACATTCACCTGCCTCTAGTCACCGTTCCTTTAGTATGAGATTAGTAACATACTATGTAGGTATGCAATGTTAATTTTGCCCCCAGTTGCCACATTTTTTTTTCGCCGTACTTAAATATGTTATAAGAAAACACCACGTGCTACCAAGTAATTACAAAATAGGCTAAAAAAAGTTCTACTAGAAATTGTTTCCACACAGGTTAAGGTGATGGAATTTTTTCTTCCTTGCTATACGAGAAATTAGAAGCATTTCTTGGACAAAAAAAGCTCGGCAAACTGTCCAGGTTTAGTTGCAGGTCTTTGAAGATCCAGTTGTTTCTTGCTGTCCAAATACGTCAGGCAATTAAGATTATTTCATTCATTTCCTAAAAAACTAGGATTGGTGCGTTATATAGGGTACTTGTTGGAGTTGCTCTAACAAAAGAGACTGAAATTGATCTTTGATTACTGTTTCAAGAGCCTCTAAAACAGTAAGTTATCAGGGTATATTGTAATTTTTTTAGGTAACCGGGGGGGGGGATGGAAGTCCCCACCTGCATATATATTCCACAGATTCGGTTGAGGCCGGTGGGTGGAAGGCAGCAGGGGCGGGCTCAGGATTTGGGGTTTGGGTATTCAAAATTTTTGAAAGGGCTTAAAAAGAAATCTTTGGCCCTAAAGTATAGATTATACCACATAATTAAATACCAAAATGAGATTGTAAGTGAGCCATTTAAGCCCAAGAGGAAATATGAGATTGGGATGCATGTTATGTTATTTTCTATTTTTGATACATATACATGTTATATACTATGTATATAAATTTGTTTGCCAAAATTTTTTGGGTATTCAACTGAATACCCATGGTATTCAACTGAATACCCATGAATCTATACCAGGCCCCCCTTGGAAGGCAGTGGCCTTGTTACAAAGGGATTACACAGTGGGGGAGAGAGGTGGATTACATGGAATTCAACACTTGTCTCCATTGCCTAGCTAGAGCTTCTTTCTTGTGCGGGAGCGACATGTCCGGTCCTGGATGCTACGGATGCAGCGCGCTTCGGAGGCGGTTTGTGCACGGTTTGTATATTGCAAATTTAGCGGTCTAGCAAAATCACTGTCAAGAAAAAAAAAATGTTCTAGAGTAGGTTATCAGGGTTTGCTCCTGGACCAAATCCGAACCTAAATTCTGAGCTACACCCAAATCTTTTTTTTTTTTTTTTTTTTTTTTTTTTTTTTGAGAACACGCATAGCATGTGTTTGAAACTAAAGAATCTAAAAGGTACGGGAACAAACAGAAATGGATATGGTAATATTATAGCAGAAAGACAGATACTCATATATATCACAAAATTGGATATATATACTTATAAAAAGTGCAACGACGTTCACGAAACATAATATAGTAACTCATCAGAATTAGTAACACAATTATCTTTTTGAAAAGCACAAGATCATCCGCGATACAATGCAAATTAAACCTGCTCCGGCTGTCTACTCTTCAGATCAAGTCTACCTGCCAAGAAAGATAGCTCCTAGTAAATACGCGACCACGGTCAACTCATGATCATCAGGGACCTTGGCGAACAAGGACCAGGCTTGGAACTGGTTCGGCAGCCGCAGCAGTCCATCCTGGCACGAACGGACGCCGACCTCGGCGTTGATGTACTCCTGCCGGGCGTAGGCGAACTCGCAGGCGAACATCTGGTCCTCGACGGCGGCCAAGAGGCGCCGCGCCGAGCCGTACTTCACCTTGCAGTTGTCCAACGCCGCCCGCGCGACGGCGGGGAGTTCCCGGGCCGCAGCAACGTGTCCACCTCCGACAAGGTGTTGTCGTACCTGAGCTTGGCCAGCCTCGTCGCGATGAGAGCGTACACTGTCACCTCGGCGGTGTCCGGCGCGGTTCCCTGGAGGGTCTGCTGGCACAGCTTCTCCCACCTGTCCGTCTGCTGGCACGCCGCGGTCCATGTCATGGAGGCGACGTTGTTGCAGGCCTCGCCGCCGGCGAAGAAGGCGGTGAGGGACACTACTGCGAACACTGCGGCAGCGACGGTGGCCATCTTGGCTGCTTTTCTCTTTCTTTTGATGTTTTCTGCTGCTCAAGGCTTTGAGTTGAAGGTGAAAGAACGCGCTGCGTGCTGTAAATATATGTGTTGCTCATGGTGTGATTTCGCATGCACACGAAATGATTCCGGAAATGGTGAGAATATAAATGGAGAGCTATCTTGCCTTATACTACTAATATTTATTCTTTTTACAAAAAAGGAAACATTATTTGCCATTCCACAAGGTATGTATGATGTGTTTAGGCTTATGTCTTTCCTAGCTTGATCCTAATTATAAGTGCCGTGTGTAGGAGTATATATATCTTTTATTACGACCCACATTACGTAGAATTAAAATATGTCGAAGTTTGTATGTACTCATCATCAAGATTAATTAATATTAATAAGGCAAGCGTCCATGTCTTTGTACGTCCATCCCATTTCGTCAACCATCAACGACCCTATAAATAAGATTCAAGTCTTTGATGGAATTGTAACGAATAGCTAGCCACTTAATATTTATGATTATTTCTTATATATAACAATTGTAATAATGATGAAAATAAAATGTCTTTTCAAGCTAGCCCGTAAATGGTGCTATATTAGCGTACTATATCTTGCTTCAGACCAAGTATAACTGACAAATTTTTGGCCTCCCAAGATACGATTCCCATCTTCTCTACAATCTACAAATAATAAAAGGTACGTGTAGAACGTGGTTGATCACGCGGATCAAGCACTGCTGGTTAATTTTGGGGAAATAAAATGTGCATCATTGTTGTCACTACATATACTAGCGGTTTTGTTAAGACAGCATAAATCAAAGGATCTACACTGGCTTTGGCCTCAAGAAAACCATAAAACTGGTGATTCAGCCTAGGCACATTTATACCGAAAACCAAAAAAAAAAAAAAAGAACCAAACCGACACTCTTTGGAATTCAAGAGTTTCCCGCGGGGTTTTTTCCTTTCCCTGGGTTTTATGAGCACCCAAGGGAAACGTAGCTTTTCCCCTAGGAAAGGTGAGAAACACCCTAGGAAAGTTTTTCTTTCCCTACGAAACTAGCGATTTCGCCGGGGAAGAGGGGAAGGAACGGATCCAGCGGCCCCACTTTGATGTCTACATGTCAGGTTTCCCTACGAAAATTTCTCCCCACGAATTCCTCCCTACCAAATTTCTCGCTGGCGTCTAAACTCGCGCCCAACAGTGCGCAAACGTCCAGCCTAGCGCCCAAATTTCGGCCCCACTTTGTGAAAAAAAAAAAAAAAAAGAAAAAAGAAAACAAAAAACCCTATCTAACGCACGCACGCCGACCACTCCCCTTCTCCCCTCCACGCGCCGCCACTCCCCTTCTCCCCTCCACGCGCCGCCACTCCGGCCAGTCCGCACGCCGCCCCTCCCTTGGCCCCTCCGTGCGCCGCAACTCCCAAAGCAGTGTCGGATCCCGACGCCGCCGCCACCAATCCCTCCACACCCGAGCACGCCGCTGTTCTCTCCGCACTCCCTCTGCCGGTCGAGCACGCCGCCACTCCCTCTGCCGGTCGAGCGCCCCTCTACTCCCTCCATCCCCGGTCCCAGCCGCCGCAGCTCCCTCCGTCCTAGTGCCGCGCCGTCATTACCTCTGTGCGCCCCTCGAGTGCGCTAATCTGGTGCGACGACTGGGGTTGAGGGACTGCCGCCACCGCCGTATGCCAGGTGCCCAGGTCCCCATCTTCGGGCCGTTCGCTAGTTCGCCGGCGACGAGAATCCACTAGGTAAAATCTACTGGAGCTCCCTCCGTCCCTATTTGGTTCATTGTTTCTATGTACTGTAGCTTGGACAGAGGGGCGGTGAGTCATTAACATTTGCTATGCTCTTTATCAAGGCATGTTGATTCATCCATTTTATAGCTCCACCACCATGTGTTCCTCCGATCGGTCTTCAGTTCTGTATTTATAAGAGCCAACTAGCAAGGCGCATATCTGTATCCTCCTGCAGACAATAGTGTGATTGCCAGAAAGAAATAGGAAATCACAGAGATTTTGCTAGTCTTACCAACACCATGATAAGATAGAAATTATGTTATTATTACAATGGATGCCGTGTTTCAATCTTACTCTGGGCACCCTTTGTTCAGTTATGACTTCATGTGCCAACTAACACCTTACGAAGCACCATATTGTTGGACCGTAGCAAATCTGAGAGCAATATACTTAGTATCTCATTTCCTGTTGTGGCGTCACATATTATGAGATAGCATGATTATTTCACATGAGTAAAATAAATTAATCTTTGACTGCGTACGTCTGTAGGAAATGCATACATGCTTGTTCCATAGAAACTTTCAGACTTGTGGGTTTTGTTATGTACTGCTTCTTTTCTAAAGAAAAAATAGCAGACTTTTAGGAAACATATGCATACAGTTTCTTTTATTCAACTCTTAGAACTACATTAGGGAACTGCCTTGCAACAAGTAACTATGCCTTTGCATTTCTGATATTCACATTTTAGATTCAAGTGTGGGAGAAGATCTTTACTTTTTGAAGGAAGACTTGAGGGGGAAAGGCAGGGATCTGCTCATCAGCATTTGTGCCGTTGTGCAAGCAAATCTTGAAGGTGAGAAGGAAATTTATCTTGTCTTATCTCTTCTACATTGTGCTGTTATTTGTGTTGTTTATTGTAGCACAATGCTATTTTTGGGTTTGCTAAGGGTTTTAGATATTGAACAGGGGTTTGTTGTTGCTACAATAAGTATGTGCTGATTCTAAACAAGTTGCAAACTATTTGTAGTAGGCAGCAGCTGCATGAACAAGTGCAGCCCTGCTATCCTTTACTTCACTCACAGTTCTCAATACTTATATGGAGTGTCTGTTGATTGACACCTTGTCCCTAAAAAATGATCTTCCCACCTGGCTTCTAAATTTAACTCAGTGTATTGCCTTGACTTGAGATACATGCATATCTATGGTCCATTTGTTTCAGGATACCTTTCGGATTGCAACAAAAATCCAAAATGAACTTATCTTAAGGACCTGTCCTTGTGTTGCATCCAAGCTTAGATATTGGAACAATGAAATCTTTCTTCGAAGCTAACCTTACTCTCACTGATCAGATTTACATTTCAATTGAGATTGTTTCCAGCTTAATCTTTCTCAACATGCACTGGTTGTTGAAGTAGACAAAAAAATAGAGGTAGCATGTGTACACAGGTTAGAAAAATGCATTGGTCGTCATTCACCAAGTAAATATGATCTCCCCATCTCGTGTTCAGTTTAAAGCTGCTGCTGCTGTATATAGACTGGCAAGTATTTCGACATGAAAAGCTAGTGACGGTGTATTTTCTTGTTTGTATTTTTCGACATGAAAAGCTGCTGTTGCTGTATTTTGCACAATTCTACATTTTTCTAATTTAGACTTGCTTACTCTCACAGGCCGGTACCTTTGGCTCATCTATTCGAGGCGAAACTCCGGATGAAATAATAAGTAGGATCGCTTCGGAGGATTTTCGTGGCCATCCGAGTGGGGGCAAGTCTGGGGGGGCTTAACGAGTTTACAAGTGGAGTGAATGGAGTGAATGGATGTGCAAATGGTGGAGGCACATACTCTCCTCCTGCACAGGAGGAACAATTTCCATTCTTTTGAAACTCATAGTTCTAGACTTGTAGTTAATCAGCTCCTACTGTTGGACAACTTCTTTTTAGATTTGTGTTATGGATCTGTGGTTTTGTGCTAATATTATAACTCTAAATGTGTGGATTTGTGGATTTGCTATAAGATTATAAATCTAAATCTATGGATTCGTGGTTATGGATCAGATGAAATGAGTGCTTAATTATGGATTTGTGAAAGTGAATTTGAAATATCTGTACATTTGAATTTGAAATACCCGTACATTTGAATTTGAATTTAAATATGCTACTTATAATATAAATGTTTCCCTAGGGTTGATTCCTAGGGAAAGAGTTCTAGGAACCTCCTTTACACGTGGCGGACTCGACATTGCTTTACACGTTGGCTGGAGCCCGACGCTGTTCGACATCCGAGGAAGTTTCCTAGGGTGCGGAACCCCTAGGGAAAGAATGGTTCCCTAGGGTTCTCGAGAAAACCGTAGGGAAAGATCGTCTTTCCCGTCGAAATCTGCCCTAGGGGCATTTTTACGAATAACCCTAGGGAAAGTGTTTCCCTACGGTTTTAAAAGGTGTCCCTAGGAATATTAACCCTAGGGAAACATGCAGATTGTAGTAGTGCGAACTGAACCATAATATCGGTTTTAAGTTTTTCGGTTTCGGTTTTAAAATTGGTGAACTTCGGTGTTCGGCTTCAGCTTCGGTTCCCAGGCAGCCTGCAACCGAAATACCGAGCAACCGATTAAATACTCAGAAGCAGCGACATGGTAGAAGCAGCAAAAAACGCAATGATGTATGTAACAAAGGCCAACACCACTCGTCCACCTCCTAACCCTATCCCAATATAACGACCTAGAGCATCAGCGGCGAAAGTGAAGCGCGAACGGCGAAGGCACGTATCCCGGACGAGGGTGGCAAGGCGGCGGCGTGACCTCAATTGGGACGCCGGACGTGGGACGGGGCCGCCTGAGCGGGCGCGAGCGAGCCACGGAGATCCCTGGACTTTAATCGGGGATGGCGATGCAAGTACTCTCGTCAAGCTCCCAAGCTCCCAGGCCAAATTGCGTGTTGTTATGTGCTTTTTTTTTATTCCTTTTTTTCCTTTTGTTTGTTCAGTTAAAAAGGAGAATCGAATTAAAACCAACACTGAATTTGTCGGTTTTTTATTTCCTGATGAACCGAACGGCTCTTAGTTTTTGGAACCCGAAGTTTTTATCAACCGAATAAACCAAACTGAATTGTCGGTTAAAACCGAATGCCCAGGCTGAATAATGATAGCGGACCTAGAGTTTTATAAAAGGGCGCCCCACAAAAAAATAGTAATGAAGTTGATAAATTTTATTTAGCAATTCATTAGAAAAATTGAAACTTTGTTGGTTCTGTATACAAGCACTCAATGTCGACATAATAAACCATAAATTCAACAACTAGGTTCTAAATTTGCACATGTTACAACAGAAGTCCAATCATTATCTATTAGTTCGGAATATGCATAAAAGGAGCTTGCAACTACTTGTCTAGCATTTGTTTAATTATATCACTGTGTTTATGGATTTTAACTTTGGACGACAAGTTTTGGAGTGGATACTGAAGTTATTTGTACTTGTTATAATATCTGCATGGCATAAAATTTGTACAACACTGAGGTCTCATGGGACACAACAGTGGGTATATAAAGTAATACAATAAAAGCAAAGGATGAAGTATATTATCTCTAGTTAATTTATTTAAAGAATCTAAAAGGTACGTGTAGAAACAGAAATGGATAGTGAGGTACTCATAAATCACAAAAATATTTTGGCTTGCACATATAAAAGAGCAACGACACACGTGATCACATAATATGTAATTAACTCATCAGAATTAATCACAAAAACTACCGATCGATCATGAACCGCTCAACGTTATCTTTTCGAAAAGCACAAGATCATCCGCAATGACAAAAACGTGCTGCCAGTGCTCTACTAGCGAGAGTCTACTGGCCAAGAAAGATAGCGCCTAGTAAATACGCGACCATGGTCAACTCATGACCTTCAGAGACCTTGGAATACAACCACCAGCTATGGTACTGTTCCGGCAGCCCCATCAGTCCATCCTGGCAGGAACGGACGGCGACCTCGGCGTCGATGAACTCCTGCCGGGTGAACTCAAAGTCGCAGGCGGCCAGCTGCTCCTCGACAGCGGCGATCCGGCGCATCGCGACGCCGTACTTGACCTTGCAGTTGTCCAACTCCGCCAGTGCGTCAGCAGGGGCGTTCCCGGGCGACAGCAGCATGTCCACGTCTCCCAAGGCGTTCTCGTACCTGAACCTGGAATGCGTCGTCGCCATGAGCGCGTACACCGTCACCTCGGCGGTGTCCGGCGTGGTCCCGTCGAGGATCTGGTGGCACATCTGCTCCCACCTGCCCGTCTGCTGGCACGCCGCGGTCCTTGTCATGGAGCCGACGTTGTTGCAGGGCCTCGCCGCCGCCGAACAAGGCGGCGGTAAGAGACACTACTACGAACACCACTACAGCGACGTAGGCCATCTTGGCTGCTTTTCGATCTCTTTCTTTTGCTGATCGAAGGCTTTGGGTTGATGTTGAAACTAGCACTGAGGGACCTATAAATACATATGTTGCTCCAGCTCCAGGCTCTGGAGTAGAAGGCAATAAACTACTTCAGGTGTATGATTTCGCATGCATGATATGAATCATATGATTCCGAAAATGGTGCTATATATATATACTATATATCGAGAGTTATCTTGCCTATTCAGAGCTGGGTATGTATCTTCCTCCTGACTTCTCGCTCCCTTTTCCCCACCCATCTGTATCTCTGCCTTGTTATATGCCGAGCAAATCATGTAAATGTGAATTTTCACCGTCAATCAAGAAAGGAAATGTTATTTTACATTTCACAAGATATGATGTGTTTAGTGAGTTTATGTCTTTCCTAGCTTGATCCTAATTACAAGTGCCTTTATAGAACGATATCTTTTACGACCCACACATTAACGCAGAATTGAAACACTTTTTTATAATAAGTACGTCAATTGAAACATGATTTATTTTGCTGGTCATATGTGCTCAAAACAAGACAAACGTTGACAAAGCCTTCATCCAGCAACACTGCCAAGCCGAACGCCGACTAGTTGTGTTAGTAACTACATCGACGCCGAGTCATACATCGATGGCTCACAACCGCCTTCAGATTGAACTCTGACGCACAGAGGTGATGGCGATGATAGCACTGCCGTGATGATTAAAACCGGCGGTGATGGAACTTTCTAGTAGTGTAGAATCCCAATCGAAGTTAAGAATGTTCGAGTGTGTGTGTGTGTGTGTGTGTGTGTGTGTGGGGGGGCTTTGTGAGTTTGAACTCCTCCAATTAATGACCTCACGCGTGCCTACTTTGTGCGAATTTGGTGATGGGTGACTTGTCACATGCACAACCTTGAGTTTGGTGAGTTCAGTCTTGTGTTGTAATAAGAATTAGCTATTCGATGCAGAGGTTGGGATATTAATATGTTCCTTTTTCTAAAACCATGACCGCGACGGGGCCGGTATGCCTGGACGGGATGCACCCCACGACGGGCCGCGCGCGCGCTCTCTCTCTCCTTTCTGGTTGTCTCGGTGGGAGAGCGAGCTGGTATTTTCCAGCTTCACCAGCCCAACTAGCTTGTGTCACCGCATTTTCCGGAGCTTCACGCGTGAAGCAGTTGCACCTAGAGATGTTTGGCTGAGCGAGCCGGAAAGCCGCTTGTGAAGCTGCTCAATAATCTGTACCAAACAGACCCTAATATGTTCCTTTTTCTAAAACAATGACCTTGGGGCAGGCTATTAATTGGGCTTGGGCCTCTTCTTGGTTTCCTTTTTTTACTTTTTATTTTTGTTCCGAATAAGAAATTCTCGAAACCATTTCTAGAAGCGATTTGTGTAAGGATCCCGTCAGTAAAGTCAACTACCAGTGGAAGTATTACAAGCGCAGTTCAATTGCTGCCAGTGCAAATGTTTTCTGAACTACTGATTAATTGTGGGCACATCTGTGTCCTCTGCCTGACCATCTCATAATAAGCAAGAATAATTTCCAGGAATCCGATTCATGCAATTTTTGAGTTAGGATTCGATTGCATTAAGTAAAAAAGGCCATATACTTTGTCACAAATACAGTTCATTCAACATTTATGATAACATATCTATATTACACCATATCTAGCAAAGGATTATGTGTGCACCTCCAGCATTAAACCCACAGAACCTTTATATATGATTTCGTTGCCTAATTCCTATATATATATATAGAGAGAGGGAGAGAGAGTATTGGACGAAACATTAGATCCTTACTTCCACAATGTTGCCTGCCAAAGTGTCATTTGTTTTCCTGTTAGTGTGTGCAGTAACCTTTTCGCTAGGCCAGATAGCTGGTGCCGAGGACTGCACAATGGCTCAGAGGGACAAGATCACTGAGGACTGCAGAGAATACATCAAATTGAGAGGACCCGTCACAGCTCCATCATACGATGACGAGTGCTGCGTGGCCATAAGAGCTGTGCCTAATCTCGACATGGAATGCATCATTCGTCTGCTTTCCAATAAACAGAAGAAGAAGTACGATGTAGACAAGATCCGGCGACTCGGCAATGTTCTCTGCCATCCCAATCTGGTAAGAATTAATGTGCTGTGCTGCAAAAAGGGAAAAGGAATTATATTGTTTCTGATGGTTGAAGAAGTATATATGCATCCATTCTTGTAGCTAATTCTTGTCCTTCAATTTGTCGTCTTCAGGTAATGACGTAAAACGGGTGGCACTAGTTTCTAATGGACTGCGTCTACATGCGTGACGACAATATATATATATGGAGTTTGAATTATATGCAAACCCATTAATAACGCGTCACCATTTCATATGTATATGTATTCCATTAATTAAAAAAAAATATTGGATAATTATATTTCCATGCCGTTTGGTTCGCTTGAGTTTGTTTGATGGATCACAGTTTGCCAGCTTCCTCTAGAGTGCCTCTTCCATAGCTGCCACACGTCCCAATATGGGCTCCCTACTCGGCACGCTGGCTTTTCGTGGTTGGGGTGTGGCTTTTTACAAAAGCAGTTCACGGGCTGGACTTTCTGAAAAACAGCTTTACAAAAATAGCTATGAGGAAGTCAAAAGCCCATTAAGCTCAGCGGTTTTGGCTTTTACGAAATATCTCCTCAAACACAAGCGGACCACACTTGTCAGCTTCTTTCCTCCCTTCCCTTTTTTGCGCACAGGAGGACGCTCGTGCTCGTGCCAAGAGCAGAGGCCGAGCTCGCCTCGAGGGGCACCGCCGAGGCTCGCCTAGGCCTCACTGCCCGAAGGGGCGCGGCAGCCGGGAGATCCTGAGGCTGCAGCCAGAACTCGCACAATGCCTCCATGGGAAGGCCACAGGTGGGAGGGCGGCGAGGTCGGGGCGAGACGGCGAACCGTCCCCATGGCGGGGACAAACCGACGAGGACTTGGGTCCATCGGTCTCCCCGTGCCTACGGTCAAGCTCCTGAGGCTACAACTAGAAATCACACAACCTGAGGTGGCTGCAAATGAAGCTCACAAGACGCCACGCCGGGGCCGCCCGGTGTCTCGTCTTCGTGGACGCGCGCCGGTGCTACGCGCCGCCGGATCTCGAGGAATGAGCGCGGCGGGTGGAGATGCGGTCGGAGAAGGAGAGGCCGAGAGGGCACCTACGAAGGGGAGGGAGAGGGCGCCCGCGGATACGACATGGAGAGTGCCAGAGAGGACGAGGTTGACGACGGGCTCGCCCAAGCTCTAAGGCTGTGTACTGATTCTCACACGGATGCGGAAGGAAAGAAGGGGAAAGAACCAACCGATATCTATGTAATGAGTGGCATGTGGGTAATTTTTGAAAGCAAAAGCATGTAAAAGCAAGTTCTGAACTGCTTTCAATTTTGTACTAGACAAAAGTTAGAAGTCTCAGGTACAACTTAATTAATAAGGAAGGAAACATTACAAAGAAAATAAAAAAGATTATTAGACAAAGGCCAAGAACCACGAATGGGAATCTTGCTGACATCTTGTAATATATCTAGCTACTCGCCAATAAGCTGCTTTCCCAATTCAAACACGACCATGGCAAAAATTTCATCGTCTTTGACGTCGTAGGTGTACAGCGGCATCTTCTCGAGCAGTGATGCTCTGAGCTTGTCCGCGCAGGACCCTACGGTGTCCTTCGGGATCTGGATGAAGTTGCAGCTGTACAGCTGGTTGTGGAAGCTCGCCATTAGGCTGAGCGCCTCTACGTACTGGTCCCTGCAGTAAGTGTAAGCTTCCCTCTCGTTGCCGGGGAGCCTCCGACCAGCCGTCAACATCTCCTTGACGCTGTTCAAGGTACCCTCGTACCTGAGATGTGCGTGCGTCGCCGCCATGATCACGTAGTCAGTGAGCTCGGCGGTTTTCGGCAAAGAAGACGAGTTCAGCATCACCCAACGCCAACAGCCGCGCTTCCACTCCGGAACGCGCAGCTTATTGCACACGTCATCTATTTTCATGGTGGGCACGTTGGGGCAGGTGGTGGCGCCGGCGGTGGACACGGAGGCGGTGACCAGGATTATTGCTGGGAGCAAGGTCATAGCGGCGGCTCTCTTCATGTTTGTAGTTGCAGGTGGGCTGGTTGATGTTTGTGTTGGGGGACTCCCGGGCCATATAAATAGGAGGATGATTGTGAAATAAGAAAAATAGCCCGTACAACGGAGATTTTTATTTCTTATGATATCCCACAACAGTACCCAGCTAATAATTTGTTGGTAAAATTTGATTAGTAACAGCTAATGTCTTACCTACCATTTAGCTAACAATTTGTTATTAGTTGATTATTTCCAATTAATAACATAGTTAACCGTTAATTGGTTTGATCCAAAGATGGACCTATATCTAGCTTCAGGGCTTCACTCTACCACATGCACACGGAATGAAATGTGAGTAGCTGTGAATACAATGCAAATTAATATCAATTAGCTGGTGATACCTTGCTAAATAATATAAACTCTGAGCTATCAGGACACTCACAACGCGGACTCTACCATAGAGTCTAAAACTATTTATTACCTTGGAGTCCAAATAAGACTTGGAGTATTGTTTTTTTTTCTCCCTCTGTGTTCCATAAATATACTGCCACATCATTGCCACATCAGCAAAGTGCAATAAATATGATGGTAATAAATAATCTTAGACTCTATGGTAGAGTTTGCATCGTGAGTGCCTTCAACTAGCTAACTATTAACTAGTGAGATAATTATTATTTATTTGGTGTCGAGTTAAGAAGTAGCTAGACTATTAGTTGTACCTTCATACAATACAAGGAGTTAACTTTTAATTTTATTTTTTGCGAAATACAAGAAGCCAATTAGCAGCTAATTAACTATTACCACTGTGGATTCAAACAAGGACTTAATGTGGTCACCTGTACTAGATCTAGCGGGGAGATCACCATCAACATCTTTGACTTCATCTTCGCCAATATTTTGGAGCAGAGGGATTGCCATCAGCTTCTTCTACTTAGCCTTCGCCATCAATTGGAGTGAGGGATCTCTATCTATGACATCTATGACATCAACCATGCCTACATCGTTTACTTCAAGCATGCGAAAGAATTTCTCACAAGTGTAAGCAGAAAGGGGCTAGCGAGGAGCGCAATATACAAGCAATCCTCCAAAAGACAAAAGCTTTGAATGGCGCCCACGAGTGAAAGCTTAAAGACATGTCGTGATCATCTACAATTATGTTGCCTACATTGACTACTTCACCTACTTCAACTACGTCAATATCTTCAACGAAGGCTCAATTATGAAAAGAATGTATCAAAAGTTCATGAACATATGAAGGAGCAAGTTGCATAAGGTCACAGAGGCTCAACCAATCCGCGAAAAGACAAAAAGCTTTGAATGGCCCACGAGTGAAAGCTTCAAGACATGTCGTGATCATCTACAATTATGTTGCATACATTGACTACTTCACCTACTTCAACTACGTCAATATCTTCAATGAAGGCTCAATTGGGAAAAGAAGGTATCAAAAGTTCATGAACATTTGAAGGAGCAAGTTGCATAAGGTCACAGAGGCTCAACTAAAGGTTGACACCGAAAGGACCATGACAAGAAGGGGATGAACTATTAGGCAACTTAAAAATCTATTTCTAACTGTAGCCTCTAAAATCACCGGTCAAAATCTATGCAAATAATTAAACTATCTAAATGTGCAACTATCGTTTTCTAGGTATGTTGCTGTCTCTGGAGGAAAAGGGTTATGCTTCCTATGTTTAATCCTATCAACTAGCCTCTCAACTAAGGTAGGATAATAAGCACATAACTAAGTTACACAAAATAAATGTGGAACATAAAGGCATGATAGAGATGCAAACTACCATCGAGAACTCTAGTATTTTCAATAGGGTATTGAGAAGCGCTCAAGTTTTCCCTTTGCCCTCATTGGAGACCTTTGCAAAGGCCAAGCTCGTGGTCGAGTAACTCCCTGGATAGCCTCAAGTCGCAAGTGAGTCTCTAGTGTTCCTTCCGGTAAACCTCTTTCGGACCGCTCCCTTGTCGTCTCCACTATCAAGCTTCAAACCGAACCACTACAGGTCTTGTTCCCTCCATACATGGTGGCGACCACACCACAAGTACGGTTGGTGTGGTCTCACAAAACCGCAAGCCCCCGCAAAGTACAAATGAGGTATGCCAAGCACCTTTGATTAGCAGGTGTGCAAATCTCACTAAACATTAGGCGGACAAAACCTAGAGCAAGCTCATAAGCGGTGGTCTAACTAACCTAAATACTTTGCAAAACACCTATGCTAGCCACAAAAATGTATCAAAAAGCACTATACATGCAATGGAGAGCTATCTAATATGGCGTATCAACACTCGTGGTATGCTTGCTTACTCTTCTCGCCCATCAAATGGCTGGTTGGGGCATCTATTTATCAGTCGTTGGAGCCAAGCCCAACATTTTTGGCTAGGACTGGGCACCACCTTTGTCCACATCAGATGCGTCCAGTCTCTCACAATGGTAACCTAGCTTTTGGCGCGCTCCTTCACTAGACACTGAGTGCGTAGTCTAAACCAAGCTAAGCCACCGGACATGTCCAATCTCTATTACGCCCTATCTGGAACCTTTCTGGATTTGATCAAGGAAACTAGTATCGCCGAGTCCGGTCTTCCTCTTGTTGAGTGTCCAATGCACAATGGAAGGCTCTAAGTCAAAGAACAACAACAGCAATATGTTCGGTCCTCTACTACATCCAAAACTAGTAATTGAATGCATTTAGTCGCCTTTTCTCCTTGTATTAATTCGTTTGCTATATTTTTGCCCGGCTAGGTTCCATCTTACGTGCATGGCTTGGACTTTATTGATCTTTTTGAGTCTTTCATTATGCTTATATTGTTTTTGCTTGAGGTGTTGATCAACAATCATCATATCACCTTCGTCCCAGCCAACAAGTTTGTACCCTATTGGAATACCAAAAAATTAAATTAAACACTCACAAACATGTTAGTCCAATTTGGTCCGAGGTCCATTTTTTTCCTTACAGACACGAAGACTATCCAAAAGCCTAGCTATTAAGATAAAATCATATATACATAGACTTTCTCTGCATAGACAAGAGTTGTTTGGGATAGAGTTGTAATTGGGCCACACTTAGTTGTATTCGGCTATCGGGCCTTGTACTATGGGTCAAAACCAAATAGCTAAGCGGCTACTATTGTAGGTGTATTATATGTTAGTGACACCCATTTGTGTTTTCAAGGCTAAATTACATATCTTGGAGGCTTTTAAGATAATGTCTATGCTTCCATTTATATCCCTAGTGGTTCTTTTTTGTAGAATACAAGCCCCAGTGGGATAAATAATGAAAACCTCCCCCACCCACCCACCTTCCTTATAAAAAAGGAGATAGAGGTGGAGGACTCCAGGTTCTCACTTATTTGACACACTTCTCTTTCTCTCACTTCCACTCTCGCATTTACGCTTGTCGCTTTCTCTAACCTTCTTTAGGGTAGATCACCATGATTTCTGATCCACTTTTTTAAAGGGCGCTTGATTTATTAATTTGTTTGTATAGAAAAGGCATATGAAAAAAAAAAAAAAATCAAAAGTGTACATTTATTTGGCCATTTAGCTAGCCCTTGATATCGATATGAATCCAAGTGAATATAGGTGGAACAACAAGCATACAGAGCTCCTAGTCCTAGCCATCGATGGAACGCATAACAACAACAAGACTTAAGGAATAGAATGCTAGTTACCGTGGAGGGTGGTGGGAGGAGGTGGAGGTGGTGTCCGGGTCGGGACTCAAGACGACTTCTCTGCGAGAGCCGCCAGAAAACCCCACCGTGATGCCGACCGGCGCCGAACCCTTCCGGGTCGGGCAACGACGGAGGCGGCCGGACGACCGAGAGCGCCGCCAAGAAGTTACATAGAGTTTCTCAAGGCTCTAGAAGCGTGCCCAAAGGGCATCATGGCGGCGACATGAGCCCGGCCGCGTGGGGTGCTAAGGGTGCGGTCTTGCTGGTAGCCGAGGGGCGTTGTGGCAGCGACCCCGCGGCGCACAGCCTCGCCATCAGGCGTGATCCGTTCTTACCGAGGCGGTGGCCAAGGCCGGGTGGTGGTGCCGGGCCGCACCGTCCAGCCTAAGGGCCCTTGTGAGGGAGATGGTGGAAGCGGCGACGATGTCGCCAAGGCCGGGATGGCGGGGCGGTGTCGCTGCGGGCTTTTTCTTGGAGAAGGTTGTCGGGCGAAGAGACGGGGCCGTGTGTCGCGGAGGACGGTTCTTGGAGAAGGTTGTTGGCGACGAAGAGGTGTCGCTCGCGACAGGTTTCTTGAACCGTGGGCGGCAGCGTTTTTAGATTCTTGGTCGGGGCGGGGGGGGAGGCCGTCATGTAGGGGAGGGGTTTTGAAAGGAGGGGAAAGAAAGGGAAAGCCGTTGGTTTTATGTGGCCTCCTCTCCCACCGATTGGTGGGGCCGTAGCCTCCTTCTTTCCCACTACTAGGTAGGGCCCACAATTCAGATTACAGGGGCAAACTGCTTTTGCGATGCTACAAAACAGATAGCCGTGTACCTAAATCGTCCTGAAAAACACAAGTTTGGCACGAACAAGTGCCACTTGTCTGAAACCAATTCAAACGTTTCAGACTTTCATTTGTTGAATCTAAGACAAAAATTTCAAAATAGAACATATGATGCTCTTCTTTATGTAAGTTTTTATATATCACTGATTTCTTTGTGCACAAAAAATATGCAGGTTCGTCCTTACAACAGAGGAGAGCCCATACTTATCTATGAGTATACATGCAAAGTTGTTCCAGACTATTTTTGCAAAGATTGACATTGAAGAGTTTCTACTTTGCAAAGTTGTTCAATGAACTGAAGATAACTTCAGCTGGGATTTGAAAGTGAAACGTAGTTTGACACATGAACATGAAGAATTCGACAAAAAGGTAATATATGACCAAGATGACTATAACCGTTCTCAGTTAAATTTCTTGACATCTTCCAAAATAGCCATATCTGTTACAAAACGGGATTTCAAGGGTGTGTTTATTTGCATTAAAATGGGCAAGATCGCTTAGGATGGGCCAACTTTTGGCTGTTTGTTGCACTTTACCTTTTGTGTAGCCGGGGCCCAAACTGGCCATCCGTACCGAGATAGCCCGGCCAGAAAGGAATTGCAGGCTTGGCAATTCAATCCTGCCGGGCTCCAGCCGGCTGCGAGCGGAGTTTCCCCTCACCGCCTCCTTCGCTCAATCCGCTGTCACCTCGCTCCGCGTCGTCAAGGTGAGCTCCATCCGCGCCGCCTGATCGCCCTCTCCAAGCCCGTGCGAGTCGTCTGCCGCTTGTCCGTCCGCTCGCCGGCCAGCCGTCTGTTGCTCCTCGCACGACCACCAGCACCCCAGCACCCCTCCGCCAAGCCGCCGTCGTTCGTCTCCAACAAGCCACCGCGGGAGTCACGACCTCGGGTCCTCCTTGCGCGGCCGCGACGCCCCTACGCCGCCGCTCAGCTCCTGCAGGCAGCCGTCGCCGCCGGACGGCCGGAGTCACGAGTTGGGTTGGGCTGCTGGGTCCTCCTCGCGCAGCTGTAGAGATCGATTCGCACGAGTTGGATTGCGGAGGTGCGAGAGGAAGCTCCGCTGTGAGGAAGCAGAGGAATTCGGCTCTGTTTGCTGCAGGCTCTGTCGGTTTTTCTGTAGCTACGTTGATTTTGTTCCTTTTTTTTTGACAGAAATTCGGTAAGAGAATAGTTTTGTTGTAACAGGTGAAGGTTATGTTTCAGACATTCATGACAAGAATTTTTTTCAGTAGAATTTTTCTGTAGGCTTGTCTTCAGTTGTCGTATGCAGAGCAGGAGAGAACAGTTCAGATCTTCTGAGAGGAACAGCTAGAACAGCACTGTCGTCTATAAGATGATCGTTGCATCCTATCATTCAGAAAAAAAAAAAAAATACAGTGACTAATACACAGTTTTCATTTAGAGATACTGATTTGGCTCGAACCACCGATCTTGCTAGTTTCATCCTTCAGAGATTGGAATATGAGATCCATCAATCTGTGATCGTTGTGGGGAAGAGAGGGGATTTGGCATCTGTGTGTTCTAGCACAAGGCAACTCTTGGAGATTGTGTTCGCTGCAGGGGGAAAGTGCTCGATTCGTTGCTCAGGGGTTGATTGGCTGTGCTGGACGTCGAATCGCACCACTGGAGCTTGATTCCTGGCCGTTGTCACCTCGCGCGAAGCTGGAGCCGGAGCGGCAAAGAGGTGAACTCACCAGCTTGAGGAAGAGGTGACTATATGCAAATAGCCAGGCAACCAAACACTCTAATCTTAAAATCGGGCTACAATGGGCCACCAAAACCGAAAGCAACCAAACAAACTCAAGTGACTACATTTGGTCTGGCTATTCTGGCCAAATTTAGGATGGGCTAGCCAAAGCTACAATTGGCACCATAACCAAACACACCCCAAAGAAGCATTTTAAGCTACACTACTTGGCATTGCTTTTACATTGCGTTAGCTAAAAATTGTGCACCAGGATGTAAACATCAATTTGTCGTCATTAGGTACCCCACAGATACGCCTTAGATTGGGTTGTCATCTGATCCGAAGACGACACTACGTTTTTTTCTCTTCCATTCCATACGTGCTGGCAACATAGTTGTAGGAATGTACCAAAGAATTTGCTAGGTTTGTGGCCTGGTTTATTCTCTTCCATTTCAAACCCGCAGTGATCTTGTCCATCGAGCTCTTTGCCGGGAATGATTCAACCCGGTAGTGATGTAAATCTTCACTGTCGGTATTGCTTGAGCCCATGGATTTTGATTTTTTTCCGCGCCTGAACTGGTCATCACTGTCGGTGGACTGGATTCTCGCAATGATGCCGGGCGCAGTGATGAACGAATCTATAGTAATGTGTCATTCAACGCTCGGACTGGCCAGTCCCCATGGTTGGAATTTGCAGTGCATTCCAAAACTGTTGGGCATTCGGGCATTCAAACAAGATGTGAGCAGTTGTGTCCTCCAGTGCGTGGCAGACTTCACAGATAGTATTGTGTACGATGTGTTTCCTTGCTAAAGCTGTTTTGGGCTTGATCTTCTCTTGTGATATATCAGCCATGCGAAGAATTTGACCCTCGGCAACGCCTTATTTTGCCAAACAAAATGAGCCCAGGCGTCAGGTGCAGATTGTTCACTTTTCAGTGCTTTGTACAGCATCCCGGTCTTTAAATCTCCATTTGGCTTGATCATCAACCCATTTCTTTGATCCTTTCCTTCACTGGTTGTGCCGTGCCAAGATGTCTCCTACTAGGAGCAGCTGTGTGCTTGCCTCAGGTGACCGACGTGCAATCAGTGACCTTTGAAGCTCTCCTTCGGTTGTCTGCCTGACTGATTTTCTAGCTTTGGCTGGTAGTCTCTCTACTAGTCTATCATGGCCGTCCCAAGCACACAGAAACCCAAAATATGAACAGTTTTATTCTAAATATTTGGACAATGAACATAAGTTATGTATTGTTAAGTGACATTCACAGCTTGTTTAACAAATTATATAAGTGACAAACCTTCATATGCGCACGAAACTGACCTGACTGACCCACTCATCCTAATCCACTCCCGCTCTGCGCTTCCTCATCCTTATTCCCACTATACCTCTCGCTGCCCATGGAAGGACTCGTGCGTTCGCTCCCTCACACACCCGACGGAGGTCATGCCCGCATCAGCTCGCTGCAGCCCCACCCGCCGGCTAGTGCTTCCTCCTACCCATCCACCCTCGCTTCCTTCCTCCCTATCTGTCACTCAAGACTGCGGTCATGACCATCTCCACCTTGACGTATGCCCGCCACGGAGTGTCGAGTCCACCAGGCTGCTCCACTCTGCCTCGACCTTCGCTGATTGCCTCCAATACCTCATCCTCCCGTTATGGCGACCTGCATCGCACCACCCGCCTTCACAAGGGTCGTGATGGTTGCCAAGACAACCCAAGCCTAGCCGTGTAGGGACCACTCACAGTTGCCTGCCTCCCGCCCACTCCACCACCGCGATGCATAAGAGATCAGGCAGGAGGTGTCGCCCGTCAGGGGTGACTCGTCCAACAACAGCGACAAGGAGGCAGATGTCTGGCTGGTCTGTGGGTCGCCGGCGTCACGCAGCGAGGAAGGTCCGCAATTGTGACGAAGTGAACATTTGCCTTTGCATAGCCACAACTTCTCAGATGTAACTGTAGTGAAATTCTGTTGTTTCATTAGACGATTTCAAATGTAACATTAACCAACCTTTACAGTTGCATAACCACAAATTTCAGTTGTAACAATAATGAGACTCTGCTATGGCATTAGAGGACTCAAGATGTTGCGGTAGTCAAAACCTTTGCTGTTAAATAACTACGATTTTTCAGATGTAACGGTAGTGAGACCCGACTGTTTCATTAGAGGATTTTCATATGCAACAATAGTGGAATTCTGTTGTTTCATTAGCGGATATTTTAGATGTACATAGCAGTAGTCAACCATTGCTATTGCATAAGCACAATTTTTGATATGTAACAAAAGTGAGGCTCAGCCATTTTCGCTAGGATTTTCAAATGTAACATTTTATTGTTTAGAGGATTTAGTTGTAACAAAAGTTCTGCCCGACTGTTCCCACACCGCCGCTATGCCGCGCGACCAAGCCCGGACATTAGCCCCATGCATCGTGGACTGCTAGCACGACCCAACCTGTGGGCGCCACGCCCGAGACGAGCCCCGGTCATCAACCCTCCCTTGATGCTTCGCTTTTGGCGTGCGTGCTTGTCGCCCACTCGACGACTAGACCTGGTCCCACTCCCTCATGGTGATCCTCCCGCACCGGCTCCCCATGGTGCGCCTCGTCGCCGCCATCTCTGCGCTCCAGGCTACTGCGATAACTAATGTGGAGGGGAAAAGGGCAGTGAGGATGGTGGTGTGGATGGGAGCATGGTGAGGATGGGGTGTGGCCAGATGGCGAGGGGACGGGCACTGCGGCAAGATAGCGGCAAAATAATAAGGAGGCTACCGTGATATGTTGACACAAAGACAATTAACGTGTACACAAAGACAATTAACAAGTCACATTTTTTTTCCTATAGCTAGACATGGATATCTTTATCTAAAAAAAAGCTAGACATGGATAAACGTAGAGGGGCATCCTTGGGGTAGACGTGTCCGTTGCCTGTAGCGTCGGTGAACATAGAGGGGACGACGCCGGGCGGCGCTCGTGGGAGCACCCGTTGTCATCGGTGGCGCCCATGTTGGGGGCGGCGCCGAGGAGGTCGCCGAGCTCACCGGTGAACTTCATGCGTGAGAGGTAGCCTAATAGGATTGCATAGTGATGGACCGGAAGGCTGGGACCGCATTTTATCTTTGATGAAGTTGGAGATCGCAGCTTTGTCGGGCGGGGTTCTCGGTCCAAGCGCCGTAGATGGCCTCCATGATCATCTCCCGGTAGGGCGGCGGCCGGACGGCCATTGTCTTGACGGTGGCGGCGTGGTTGGATCGTGCCGCCTCCGGATACCGCCTATCACAAACCGGATAGATTTGGGCCGGAAGTGACACGCCGACGATGATCTTGATGGCGGCGGCGACAATCGATTGCCGGAGGGGGTCAGCGCAGTGGCAATCGTGATTGCCGGGCGCAGCGCAATCGGGTTGCCGGGGCGCTGGGCGGCAATCGTGGTTGCGTGGGGGGCGGCAAATCGGGATTGTTGGGACTGTTGGAGAAGAGGAGGACGACGGCAGCAGGCGGCGACGGGCGGCGTGGTGGCTATGGCGAGCGGGCGGCCGCGGAGCACGTGCGCTGGGAGGAGGAAGGCCTAGGGCGTGAGAGAGCTGAAGTTGTTGGGTGTTACCCCTTTATTTTTCTTCTTAAGATTCAACTAACTACATGCCCCTTGTATTTATAGTTCGAGGGAGACTTGTATGCTAAAAAAGATTTATAGGTTTCCTTATAGATTGGAATTCCTCTTTTACAAGCAATCTATTTATTCCCTATTTTATTCTTATCTTTATTTCTTAAATATTCCTTACTTAATTGCGCGGGCAACCGACGCGTGGCGCGTTCGGCGGGCGATGGCGGCGATCGGCCAGAGGCGCGGCCCAGGGCCTTGGGCCCTAGTTGGCGCTTGGGCTCCCCTTGTTGGGCCCTTCTCCGGTGGTGCTCCTTTGGTTCATGACACGGAGCCACGACACAAAGTTTACAAAAAGGAAAAGAAGAGAAGGAGGGGAGCCGGGACACTAGAAAGGGAAACCGTGGCGCCGCATTTGCCTAAGCGCATGCATGCGCCGAATAAGGATTGGGGTTTGTATGGGTGAGTCCGAGCCGAAGTTAAAACTCGCTAGGCTGACATTTGGCATGCCTTTTCGAAGCTATCCAACTCTTAGCCTTGAGGGTAACTTTTGATATAACTAGAACTGGTTGCGGTGTTGCCGCCAGGCCATTAGGACCCATGATATCTTGCAATCGTAAATAACTATTTGTTGTGAATTGAATTCAAGAATTATTAATATTGTATTCAACATAGCCTTTATTTTATTTTTACAAGATAAATGTTTATAATCTATTTAGATAAGTTTTGTTTTAGTGTCATGGTAATTTGTGGCATGTTGTTGTAGCTGTTATATATTTTGGAGGCATCATGATGAAGGTATTATTTTATTTATATGTTTTTCTTTGTTTTTAAATGGAACTATCATATCGTTTTTATTATATAATTGGTAATAATGGGCAGTGTGTTGGGTTACGGTTAGGGTGATTGGATAAGTATTGAGATTAGCTATGTGTCGGTTTAACTATATGAATGTAGTATAATATTTTTGCTTTTGTTGTTGAAACAGAACTATCACGCTTTTTTTTTAGCAAAAAGGGTTAAAAGTATTTATTAAGGAGGGAGAAGCAGAAGTAGCCGAAGCTTAACATGATGTAATTTTCTCATGAGGAGTGGTTAACTTTTTTTATTTTACGATTCTTATTTTATTTTCATATCTACCTCTAAGAAACATAGGCAAAAATGTTTAGTTAAAACTTTGTACTTAAACATGCTCTATTATGGATCCATTGCATAGATTTATTTATGAGGATTCTGAAATGGTTTGATTTTTTTATTTTAGGATTTTCCTATGATTTACTATTTAATTTCATAGTTTCACAAAATTTGTTCGTGAAAAAAAAAAAGATTTATTGAAAAGGAAAACCTGCTTTTGAGTTGTATTCGACCCATTAAGGCCCATTTAGTAGCTAGGAAAGTCAGCCCAAGTGAGAAGGCAGCCGGGTCTAGACGGCGGGTTGATTTCAAAGAAAATTTGAGGGTTTTTTACAAAAACGACCGAGAGGAAGATGGACTGTGGGTTATATTTTGCTAGAGTCTAAGGGCTTTTTTTGTAAAATGGTCGGACTTGCCTCGATCTGGAAAGCCGTCCGTCCGACCGATCGGACGGCCGAAGGCGGCCTGCGACGTGGCCACTATGGTTGGCCTTCTTTTGGTGCACAAATCGTTTTGTAGAGATTAAGCCCAAAATCATCAATCTATGAAACCTTGGTACGATTTCATAAACAATTTTATTCCGTAGATTCAAAAAAAAAAACCACTCAATTCCATCATCCGGTGCAATACACGTTTATTCTTGCGGACACCGCCCTTGGTCAAAATGAATGACCACTCAATACAAGTAGCTAGCTTAGCTACTTGCGAATCTTGATGGTGGGGCGATCGGTGAGCGTCACCTTGGCAGCAGTGCGCGGCACGATGACGACGTCGACGGTGCTATCGTCCTCTGCGTCGATGTCGAACAGCACGTCGGTGATGCAAAGGGCGACCTTCCCCAGCGCCGTGTTGCCGGTTCCGGTGCCCGGGATGACGGAGAAGCTCCCGGCGTACTCCTTGTACTGCGGGCCCACCTGCAACGCCTTGTCCGCTGGCACGTTGATGGCGACGTCGAACTTGGTGTTTGCCTGGGGGTCGTACTCGATGCCGTCGATCACCAGCAGCTGCTCCTTCCCTGGCTCCCTGGTCGGCAGAGCCACGCCCGGCACCTCCACGACCTGGCCCTTGGTGAGGACGACCGGGAACGACGGCGCCTTCGCCTTTGACCTCGCAGCTGCCGCGCCACCGTGGGGCACCAGCGACGTGATCTTAGGGCGCAACCACGGCAGGTCCTTGTCGTGCTCCGTGTCGTACGTGTAGCCGAGGTTGCTGGTGCTCACGACGTCGCTGAACTTGATGCGCACCTTCCGCGGGTTGTTGACGTCGTCGTAGAAGACGAAGCTGGTGTCGAGCCAGTCCTGGTCCGTGATGCCCTGCCCGCTGCCGAGCCTGGTGGACCAGAGGTGCCACATGCGGTCCACGTTGGAGTGGTGCGAGTAGAAGAGCGGGTCGTTCCCCGCCGACCCCAGGAACCCCATGTCAGTTCTTGCAGATGTAGCTGCCGTCGTTCTGGCTGTGGTTCAGCACGCCGCCGGTGGCGGCGCTGCAGGTTGACCCCTCCGGCGGCCCCGCCTTACCCACCCAGACGTGCATGGCCGTGTGCGCCATCCGCTCCAGCGTGCCGGCGCCCGCTCTGTTCTTCCTGTCGGTGCAGTACTTCTCGCCCAGGTACGACTCCGGGCCCTTACGGACTTGCTGTACGTGAATCAACAAAATCACATACATACATACATACATACATACATACATACATACATACATACATACATACATACATACATACATACATACATACATACATACATACATACATACATACATACATACATACATACATACATACATACACATCATGTGTTACTTGTAGACTACACACCACCCTAATTTCGTACCTGGGCGTATATGGTGCAGAGGTTCTTGTTCACAAGTTCCTTGTATTTTTGGTCCTTTGGGCCCTTGAAAGGGATGGGAGTCGGCTTGGGTTTCTCGTTTTGGTAGTCTAGGTCGACGAGCGCGTCGAGGTTGTCCGAGTTCCGGTTGGGGTCGAAGAGCGGGTTGGCGAACTGGTCCTTGAAGAGAGCCGGCACCACCATGCCCTCCGGCGCGTCCCAGTTCCAGAACGGCAGCGCGAAGGTCTCGTCGCCGATGAGGTCGCCGAGGGCCTTCTCGTAGAAGTAGATGTACATGCGGTGCCACGGCGCGAAGATCCACGAGAAGTGCACGTCGAACGTCGGGTCGTCTTTCGACACCGCCGAGCCGGCAGCCTTGTGGTACTTGTAGTAGCTGTCGCAGTAGGCCTGGTGGATGGCGGCCTGCGCCTTGAAGCTCAGCGGGTTCGACTCCGGCAGCGCCTTCATCTTCGCCACCGCCTCCTTGTACTTCTCCTGCTTCTCGCGGCTCAGGAGGTGCGCCGCCTGCCGGACGCGCGTCACCTTGCTCAACGGCGTGAAGTCGACGGGGTCCGCCGGCGACCGCAGAGGGCAGGGCTTCTGCACGTCGGACGCGTCCGTGCACACCACCACCTTCTCGTTCACCTTGTCCGCCGTGTCGCACGGCTTGTCGTCGCCCAACGCGAGGCCTGGGTACCAGGCGAGCCCGGCAGTGACACCGCTCAGGCCGGTGAGCATCGCGTCGCGCCGGGGCAGCCAAAGGAGGCCGTCATTGTCGCCCCGGCCGCCGGTGGCCCTGCACGACACCCGTGCGGCGCTGCCACAAGTGCTTTATTTTCAACAACTATGTGTTGCAACACATATTATCCAACAACACATAATACATCAAGATTCGTGCAAAGACATTCATCTACCAATGAAGCAAGGAGAGAGAAAGGAGTGGGGAACCCATCTGACATGTGTCACACAATGATTGGTTTGGTGTTGTTAGGTGTTGCAACACATAGTTGTTGCAATGTGTTTCCGGCGCTGCCAGGATCTTGCCGCGGCGGCGGTCTTCTTGGACGACGGGCATGCAGAGGGCGCCGAGGCAATGGGCCTGGAGGTGGCGCAGGCGCTCGCCATGGAGCCGTTCATTTCTACGAGAGACTACGAGATGTTGCAGCGGTGGACAGGATTTGGACGTTGCCACGCACATCCATCCATGCCCGAGGCACGGTATATATATAGTGGAAGAAGTGTGCTTGGGCAGAGCCAATTATTGGTTGCTCAATCCATTTAATAAAGTCCCCTGCATGTCCACCATCTCGGTTCCTCACAGATATGGACAAAATGGTGCTTCACAAGCCAAATTAGTGGTGTGGATGCATTACATTCTCATCGTCGATTCGCCAGATTGGGCGGAATTGACACTGATTCCGATCGCCGATGATGAGGGGGGGCGAGAGAGGGCGGCGGGGCGCGGCGCCGGTGCCGGGACGGCGCGGCGCGCCGTGGGGCGTGGGGGCAGCGGGGCGATGAGCCGCCCCGCGGCGGTGATGGCGGGCGCCGCGCCAGCCAGCGGTGCGGCGGTGGTGGAGGGGCGGCGCGGCGGGGAGGGAGAGAGAGAGAGCCTAGAGCCGAGCTGTTGGGAGTTACCTCTTTAATTTATTTCTTCTTGAGATTCAACCGACTACATGCCCCTTGTATTTATAATCCGAGGGAGACTTGCATGCTAAGATAGATCTAGAGGTTTCCTTATAGATTGGAATTCCTCTTTACAAGCAACCTATTTATTCCCTATTTTATTCCTATCTTTATTCTTTAAATATTCCTTACTTAATTGCGGCAACCGACGCGGGCGAAGTTTACGGCGGACGATGGCGGCGGTCGGCCAGAGGCGGCGCGGCGCGCATGAGGGCCTTGGGCCCTAGGCGGCGGCGTCCCCCCCTTGTTGGGCCCTATTCCGGCGATCTCTTTTTGGTTCATGACACTCACCCACACATTACCCACACAGGTATGCGATTGGCTTGTAGTCCAATGGTAGGACGGTCCGATGGGACGCTACCCACCGGGGTTCAAATCCTTGGTGCTCGCGACCTTTTCTTGGGATTTTCCCAGGATTTACCGGCGTTATGCATTAAGTGGTAAGCGACGTTCCGTCGACGACGAGGCGCCTATGGTGACCGAGAATCTCCAGATCTGTCGGGCCGCCCAGCCCCGGAGGTGCTCATAGGGGTAGGGTTTGCGACGCGTGTATTCATAGGGGTGAGTGTGCGCGCGTGTGTGGGCGTCTGCCAGACTGTGTAATTCAAAAAAAAAAAAAAGGTAAAAATAAATACAGAGTATGTCCACGCAGCCAACCAAAACACCTACCTCCACAGGGGTCACTCCATCCACATGTGGTGGTCTCATCATTTTATTATGCAACGTACTAAGCATCTCTGACAGTTTGACATATAGATTTCTCATTTTTTTTTACAGAAAGAGAAAAAAAAAACTCTCCAAAATTTTGTATATGGCTTCCCCATCTTTTCTAATCCCCAAAATATGGATCAACCTGCGCAAATATATGGGCGTCGGGGAGCCGCACATTTGCTTCGATCCCACATGACACAGCGAGATGGCCTTCCGCGGTGCCGATGGAGCTATGTGGGATGGCGCGGACGGAGCTATGCGGGACGGCACGGACGGAGCTCTCCCGGACTTCGCTACATCAAGCTCAACTACATCAAGCTCTGGATCCGCCACGGTGGAAGCCCCACGTCGGTGCTGCCGATGCTCTGCGTCCCCACTATCGCCGTCACAGCCTACTTGTCGCACGCCTCGACGTCATCTACTACTCCATGTAAATGCCCACCAGCGTCGCCTGGCTCTCGGCATCGTGCTACTGCTACTCCGCGTTTACTACTTCGAGCGGACACACCCCGTGTACCTTGTCGAGTTTGTATGTTGTCATAGGAGGAAGAAGGATCCATGTGTAAATAGAAACTTTTTTGTGTTTTCACTTTGCAAAGTCACCAGGCATATATATATATTTACATATTTGGGCTTGGTTATTTGCGACAAGTTCTATGTTTACTTTGCAAAAATGTTTTTTTTTATCTTTTTTCTTTTATTGCATTTAAATAGCTGAACTTTGATTTTGGGGAGTGAGTTATGCAAACTTTTTGAGACTAACTTTTTTTTTTTTCCTTCCCATATTATTTTGAGAACCGACAAATAATATGATTTAGGAACAAAGAAATGTCAAACTGTTAGATATGCTCAAACTGAATAGTCATTTTTGGATCGCTACATACTCACCATGCTTCCTCCTCTTACCTGCTTGAGAATATATGTGAAAACAATGATATGAAAACTCATTTGAGCAACCAAACACACCAAAATTTTGATCACTAAGGAATTTCAAAGTATTTAGTTTGTGAACTTAGTAGTTGCATGTGTCATGTGTGTAGACGACTTGTCTTGCAGTGTACTTTTTAAGCTCATATATATTTTTTTGAATGCTACATATAGGCGTATTAATTCAAAGCGGTACTAGAGGCCATAAAAATCATAAACAATGAATGTTTTTCGCTTTTTTTCTTAAGAAAAAAAGGTATTCAAACTAATGTTCATTTTGTTGGGAACATTTAAAATTAGGTATTTATATTTCCTAGTTGTAGGTGGTCATATATATGCTAGACATAGGAACGGGCCATGATGCGAAATGTCGGCATCGAGACATGCTCTTGTCAATATGGTTTCCGTTTCCACCTCATTCCACACCAGCAGCATTAGGGACGATGACAAACAAAAATCCAAAATAACAAAACCAAACAGTGTTAGGAAAAAAGAAGAAAAAAATGGGTGACTTATAAGTCGGGTGACTTATTAAGTCAGGTGACACATGCATTAGGGATAAATGAGTTGCCATCTCGTTCAGTCCCTGTTTGGTTCTCATAAGTGAGGTGACTAAAAATTAGTGACTTATAAGTCATGTTTGTTTGCTTGCAAGTGATTTATAAGTCGAGGGTGGAAAAAAAAGAGAAAATAGGTGACTTATAAGTCCGGGTGAAAAGAAGAGAAAATGGTTATAAGTGCTATGTGACTTAATAAGTCCCTACTTGTTTGGCAAAATAAGTCATTTATTTCACTTTTTGACTTAATAAGTCCCATGACTTATGGAAACCAAACATCCCTCATTAGTTTGATTCTGTTAACCAATACTATTTTGGGTTCTAAAATTAATTTGTGAGCTTAATAGACTTAATTTCTTTTTTTTTCCGAGTTCGGGCCATTCACCCGAACAGACTTTATTTCAGTTTCCAATACCACCCGAGAGATAAAATGGACCGCGCGAGGAGAGCTCCTCGGCGGTGTGGCCATGGCTCGTGTTCCCGGAGGTCGCGAGCTTGGCGGCGGCACGGCGCTCGGTGGAGGTTGGGTAGTGGTGATTCCGTGAACTCCGGGCGGAGGCTGCTGCTTGCATGAGGATGGCAAATAAATGGGGGTACGGCCTGCCGACAGCACCTTTGGTACGCTCCCTAGACACGAGCATTTTTCGGGCCGAAGTCGGGTTCGGGCCGGGTCGAAAAAAACCCGCTTATTTCACGGGTCAAAAAAAATCCCCGCCCATGACGCCCCACCGGGCAAGTCGGGCCTAGCTTTTTGTACCGGGCTCGGGCCGGGCCCGGCTTGGGCGGGCTACCCTGCGCATTTTACACTACAAAATACCTAAAAATGTATTTCGAGCCGAGTTCGGGCCAAGAAAAATTTTAACGGGCTTCAAAATCTTTGCCGAGGCCCTGTCCACTAAGGTTCGTGGGCGGGCCAAAAACCCGGCGGGCTCGGCCAGCCTGTGGGCCGGGTCGGGCCGGGCTAGTTTTGCTTAGGTTAAACGCCCCCTGTGGATGTGTGACACGTGGCTTTGATGCTCATCGCACGCTGCAGCTTGCACCTGGACCGCGCATGCTTCCATAAATGGCGTATGTCTCTATATGCACCTGGACCGCGCATGCTTCCATAAATGGCGTATGTCTCTATATCTGTCTGTATGATGAATTCAAGATTCTGCAGACAACCCACCATCTATGGATTGTACATGTTCTAATCCGTCTCTCCATAAACAAAAAAACGGTCCCCCTGCTAAAAAATATATTTCCGTAATAAGGAAATTCTAGTGCACATCATCAACCCTATAATTGGCGTCATCTTCTTAGCTGGCGTCTCTCCACATGGCTGCTACTCATCTTCACTGGATTGGCGTCGTCCGTCTTTTTGGTGCTTGTTGCAGCTAGGACGAACGTACACGGTAGACAGCAATGCATGATCATCTCATCCGGGACCGGCACGAGGCACGCCCCAATGCCTGCTTGGCAACGAACAAAGGCACGTGGATCACAACTCCATCTGTATATGCACAGTATACATACGACTTACTCCCTCCGTCTCACTGACTTTTTGTCACCCTGGTTTCCGTCGCCATCTTATTCGATGCTTCGTCTTATTCAAATTTTTTTACACAAATATAATTTATTTTTTTATAACTTATTTTATCAATGAAGATACTTGAATATTGATTATTTTATTTTATGATTTGCATAAATATTTTGAATAAGACGGATGGTCAAAAGATGAAGTTCAAAAAGTCAAAAACGCGAAGTCCATGGGACAGAGGGAGTACGAGTGAGCGCTGACACGGCTGACATGCATAGCAAGGTACGTAACAGCCAAAACTGGTAGCTGCATATACAGGATCTGCATGCTAAAGATATCTATTGATATGACTGGGCATGGTACAGTGATCGAGTTTTAGGCCACGTTTAGTTTGCTAAAGTTTTGCCCGGGATGTCACATCGGACAATCGTGAAGACGTTTTGTTTGTTAGTGGTAAATATTATCGTATCATGGAGTAACTAGGCTCCAAAAAGAATCGTCTCGAAATGTACATCTAAACTGTGTAATTAGTTATTTTTTACCTACATTTAATACTCCAAACATATGTCTTTTGGTGTATTTAATGTGATGTGATGGAGAGAAAGTGAGGAAAAAGTTAGAAACTTTAGCCAACTAAACGTGGCCTTATTTGTGTGGACAGAGACGATCGATTGATAAGATGATGTAGACTTGTGCACTGTTTATTAATTAGCCAAGTATACTCCCATCTTCTCGTTTGGTAAAGAGTCGAACCATTTAAGTTTTTTTTTGCTAATAAAGTTATAGAAAAATAGTAACAGTGAAATAGTACAAAATAAGTACGATTATAAGGTTAGAGCTGGGTCGTCTATTCATAATCTTTAGAGACGGCTTGCTTTTCACATGGCAGTATAGAGGCGGTTCAATCGGGAAGCCATCCACTGTAAGGGTGTGTGGGGTGGGGGGGGGGGGCTTATTTGTAAGGCGGATGGTGATCCAAACCACTCTTACAGAGGTATTTGTAAGGGCGGTTGGATCACCAACCACTACAAATAGACGTCGAATAATAAAATGAGAGATTACAAATTAAAATTTTTAAAATGATGTCGGATGGAAAAAAATAACCTAAATAAAAAATATAATCTCAAAAAGTTATGAATCTTTGTTGTTAACAACTTTTTCATTTTGCTTTATTTGATGCCTCGAGATGTGGGATTTGAATGTCTAAATTATAAAATTTTGAATTCTTCAAATGACCACAAATGGAAAAACTTCCTAATAAAGACTTGTAGATCTCAAACGTTATGAAACCGTGTAGTTGAGCACTTTTAAATTTGAAATCATCTTGTCATGGAAAAACTACGTTCAAATGTCTCAAATTTGACATTTAAATTTCATAAATGATGTCGTATGGAGAAACACCCTAAATGAAGATTGTACTCGAAAAGTTATGGAACTTTGTAGTTGATAACTTTTTAATTTAAATTCGTTTAGGGCCTCACGTAATCAATTTTCACTCTGATTCGTAAGATATGTGGAGAACTGAAATGAGGTATAGACACAAGTGAGTGTGTAGTGTAGTGGTAGGGAACAAGATGCGTGAGTGGGAGGTCATGGGTCGAAACTTTATAAACATGACAATGGTAGAGATGCGTCCAAAATGATTTTAACTTAGTCGAATCCAAATCCAAAATGATTTTAACTCGACTTGACAAATATATGTGTGTGGAATTGTATTCTTCCCCGATCAGTGATTTTAACTTTATATGTGCATGCCGATAGGAATATATAATACTAGCACGTACGTATACTCCTACATGATAGAGATGCGTCCTGATGGAGTAGTAACGTTACGTGTAGGAGCCTAATCATTTTGGAGTTGGAAAATCTAGAGTACGTGTCCACACTTTTTGGTCCACATATATACTGATCTAATCATATTGAGTGAGAACGACTTAGGTCGCGTACATGGATCGTAGCTAGCGTAGCACAAGGACGGGACCGGGCGTCCGATCCGGGCGTGAATGTATGCATGAATGTATGGATGGACCACACCTCGTGCCATCCTGAGTCAACTCAAAAGCATGACATTAACAACAAAAAAAACTAATCTCGATCAGACCCTAGTTCAACATATCAAGATGCAAACCAATTATCTCTCCCCAGTGGCGGAGCCAGGAATTATTCATAAGGGGGACCGAGCAAATCCAATTTGAAAAAATGAGCACATCTAGCTATCTTAGAATTTTCATCTTGACTATTAATTTATCGACTTGACACGAAGTACTCGTTTTTTTTATATACACTCTTGGAGGAAAGACACTATTTTTTTTTAGTGGTAGACAATAACCCCCTAATAGTAAGGCATCCGAGATGATTTTGTAAACTCGATGTCTATGTTTCAGTCCTTCTAACGTGCTTCGTAATATTATTTTATTGTGTTTCGTATGATTCAATTATCTAAAAGGACTTATATTAGTAAAAATTACTACACATACATCAAAGTTAATTATCTAGAAGAACTTATTTTTGTTTTTATT
This sequence comes from Hyparrhenia diplandra, assembly GCA_015847255.1. Taxonomy (NCBI): domain Eukaryota; kingdom Viridiplantae; phylum Streptophyta; class Magnoliopsida; order Poales; family Poaceae; genus Hyparrhenia; species Hyparrhenia diplandra. Next base: position 161,612 of record JADLZK010002112.1, read on the forward strand.
AAGATGAAATAAATAAAAATTATAGACTTATACTTAGTAAAAATTTGCTTGAAACCTTAGGGGGGACATGACCCCCTGCCAGCCCCCTTGGCTACGCCATTGTCTCTCCCTAAAAACGTTCAAATAGACCATATGGCTGTGGTTCAAGCTCACTATGACAGAAATGCTAATTAGTGACGAGTCATCAGTGATGCATACAAGCTGCGTCAGATTTTGCGTCTCTGATGTGAGATACTAGTGACGACGCGTCACTGACGCGAGATATACTAGCGAAGCCTACTGAGAAGGCACGTCATTGATGTGCAAAAACAGTGTAGTTTACTCGAATGTCTATGGGTTTAGTGAAATGACACCTATTGTTAGCGGAGCTGAAAAGCCTCCTGTCCTTGAACTTCATTTTCGTGGTGCGTCCAACACACAGGTCTCGGACGAGTAACAGAGTGACCGAAAATGTCAAGGGAACTGTTCCCTGATTCCCCGTGGGGAATTGTCCCATAAGGTGATGGGTTTGGGGGAAATCTCTACCCACATGGATTTAAACACTACCACAAAACGGAAATTCCTTGACGGTTCAGTATTTCCTTGAGTGCCAAGATCCAACCGTCAAAGAATTTTCATTTCCTTGGCGGTTGTAGTAAAACTTCCAAGGAAATTCATTTTCTTGGCTGTTCCACTAGGCCGCCAAGGAAATATGCATCTAGCCTTGGCGGTTTATGCTTGACGGTTGGCCGCCAATAAATATTTCATTAGCGGATTTTCTATATTCCTTGACGGTTTTTGGCCGCCAAGAAAATTCTGTTTTGTGGTAGTGAAATGGGGAAGAAGTCATCCACATCGGTATGCCGGGGGCGGGATGGTATGCATTGCCCCGTCCCCTGTTCCCTGAATGAAGACCGAAATGTTTAAAACCCATCTAAGAAGGCCTAATATACTTGTGCACAAGCGTGTCTTAGTCCTCGATCCTTGGAGATTTCTGACGGTGAATGTATGAAAACCATGGTCTGAGACCTCGACTCTATGTGATTTTTCCTATGTTGGTAAATTAATGCAGTATGGATAAATGGTCGTTAATTGCATGTGGCTTCATAATGAATTATACGATATTTTTACTGTAAGTATACCTCATTGACATTTTGAAGGGTGACACACGAGTTAGCTAATCTTGTTGGTAGACTATGTTCTTTGGATACTAGGTCACATTTTTAAAGTCTTGACAGATTTAAAGACTTAGGAAATCAAAAATGAAATCAAACCAAAAAGTGGTGCAGCAGCTGATGAAGGACAGCGAGAGGGCTCAGGGTTAATGGTGGGTTAGCAACTTAGCATAGCATGCATATGCATATGCTCCGGTCTCGAGCTAGTGATCGAGAACGACTTAGGTCGTTGTACAAGTAGATAGTATCATCGTCGCGTATAGTAGCACCAGCAGGGCCGCGACCGTGCGTGCGTGATACACGATGCGCATGGATGTCACGTGCCATGCTTGGTCACGGTGTCGATCAGCGTGGACGAACCTTTCACAGGAACAGCAAGGACGGATCGATCACAAGTCTTCCCACTACATGGACGACCCGTGATGTACGTGCACGTGTACGTGTCTCCAATCCATCGATCTGACGGTGCCGGCCCATACATGCAAACGAACAAAAAAAATTCCCGGCCAGTGCGGTGCACCAGTCACCACTTGGCCTGGCAGGCAAAACGCCGGGAACTCACAGTTGGCGATACAAGGCGGGACCCCGGCCGGCGCCATTCGTCCTTGACTCCATGTGCCATGCGAATCTCGATCTCGTCGTCGTCGTCGCCGTCTCATCATCTCGTCCCGGACGGGACGGCCGGACTGCCAGGGCCCGTGTGCGCACGCGTTGCGCGTGTGTGTACGATTTCTCTCATCTCCTACTAGCTACCTACCTACCACCCAACGGTGTTGCGAGGTCGAGTACTCGAGTCCACATGCATGGCCGATCGATGTGTGCGTTATCGGTTACTTCTGCGCTGCATGCATGTTGTCGAACTGGTTACTGGCCACAAGGCTCCCAGTTTGGTTTTATTTATGCGTCCTATATATTATTACTGTGGCTGTACCTACACCTACCTTAGGATCGCCCGTGTGTCAGAATCCAGCTAAATTGGGCCGGAATCGACACGTGATCGTCGACCGTTGGAGCTCCGAAGATGGCGTAGGGGGCTGCAGTTTTCTGGCGACGGTAGCGACCTGCGGTGGCACGGGCAGCAACGAGGAGCGGAGGAGCCGTGGTGGAGGGAGGAGGGCGACGCGGCAGCGGCGGCGGGCGGCGGCGGCTGAGGGGCGGTGGCGGGGGCGCGGGCGGCGGGCGGCGGCGTCGGCGGCAGCTTGGCGCGCAGGGCTGGGGCGGCGGGCGGTAGGAGGCAGGAGTGCGAGATAGATAGATACTTTTATTTTTATTGCTTGCTTATTCCCAAAGAGATTACATGTCTCGCTTATATATATGGCCTAGTGGGACTTGTAATCCAAAAGCAATCTCTATAAGGTTTCCTTATACGATTGGAATACCTTTTACAAGCAATCTTTATTTATTTCCTAATAAGAGTCTTCCTTATAGATTGGAATATTCCCTTTTACACACCAAAAAAGCCTAAAGATAATCCTAACTTGAAGACGAAGCAGAGTTGGACACGGAGAGGAGGGAGGCAGGCGGCGGCGGCAGTGGGCGCCGGCCCCTGCCCCGCAGCGCGCCCTGGCCCCCTCGTGGGCCCGCGGGCGGCCACTTCCGGCCCTTTTACCACTTCCCGGGCTGGCCCAATTCTGGGTCATGACACCGGTAGTGACATGAATTTTGTAATGTAAAATTATTGCACAGGATGTTTATGTTGGTAAATGGAATTAAACGACCAAATTAAATAATGGTCAAGTAAGTTTTGAATACTAGCGATGAACGTGCAGCTAGCTAGCTACCAGTGCGTGTCGTGCCTTGTTAGGGCACTCACAAAGTGCATAAAATGGACATGGTTTCTATGTTTTAGGATATCGTGTCAAGAATCTATCCCTCAAGGTGCATCATTTTTGTGCTGGAGTCTAGATAAAAAGAGCTCGTACATGAGCTCCGTGCCAGTTGCCTTCAAGCAGGCGGCGTCTACGGTCATGGAGGGTCTTCGGGGCACGCAGATGCCGGAGGAATGTGGTGGTGGATGATGAGTGTGGAGAAGAAGACGAGTTTGAGGAGGAAGGAGACAGTTGCCATGGTTTTGAGTTGGAACGTGGAGGTGTGATATGAGCTGATAAAAAAAAAAAAATTGTACATGCATCTACTACATATAAGCTTGGCGTGTGCCCTTTTTTTTTTTGAAACATTATGGCAAACTTTATTGACTTAGGACGATAATATCATTTACAATGCAATCTAGGATAAAACTAAGGTGCTCGTCGTCCCATATACAACTTTGCTTTTGATTCGCCTCTTGATGACAATGCTCAATGCCTATCTCCTGGAATCCATTCCACACTATATTGCATTCATCATAAATAGGCGCAGCCGAGTTTGCCGTGAATCCCATATCTCTTATGATCTGCACGACCTCCATACAGTCCGATTGAACTATCATCTGATTGCATCCGATTTGCTGTGCTAGCATCAAACCCTCCTTCAGTGCATATGCCTCTGCCATCGGTGCATAGATGAAATGGGACACATAGCTATGAGCTGAAGCTAAGACACCCCCATTGTTGTCCCATATGATTGATCCCACACTGCCCCTTTCTCCATCTTCATCAAAGGCCGCGTCAACGTTCACCATTACTTTTCCCAAGTGCAAGCAAGTATTGCTTCGGGGAACCAGCTATGGAAGAAATTGTGGAGACTGAAAGTGCCGGGGGAAATTAAAATAATCGGATGGCGAGCTCTGAAAGGAATGGTGCCTTGTCGAGCTATCTTGGCTAATCGCCATATTAGGCGGTTGGGAGTTTGTCCGCTCTATCAGAACGGAGCGGAGGACATTAAACATCTGGTTTTACTTGCAACCGGGCACTCAGCACAGGAAGTATGGGATCTTAGAGAGAGATTACAAAGTTATCCTACCATTGATCTCAGTGGTGATTGATGAAATTATTAGAAGAGAAGAACAGGTCTATAACTTGAACGTGGTTGGCAGTAGATTGGCGTGTGCCTTTGAAGTAGTGCCACATATATATGTACCGTTCTTTGACTAGTAAAAGAGAAACACCTTTCTCAAAAAATCTTTTGTTCAGTATGTAAGAAATTGGCAGATTATTTTGGTGCCAATCCATATTCGAGAAAGTTCTAGTTAGATGTGAAAAAAAGAATAGCTGGGGTGACAAATTTTATCTTGGCCAAAGTTTAATTTGAGGAAACCATGGTCACCAATGATCGGTTACCAAAATTTGGCATCACTTGTGCACAACATTTGTTGGTGGAAACCAAGCCGGGCCAAGGTGATTGATTATTTACATTTCTTTTGCTGTTGTATACGTTTGGTGAATATCAAATTCAAAATTCTGGAAACAGTTGACGTACAGTCTTTTATAAATCGAAGGTCACGCACGGTCAATTTTGTCATGTTTCACTAAATATAAAGGCGTGTAGTTGATCAGTAGCTTCACCGTACGTACTGGTGATGACCTACGTGTTTATGTCTCTAGCGAGGTAGTGACTGAGATAAAATTTTCAACTGAAAATTATTGCACAGGACGTTTGGCTGATGCTTGGTTGGTTGGTGCTGATTTTGTTATGAGAGAAAGATGCGCTGACTAGCTGATCTTTGTGAGAGAAAATACTTGTTGAATGACCGACCGATAAGCGCTGGTAGTCCAAACGAACAGGGCGATAAATAGTCGAGTCAATTAAGTTTTTGGATATTAGCGCTCAACGTGCAACTACCAGTGCGTGCCTTGTTAATGTGAATTCTCCATGGTTGATCCCATGTACCACAACTGCTTTAGATTATAAAAACTGGCAAAAATAAGGTCCTCAAGCCACCATGGAAATAGCATATACATTCTGCTAAGATTAAAAGTGAATTCAAACACTTGTAATCTTCCCAGAATGTATGCTATTTGTTATCATCAACAAATACCATATTAAGTTAAACTACGACCTTGTTCTGAACATTTGTAGTGCCAAATGGTATTGAGTGATGCTACAGCCAGATCGAATTTGGTCATAGTGAGGGAATCTGAAAACGATGCCACGGCTCCAAAAGATACTCAAAAGAGTCAGAGATCAGACAGCCATTGTCTTCGTTCTGCAATACTAAACTCAGATGGGTACCAAGGATCTGGAGAAGGTGCTTTTGTTATATTGGGGTGGTATGTTGTTTAAGAATCCTATGTTGTATTGGATTTTTTTTTTTTTTTTTTTGAGTAAATATATTGCATATATGTAGTTAGTTCGTGTGTACAGGTGACTCTTCGTCCTGACTACTTCCACTTATTACTAGCTCATGTTTTCCAACTTGAACTCCCTTCAAGCCACAATGGTCAGGTAAGGTTCAATGACATGATTTACATCCATCTGGCATTCTTGCTGGTAGCCTCACTGCTCACTTTTTTTTTTTTGCCTCCCTGTGAATGAAGTGTAAATCATACGAATGAGTTTACCTCAGCCTGATTAACTGCGAGGCATTAGCATGATAGGTTTAAGTTCAGCCTGCACCATCATCATCAATGCACGAAGGGGTCACCAAATTACAAACGATGCCAATACAACTTGACATTGCTTGCATGCGCTGACAAATTTAAGACAAACTAATTATCACTTCAACACTAGGACTAAGATAAGCACCAACTCTAATCCTCAGATAGAACTTGATAATAGTGTTCACGCAGACAAAAGATTTAAGCGGCATGAAATAATTCAAAGCCAAGCTAGTCCACACCAAAAGTATTTTCAATTTCTCAAGTCCTTGGATGAGAATCATTACCACTACTACTACCACCACGAAGTCTCCCCTTCACCAATTCCTCGGATGAGCTCATGCATGTAGCGAGGTGTAAGATGCTGAGGAACTGCCCTTCGGTGTCACCACGCACCTCCACAAGCCTGCTTACATGCTCCCAAGTTTCTACACGAGCTCAGCCACAGCTATATCCTTTTCATCGAGCAGTTTATCAAATTGGGACAAAGAGCTTATCTTCCCCGCAATCTCTGCTTTCAGCTTGTCTATTTCCTCTATATAATGGGTGTCACAAGATTTTATCTGCAATAATCTGGTCAGGATGCATCTCAAAGACTCGACATTGAACCTACCCTTCAAGCAGAAAACCAGTCATTCGTAACAAATCTGCTACTTTGATGTATCCCATCAGTTATTTAGCAAACTATGAACATTTCCAGCATGGCAAAGTTTTCACAGCTCATATCTTTTCTATTAAATTTGATTCAGGGCTGGCAGATGGGCTGGCAGATACCATCGGTACTTGATTTGATGACCCGACTGTGTTCAGTTCACCCTCCAAATTTCTCTCCATCTGCTGCTAAGCACGAGATTTTGTACCATCTAGCTGCACTAAAACAGTACCAGGGTGAGAAGCTGATGGATAATATATGTTCAAAAAAAAATGTGTTCTCACTGCTAAGGGCGATTTCTGCTCATTGGCCCTGCCGCTCTCTTTCTTCCTATCTGCTGGACAGTACCAGTCAAATCTGATGAGCTAAGTGGACTAAAAAGTTCATCCGATCTTTCCACTGTAGTTTGTACAGATATTTTTAGATTAGTAAACCACCTTATGAATATGAATATGTGCTTCATAAAAAAAATACTTGCATGTCTCATAGGTATGAAGCTTTGTATTTGATGAACCACTATTAGTCTGTGTTGACATCTTAGCTAGTATAAATTGAGAAACAGAACAGAACACACATGAATATGAAAAGGAGATGTTGTAAAAAGCCAAACACCCAAATACAGAACATAATGAAGGGGGCTTACAGCTTACTTTATCAGGGGCATCATTTTTCTCCTAGAAGCTCATGAGTAGTGTGTGTTTCACCCCCTTTATTTTTTGATATATAGTTCTTTACGTTGGTAGCTTGACAAAGATCACCTTTCTCTTTCTCCGTATCATTTTGTGAGATGATGGCATTTTCTTTCCAAGTTCTGAAATGTCTCCAGCACTTACACATAAAAGGTGCATTAAGATGACCATCGGAAACCATTATCTCAGACAGTACTCGTTTGTCCACTGTTTCTTCATTACTCTTTGGTACTGAATCATTTTGAGGTGTTGTATCATCAGCTAATATGGCATCTAGTTGCTGCAGCTCTTTCTTTGAATTTTTGGTAGTAGGAGATCCAAGATCATGACTCTGTTCATCACCACTGGACGCCGCATCATTGGGTCTGCTTGGACCTTTTCCATGCATGGACTGTGGCTTCAGGTTAGGCTGTCTCTGTAAAGTAAATAAACACTCTAAATATGTCAGCCAAGTTGACGATAGGATGTTAGATATAGCTATGTTCAAAAGCGAAAGGGGAACCATTGTTTAGCAACAAGCATATAGATAAACATGCCAATGGTAAACAAACTTCTTATAAACTGATAAGACAACCAATCCAAAATGCTAGGTAATGCACATTAATGGACAGCCTCAGTGCAACATGTTCAAGGATCACCAGATTCATCAAACACCCAAGTACAGGATATAATGAAGGGGGCTTACTTTATCACAGGCACCATTTTCTCCCAGAAGCTCATGAGTAGGGTGTGTTTCACCCCCTTTATTCTTCGATATATCATTCGTTACTGTTGGTAACTTGACAAAGATCACCTTTCTCTTTCTCCGTATCATTCTGTGAGATGATGACATTTTCTTTCCTAGTTCTAAAATGTGTCCAGCACTTACACATAAAGGTGCATTAAGATGACCATCGGAAACTATTATATCAGACAGTACTTGTTTGTCCACTGTTTCTTCATTACTCTTTGGTACTGATTCATTTTGAGGTGTTGAATCGTCAGCTAATATGGCATCTAGTTGCTGCAGCTCTTTCCTTGACTTTTTTGGTAGGAGGAGATCCCGGATCATGACTCTGTTCATCACCACTGGACACCGCATCAATGGGTCTGGTTGGAGATAGCATTTTCTTTCCTAGTTCTAAAATGTCTCCAGCACTTACACATAAAGGTGTATTAAGATGACCATCAGAAACCATTATCTCAGACAGTACTTGTTTGTCCACTGTTTCTTCATTACTCTTTGGTACTGATTCATTTTGAGGTGTTGAATTGTCAGCTGATATGGCATCTAGTTGCTGCAGCTCTTTCGTTGACTTTTTGGTACTAGGAGATCCTGGATCATGACTTTGTTCATCACCACTTGACGCCGCATCAATGGGTCTGGTTGGAGATAGCATTTTCTTTTCCTAGTTCTGAAATGTCTCCAGCACTTACACATAAAGGTGCATTAAGATGACAATGAGAAACCATTATCTCAGACAGTACTTGTTTGTCCACGATTTCCTCATTACTCTTTGGTTCTGATTCATTTTAAGGTGTTGAATTTTCAGCTAATATGGCATCTAGTTGCTGCCACTTTTTGGTAGTAGGAGATCCTGGATCATGACTCTGTTCATCACCACTGGACGCCACATCAATGGGTCTGCTTGGACCTTTTGCATGCAAGGACCACGGCTTCAGGTTAGGCTGTCTCTGTACAAGTAAATAAACACTCTAAATATGTCAGCCAAGTAGACGATACCATGTTATATAGGAGTACCCCTTTGTTTCAAATTATAAGTCATTTTAACCTTTTTGGTACATCCATTTTGTTATGCATCTATATATAATAATATGTCTAGATACATAGCAAAATGGATGAATCAAAAAAGTTAAAGCAACTTATAATTTGGAATGGAGGGAGTAGCTATGTTCAAAAGCGAAAAGGGAACCATTGTTTAGCAATTGGTATATAGATAAGACATGCCAATGGTAAACAAACTTCTTATAAACTGACAAGACAGCCAATCCAAAATGCTAAGCAATGCACATTAATGGACAACCTCAGTGCAACATGTTCAAGGATCCCCAGATTCATCAAACACGAGGTTGATTCGAATGAGTTGTACCTATGTCAAATTTCAAATCAATTCATGCGTGCAGATGGACTAATAATGCATCACACGGCTTGAGAACAGCAAACAAGCTGAAATAAATCTTACTTGCTGTATCAACTTAGCAGTCACAAGCGTCCATTGTTTGCCATCCCAGTTGTACTGCGGCCTGACCTTGTCGGTCACCAGCAGCTTAGCTTCCTTGCCATGGATACTGACCTCAAACACACCCTCCCCGACGACCCTGCGCACCACTGCCGGCGACCACGCCCCGTCGCAGTACGCCTCCACTGCGGCACCAGGCCCGAGCTGGAACATCTCTCGCGGCAAACGTTACACGGCCGGCCTAATGAAGTTCCAATGCAAGAGCTCCGTGGCAGCCTTCGTCGCGCCGCCGTCCACCTCTAGGTCGTCGTCGTACTCCACCACGTAGCTGAGGTCGTTGACCGGTGAGGCAGGGACCACCATCGCCACTGTCGCGGAGACCCACCTTATTCCCCTCCTCGACACCTCGACCTTGTCCCCGACCTCGCAGACCCAAGCGGGCGCCTGAGCCTGATTCATCGCGGCCAGTGACGGGCGACCCAGTTGCCGTCGACGTAGACGCGGCGGGGGCGGACGAGGCCGGGCGGGAACTCGATGGCGTTGCGGGTGACGGGGAGCGCCACGGTGACGGCGGAAGGGGAGGCGGACACGATGATGCCGGCGCGCCAAGCGTTGTTGAGGAACGCCTCGACCGCGTCGTTGAGGAGGAACTGCGGTGGGGATGCCGGAGGCGGGGGCCGCGGGCGGACGCGGCTGCGAGCGGGACGCTTCCGGCCCCGGCCTTCCTCCAGGTGGGCATAGGCCACCTCGTACCGGTCCGGCGCGCAGTGGGTGCCGCGGCCGCGGGCGGGCACGAACCTTACGACGGTGGCCTCGCGCAAGTGGCCGTGGAATTCGTCGTCGACGAGGACTTCTACCTCTGCGCCGAGGGGGCGAACGGGGCCCTCACGGGGCCCAGCGGCGGCGGCGGCGGAGGCGTGCGTCCGGTGGCGACGGCGGCGGGAGGCGGCAGCGGCCATTGGGATGGGGAATCAGAACTGCAAGTGGGAGGCAGTGGAGTGTGCCATTAACCAGGATATTTATGATTGTTTTCAAAATAAAAATAGAACTCTCAAATCTTGAAGGATTGTTTTTAACATATGTGTTATATAATTTTGTAAAATAGCAAAACTTGCTATCTCTAAAATCTTGATGGCCATATATAGCCCTTTATAGTCATTTGCTACTCAGCTTGTAAAATAGTAAGGTTGTTGTCGACCTCTTATTTTTCTAAAAATCTTTTCTATTTTACAAAATGGCTAAGCAATCAAATTTGATTATTAAGTTTATTGATCTAGAAAAGTTGAGCTCACAAACGCCATCTATTTTTCTTCATGTTTTAGATCGTGCTCTATGAAATTTAGCGGCAGCTTTTTACGGACTCTATTGCCGCTTATAGCGACGCTTATAGCACACTATTTGCGTAACGTCCAAAGATGCGCTCATGCTATACGGCACTATTTGTTTTAAATAACGTAAAATCAGGACAAGTATATAATTGTAATTTGATAAGTGATAATTTGATAAGTGATAATGATAACCATATAATAAAATTCTCATCCTCAAAGGAAACATGATGTGCACATGCCATCATTAACTCAGGTTACACCAGACAAATGTACGAAGGACCAGTTACACGTAATCGTGCCAAGTTACTTCAACAAGAGGTGCATGCTTTCCTCTCTCGATTACACTCTAACATTGATGAGGATTTTATACTACCTAAATCGAGTACTCTGCTCTTACTTAGGTTTACACAAGAGGCTACACCATTGGGCATCATGAAGGACGCCGGAGATCACGCCAAAGATACGAAGATTGCTGCCCAGAAACCCGACCAGTTCAGCGGAGGCAAAAACGGACCAGTTTTGGTGTCGAAACGGACCAGTCAAGAAACATTCATAACTTTTGATTCCCAAAAGCTATGAATGTGAATGACCACTTGATGGATAGCTTTTGAAGTCTATTTTCCAATGCTGCCAGCCCCTACTAGAGTGGACATTTCATCATGGCGCATGCACGACCAGTTTTATTGTCGACTGGTCGAAGGTCGATACCGCATGAAGTCTAAATGTTCATGTAAAACTGTACCATTCTACAATAAAACATGGTGCGTGACATACATGGTTGGAAAGACGATCAAGTTAGCTTTCTAACGCATCCAACGGTTCGTCATTTCAACTTCTGAGCAAAGAGTTATCATCAAAACATTGAAGACTGCTCTGGAGGCCAAGAGTCACGCGGAAACTGAAGACCACTTCGAGAATGCATTAGCCAGTTGGCCTTCCACCTTCCAACGTGGCTCCTTCAGTTCACACCCACCTTAGAGACTTCTTTCTTGATAAATACTCCCCTTTGTGTAAGCTAGGAACAGATTTTGATGAATTGAGATTAATCCAAGTGATTTTCGTACCCGAGCCGCCGAAAGTGTCTTACTCAACCCTTGTTCTTTCTTGTTCTTCTTGGACTTGTGGAGAGATTCCTCTGGGATCCACTAATTCGTGCTTTTGCGAAGTTTCAAGATGGCTGCCTCGCCTTGTGTGGATTAGCTCCGGTTGTGGTCTTCGCGGTTTCGGTGCCTCTCTCCCCGTCGCTGGTCGCATCCAACCTTGGCCAGGTATAAAGCTACTTACCCGCTGTTCCACAGCAAGTTATCTCTGCTACCTTCATCCACAAAGTTATCCCCACTGCCTCGAATCCAAATTATCTTGTTTTTCGACCTACCGCCGTGAAGATCGGGCCATCCTTTGTACCGATATCATTTCGGTAGCTATCATTTGGTATTTGAGCTATTGTTGTCACGGTAGGTCTTTTTACCATCCCCATATTTATCCTTATTTGATTTGCTACATATATTTGTTCATATCCTATAGTCCAAAGCCAAAAAAAAAAAAAATACCTATAGCCTTTGTCGGTATCGCTACCTTGTGTTCTTGTGTTCTTCAAGTTGCTAGTCTCCACTGTTTATTATATATCTTTTGTTATCATCACCCTTGTTAGTGTTATAAAAAAAGATTAAAAAAAAAAAGTTATAGAAGAGCAAAAAAAAATTGAAGGAAGAAGTGTGTTGCTGAAATTTTCAGTTTGCATCTTGAAGTTGGTGGTGATCTTGTTTGCTGCAACTTTATATCTTTTGAGCACATCAATTTACTTGATTGACAGTACTGCAGCCCCTCCTTGTTAGCCACCTATAGCTCCACTTCAAATCTGAAACCGGGACATTCGAATCGTAATCCTTACGACCTCAGTACCACCTCCGTTGAAGCTGCCAACACTAGCACAACACAGTCCTTGAGGACAGGCGGAACTTGGGTAAGTAAGAGGTGAGATTGAGTATTTCCACAAATATTTTCCATTCCACTTTTTTTCTTGTTGCCCTATCAACATGGCAGGATCAGATGAAAGTGTTCATGGCGAGCACCATGGAGAAGAAGATTGCCCCGCTTTCTCAAGCTGAGATGCGTCGCATGGCGGATTCCCTTCTAGAAGCAATGGGGAGGATGTTTGATACTCGCCTTCCGAAAGTGAGAGGACGTGGGCCACGCGGGATCGAGAAGAGCATCGCCGGGAGGAGTCCGATGATGAGAATTCTGGTTTCGCCATGGATTCGACGCTTTGGTGGAGGCCGAGGAGGACATGGTGGTGGTCGTCGTGCTGATTTCGATAATCAGCATGGTGGCCGACATGCTGATTTCTATAATCAGCGTGGTGGACGTCGAGCACCCGAACGCCACGTGAGATTTGAAGATGAAGAGTTTGAAGGTCATAATTATGAGGAAGGGTCTGAAGATGATGAAAATCCTTTTGCACGTGGTGGAAGATTTGAACGGCGTCGTCATCGGGCGTGCTGATTTTGAAGAGAGGGGATTTCAGCATGGTCGCCGCCATTATGATGACCCCGATAACATTGCTCAGATCAAGTTGAGCATTCCAAAGTTTACTGGGAAGGAGAATGCCGATGAATATCTTGAATGGGCTGAGCAGTGTGATCAAATTTTCAAAGTTCATAATCTTTTAGATCAGCGCCGTGTCAATCTTGCTTCGGTTGAGTTCTCTGGATATGCTCTCACTTGGTGGAATCAGGTGCAAGAGAATCAGCTTGATTTGGGTTTTGGATATATTAATACTTGGGAAGATATGAAGCGAGTAATGAAGAGGCGTTTTGTTCCTCAAAGCTATGAACGTGACCTCACAAATCGTTTGCAAACCTTGAAGCAAGGAAAGAAAACGGTTGATGAATACTTTAAGGAGATGGAGTTGCTGCTAGTTCGGACTGGAACTAGAGAAAGCATGGAGTCAAAAATGGCAAGATTTTTAGGAGGTCTTAATGAAGAAATCTCAGGTTTTGTTGAGATGTTTCCATATCGCACCTTGCAGGACCTTGTTGATCAAGCTATCCGTACATGAGAGGAAAATTCAGCAAGAGTCGCGTGGAAAATCTTATGGGAACCATTCCATTGCTGCCCCATGGCGCAAAACAAAGCATTCCAAAGACTTCTTTCGGTGGGGACGATCATATGGTGCTGCCACTAAGTCCTCCCCCATCGATTGGTACATCAAAGGCGGCTGCTTCTACAGCGTCATCCCCCCGCAAATCAGCAGAAAACTGTTGCCAATTCAGCAGCCCCAACCATTGCTTCCGATGCTACTTCTTCTTCTCGGAGTAGAGAAATTGTGTGTCACAAGTGCCACGGGCATGGACATATTGCTTCTCAATGTCCAAGTAGGAGGACTATGATTGTGAATGAGAAAGGTGAATGGGAATCTGAGAGTGAACAAGAAGATGAAGGCCCAAAGTTCGATGAAGAAATTGAAGAAGTAGAGAGTGAAATTCAGCCTGACGATGGAGAACATAATTGTTTCATTTCTCTTCGTGTGCTTAGTGTGACTGCTGCAAAGGAAGAGGGTGGGCAGCGACACAATCTTTTCCACACCGCAGGCATGATCAAAGACAAGCTATGTCGTATCATTGTTGATAATGGCAGCCGCAACAATATTGCTAGTCAAGAATTGGTGGACAGATTGGGATTGAAACCAAGGCGACATCCTAGTCCATACAAGATGCAATGGCTTAATGATTGTGGTGCACTGCGTGTAAGCCAAGTGGTGAATGTCCCTTTCTCTATTGGAAAGTATAACGATCATGTGGAGTGTGATGTGGTACCTATGCAAGCATGCCAATTGTCGCTAGGTAGGCCATGGTTATTTGATCGTGATGTTCGATTTTTGGAAGAGCTAACAAGTTGTCATTCATGTACAAAGGAGAGCGAATTTCTTTGCTTCCTTTGACACCGAGGAAATTTTGAAAGATGATATAAAGAAGAAACAGCGAGAGAGTGAGAACCACTTAAGAGTGACCCACAAAAATAGTGAGAGAGAGTGTCCACAGCCACATAAAAACCCACAAGCCTCAAAGAACCCAAAGACCGGAAAAAAGAGGGATTAGTCATGATGGCTAGGAAAGGGGATTTAAAAGAATTGAGTGAACCCAATGCCATGTTCTTTGTACTCATGTACAAGGACAATTTGTTTGTCACTAATGATTTACCCTCTACTTTGCCTAGTGCTGTTTTTGACGTGTTACGTGAATATGAAGATGTATTTCCTGAGGATGTGCCACCCGGGCTGCCACCAAAGAGAGGGATCGAACACCAAATCGACCTTGTTCCCGGTGCTCCACTTCCTAACCGTGCACCATACCGCACAAACCCCGAGGAAACAAAAAGAAATTCAGCGTCAAGTGCAAGAGCTCATCAACAAAGGTTATGTAAAGGAAAGTCTCTCACCTTGCGCCGTTCCTCGCTTTTTAGTTCCAAAGAAAGATGGCTCATGGAGAATGTGCGTTGATTGCCGAGCCATTAATAACATCACCATAAGGTATAGGCATCCCATACCTCGCCTTGATGACATGCTTGATGAACATAGTGGTGCTACCGTTTTACTAAAATTGACTTGAGAAGTGGCTATCACCAAATTCGTATGAAAGAGGGAGATGAATGGAAAACAGCTTTCAAAACCAAATTTGGGTTGTATGAATGGTTAGTAATGCCTTTTGGTTTTGACCAATGCACCTAGCACATTTATGAGATTGATGAATCACGTGCTTAGGACTTTTATTGGCAAGTTTGTTGTAGTTTACTTTGATGATATCTTGATTTACAGCAAGTCTCTTGATGAACATGTTGAACATATTAAATGTGTGCTTGCTGTTTTGAGAAAGGAATGCTTGTATGCTAACCTTGCTAAGTGCACCTTTTGCAACCGACAAGGTTGTCTTTCTTGGTTTTGTTGTTTCAGCTCATGGTGTGGAGGTGGATGAGGAAAAGATCAAAGTCGTTCGTGAGTGGAAGCCTCCACAAAATGTGAGTCAAGTACGAAGTTTCCTTGACTTGCCGGGTTTCTACCGCCGGTTTGTCAAAGATTTCCGCACCATTGCTGCCCCAATCAACGAGTTGACTAAGAAGGAAGTATCATTCAATTGGGGAGAGACACAAGAGAAGGCATTTGAAGAGTTAAAAATGAAGTTGACCACAGCCCCCACCTCCTTGCACTTCCGCATTTTGGTAAGACCTTTGAAATTGAATGTGATGCAAGTGGTATAGGAATTGGCGGCGTGCTTATGCAAGAAGGAAGACCTATTGCATACTTCAATTGAAAAGCTAAGTGGTCAACTTTGAATTATTCAGTTTATGATAAAGAATTATATGCTCTTGTGAGGAGTTTAGAAACATGGCAACACTACTTATTGCCCAAAGAATTTGTGATACATTCAGACCATGAATCTTTGAAACATCTTAAAGGTCAACTAAAAATTGAATCGAAGACATGCAAAATGGAGTGAATTCATTGAGTCTTTTCCTTACATTGTCAAGTATAAGAAAGGGAAAGATAATGTTGTAGTTGATGCTTTGTCTAGACGACATGCTTTGCTGTCCCAACTTGATGCTAAAATTCTTGGTTTGGAAAACATAAAAGATTTGTATGCTACTGATTCATTCTTTGCTGAACCATTTGCAAAATGTTGTGATGGCAAGGGCTGGGAAAAGTTTCATTTACAAGATGGATTTTTATTTCGAGCTAACAAACTTTGCATTCCAGATTGCTCTGTTCGCTCTCTTGCTTTTTGCAGAAGCTCATCTTTGGAGGACTTATGGGCCACTTTGGTGCCAAGAAAAAACTGAGCAAGTGCTAGCCGATCACTTCTTTTGGCCAAAGATGCGGCGAGATGTGGAAAGGCTAGTTCTTCGCTGCATCACATGCCACAAAGCTAAGTCACGCTTGAACCCTCATGGTTTATACACCCCTTTACCTATTCCTAGTGTTCCTTGGGAGGACATTTCTATGGACTTTGTTCTTGGTTTACCTCGAACAAAGAGGGGAGGGATTCAATCTTTGTTGTGGTTGACCGTTTTTCAGCAAGATGGCACATTTTATTCCCTGCCACAAAAGCGACGATGCTTCCCACATTGCTGAATTGTTTTTCAGGGAAATTGTGCGACTACATGGAGTGCCACGTACCATTGTATCGGATCGTGACACCAAGTTCTTAAGCTACTTTTGGAAAACATTATGGGGAAAACTTGGGACAAGATTGCTATTCTCTACAACATGTCATCCACAAACAGATGGACAAACCGGTTGTGAACCGCACACTATCAACATTGCTGCGAGCTGTCCTAAAGAAGAACCCGAAATTATGGGAAGAAAGCTTGCCTCATGTGGAATTTGCATACAACAGGGCGGTACATTCGACCACTAAATTTTGTCCATTTGAGATTGTCTATGGTTTCAAACCTGCTGCTCTCATCGATCTTCTTCCTTTGCCTATGCAGGAACGTGTGAACTTTGAAGCAAGCAAGCGAGCTGAATTCGTCAAGATCCTTCATGATCAAGCAAGAGCAAACATTGAGAAGATGACTAAGTTGTACGAGAAGAGTGCTAATAAAGGTCGCAAGAAGATGTTGTTTGAGAGGGGACATGGTTTGGGTTCATCTTCGTAAGGATCGCTTCCCGAACAACGCAAGAGCAAGTTGCAGCCCCGAGGCGATGGACCATTCAAAGTGCTTCGCAAGATCAACGACAATGCATATGAAATTGATCTTCCAAGTACATATGGTGTGAGTACAAGCTTCAATGTCGCTGATCTATCTCCTTTCTTTGGATCGGAAGAGTCGAGGATGACTTCTTTTCAAGAGGGGGAGGATGATGTGCACATGCCATCATTAACTCAAGTTACACCCAAACAAATGTACGAAGGACCAGTTACACGTAATCGTGCCAAGTTACTTCAACAAGAGGTGCATGCTTTCCTCTCTCGATTACACTCTAACATTGATGAGGATTTTATACTACCTAAATCGAGTACTCTGCTCTTACTTAGGTTTACACAAGAGGCTACACCATTGGGCATCATGAAGGACGTCGGAGATCACGCCAAAGATACGAAGATTGCTGCCCAGAAACCGGACCAGTTCAGCAGGCAAAAACGGACCAGTTTTGGTGTCGAAACGGACCAGTTCAAGAAACATTCATAACTTTTGATTCCCAAAAGCTATGAATGTGAATGACCACTTGATGGACAGCTTTTGAAGTCTATTTTCCAATGGTGCCAGCCCCTCCAATGGTGCCAGCCCCTACCAGAGTGGACATTTCATCATGGCATACGACCGCTTTTAGTGTCGACCGGTCGAAGGTGAACAACCGCATGAAGTCTAAATGTTCATGTAAAACTGTACCATTCTACAATAAAACATGGTGCGTGACATACATTGTTGGAAAGACGATCAAGTTAGCTTTCTAACGCATCCAACGGTTCATCATTTCAACTTCGAGCAAAGAGTTATCATCAAAACATTGAAGACTGCTCGAGGCCAAGAGTCACGCGGAAATGTAAGACCACTTTGAGAATGCATTAGCCGCTTGGCCTTCCACCTTCCAACGTGGCTCCTTCCAGTTCACACCCACCTTAGAGACTTCTTTCTTGATAAATACTCCCCTTTGTGTAAGCTAGAACAGATTTTGATGAATTGAGATTAATCCAAGTGATTTTCGCAGCCGAGCTGCTGAGTGTCTTACTCAACCCTTGTTCTTCCTTGTTCTTCTTGGACTTGTGGAGAGATTCCTCTGGGATCCACTAATTCGTGCTTTGTGAGTTTCAAGATGGCTGCCTCGCCTTGTGTGGATTAGCTCCGTTGTGGTTCTCGCGGTCGCTTGGAGATCGAGTAAGTCTTCGGTTTCGTGCCTCTCTCCCCCGTCGCTTGGTCGCATCCAACCTTGGCCAGGTATAAAGCTACTTACCCGCTGTTCCACAACAAGTTATCTCTCGCTACCTTCATCCACAAAGTTATCCCCCTGCCTCGAATCCAAATTATCTTGTTTTTCGACCTCTTGCCGTGAAGATCGGGCCATCCTTTGTACCGATATCATTTAGGTAGCTATCAAAACAACCATGAAGGCATCAAATCAAGTACATATGCAAACAACCATAAAGTTATTGAAATCACTCAATCACTAACAATTGGGCTGGGCTGATCAATTTACCAATAGTGCCATAATAGCGCACTATGACGCAATTTGAGCTTAGTAGCGCTATAGCCCCGCTATAGCGCGCTATTTAAATCGTTGATTTTTCTTTCTATCAAAGCCACTATACGCCGGTGGTACGCGCCCCAGCTTGCGAACAATGGCCCGGAAGAAGTCGTTCTTGTGCCACCGCTAGGAGCTCCTCACCGCTGCTACAACCGAGGCCGGAGGAAGAAGAACAGAAGCCAACCCCTAACGTCATTTCTGGCTTGGTCCCCGACCTTCCCTATGCCATCATCATGCTCCGACAGCCAAGGATGCTGGGACCTTGAGGAGGGGCCGACCGGGCAGATGCGGTTGGGACCGCCGGCCGGCCTCACTAGCGCCGCGCCCACGAGCGTGAGGAGGGGGAGCACCGCGGGGCGGCGCCCTCGCACACGCCGTGAAGGCAGAGGAGTCGCCGGCAGCGCCGCCGTCCGCCCGAGGATCAGCGTGGAGGCCCGCTGTAGCCACCGGCCGGGAGGATATTCGGAAGGGGGGCGTGGCGACGGGAAGGAAGTGTGTCGGGTAGTTTCAACACGCGGCGGGTTGAGAAAGGAATGATTTAGGTAGACAAATGTAAGTAGGTAGTGTAGTCTGTTGGAGTGTGTTTTTTACTCTCGCTATCTAAATATAGGATAGGTAGGTCGTTTAATTAGTCTATTGGAGTGTGTTTTTACCTTCACAAATATAGGATAGGTAGGCCGTAGCTCAATGGTAAAGGCCATTGGTTGGGGGCTCCCACCCGTGGTTCAAATCCCGAAAGTGCGACACTTTATCCCTGGATTTATTTCAGGATTTTCCGGTACTATGCATTAAGTGGTAGGCGACGCCCCCATCGATAGCGAGGCGCTAGTGGTGACTTTGAACTTCAAGATTTGGCGGCTCAGTCCCTTCAAGGTGCTCATAGGAGTAGGGTTTGCGACGCGTGTATTCATATAGGGTGAGTGTGCGGCGTGTTGAGCGCCTGCGTCAGATCGTAATTAAAAAAAGAAGATGCTCTTAGCATAGAGCTCACGTGAGGGGACGAGCGCGTGGTGGTGACGGCGCTCTGTTACAGAAAGAGAAAAAAAAAAAAGGGCGGCTAAGAAACGGACCCAGGCAAGATAATGGTCATTTCACTTGTCTTTTTTTTTTTTTCGAAAGATTTCACTTGTCTATTTGATATCGTTAGATGGAGAAGTGGGCATAATGTCGGTCGAGGAGCTGGGAGAGTTTTTTTGGGAGCAAGGATGGAGGGCGTGGCGGGTTTGTTGGAGAGTTTTTTTTTGGGAGCAAGGATAGGGTTGCATGGTTCCACGCAACAAACCCGCCACGCCCTCCATCCTTTTTTTTTTTTAGAATTACACAAGACAACGCAGATGCTTACAACACGCACGCACACTCACCCCTATGAACACACGCACGCAAACCCTACCCCTATGAGCACCTCCGAAGGACCGGGTAGCCGGCAGATTCGAGATTCTCGAAGTCACCATAGGCCTCGTCGCCGACGGAACGCCGCTACCACTTAATGCATAACGCCGTAAATCCCGGGAAAATCCCAAGAAAAGTGCGCGAGCACCAGGGATTTGAACCCTGGTGGGTAGCGCCCCACCTGACCGCCCTACCATTGGACTACAAGCCAATTCGCACGCCCTCCATCCTGTTAGTCCCTGAAAAACTTCTCCAACAAACCCGCCACGCCCTCCATCCTTGCTCGGGACCCAAATGAGGTATTCGACTATACTATTTCTGGGCCGGATCGAGTGAAACCAACCACCAGGATCCAACTCAAGGGTAGCGCGCTTTGTTCCGGGCCGTAGAGGGTGCAAAATGGTCAAACCTAGTCAGTTTTTCTCCCAGGCCTGACTAAACCGAAAAACATTTCGACCCTGGACTGGGCTCTGGAACGAGCTAAACCCAGAAACGAACGAGGCCTAAACGTTCCCTTGATCTTTGGGCAAGCAATATCTGCACATTTCCCCTCCAAAAAAAAAAAAAAACATCTGCACATTTTTTTTTTTGATTAAACCATATCTGTATTACTGGATAAGGAAACCAAGTACATACGCTGCATAAAAACAGATACAGCAGAAAAGGATACATGGGCAACTGCCCCAACCAACTTACACAAAAGCCCCCGAGAAAATCGAAAATTCCACTAAAGTCCCCTCGACCTTGTGCTTGCCAAGCTTGCCGAAGCTTTCTTCGCCCGCCGCCGACGCCGCCGCCGCCCGCCGCCGAGGAAGAAGAAGCCTCGCCACCCCAGATCTTGAGGAGCCCAATCGCACGACGAAGCTTTGAGAAGCCGCAATAGCCACCCAATCCAAGACCAGATGAAATCGCCGTGGGAAGAACATCGGCCGGATACACCCGGGCGCCCGCTAGATCCCGAACCGGCTCGCGCTGGACGACCGCCGCCCGAAATTCGAGCTCGATCCGCACTACAACAAGCCGCAACTCCCGCAGCCGCCATAGTACCTTCAACGAACGCGGCACGAGCACCGCCGTTCCGCCACCGCACGAAACGACGGGCGCCGCAAACTCCTATACACGAGCCGGTGAAAACCGCCCGACCTCCACGAAGCTCGCCGACGGCGCCGAGCGGAGCACCACCGAGACGGGACGAACTCGAGAGGACTTTATTCTTGCCGCCGCCCCGCCGCCTCACGCCGCGAAACCGAAACCTAACCCTAATACTACTAGGGAACCCACCGACCAGCAAAGGGAGCAACGGTCTCCACCACCTCGCGAAGCCCCCAAGGGCCATCGGAGGCGAGGAAGACCGCCGTCCCCCGCCGGGCGGCGACCAGAGCCCTCCCCCGCCTCTCTCAACTGTAGCTTTCCTGCTCGATTATGGTCCCCAAATCATGACTGCCATGATTAAACCTATTCAATGACATATACACTACATTTTTTTTTTACTGATCCACCGAAGCGCGCGGGCACGATGCGTCGTACTAGTTGTACACAAAATAAGTCAAAACTATCTGTAATTTGGGGCGGAAGCAGTAACAACTACTCCCTCCGTCTATATATAACTTGACGTTTGATATTCAAATAAAATCTCCAAATAAAATGTCTTGATCGGCTGCTAAGAAACTCACGACCGGCTCAGCTAAGAAAATGTTATAAAAATAGGAAGCAGATCATTCCAGCCACTCCTGACCGCTCGTTCTGCCACACGTTCATCAATTTATATTAAAAAATCGATTTATATTAAAAAAAAAGTAAAACAGACGCTCTCGATGGTTCCAGTACTCCCAGTACCGCTGATGGGTTTGGATGGATGGGACATGCATGTCACATCGCACAATCGTGAAAGCACGCGTTCGCTTTGTTAGTGGTAAATATTATCCTATCGGTCGGACGGAGAGGCTCGCGCCGCTCTGTAGCGGGGGCGACGCTGGCGATCGAACCCTAGCCGCCGCCCCCCCACCTAAATCGCTCCCCCTCCGCCGCGGCGCCGCTCGAGCGGGTCGCCCCGTGCTCGCGTGGCCCGTGAGGATGGCGGCGGCGTTGCCTCCCCCTCCTTCTCCGACGGGCGGCGCCGACCGCCATGGCGACGGAGGGAGCTCGCGCTGGCGCCCTCCGCGGGCGTGGAGGCTGCCGTCGCCGATCGCGGCGCTCCGGCCGGATCCGGGCCGGCGAGCGGGGCGCGCGACAGTGCGGCGGGTTGGGCGGCGTGATGGTGGCCTTGCCGGGCGGCGGCGACGGCGACCATGGCTACTTCGCCGGTTCGGGCGGCAGCTCAGGGCCGGTTCCGCCTTCTTCGGGCCGGAGCCGCCGGTGCGGCCTTCCCCAACGGTGGCGATGAGGCTTCTTCGGGCGGCGCCATGGTGGCGCGCCGGCCGGCGTTGGCGTGGCGGTGGGTGCCGTGGTGGTGCTATCGGGCGCCTGCCGGGCCCGGTGGTGGTCCTTCTTCTCCGTCGGGCTTCTGCCGGGCAGAGGGTGGTGCTTGTGGGGGCGCAGGGGCAGTGCGTGGGGTTCCCCTCCCCTCTCGCTCATCCCCTCCTCCTTGGCGGTGGCCGCCAGGCGGCGGTGGTCGGGTTCAGCCGGGCGCTGGGGGAGCGGTCCCGTCTATGCCATCTTCCTCTCTGACCTCGACCTTTCTGCGCGCGGCGGGCGACCATTGTTTGGAAGGAGGCTTGGCGTCTTTGGTTTCTCGGTCCGGGCCCCGCCCGGTGCCGTTCCTCCCGGCAGGGCGGTGCCCAATCGATGCTTGGCCGTGCCGGTGGCGGCGGCTACGGCCCGGGCTGGCGGTTGGTGGACGACGTGGAGGCGGTTATCGGTGTTCGCAGTGGTCTAGCGGGTGCCGACGCAGCCTTTGCGGCTGCTCGCATGGCCGGCGGCGTCTACCCCGGTATGGCTCCTTCGGATGGCGGGCGGCGACGCCTTAGTGTCCGGGCGGGGACCCGACTTCCCGACCGGTGTCCGTGCCGGAGGTTCTTTGGGCTTAAAGTTTGCGACGGACGACACCCGTGGGTGTCGTTTTCGTTGAGGGCGCCGTGCCCCCGGTGCTTTCCACGGGTGAAAACCTTGGTCCTGTTGGACTAACGACGGGCGCCGGGCGTCGTAACCTCCTTGAGGCGTCGTTGTGGACTTTTGACTCGGGCGGGCTGCCTTGGGCAGTGCTAGTTCGTCGCTTCCGCCTTGTTCGGGTTGGTGCCCGCGGTGGTGTAGTTGTTCCTTTGCTTTTAGTTGCTTTGTTTTTTAGGTTTTGTTCCTAGCTTTTAGTAGCTTGTTTCAGTCAGTGGTGAGGCTCATAGTGGTTTTCAAGTGGAGGCTCGTGTCGACGACCCAATCCGACCGAAGTTCCATTGGTTAGTGCCTAGTGTCGATGTCCCAATCCGACCTAGCGTGGAGCTGAGTTGAGTTGAGTTGAGTTGGCGCCTTGTGGCGCGAGTTGAGTTGATTTGGTACCTAGATGTGCAGTGGGGAGTAGGGTACCCTCCACACTTGTATTAGGTTTTCGCCCGTTTCCACTTCAAAACTGGGCGGGCGCTTGCCTTCTTTTTTCTTTTATTCGCCTAATAGAAATCGCGCAAAGCTTTTGCCGCCCTTTCTAAAAAAAAAATATTATCCTATCATGGCGTGACTAAGCTCAAAAAGAATCGTCTCGTAATGTACATCTAAAACTGTGTAATTAGTTTATCTTTTTACCTACATTTCATACTCGATACATGTGCCGGCATTTTGATGTGACGGGGAATCTTCTTTTTGCATAGTAGAATTTGAGGAAAAATTTGGGACTCTAAACAGGGCCGATGCCCCGTTCCATCTTGTCATGCTGGCACTGATGACAGACCTCTTTACAAGGATAGTTTGGTAATTTTACCACGCTGTCACTTGACTGACTTTGCCTCCGCCCGGCCCCGGCCGTGCCGCACCTGCATCCTTCCTGGTTCTAGTATGCGAAATAATGTAGAGCGAGAGTGGTGTGTCCTGACTCCTGAGCCATTGCCCGTTGACTGACTTTGCCTTCGCCCTTGGCCATGGCCACAGCCACCTACCTCTTCTCCTCCTCCTGGTTTTAAACAATGCAGCTATACCTCTCGATCTGCCTGTCCACACTTCACAGCCAACAACAAGAACTGGACCTGGCTGGTGGCCAGCAGAGTGCGAGAAAGAGGGAAGAGAACACCATGAGAACACCATTGCTCTGGTTCGTGTGAGACGAGGATCTAGCAAGCATGCGGCTACTCGGTGGAAGTGGAACCACCACCATCAAGGGTACGTACAGCCCTCAAGACTCCTTTTCCATCTATAATACTTCAAGCGTTTGGTTTGGTTTTCTCCTCTTAGGGAGTTGTTCTTTACAAAAGCATTTTGTTGGTATGCACAGCCCCCGTGCCTTAAGGTCCCTTTTCTTCGATTAGGATGTGGTTGCCACGCATAGTTGTAAGAAGTAGCTGTTGCGGTTGGCTTCAATGCACATTTGCAGTTTCCACATTATTGGCTATTCTGCAACAAAAGAAATGGCTTTTCCTTTTTGCAAGTCCTGAATCTAAGAATCTGTCCCAACAAGTTCTTCACAAGAGACCTTACTACGGTGTCAGTACCTATGTAAAAACTACAAATATATTATATTAGTACTTGGTGTACTAGCTAGCTAGCTTTCACAGTAATAGCCGTGCCAATATAATCCCCCACAAACATGTTACCCACATATTTGCTACTCCTTCCGTTCTAAATTATAGTTCACTTTTTTTTAATACATTGATTTTGCTATGCACCTAGTTCTATACTATGTCTATAACTAGGTGCATAGAAAAATCAATGTATTTAGAAAAGACAAAGTGAACTACAATTTGGAACGGAAGGAGTAGTATATAATCTATATATCATCCTACTGGGTTAGGGTAACTAGCTAATAATAACCTATTGTCTTTTTCTCTATGACACCAGATGCCACTGTGAATGGAATCGGCTACAAGACCCAATCAACAATGTCAAGCTTACTTGAAATATGGAATCAGTGGGAGATTCAACTGATGGTACTCACAAGTTTTGTGCTGCAGCTCTTTCTGTTGGTCACTGGAAGCCTCAGGCGCCGAAACATCAGCGGTCCCCTTAGGGTTTCAGTATGGCTGGCTTACGTTGGAGCAGATTTGGTTGCGGTTTATGCCCTTGGTCTGTTTTCCCAGTATGAGGAGAAATACATTTTGGGAAGGCACTCGTTTAGGGACACATCTCCTTTCCTTTGGGTGCCTTTTCTCCTAGTGCACCTGGGTGGCCAAGATTCCATAACCGCATTTTCCATCGAGGATAACAACTTATGGCTGAGACACCTGCTGAATCTTGGAATACAGGGGACTCTAGCTTTGTACGTCTTCTGGAAATCAATACACAGAATGAATTTGCAGGTGCTATTACCTGCACCATTCATATTTGTTTCTGGAATTATAAAGTATGGGAGAGAACATGGGCGCTGAGGACTGCGAGCCGAGATGGCCTTGGGAAATCAAGTTTGAAGCGCAAGGAACAACAGCCGCCCCAGGGACAAATCCATGCGAATGGTTGCGGACGTTGTATTTCTAGCAGGGTGAGGGCATCGTACGCTCTTCGGACAGTGCATCATGCTCAAGGATTGTTTGTTGGGCGAACCATGCTTCAGTTGGGAAATGGAGCTAAAGCACACTTTGAGAAGTACTTCAAGCAGACAGACGGGGTAGAAGCAGAAGAGAAGGTCAAGATCATAGAGATGGAGCTTCGCATGATGTTCGATCTCTTGTATAGTAAGGCCATGGTGCTGCAGAGAAAAACCGGACGCATGTTTCGATGTGCTGCCCAGGTCTCCATGGTAGTTGCTTTTGTGCTCTTCGTAGTGCAAGACCACAAGCACAGCAGCAGGGTTGATACTGCCATCACCTATGCCTTATTCGTTGGGGCCATCCTCATGGAAGCCTGTTCTGTTGCTACGGTGGTAGCATCGCCATGGACATGGGCGCATTTGGATGAAGGTACTAGTCCCTTTCTTGGATGGCTTTACAGCAGCAGCAGCAAAGCTTTCTCTCTGGTGATGAAGGCTATCGCCCGATGCGAAAAAATGCTGTGGCCGTCAAGTTATTCAATAGGGCAGGAAAATTATATAGACTTTGGCATGTCTCTTTCCCCTACACAAAGAATAATCTTTAAGGTGATGAATGCCCTTGGTTTGGGGAGGCAATACTACCGATGGAACCTGAAGCGTATTGAGGCCCAGGGCATCGTCAAGTATGTTGTGACATGGTTTGACTCCGATATCAGTTCGTCGGTGGAGGACGAGGACTGCTTCATCAGCCGACGGAGATTGAACTACACACTCTGTCTACCCTTTGAGCACGCCCTTTACCGTCTACAAATATACACAGACTTGCACATCAGCAGGTACTTTGACGTTTCTGGAAGATCAACAAGCCATGCAGCTGATGTGATAGATGTGAAGGAAGACTGTGAGAAGCTATCAAACTACATGTCCTACCTCAGAGGGGTGTATTCTTCCATGCTGCCGATGAGCAGTGTAGTAAGAGATGGATCTTTTAAACCGGGACATTACGCGTCAGAACGGCTACATGTCCTGCAATCGCATGCAGATCAAGTGTTCATTCGTGACGAGCCAGATTCGGCCAGTCCTTTCGAACCACTACCTGAAGGAAGAAACGACGACTCGGATCTGAAGGGATCACTGGAGGAGATTAGGGAGATGTGGATGAGGCTTCTCGTCTATGCGGCCGGCAAGTGCAGCGCCGAGCTACACGCGAGGCAACTTGGCAATGGTGGTGAGCTCCTCACCTTTGTGTGGTTACTCATGCTGCATCATGGCCTTGGCAATGCAGCAACGGAGATGAACCTCCTGGCCTCACCCAAGCTGGGGTCAGTAGTGGCAACTGAAGGAAGTAACTTTGGACCAAGGCCAGAAGATCCACGTTACGCCTTCGACTTCCACGACAGTCAGAGACAGATGGGGACAGAGGAGCTGCGGCTCGCACGCATGATGCATGACAGTTCTCTTAGGCAACAATTTCTGTCGGGCGACGAAACAGAGGAGAACCATCATGGAGCGTCCGAGCCGGGCGGGGCACCACCAGAGCAAATTGAAACCGGAGCATCCGGCGGCGACGGCGAGGCGACACCCTCGTCGTCGTCTGATCTGAAATAATACTGTCGAGCGAGTTGTGCTGAAGCATGGTGCAAAATGATGAAGGCTTAGGACACAAGCGGTGCAGTTTCTGTCACTCGATCGGAATGCATCGCAAGCATTGCACTACAACTGCAGTTGCACCTGATCGACGATGATATGCAATCCATATATATGTACTTATAGTTTTCATGCTTATTTCAATAATCAGCTAATCGTGCACTAGTATTTGTATTGTCCAAGAAACACTAGCTACTACCTACTGGATCATCAGACTCTGTCTTATATATGTCTATATGTTAGATTCTACTGCGTTGTAAAGCATGTTTATTTAAGGTTCTAATTGATATGTATTGTATTGGGTTCACAGTTTCTTCTATTCGGTTTGTTACATATGTTATTGGGAGTGGGTACACAGCCTATTATCGTTCACTTCGAAATTTACTGAGTTCCATGTCAACTCTTGTTTTTATTTATACTAGCAAATTTGTCTGTTCTTGACAACAGAAAATGGCCAGAGGAGGTTACATTGAACATGCATGTGAGATTGTCTATATATATAGCTTGCTACATGTACGTCGTACATAGTTTTGACTCTTGGTCTGGTTGGAAGTTGCGACTTGTGCAAAACTCTCCGGTGGCGCCATGTAGCCTTAGCGCTTGAGGAAAGTTCCGAGCGTTGCCATTTCTGCTTTTTGTCAGAAGCTCCGACTGTCCCTATCTGAATCCAGTTACCAAATCAATCCAGACTCAGTCTCTTCCCTAAACGCTAAGCTCCTCTAGCCCCATGGGAAAAATGTACGGGCCTATTTGGTTGGCCGCCACGGTTTGCCACGTATACACGTACTTAATGTTTCGGCAGGTGTTCGGTTCATGGTTAAAGCGAGGCTCGCCACACTAATC
The DNA here is from genome assembly GCA_015847255.1 of Hyparrhenia diplandra. Classification (NCBI taxonomy): domain Eukaryota; kingdom Viridiplantae; phylum Streptophyta; class Magnoliopsida; order Poales; family Poaceae; genus Hyparrhenia; species Hyparrhenia diplandra. The sequence goes on from JADLZK010002112.1 coordinate 189,807, forward strand.
CAAGCATCTGTTCATAGACATCGCAAATATTTGTGATAGCCATCCAAATATACGAGCCACATAAATCTTAATTGCCACACCTTAGTGATCAACCAAACAGTCAAATTTGCCACAGAATGTGGCAAGCCACAAGTATATATGACAAACACTTAAGTTTAGGCATGCATGGCAAACTGTGGGCAGTTTCCTACTGGGATAATATACCACCCCGGCCCGTCTATGCATATCACAGGATCATGGTCAATTTAGGTGAAACACACACGATAAACCAAAAACTATGCTCTCCCCCTAACTTTCACTTTTCAAATCCTTTTTATTCAGTGTATCTCTCAACGTGTTTATTGGCTGTTGTAGACCCTAAAACAACTTCATTGTGCCCACATCCCTGAGAGAGGTCGTTCTGGATGATGTATACAAACTTTTTAGCGTGAAGAACATGCTTCAAAACTAGGTGGCCATCCTGCTAGTTTGCCTTGCTGCATTTGGGTGTTGTAGCTAGTGGGTATGGCCATCTTCTGCTCTGCGCTATGCCATAATGTTGTTTATTTTTTACTATACCCTCAAAACCACTGATGTTTCCTTGCTTTACTTATCATTATAGTTCTAAGAAGACCAACACATTGCCAGATAAGCCATCACCTGCTACGTACTGCTCCTGCAACAAAACAACCATCTACCAATTTACCTGCAACCAGGTAAAATTCATAAAAATAAGTTGACAATAATCTCTTGCAAACAACTGCATTGTTTTAATGCCTGATTGTTTTTTTTTTCACATTTCAGCATCAAGGTTGGCTGCCTTACAAAAGCTTCCCCAACATTTTCGGAAGTCTCTCCAAAACAAAAAGTGTTCGTGATGCTGCGTTTTCTTGTATCATGTTTTCTTGATTTTTGTTTATTCTGGTACGGAACATGACACATGAGTGGATGGAAATGTCAGACTCAAAGTTATATCAACAATTCTTGTGCAGCTCTATGTTGGCCAATGCACCAATGACTTGGACAAGCTTGCGCTCATCATTATGCCTGTTGTACCAAATGCACCCATGACTTGTCTCAGCATCCTGAACAAAGTTAAAGCAACTAATAAGGCTAATAGCAGTTTCCAGTCATGCATGAGCATTTTCATTTAGGACATATATCACTCTCCCACTGCTATGCTTATATAGATGTACATATGGTTTTCACATGGCTCTCCTCTGTTGTAAGACCAAACTGCATATTTTTGTGCACAAAACAATCGGTGATATATAAGACTTACATAAAGAAGAGCATCCTATGTTCTATTTTGAAATTTTTATCTTAGATTCAATAAGGGAAAGTCTGAAACATTTTTTTGTTTGCCGTCCTTGTAATTTGAATCGGTAATAGTGTTTTGGGCGCTTGCATGCCCAAATTTGAATTGCTCACTGTAATCTGAATTGTAGGCCCTACCTGGCAGTGGGAGAGAAGGATGATTCGGCCCCACCTGCCAGTGGGACAGGAGGCCCCATAAACCAAGCAACGGCTTCCCCTTTCTTTCCCCTCCCTTCAAAACCCCCTCCTCCTGCCTGCCGACCTCCTCCTCCCGCCGACCAACAATCCAAGAACGCCGCCACCCACGGTCCAAGAAACCCACCACGAGCGACACCTCTTCGTCGCCGACAACCTTTTCCAAGAACCGGCCTCCGCGACACCGGCACTCGTCTCTTCGCCGACAACCTTCTCCAAGAACCGGCTGCGGCGACACTGCCCGTCATCCCCGCCTCCGCGACATCGCACCCGTCATCCCGCGCTCCGCGACATCGTCGGCTGCTTCCGCCCATCTCGCTCGTAGGGGCCCTTCGCCGGGGCAGTGTGGCCCCCAGCACCACCACCCCGACGGCCACCAGCGCCTTGGCAAAACGGACCGCGCACCGATGGCGAAGGCCGTGGCGCGACGGGAGTCGCCCGTCCAGCGCCTCTCGGCTGCCTGATGAGGGAGTGTCGTACCCTCCACGGGCGGGCTCGCGTCATGATGAAGGCCATCCGGGCGCTTCTAGACCCTTAGGATACTTCTACGCAATTTGGATCTTGGCACGCGCTCCGATCGTCGAGCCAGCTCCCATCGTCGTCGACCAGAAGGATTTGTGCTTGAGACGGCAGCATGGTGGGGTTTCTGCGCTCTACCGCAAGAAGCCATCTTCAGAGCCCCGACCCTGACAGCCACCTCCACCTTCTCCCACCGATGTCCTGGTGGGTACCTATAGCTTCCTTAAGCCTTTTCATGAACCAAATCTAGTTGTCATCAATGACACCTATAGCAACAGGGTACATCTAACTATGCCCATCAACTACACAAGCAACGCATAACCGACCTATGAATTTTCTGATCAAGAATGTAGTGTCAACACAAGCATCACAAGACTTCAGAACAACTATGATCTATTGGCTACATAAATGTTGTGGCAGACCTTTGTATAGTAGGAGCCGATTGTTGAAATCTATATATGTCATCCAATGATCTAATGTATTTTCTAGGCACCAATTAGAATAATATTTGGATACACCTTCTCAAACCTACCTAGGATCTAGTCTCGCACAGGAGAGAGTAAATGGAGGAGTGCAAAATCAATGGTTAGAGCCCCCTTCCATTTTCCCATTGGGTTCTATTTATGGAGTAGGTGAGAGGAAGAAGTTTTCCATCTGACCCCTTCGGTTCATAAGATTACAAGCAAGTCCTCAAATGTATTGGACGCCGAACCTTTTTTATAATGTGGGGGTAGCACAAAGTCACCCCTACCCCCAATAGTAGCCCCTTAGATACTGGGGTTCAGCCGGTACAAGACCTAGTCGCTAAAATAGAAAAGGCCTAGGAGTAGCTTTGGTAGGTGTCTTTGGAGCAGGATACATCTGGATGGCGAAGGTTGGAGTCCATAATACAATGATGATGACTCATCGATTGCAGAAGTCTAGGGCGTAGTCCCCGCTTGACCTAGCTGCTGTGAAGGCCTTCCTTTGTCGAGTGGCTATTTGTTTCCCACGTAGTCATAATAGCGAGGTCGCCGTTCCGACGGTTGTGGTCCTTAGCCATAGATAGACATGTGAGTTGCCACTGGAGGTTGATGAGGATTCATTTGTCAACGTGGTGGTTGACGACTTAGGTCCAGCTTAACTCAGCTATCGCAAAGGGTCTTCAGCTTACTGGGAGCAGCTCTCTATGGATGAAGTAGTCATAGTAGCAGAAGCAGTCGTGATCATCGGGCGTAGATAGATGCTGAGTTTCCAGACTTTCCTACCCCCAAAGGTGTCCATTCTATTGAAATTGATATAAGTCATACATTCTATAGGTTTTTAATGGAGTTTTCATGGATTGCGTTGAAGATGTGGTTTGTACTGAATATTTTGCCATTTATCTTGGAGGTCACAAAAAAGTTTCACAGTGGATTTTGTATTACAACTGATAAGCCTTTTGCTTGGAAGATCAAGGCATTTTTTTTTGTTATTTGAACGTCACAATGCAAAGAGTTCCACAACATTTATAGATCATGGATAATTCATGAATTCACAAATGCTCAACAACCTTTTGACTGTTCATAAGTTCCAACATTTGACCAAGTCGGATGATCAGGTTTAGTTCCACTTCATTCTTTGTAAGTTTCTATGAATCATACGATGTTCACTATGCAAAATCAGCTTTGAGTTGATATGTAGTATGCAATCCAATAGTTTGTGTATAAACGAATTGCATTTGTAGAAAAAATGCATACCTGAGTGAGCCAGTGCAACAAATGCTGATTACCACAAGCTTCTAGCGCAAACCAGAAAATTGTTGACAATGTAGGTTTGGGAAAATCTGATGATGTTAACGTGCTGTCTGCATGTTTCCAGTTTCCTGTAACAATCCGGATCACCATTCCCGGCAACTTTTGGTGTTGTACATATTTTGTTTAAGGTGATGCGTCTAGACAATACAAATTGAGTCTGTCTTTTGGTAATGATTTTTTTTTTGGAAATGGGAAATTTTATTAATTTCAAGAGATTACAACAAGGTGATACAATGTCTTGAAACGTTCCCAGCCTCCGCCCTTGGGCACACAGCCTTTGAAAATTTTAAATAACCACACACACTAATGACTATCAATCCTAATACTAGACCGCCACACATGCGCCTAGAAAAAACTCCTTGGCCACCCACTCCATGAATCAAGAAGCCGCTACAAGAACCTCCACGGGAAGAAGGCCGTTACAGGATAGCCCATGGAGCCAGTGCGTGATCGAGTAGAGTACCTGCAAAAAAGAAGAATGTTTTTTGCAAAACCGGTGCATTTCTATAGAGCCGGATGGACCAACACAAGGCGGCGCCAACAAGAACAAGTGATTTAACTTCTTTCGGTATTCCATTCAACCATCTCAAAAGGTTATTTATAGTTGGCTTCCTTAGACCCCAAGCCACGTGGACCATGGTCCATACCATCCTTGTAAAACGCCACTTCCTCCTTCTCCGGCGGTTCGGTGGCGGATCGGGCAGATCCAGTGGTGTAGAGGGTAGATCCGGCGGCAGCGCCTCTTTGGATCCGATGATGGAAAGCGGTATGGATAATCCTCCGCACCGATCCGCTCCGAATCCGAATTTTAAGGATGTGGAGACGCATTTTTAATATCCGTGCGGATGCGGATAATCCGAATCCGACTACATACGGTTGCGGGGTAGGATATGGTATTGGCAAAATCCGGCGGATATGGATTATCCGATAATTAAACGCGGATTATCCGACACTTATAATAGGATAACCGAATATTTAAGCAGCCCAAAAGACAACAATATTTTAATTTTTAAGTATATTGTTTGCTATATATAGAATGATATTCTTTTGATTGCTTATTTACCTATTTTTAGGTGGTAGGCATTAGGCAACGCTACAATGGAGATGGCATGGTACCGTGTGATTCTCTATTTCCTATTTACAATTTGCCTAATACGCAGTCCTACTCCTTCTCCTATACTCACGTCCACGCATAGCACAGAGCCAGTCACAAACGCACTTACAAACGCGAAGTTTTAATTAATTAAGAATATTTACTTTATAACTTTGGTTAAAAATTGTATTGCTAGTTTATGAGTTTGGTTAAAATTATTTCTCATTATAAAAAACAGCATGTAAGCATATATTATCCGACTTCTAAAAGTCCGCTTCGCTCCGACACCGGTCGAACCCGCACCATTTCCGACATCCTAAAAATCCGAACCCGCATCCGAATCCACCTAATATCCGATCCGCTCGAATCCGATTAGAAAAAGAGGATTAGGATATGGGAGAGCCATTATCCGCTCCGATCCGATCCGTTTTCATCCCTACGCTGCGCCAACAAGAACAAGTGATTTAACTTCTTTTCGTATTCCATTCAACCATCTCAAAAAGGTTATTTATAGTTGGCTTCCTTAGACCCCAAGCCCCGTGGACCATGGTCCATACCATCCTTGTAAAACGCCACTTCCTCCTTCTCCGACGGTTCGGTGGCGGATCGGGCAGATCCAAGTGGTGTAGAGGGTAGATCCGCGGGGGGCGCTACCGGATCCGGCGATGGATCGACGAGATTCGGTGGTGGTGGCGCACGGCGGTGCTCTCGGCGGCGGCGGCGGATCTAGGTCTGGGCTCACCCGGCGGGCTCGGATGGGCTCGCCGGTGGACTCATGGTTTTTAACTTTTTAATTCTTAACCGTGACGGGCGTTCCTAATGCGCCCCGCAACGGTTAATCTATTAACCGTGACACGCGATGGAGGCTGCCACACAAAATTCTTGCATTAACCGTGACCTCTTGTTCGACGGCGCCGCTGCGCCCGCCATGTGAAACCCCCCGGCGCCCGTCACCGAAAATGTTTTCGTACTAGTGTGACCCTCCCTCCACTTCACTACACACTTATGTGTCCATATCCCATTCCGCGTCCTCATATATATATTATACATATCCGAAAGTGTAACTTGACTATTTGAGGTCCTAAACGGATTTGAACTAAAAAGTGGTCAACTACAAAGTTTCATAACTTTTCGAGATCTACATTTCATATTTAGGAAGCTTTTTTCCATCCGAGGTCATTTACTTAAATTTGAATTTCAAATTTGAGACATTGAACACAACTTTTGCATGACTAGATCATTTCAAACTAAAAAGTGGTCAACTACAAAGTTTCATAACTTTTCGAGATCTACATTTCATATTTAGCAAGTTTTTCCGTCCGAGGTCGTTTACAAAATTTGAATTTCAAATTTGAGACATTTGATTTGAACACAACTTTTGCATGACTAGATCATTTCGAACTAAAAAGTGGTCAACTACAAAGTTTCATAACTTTTCGAGATCTACATTTCATATTTAGGAAGTTTTTCCGTCCGAGGTCGTTTTAAATTTGAATTTCAAATTTGAGACATTTGAACACAACTTTTGCATGACTAGATGATTTCGAACTAAAAAGTGGTCAACTACAAAGTTTCATAACTGTTCGATATCTACATTTCATATTTAGGAAGTTTTTTTCGTTTGAGGTCGTTTACGAAATTTTAATTTTTAGTGCCTCATTTTAAAAATTCGGCAACCCCTTTGTAGGGGTGCCTCAATTAGAGCCGCCCCTATTGTGGATCACAGTAGGGGCAGTTTGGTGATTGAACCGCCCACGATAATAGTAGGGGCGGCTGGTACACGAGCCGCCCCTAATGTGCCGTTAGTAGGGGCGGTTTGTTTATAGTCGAGGATTTTTCGCATACATTAGGGGCGGCTCAAAGTATGAGCCGTCCCTAATAAAAAAATGCAGACACTCTTAGTGCGTTTTTGTAGTAGTGAGCTGCCCCCGCTGGACGTGCCACCAAAGTAGGCCTTGCTAAGAGTTCCGTTGCAGGTGCGCATGCCGTATCTTCCGCAACCCCGTGTTGAGTACCTGTTTCAGAAATAATACAATGTATTATTAGCAACATTTTCATTAACTGAAACTGAGGAAAAAAAATGGGTGATACTTACAAACAATTTTTGATGGTTTTGGTGTGAAACCTCCTTTCGGTGGTGTCACCCAAATATACTTGTTTGTAGGCCCATTCAAAACAATCGGCTTCTATGGTTGACACAGTCGTTCGTTGGTTTTCAATAGGAGCACCGCGATCATGTGTTGCATCGGGGCTGGTCCCGAATTCCCAATGCCCGCCGATGGAGCGCTATTGTCAAACTGACTTGAGCTTTTCATTTTTTTGGCAGATGCTTCCGTCGCTCTCTCCTCCGTGCCGTCCTCAAAACCCCCGAGATCATCATGATCCATGGGGTCATCCTCCTCAGGAGGTGGAACCGCTGGAGGTGGAACCGTTGCCGGTAAGAAGAGCTCTGGTTCCTTTGTGAAACTGATGGGAAAACCTTGCGTACCGAAAACTAGGTCTGTGGTAAGGGGTAGACGATTGAGGTCCAACATCCCCACTCCGACTCTGATCACACCTTTCTTCCTGTACGTTAATATATCAACTTGCAAAGTCGCCCTAATAACATCCTTGAGGGCACTGGCGAGCCACGTAGAGGCCAAACTGGGCCATGGCCCCCTTGCCTCCCTCCATGATTTGTAAAGGCCACATGTCTCTGATCTGATGTTGATTGCATGCTCCTTGTTTATTCTCCTTTCTATAAATAGTATTTATGTGCTAAAAGTAGTTAATTGCATAATATTTTGTTATCAATCAAGATTTTATGGTGCTTTTTTATTGTCAAAATTGGCATGCGACTTCATTTGGGGGGAGGCAGCAGCGAATGTACTATTTTTATCCTCCCTAATGCACGTTTCCGTGTGATGTAAAACTCTTATGTTTAATGAAATTGCCATAGACCTTTTGCGTATTTCAAAAAAAAATTTAGCCCCCTATGTTTTATTTCTGGCTCCGCCACTGCGCTTGAGGGCCCAAAAATCCAGATAGTGTATATGTGTTGGTGGCACTCCTGTGATGTGAACCCAAACCTCTTCCAACACATAGGAGGGGACGATGTTCTGACTATTTTGCCATGCCGACACTGTAATTGTTACTCCATGATTCTTCAAATGAAACCCAATATCCGCCATGCGCAGGGCCTCCCACTGCCATTCTGCCCTAGTGATACGTGCGAGCTCCATCAGCACCACCTCTGCCGTAAGCCTTCCCCTTGTGACAGTCACCAGGCCCGTGGCTGTCGGCTCTGGAGTCTCTAGCTTGTAGTCAGCCGTCGGCATTCTAATAAAAGCAAGATCTTTCATTGCCGATCCATAGAAAAGTGCGCTGGTTTCGGCAGTTTCAGGATGGGGCATTTTTCGGAGATATGCGAATTTTTTTCTTGTTGCAGATGATGGAATCCAGATCCGCTTTGCAATTTTCACTAACGTGCCCACTGCATTTGCATCTGAAACAGAAAGACCTCTTCTTCTTTAACGTAGCCTGGTTCGCCGTTTGCTATGCCCCCAGCTTGCTCAGCGCCTTGGTTGCTGGATTCCCTCTGTCCACGGGGAGCAACCTGTTGGCGCGGCGCAGCCGATCGGTACGTCTGCTGTTGGGCGACAGTGCCTGGACCTCGAGGGTGCTGATGCGGCGCTATTAGGCTTGATCCCCAGGACCTCGGTTGCCCCGGCTGGCCCGAGCTTGGAACTGAAAGCCGCCCCGGGGCACGGCGTCGCCCCCTGCCGCGTCCATCACCTTGATTTGGAGCATGGCCTTTTCCTCGATCGAAGACACGCGGGTAGGGCGGCATGGGTACTGCCGGCCACCGTACGACGTCGGCGTAAGATGGCACCGATGTTCTTGTGGGCGGTGACGGCGGCGGCGTTAGGTTTCGCGATGGGAGATGATTTCCCGATGGCAGCGTGGATGGGTTTTGCGGGTTTGATCGTGATACCCTTTTTCCTGGGTCCACTTGGTATTAGATCCCAAATACACCGTCCAAAATTTTTAGCCTTTCCATGATCGTGTCCATCCTGTGAATAAGCGTCATCATCCTGTGAATTCGCTGCATCATCTATGTCCATATGATCGAAACTGTGGAAACCGAACGTACCAGATCCACGGCCGAAGCTAGAGTGAGTCGCCGTCCCTTGCGCTTTCCCACGGTCTCCCATAAGCCTGGTGAGTCGGCGTCCGGTTCTAGCAAAAGGAGTCGTTGTTCATGATCCCTTCCTGCCGGACGGTGAACAGTCCCACCACATCGGCAACCTGCGAGCACAGAAACGGTGATCCGGTGAGATTACGCCGTCCCGACAAACCTGGCGACGGTGATCGTGCCCTGGCGACGGTGATCGTGCTGTTCCAACATAGTCACCGTCGACGCGTGAGACCGGCGAGGACAGCGCGTCGCCTTCCGTCGTTGTCCGCGAGAAGCCCTCGAGTGTGGAAACGCAGATCGAGGATCTTGTAGTGGCCGGCGAGGGCGGAACCTCGGCGAGCGGAAACGGCGAGGTTCTGCGACGCTGTCGGCAAGATGCCGACGGTCACCGACGAAAGCCGAATCGCGAGTGCAAGCAGCGTGATAAAGTGTATAACAAATTTGTCCTGTTTAGTTAGCAAATTTATATTTTATAGTGGGATCCTGTTAGTCATTTTGGTTAGCAACAAATAGAGGACACATATACATGGACAAATCCGTTCCATACCACTAAAAAAATTGCTTATGTGTCTTGATGATACATGTCATTGTGACGTGACGTTGTCGACGTCTAGGCCCTAGCAGTGTCGTTTGCCATAGAAAAAGATATGCTAGAAAAGAAAAATTACAATTCGTTTTTATGTGTTTAATTAGAGCTATGTAGATATTGTTTATATCTGTAGGTGCATGAAAACAAGTTATAGTTTGTAACTCGAAAAGGTAGAATCAAGCTAGTTTGGGTTCCTCTTCACACTAAAACATTCTTGGTTCCGTTGCTAGACTAAGAAATAAATCCAAACAGTTCATATTCATCAAAGAAGAATCTACCCATGTGTCTGATGTGTCTTTAACGTGTCTCGGCCCACACCTGATTCTTTAGCGCCGTTTCTCTTCCTCCTCAAGCCACCCGCCATTCATTGCCCCTGCCTCCGAACACTGTCCCGCTGCGGGCGCTATGGCACTAGGGTTTGCCTATCGCCTACGGTGGCCACATTATATTCTTCTCCTCCTTACTCTGGTCGGAGAACATTCTTGGTTCCGTTGCTAGACTAAGAAATAAATCCAAATAGTTCATATTCATCAAAGAAGAATCTACCCATGTGTCTGATGTGTCTTTAACGTGTCTCGGCCCACACCTCGATTCTTTAGCACCGTTTCTCTTCCTCCTCAAGCCACCCGCCATTCATTGCCCCCCGCCTCCGAACACTGTCCCCCAAGGGCGCTATGGCACTAGGGTTTGCCTATCGCCTACGGTGGCCACATTATATTCTTCTCCCTCCCTTACTGGGTCGGAGCTCTGCCGAGGACATGCTCGCCGGCAACATTGAGCTCCAAGATCTGGCATAGCACCCACACCACGACTTGGCTCGCCGCCTTCGCTACCTCCGCTAGGGACCCTAAATTGCCCGGCCGCCATCCCCCACCGCCTAGCCTACCTGTCTTCCCTCGACCGGTGTCGCCGTGAACGACATTCATTGGCTTCGCTTGCTTGTTTGTTTAGAGTCTATGACATGTAGGCCTACATGCCTTGAGTCATTGTGTGGTGGACCGATTGGTCGGTCGAGGGTGTATTAAGTGAAACTTGTCATATCGGAGAACCATTTGACAATTTGAAAAAACAGAACCGAGAACAGGGAAATCTTTCCTCGTCTTGTTATTGCGTGTGAGACCGTGTTCGTGCTCCTCACGCCTCGGGGATCGCCGGCAGCCACGGGGTGTGACAACTAGCCGCCGGAGCTGAGAAGAAAGAGGGGGGGGAGAGGTTAGGGCGGAATCCTACCACAGTGCAAGAGCTATGAAGAAGACCACGCCAAAGAGTGACGGGCACAGATCCGTGAGGAGTCCTACGCCATCGGGCATTCGATGGCCAACCACTAGTAACGAAAAATCTTTACTGCGGGCGGGCGATTTGGAGTTATTCGGACGGGTACAGCTGCCCGCCACGCACGAAAAGGCCACGGTTAATCGCGGGCCTTTGTTGGCGGGCGGCTGTGCCCGCCGCGATAACGCCATTCACACCGGGCGGCGGCATAACGTGCCCACCACGGTTAATGGTGCCGCGCGGGCGGGCGACGTTACTGCCGCCACGGGTTACACCATTAACCGCGGGCGGGCACGTTATGTTGCTCCGCCGCGCTTAATTTTTAAAAAAAATAAATGCTGCTGCACATATTGCAGTAGCAATATAAAGATACACATTCCATACAACAATATAGATCGATCCAGATGTACATATCCATAAGTAGAAAGTCGATACATTTTGAGATGCATAAGTTTCAACAAACGTAACAGAAGTCGATACATATATATCCAAAGTTCATATATCGATACATATCCATATATTACATAAGTTTCTACCTAGATTTGAACAGGAAACATGTAGTCCTGAGGCCTCAACAACGTGCTCCATTTCCTTAGGCCCTCGTACTCCGGTAGGTATGCCAACCCACCGATCGGATTAAAGAAAGGGCGCCGTTCATGAACGCACTGGTCTAGGAGGAACTTACATATATCCGCAACTGTTCGCCTGAATCTGTTTTGATCAGTTTGGTTTTGCACGGCCCGTACCAATGCTTCAGTGAACGCTTGAGCTGTCGGTAGCTGGATTTGAACTCTGCGCACGCCCTCGGTACTCATAGACATAGAAACCACATAAGTTGGAGCCAAATGGTTGCTTCAAGCACTGCGCACAATAAAAACAATGTTAGTGTACTAGTATAGAAGTTACAGAAAGTAATAGTAGTACAACAAATTAGTTTTCATATACTTAATTACCTTGAAATTTCGCTTGATTTTCATTCTATTTTGATTCCTCTCGCTTACCCTTCACGGATCTTCGATCATAGCGATCTGGGTCCTTCAAGTACTGCCTATAAGCGCTGTAAGGAAACGATTATTGTGAAGGGTGATATTCGACTCCTTATAAGCTAGTAATTGAATAAACATTTGATAACTTACAATTGGAGGCATTTTTCAAAGTGCTTGTAGCCTTCTCGGGTTTGAGTCCCCGCAGGTGAGTCGAAGACGGCTGCCCTGCCGTCCCGAGGATAGATGCGTAAACAAACCCGGTGTCCCCATACGTGCTTTTCCCGTAGTGGTAAGGCGCCATCACACAACCATTTTCTTTCACCTTCTTGAAACATGATAGTATGTATCTAGCGGCTTGCAACTTGGCTTCTTTTTCTTCCTTTTTCCATGCGGCATCTCTCTGCTCTTTCGTCAACTTAACCATGTCTTCATGGTAATCTGGCTTGCGGAAGGGAACGAGCTCCCGCTCACAAATAAGGAATGGGGAGAGGTACTAAACACCTAGGTCACACGTCACGCTTACAAAGGCCTGAGACCTGCAAGGACATGTGGTCGTGGCATAAGTACGTAGTCTTCACAAATATGAAAGGGACATGTGGAAGTCGTATTTCACTTACAGAGCAAACAAGGTTACTTGGCACAGGTCAAGGTCCTCTCGCCGTAGTAGTCTAGCCATGTCGTGGAACTCTACTTGCATCCAGTGAACGTCCGAAAGGTTGAAGTACTCCTTTGGAATAATGATTTCGCAAAAAAAGGAATAATGATTTCAAAATCATGCAACCTGCGTTTTGCGCACTCTATATACCATGCATGGAATCTTCGAGTCTCCCAAGGCTCGTCGTTGACGAGCTGGCCCTTAGTTATCATGAACTTCCCAAACTCGAAGTGGCCAGGGCATTCGTCCCAGATAGGAAACAGATGCATAGGTGATTTTGGCCTGGAAAAGCGGGGCTACAAATGTTAGGGTGTGAAAACAAGTAGATAGTAGCTTAATTGAGCTTGCCCTATATGTTGCTCGTTGTTAGCATACCTTTCGGAGCGGTCAACCTTCCAGATCTTCGTCACGGGCTCCTCTTCATCGACTAAAGGCTTCATTTGGGGAGGAGGAGGTTTGCTAGGTTCAGCAATGGGTGCTTTTCGCCTTGATTGGTGACCTTGGTGTCGATTGCTTGAGGCCTTTAGTGTAAACGGGTGTCTTATCACCTGGAACATCCCCAGCAGTTGATGTCACCTGCAGTGGCTCCTCGAGAGGTGCTGTCTCCAATGTCTTGTCCGCTGTGTTCTCTGTCACCTCCCGAGGTTCTGGAGCCTCCAACCTCGTTGCTCGTCGTTGTCTCTCGGTTCCGGGTGCCTCCGGTGCCTTGTCACGAGGTGATGCCTCTTGTGCCTTGTCCACAGGAGCAGGAGGTGATCGAGGTGGATTGCGAGGAGGCGGACTGTACCCGGGAGGGGGGTCATCCGCACCGGCATCATCGTCATCGTGGCCACCATCATCAGGGTCCGGCGGAGTACCCGGGAACACTCTAGGAAGTACTCTTGGTTCCGTCAAGTCCCCAAGAGCAATGTCCTCCTTATTCTATAGAATTTCATAAATGGGGCAATCCCCAAGTGTCGTGCCCCCACAAGCTGCTCGGTGCTCAAGTTCGTGGTCTTCAAACCCCTGCAACACGACCCCTAAGCAGACGACGGCACACTCGGGAGGGATCTGATGGTTTTCGTACTCTTTGCTATTCCCGCTAGGGATTGCATACCCGATGGCCACATTCTTCTTCTCCCCCCACCGAAGGGCACTTGGAGTGTGCACGGCGTCCGTTCAGTGATATCATCGACCGGGTACCGTGGGGCCAATGTAGCTGTGGTGGTGGCACCGAACACCAACCTGGCGAAACATTTGGTTCCCGAGCTCAACCATCTTGGGATCGTTGCTCGTGAAAGCTTCTGCTATGGATTGGCTGATCATTTCTTTCACGGCCTCATCACGACCTTCCTATCTCAATCCCTCCTTGTACCTCTGCCTTGAATGATACGTGGCAGCATCCGACCGCCACGACTCCACCGTGGCCCAGCTCTTCCTCGAGCTTACGCCACGGACGCGCCACGGTGCTCGGCGTTTCCCAAGGCAAGAGTCAGGGCATCTTATCCCCGACGAATCTCGACGATCCCGCCGGGTCCGAGCCGCGGTGGCCTCGATGACAGCCTTCTCTACTTCCTTGATCTTCTCGTATTGGCATGATCGGCTTCTTTGGGCTGGTGGGCATACAGGTAGTTGCGTGTCCTTTCATCGCAACCTTCATACTGAATTGGCTCCCCGGCTTCCTGTCTAGCCCTTTCTTGGGCCCGCCACACCGGCGCGTTTACGGCATAAGCTTTGTTGCCCATGTGGTGTGGGAGTTGTATCTTCTTTGCGAGGGCTGAGAACTTCTCGCTCTTCGCCTTTGCTTCGGCGTGTTTCTTCTTCTCGCAAAACTCTTCCCATATATCTTGCGTTATGAAGGTGTACATGCTGCAGGGTGACTTCCCTTTACACATCCAATCCTTGTGTAGCCTGTACTTAAAGTTCCTCCAGCTTTTTCCTGCGAGGACATAGATATGCTCCTTCACCTTCTTCTTGTCGTAGCCACCGGGATACATGAATCGTGCCTTCATCTCATGCCACACCAACTTCTTGTCACTCTTGGGCACAACTTTCCAATTCTCATGAAGGATGGAGACCTTCTCTTTCACTAGAGCCGAGCACCGAGTGGCGTACTTCGCGGACATTGTCGTGGGAAGCAATGGCTCTCCCTGTGGCCCCAGTTCTAGGGACGACATGAACCTCACTACTCTTCTTGTGCCTCCCATGTTCTCCCCTTCTCAACTTTGGCTTCTCAACCCTTTGGCTTCCGGAAGACGTGCCCGTGGAGGTAGCGGGGGGTGTTCATCGGTTTGGCGCACACCTCGGGATTTCAGGAGCCCGACGAACCTTTCTTTTACGACCCTTTCTACTTTCAGCTTCATCCCGGGGGTTGAAATTCGGGTCATCTTCTTCCTCTCAGTACGTCATTTCCTTTTTCGACAAGGTTCATCAATCGACCTCCACTGGCGTTTAGTGTATTCAAAATTTTTTGGAACTAAGTCGTTTAGTGCACCATTTGACCGTATTTTGACCTGGTCAAACTTCTCAATTTTTAAACTCTAGGTTTTCGAATCCCTAAACGGCCTAGATTTGAAAAGTAATGAATACTGAAAACTTCATAACTCATCAAGATCTACATTTGGACGCCTCGAATTTTGAAATTTGAATTTTTTACACGTTTGGACGACATTTCGAAGCCCCAGACGGTCAAGATTTGAAAAGCAAAACCATGAGTACATTAACATGAATACATTAATAACATGAGTACATTAATAATGTGAGTACATTAACATGAGTACATAAACATCTCACTACATTATTACATATCATTTTGTTTGAGGTGCTTTGGCGTTCTTCTTCTCGCCATCGGAGCGGGTCCGTGGTATCATCTTGGTCTTCTCGGGATCGAGTTTCTTTTCAAGAGCCTTCATCTTCTTTTGATGATTGGTAAAGAGATGAAACTCATCATAGTTGTTGTATCTTTCTGGACTCGGACCCCGTCGCTCCCACAAGCCGCTGTTTTCCGATACAACCACGTGTTTGTTTGTCTCCTCTCGCGTTCATATAGTAGGCTACTTGTGCGACATCGGATGCTAGTACCCACCGATCATCTTTGTAGGCGACTCTGTTAAGGTTCACGGTGGTTAGCCCATAATCGTCTAGTCCAACGGCGTCTGGCATGACCCACCGGCAACGAAACACAGTTATCTGCAGGTTACCGCCATAGTCAAGTTCCCATATTTCTTCGATTTGTCCAAAGTACGATTGTCTCTCGCGAGTCCGGGTGTTGATGCCCTCGTATCGAACACCACTATTACGTCTTCGCGCTCTTCTTGTCCTTCTCTTTTGTGTGGAACCTGTACCCGTTGACATCATACCCTTGCCAGCTGTTGATCTGACTGGTCGGTCCTGACACAAACTTCTTTACTAATTCCGCTCCATCCCCCTTGGGAATGTGTTGCTTTTTGAGCCACTTGAGGAAAGTGTTCTTGTGTTCCTTCTCGACCCAGCGCGTCGTGACCGCCCATTCGCGTCGCGGATCTCTTTTTGTGCCTTTTAACGTATGTGTCCATGATGAGTACCTGATGAAGGATGCTGTAGTGAGCTTCCAACACCCTTTGCATTGGTACGTCGGTGCGTGCTTTTCGGCCAGTGCATCCCATTCCCGAGGTTCTGCCGTCGTGCGGATGGACTGGAAGACAAATGGCCCTCCCATCTTTTATGTACTTCAGGCACCAGTTAACGGCCTCCTCGCTTGTGTATGCCTCGATCATAGAGCCCTCTGGGTAAGCACAGTTATGAACGAATCGATTGAAGTTGGACGTCAATCGCTCGGTGGTCCACATCGCGTGTAGGTACGTAGGTCCTAGCTGTTCTATCCGATCAACCATGTGCATCATCGGTGTGGTATAATATCAAAGAACGATGGTGGGAAGCACATCTCTAGCTGGCAAATTGTTTCCGCGGTGAATTTTTTAAGCGCAGGCAGATCAGATTCTTTAATGACCTTTTGCGTGATTTGGTTAAAGAAGTAGGACAGCCTAGTGATCACCATCTTCACGTACATTCGGACGAATAACTTTGATCATAATCGGAAGGAAAACTGTCAACATGACATGAGCATCGTGTGCGTTGTAGTTTGCAATTGTGAGGTCCTTCATGGATACCGGTGCTCTTGATGTTGGAAGAGAAACCGGTCGGTACCTTGATACCCCTAATCCACCGACACATAGCCGCCTTCTCGTCTCTCGTTAGGGTTGTACGCCGCACTGGAGTTCGGTTTTACCGTTCGAGACGTCGTATGGGTGGATTTTCCGGTCGGATGCCCATGTTAACAAGATCTTGACGTGACTTGATACCATCCTTTGTCTTGCCCTTGATATCCATCAGGAGACCAACCGTGCTTTCAAAGACATTCTTCTCGAGGTGCATAGAGTCCATTGCATGGGGCGTATTCAGTGTCTTCCAGTATTTTAGATACTTGAAGAAAACTGACTTCTTCTTGAAAGGAACGGGGGGAGGCGCTTCTTCCTCCAATTTTCCCCTCTTTCTCTTCATTGTCTTGGTGGTTCCATCTTCCTCTAACTTTTTCTTTCCAAACTCGCACTCCAAGTCCTTCACCATGTCAAACACCTTTGGACCGTACCTAGTCGGTGTCGGTTCATCAAGTTTGCGGCTCGCTCTTGTTGTCAAAGTATTTATTCATTTTAGCTTCTCTCGTACCTATGCTTTTTGCAGAGGAAGCGTCTGTGCTCCATGTATACCGTTTTGTTGGATCCTTTAAGGTAAGTGTAGCGGGTTTCATCGATGCAGGCTAAACAGGCGGTCTTCCCTTTGATCTGCCCCGATAATGAAAACCCTGCTGGGTAATCAGTGATTGTGACGAAGATGATGGCTTTAAGAGTGAACTCGTCCTTGCTGTACGCATCCACCACTTTGACCCCATCATCAAACAGTGCCTTCATCTCCTCCATGAACGGCTCGAGGAACACATCTATATCGTTGCCGGGCTGCTTTGGTCCAGAAATGAGCATGCTCAGCAAACAGTACCTGCGCTTCTGACACAGGTGTGGAGGTAGGTTGTACATGGTGAGGATGACCGGCCACGTGCTGTGTGAGCTGCTAAGTTCATTGAATGGGTTCATCCCATCGGTACTCGGTGCAAACCTAACATTCCTAGGCTCCTTTGCAAACTCCGGGAAGGCTTTGTCAAAATCTTTCCACTGCTTAGCATCGGAAGGGTGTCGCAGCTTCCCGTCACCCTTTACACGATCGCTAGATGCATGCCAGGCCATGTGCTTAGCATCCTCAGGGTTACCAAAAAGCCGCGCAGCGATCGGTGATGTGAAGGTACCACATTGATAGCGCTGGACGTTTCCTCTGCATGTAGCCTTCTTCTTCCTCGTCCAGCGTTGATATGATCTTCTTATCCGCCACACCGGGCTTTCTTGGACCCCTTCTTCCTTTTTAGTGGCCTTCCTCCCAAGGTTACCTCATCAAGATCATCCGCGTGACATCCGGCGTTCCTCTTGTATCGACTGGCGCCGCAGTGCGGACAACTGGTCAAATTCTCATACTGAGCGCCCCGATATAGGATGCAGTGGTTAGGGCAGGCATCGAACTTTTTTAGTTTCATCGCCACTGGCCGGATCAACTTCTTAGCACGATACATATTGGCAGGAACCTTGTTAGGCGTTGGATACGTGGTAGCCAGGTAACTTACGAGCTCATTGAAGCTAGTGTCGACCAGCCATGGCGAGCCTTCATCATCAGCAAATGAAGGTTGAAACTGAGCGCCGTGATACCCTTAGGACTATCTTTGTAAAGCGGATCAATTGCCGCCTGCTTCATCTGTTTGAAACTTTCCAACCACTTTGGGCACCCAAACGACACCTCGTCTTCATCAAGGCGGTTCACGAAATCCTTAAAAAGCTGGACATCCTCGTGGTCCGTCGAGAAGACCCTCGCCGACCATCCCTCCACCACCACCGCCATCGCCGCCGACGCCAGCCGTGCTTTCGAATATGTCATCACCATCGCCATCCACAACACCGGTTGCTATTGGATCGGTGGGTGGATCGGTGGGTGCATCGGCGGGTGGATCTGCTGGTGGATCTGCTGGTGGATGTACTGGTGGAACCTCTTCCCCGTGAAAGATCCAAACCGTATAGCCCTCGACAAATCCATGCCTAATAAGGTGATCTTGCACAGTCTGGTGAGTGTCGGCTTTGAAGTTTTTGCATCGAGAGCAAGGACATATAATCTTCGTCTGCCCATTTGTCTCACAGTGTCTTTTCGCCTTGCCAACAAACTTTCTCACTTCAGCTATGTATTGATCATCCACCCTCTTCATTCCGTACATCCATTTGGCACGGCCACTCTCCATCGTCCCTCCTGCCTGCTCTCCATAGCAAAAAGCACTAGATGTTAGCTATAGTGAGAGAAAGAGAGCGAGATAGAGAGAGGGAGAGAGAGGGGAATAGAGAGAGAGAGGCAGAGAAAGAGAGGGAGAGAGAGTGAGAGAAAGAGAGGGTGATAGAGAGAGAGAGTGAGAGAAAGAGAGGGGGATAGAGAGATGGAGAGGGAGAGAGGGAGGAGAGAGAGAGAGAGGATAGAGAGAGAGAGGGGGG
Organism: Hyparrhenia diplandra; assembly: GCA_015847255.1. Classification (NCBI taxonomy): domain Eukaryota; kingdom Viridiplantae; phylum Streptophyta; class Magnoliopsida; order Poales; family Poaceae; genus Hyparrhenia; species Hyparrhenia diplandra. The sequence continues at coordinate 208,954 of JADLZK010002112.1, forward strand.
TAGAGAGAGAGGGAGAGGGAGAGAGGGAGGAGAGAGAGAGGGGGATAGAGAGAGGGAGAGGGAGACAAAGAGAGAGAGAGAGAGAGAGAAAGAGAGGGGGATAGAGAGATGGAGAGGGAGAGAGGGAGAGAGAGTCTTTTAGTACCATTTGCCCCCCAAATCCAAGCTAGAACTCCCAAATCAAAAAAATTTGTCAATTTTTAGGGCAAAGCCTCCCCCAAGAAGATAAGGGGCTGGTGGCTGATATTTATAGGCCCCAGACTTTACCGTGGCGGGCATTGTAACTTGCCCGCCACGGTAAATCGCTTTACCGTGGCGGGCGCCGTAACGCGCCCGCCACGGTTAATGTATTTACCGTGGCGGGGCGTTGCGGCGCGCCGCCACGCTCATCGCCAAGCTTCCATGGCGGGCGGGATTAAGGCGCCCGCCACGGTTAATCCTTTCACCGTGGCGGGCGCCTGCGCCCGGCCGCCACGGAGCTACCGTGGCGGCCAGCTTTCCGCCCGCCACGGAAAAAACCCAGGCGTCTAGGAAAATCGTTTGGTTACTGGTGAACGCCGCCAAAACCTGCCACCGGCACCGGAGGGGAGAGAGGAAGGAGTCATGGGAATGGGCGTGACAGGCACGGATCGTCAGCTTCCACCGCAGTCCCCACGCGGATAGGACACTCCAAAAATCACGTACGTGCTGCAGCCGGTGGAAACGCACTAGTGCTCTGTAGCATTTCTGAAGAAGAATTGAATCAAAGAACCAAAAATGGCAAATCATTTGGCACATTTAATCGCTTTCCTGATTACGCCACCAATTAACATTGCTATTAGTATTACAGGTTTACAACCAAGCTCTCAGGGCAGTGATTATTAACGTACTACCAATCACGGTGTCTTCAAGGCAGAGGCGCTTGGTGCAGGCACCAAGCTGCAGAGCAAGGCGGCGAGCAAGGTCATGTTCCGGTCAGCGAGGTTCCTGGCGTACAACGGCGACGCCGGGTAGTCGAGCATGCTCCTCGTGCACCCGTCCATGCCACGTAACCCGGCCGTGTACCCCGCCTTGAGCTCCACGGCCCTGTCGCCGTCGTCGAAGCCGCTGGGCCCGGCCGCTTGCTGCAGGTCCTCGGCGACGCGCACCATGGCCACGCGGCGCTGCCGTAGCCCACCATGCAGTTGCCGAACGCGGCCCTCTCGTAGTCCGCGGGGACCCGCGCCGCCGTCCAACAGCGACGTCGCCGCGGCCACCGTGGCGGCGTACGCGTCGAGCGCGCCACGCACGGCCACCTCCACGTGCTGGGTGACCGGGACTGGTATGCCGCCCGTGCCACCCCGGAGCGAGCGGAGGCAGAGCTCGAGCATGTGGCGCGTTCCGGTGACCGCGCCGCATGCCTGTTGTGCCGTCATGGACGGAATGTGAAGCACCGGCGGCTTCTGCGGCTACCGCCGTCGACGACGCCATCTGTGCCGCCTAGGGTGACGACGATGAACACCGAGACAAGGAGGACGAGGACGGAGAAAAGAGGGTGGTGGATGGTTCTTGCTTTGGCGGCGGCCATGGTCGTCGGAAGTCCTGGGCGTCAGAAGCTATATGATCGAATCGAGGGACGTGTTCGTTGTGCGCCGTGGCCGGAGATAGAGCTCCCGGCCAGCGTGTATTTGAAGGGGCAATGGCGAGCGTTTCTTTGGAACTACGTACGACTCTGCTGGCTTTGCTTGCTTGGCGAATTGAACGACAAGCCAGGGAAGCAAAATGACAGTTGTGATGGCCAAAGTTTACACGACAATATACCCAGCAACGGCCAAAGTTGCCGAGCTTTTGGTGTGGGGAGTTGCAATGTGCAACAAAACACACCTGAACTAGGATGGAGAGGGTGTGATCCTGTTCTTGCCGGTTTTTTGGTTGTGAAGCATTTTTATGTAGTCACATGAGAGATTGCCCCTGCTAGAGATACATTAAAATAGCAAAAGATGGGTGAAAATAAGCATGGATAGGATGACATGTGGGCCACCAAGCAAGCTCAACGAGTTTTTGTCGAGCCCCGCAACCAAAGATCTGATGCGACTATCCAATTATTTGGGTTTTTTTGGTTTTCTTAGAGCCAAGTCACAATTTTAGAAGATTCTATCGATATTTTCAGAAGATATAAATATATTATTTGGTTTCTCATGTTCTCTTATCCATAGTTAGTATATTTATCATAATATTTAGGGGCTTAGAGATATATTTTAGGGTTTAAAACCTCACTATGCAGTTACTGGATTTAGTTTTTTAAACCAAAAAGAGAAAACCACATTTAAAAACCAACTACAACCGGATCAGGGAGGTTAGATGAACAGGTTTAAAAGTTTTTTTTTTTTTTGGCAAAAGAAGAATTATATATTAAATGATAGATGGTAGATGGGTACATCAACACGTTACAAAGTACTCTTGAATACATTCCACATATTCATAAACTGTTTTTCATCTAATTTCTACCCATGTTGCCAATAGTTCCGAATCCTAAGGCCAAACCATTTTGACACTTCATATGATTGACCGCATGGATAAACACTCAGCACCAACAACAGGATTGAGAACAGACACCCAACGAACGACAACCAACATCCCTATTGGTGGAGTTGAGAAACTTCTTCTTTCTTGGCTAAAAACGATGGGTTCCCACTCCTTCGGTCTCCGACACGATGTCGGAGGGGAACCAGCGGTGATGGAGGTGGCGGAGCTGCTAGATGAGAGACAAGTTATGGAGCTAGCCACGAGGGACATAACGGTTTTAAAAGTTGATAAAGTTGGTTTACACGGTTTTGGAGTTTAGAAAGGGAACTAGACTTCTGGGAATAGTCTTCACGGACTATTGATTCAATAAACTAAACCAAATAAATTGATATCAAGAGTTGTCTCCGGTCAAACTTTTTAAATTTGATTGAATTTCTAGAAAAAAACATTAAAGTTTATGACATGCAAGTTTCTAAATAATCAAATGTCACTGCTTTCAATCATCACACGCATGCAAGCTTATAAGATTTGTGTTATATATATACACATCGCTACAAGTTTAGGAGGGTGAATATCATTTTGAGAGTTTATGGACCTAAGTGGTACAACGGTACAAGTTTAAGGGCCACCAGTATTACCCTTATATTTTTTTCTAAATATATTGTTTTTTACGCACCTAGATTGGCGCTTGGACACTGAAAGTGGAGCATATTTGCTGGAGGACACTGGTAGTATAAAATTCCCAGTCAAAAATGTGTACGGAGTGTCTATCAAATGATGGTTTCAGTGTAGCGATGGAAACACAACTTTTAGTCTAACAGATATGTATATAGAAAAGTGAGAAGGACTTATAATTTTGTTTTTCAATCATTTTTTTTCCTTTGAACCCAACTTTGGTACATGACGCTATAGTAACATTCAATTTCCGAGGCAGAAAAAAGAGGCTGTTGTCAATCTGGCAACAGAGATGAAGCGCGTTAATACTTCAAGTGCGCTGCTTGTTTTTTTTTTATTGAGTACAAAGTGGACTGATTGGTTAGCGTGGCAATTCTTTGTCGGCCATAAGAAGATAGATGTGTGTAGCGCGTGTGGGCCTGTGTGCCGAATGGGCCATCGGCCCTGTTCGGTGCATGCTGCGTATAAATACTGCCTGCTGCATTCTGATAGAGGCATGAAAGAACAGAACTGTTCCGTCAAAAACGAAAAAAAAATGAAAGAACAGAACTGAAACTGCCAATCCGTGTGAATCCTATCTCTGTTCTTCCTCTTCTTCAGAGCTCTTCTGAATCAACTGAAGTATATGCATCTACAAGGTAAATCCACGAACAGACATTACATTGTCAGCGATGGAAACACACATGCCCTATTTTGGTTCTGAGATTATTTAACATGCATTGCTCAAACTATTAAACTAAGTAAAGCCTGTGTAGACAGTGGCGAAGCTAGAGCAAAAAGAGGGTGGTGCACTTACCTTGTGGGTGCATAGACATGTATTTTTGGTGGTGCATATATGGTGAAATTTTAGAAAAAACGAGCTTGTATCTACTGCCAGGGATCACTCCGTACACATTTTTGACTGGGAAATAAAATAATTATAATGTACAAGTTTTTTGACTGGTGCATATATGAACAAGTTTTTTGGAAAATAAAATAATTATAATGTAAAGTATATATGGTACCTCGTTGGCCATGTCAGTCCACGCGGGTGGAAGCGTAAGTGGTATTCGAGATCTCCGTTGGGGACCAATTCATAGACAAGCAAGAGCTTGTATCTACTGCCTACTAACATAGCTTCGGTCTCATGGCTCCATCCTATGAATCTCACTATATTCTTGTGCCGCACCTTGCTAAGGACGTTGATTTGAGTGGAGTAGTCATCACGTCCATCCACATAGCAGACTTTGACAGCTACGTCATCGTTCTTATGTCCGTCTAGGTCCCTCATGAATGTCCCTCTGTAAACATTACCGTATTGTCCAAGCTTCATCGCCAACTTCTGCGTTGCTTCTTCCAGCTCACTGTAGTCGAATTGACGAGGGCTGCCTCCCATGATGCAAAAACCAACTATATAAGTGTCGTCGTCCCTTGATGATGTCCATACGTACGTACGAATTGGTGAAAGCGCTAAGCGCAACTGAAAAAAAAGAGAGAGAAAAACTCACGATTGCTCTGCCGGACTAACATCTATCGACGGCAGGTGCTCCTGGACAGGTATCATCTGAAAGAAAGATATAAGCAACATGTCAGCAAGAGAAAAAAATGTATGACTTAATCCCAGTTGGATTGGATCACCGGCCGGGTTGACAATAAACATTTGTAACTGCCTACTAACTCGGTTACGGTCTCATGGCACCATCCTATGGACCTCACTATATTCTTGTGCCGCACCTTGCTAAGGACGACGTTGATTTGAGTGGCGTAGTCATCACGTCCATCCATATTGATGTTTTTGACAGCTACGCCATCGTTTTTATGGCCGCCCAGGTCCCACTTGGATTTATTTTTAGATAATAGGTCCCACACAGTCTGGTCCCACATGGATGTCCCCTTACCGTAAAAAGATACAAGCAACATGTCAGCAAGAGAAAAAAAAACATAAATGTATGACTTAATTAATCCCAGTTGGATCAGCCGGTTGACAATAAACATTTGTGAACTAATATACCTGCTGCTGCGGTGGTGGGGTTATGGCGGCCTCCACTTCTTTAAATTTTACCGAGTATTTGGTCACCGCTGGCATATTTTGTTCTGTCCCTCTCATGCTCCACCACTTGATCACAAAAGGCAGCAAGGGAAAGAAATAAAAAAATACAGTTAATTGACATACTTTAGGTTCAATATATCACTTCATGGCCCACAATTTGGAGAACGTTTGACTAATGTATTAATATAAGATGAAAAAGTCGCTAGGTGATCTACACATCTGAGACAAATTATGGGCCTAATCCACCCTTAAACCTAGTAATTGGAGATTATTCCTGTTTTGCTAATGGAAACAACCCGGTTTCAGTCCAGGACCTCTTCAAAAAGCAGTTATATCTATACCTACTAATAAAGAGAGAAAATTTCCGCCAAAATTTTCTTCCACCTGTTTTTCCTTTCACCCTTTTCCCTTCCACTGGTTCCTTCCGCCTGTTTCTTTTTATGTCCGCTATATCGCCCTTTTTTTTCCGACTCTGATCTGGTACGTTTTCTATCCCAATCCCAAATAGACTAATCCAAATACGTTTCCTATCTCAAATAGGAGATGAATCCAAATCAGAGCACAACAATCAATAATATAAGGCAATTATAGTTTCCTCAAATCCATAAATTCATTGCTACCTCAATAAGACCACGACTCCTCAAATCAAATAAAAAAAAATCATGGTTTATTCTTCCTCTATTTCTCTATTAAAACACTGGCGAAGCGGAGCCCCTTGGTGGATGTGGATGATCCCACATCGCCGGATCTGAAGACATGACGTCGTCGGCGCCGTTGTCATCGGATCTGAGGACGAAACCATGGAACATGTGTCAAAATCATGAGGAAAAAGAGTAGTAAGAGATAAGCCACCAGGGCGGGCGTTCCATGCCAGACGGACGGCGTTTCTCAGCCCTGCGCAACACGTTGCTTGCTCAATCCGGCTGGAGCACCAAGAACAACGTGGAAAGAAGAGATTTTCGCAAAGGAAGGAGAACAGACAATAGAAGAACCGGTCGAGACACAGGCAGTGCATTCGGTGCTGCTGGGATCGACCTCGACCCACGCGACGCAGATCAGCGCGCGACAGCGAAGCTCTGCATCCCGGCGTCCCGGCGGCCGCCAGCTCAGGCCCCGGGTCAGCCGAGTCCCGGCAGCCTCGCCGGAGGCGAACTCGACGAACAGCAGGTTCATGGCCTAGAAACCATCATTCGGATCTCAGCCTCGCTAAAATTCTTCCTTCGTCAGAGTGACGACTCCTCTCGCTATACACGTGGTTTGACTTGGGAGCGCGGCTCCGCTTTTGTGAAAAAGAATTTGACGAAAAAGGGACGCGAACTTGCTCACAAGAGCAACCCAAAGGATAAGGCTTCTGGAGGCCTCTCGTCGGCTTTTGTATTGTGCGTTCATCTTTTTCATTTCTTTTTTTCATCGGTAAAAAACAAAGGAAATTGTTACTAAATAATTCACATCATTTACATGAATTATCACCGTGCAATATACACTTAAGTTTCTTATTATGTTTACGATGCCAATTTCATATTTTTCAATGCTAAGTACATGTGTTTTGGGGTGGATATAATATTCTCTTGTGAGGTTAATAATTTATTGCACATATATATATTTAATAACTGACCTTGATATTTAATGAAATATGGTTGTGTCCCAGTTAAAATAAACAAAAATAGTTAACTTTAGTACCGGACTCCGTGCTTGGACTTATTAGCCCTGTGCTTATCAGCTACAATACGTTGTTTTTCTCTCAAAAAAATAGCATGAGGCAAATTATTATTATCCGCAAAGAGATGAATAGACAAATTTACATGCATATGTACTGGACAATAATTGTACGTCCCGTTGCAACGCACGGGCATATTTGCTAGTAATAATAAAGCCTAGATTTCTGTCATCTAGGGTTCCAAACAAATTAGATTATTAACATCATATTGCAAAAGGTGATCCAAATGGGACTTTACTCTATATTGGGACAAATAAGGGAGTTAAAAACACAGAGAGAGAAAACATGAGACTGTATTTCAGTCGTAATCAAACCTTGTTCATAGATGTCCCTAGGTCCTTCACTAAAGCTTGTGAACATTGGGGCAAATCGGTATTATTCTCTATGTCGTCTTCAAGTGCAGCAACGACTTCCTGTATACTCGGTCTTTCTTTTCGATTCTTCTTCACACATCTTAATGCAATTTTGATGCATGCCATAACTTGCTTAGAATATAACTCCTGTAATGCGACTGTTAATGTTTCCTGCTGCAGTTTGTTTATCCAGTTTCCATGTACCTACCAATTTATATATAAAAAGCACCATATATGAAATACATTAGAAAAGCATGTCACTATATACTTTGTCAAAGATGAATAACTTATCTCAATTATTAATATATAAGGCATCAGTTTTTCTCACAAGATCAATGAAGTGTGGTTCGTCAGCGTCAGCACAATTACTGTACCCATCATGTCCTGCAATTATCTTTATAATTACAACACCCAAGCTGAATATATCCGATTTAATTGAGATTACATGCTGTTCTATGTATTCCGGTGGTAAGTACCCCCTGCACAAACACTCCATATGTGTTACTGATATATACTATGAATCAGACACAAGTATAACTACCCGTTATTGCAGACAGGGACTTTTATATTACAAGAAGTAAAAAACTTACGGAGTTCCTTTAATATCTTTTGTTATTTGTGTCTGTTCTTCCGCAAAGAATCTGGACAAGCCAAAATCGGCAATTTTGGCACCATGTTCTCATCTAGTAATACATTTTCTGGTTTTAAATCCAGATGGTACATAGGACATTCCAATTGCCGGTGAAGATATTTCAAACCTATGCAAATACCCTTGATTATTGTGAAGCGTGTGTGCCAAGGAAGCCCAGTTTGTTCATCTGCAGCAACAACAGTGAGTATCCTTGAAATGTGAACTTAATAAATGAGTCCTGAACATGTTAAATAAAAAGAGTAAAATATCCTTATGTGTGCATGCATAAATTTAAATGTCTGTTACTATAGAGTTAACAAAGCTTGCTTGCTTTGCCAAAAAGATATGAGAAGAAACATTTCCATACCAGAAAGATGTTTGGCAAGGCTTCCATTAGGCATATATTCAAAGCAGAGTGCCCTTCGTATCTTTTCAGCAAAAACCATCGCTCCATTGCACTTTGTGTATTTATTCTTAGTTTCATAGCAATATCCAACTAACCGCACAATGTTCTTGTGTTCGAGACTTGCAAGGTTCGTAAACTCCTTGGAAAATTGTTGCTCATCGTTAATTCCTGGCATGCCACGAAGTATCTTCACAGCGATCTCTTTTCCATCTTTATAAACTCCCTAGTAAACATTTCACATGGCTTTAGCTTTGTGTCTTTTACGACTTAAGCACACATATGAAGCACAAAAAGGTACAAATGTTTACACTACTGGAAGTTAAAATATATGCCTTAAACAAATATAAATTGTGCGTAGCATACGACAGAAGGAAAATCATGTATTCAACAGGTCATGTCATTAATAAAACTAGTAAGAACAAAACGTGGATAAAAAACATGCAAAGTGTGTTGTCAGTAAAATGCCACAAATCATATACGAATTTTTGGTAGGTGCCCAAAACTTTAGTAAACACTCTATTAAATCTGTTGACTGTATATGCTTTCTTGACTATATATGGATGGAAAAGTTACTATACGATCTTTAATTACTCATATACCTTGTAAACTTCTCCGTGCGCACCGCTACCAAGTTTCCGGACATCAGAGAAACCATCTGTAATTTCTTTCAATAAATGGTACGGCAGAGCCTTTGGTGTAACAAACTTGCCTGGTCCATGCATAGTACTATTTCTTCCCTGATAAAAAAGAAGATCAGTTGTTGAATCAGAAAAAATACCAGCCTGTTTAATTTACAGTGTCAGCGAGATGATACGGAATGATCCGAGCCTAATACAGAAGTTAGCAAAAAGCTGTTTAGTTCACGGCATAGAACGCACTGGTACAAAAAATATCTTTTGCAAGACACTTCCAAAACATTAACCGTGACGGGTTTTTAGAAAACCGCCACCATAAATCATAGACGGATCAGGCCTCCGGCCAGGGCAATAACCACCACGGTTAATACATGTTTAAGATTTGTGTAATAGTTTTTAGTATATCATATTTTATAATTTTATAATATTTTTTGTTAATCTAGAAAATATTAACTGTGGCGGTTATTTAACAAAAACCGCCACGGTTAAAAGATTAACTATGGCAAGCTCTTTAAAAAAACCGCCACGGTTAATCAATTAACACCTGATTAACCGTGACCCTAGCTCGGTAACCGCCACCGTAAATCGAAAAAAATCGCCATGAAAAAAATCTGTAGTAGTGACTGGACCATTCATCATCAACTGATTCCGTAGAGTAAATCTCAAGTGACCAGCTAGCAGGTCTCGCTCCAAAAGGGAAAACGTTGGATGGAATGATTATATATATATATATTCGACGAATCAAACATGCTAGGTTCGACGGGTAGAAGAAAGCAAGAAGTGCAAATTCATGACCAACTAAAGGGGGCTAGCCACTTCCAAAAGAACAACCGAGTTTGCAGAAATCAGATACATGAAGGTAAACACGAATAATTTTAGCGGTTTATAGTTCTGTTTAATTCGTAACAAAAACAGGATTGGTTATTATTGTGAATTTACTGCATATATTGAAATCACTATAAGCGACCTTGGGTCCGTGTGTGTTTCTACTCATTTTTTTCCACATACAACACACAAGGCTTATGAACTGATGGTCAAACACGCATAGAGCCATAGAGTAGCTTTCTATATGCAATAAAAGGGAAGCCAGCAGTTTTAGGCCTCCATTCGTGTGGTTAAGGCCAGCTTCGGCTCTCCACGCAAACCATAGTAATAGTGTATTTTAATGTAGCATAGAATCTCTCACCTCAAAATGAACGAAAACCCAGAGAAGCTGGCGGATGATGCTGTTTTGGAGCTTCAACTAGCCCCGGATCGGGTGTGCGCCCTACAGTGATAGAACGCAGCCGGCAAACTTTAGCAATACACGTGCCCCTTAATAGTTAGAGAGAAGTATAGCAAACTCAGAACAGAGCAATGGCTGAATACTAACCTGGAAAGTTCCAGTGGTGATAACGATGGTTTTCGTCAACTCTTTGCTCTCAGGCAAAATTATGCTTGTAGCAGGTTTACTTAAAGAGATATAGAGAGCGTGGTTGACCAAAACAAGCTTTAACTTCACGCAAACTTAAAGTTGTAGGACATGGTAATAAGTAAATTTATTTAGATTAGTACACAAGTTTGATTTAGGAAGTAAGCACACAAGTGGCCTCGTGACGTCGTCCGATACGGAAAATTTATTAGCTTAATTAGTTAGGACTACGTGGACCAAACCCAATTAGGGCCTCGTTCCTACACATTAATTTCAATATACAGGAGCACTAGAAATAAAGAAGTATTACAGGAGCACTAGAAATAAAGAAGTATTCTGCACTGTATACTGAATCAGTCATTTGAAAGCCACGTCCATGGAACTACATGCTCCCAAAATACTGCGTGAGGACCTCTACTTCAAAGCGTTTGTATATCCTGATCCATCCACGGGAAGCTACATTGTGGTTCTCATTCACAAACCATTTTTCCAGCTTTCGTTTGCAAGAGCAGGAGATGACAAGTGGACCTGGCTGCCACACGGCGGCACAAGATACAGTGATTGTGTATATATGGATGGTGCATTGACATCACTTGGAGAAATTCATGCCTTTGATCTCACTGGCTCCAATGTCACAATGAGAGTAATCATTGGCAGGTCGATGTATGGTTTCCATGGGTGTCTGAGCATGTACATTATTCGGGCTCCATGGGGCGATCTTCTGCAAGTTTGGAGGACTCTTGGTGTTGCACACGGGGAGGATGAGGATAGTGATGTTCCAGAGGGGGAGGATGTGGATGATGATCTTCCAGAGGGACAGGACGAAGATGACGATGGCCCTAGGAAATGGCGGACATGCACCTTGAAAATAAAAGTGTATAAAGTGGACGTGGAAGCAAAAGAGCTAGTGGAAATAAACAGCTTACCACACCATATGCTGTTTCTTGGGCGTAACAATTCGCTTTGTCTTTGTGCTGAAGAACACCCAAAACTGAAGTCAAATCATGTCTACTTTACCGATGATATGGATGAAATTACTACGCAATTAAACAATTATCCTCGTGATATAGGAGTTTGGGACTTGAAAAATAGCAGCGAGAAGAAAATTGTGTCTCAGATTTGGTCCAACTGGCCTTGTCCCACTTGGATAACACCCAATCTTATGGAGCTGAATTTGGCATTCAGCAAATAGATCAACTTTGCAATTTGTTTCAGATATTGAATTTCTTTTGCTATCTTTTGTATTTTTTGTTATCTATTGTATTTTGGGCCTACTGCAGACCCAAAATTGAAGTCATATCACGTCTACTTTTCTCAATGTTTTAACGGTTGGAACTTTCACTCTTCTACCTTTGATGAATGAATACACCACTAAGACACTTTGTTTTTATGCCACTGATGTTACAATGACTTGTATCATCAAGACATTGAGCCAATTTTTCAGTGGCATGGAATGTATTTGTCCATGTGTCCTGTGTTCGTTGCTAACGAAAATGACTAACAAGATAAGATCCCACTAATAAATTTGCTAACCAAACAGAACAAATTTGTTATGCACTCTGTACCACCTGTGAATTATAACACTTGCACTACTAAATCATTAGCAGGAGACAGACTTGATTTGTCTTTTCTAGACACATCAAACATCTAAAGGTGTTGGGCTGAAAAGAAAGAAGACGACGCAGAGAGAAAGAGAAACCCCATTCTTTTGTTTTCAAAATCAATTCAAAACAGGTTTTCAAATTTTGGTCAAAACTAGACTTTTCAAAAAATATAAATGCTTCCGGATGTATCCACAAACATGTATGTATCCATATAGTTGATTTTTACAAAATAAAATTTTTCCCCTATTTTTCAATGTAGACAACACAACATAATTAAATCAATTTAGAGGTTATTTTCATAAATCAGAATTTTGGTGTATATTGCAGTCTTTTTTATGTAGTATGCTGCATTGTAAAAATTTTATAAGATCATGTTTTCTCCAATACCAGTTCATAGTGTGACTAAATAGTTCTTGGAATTCTTTAGGAAAAAAAGTTGAATTAATTTAGTCCTTTTTATTCACAGCCTAAAATTAGAAATTTTGATTATGTGTGTGATTAGTTAGCTCAACACTTCAACCCAGCATCCTAATGTCATATATCTTCAAATCTTTTCCACTAGTGTTGAGAACCAGCCCATACACACTCACTATTGAACAGTCTCCAGAGTGTTTTTTAAAAAAAAAAATACGCCAGCTAGTTTATTGTTTCATCAGGCTCTCTCATCTGATGAAATTAATTAATCGACTGGAAAATTAGCTTGTCGCACAGCAGAGAGAAGCATGCATGGAGCCGATTCAGCGAGAATTCATGGTCACCAGCCAGACCCAGACATATCACATACATCAATCCAAGATCCATGACGCCAGCTGCTATAGGCTAGCTATCATCATTACTGAACGCCGAGCAATTTGCCAAGAAAGTAAGCGAGCACGGCCATGTTCCGGTCAACCAAGCTCCTGGCATAGATCGGCGACGCCGGCAGCTTCATGACGCGGTCCCTGCACCCCTCCACCTGCTCGACGCCGTCCCTGTACACCTGCCCGAGGTCATCCCCGTCCACGAACCGGCACGCGACTAGCGCGGCGACGACGCGGTCCATGGTGTCCGTGGCCGCGCGGTGGGACTCCTCGCACGACGCGTAGGCGTCCCTCTCGTCGCCGGGCAGCGACGCGTTGCCGTGCAGCAGCGTGCCCGCGGCGCGCACCGTGTCGGCGTAGGACGCGAGCGCGCGCTTGGCGCCCACGAGCGCGTACAGGTCCACGCCGTTGGACGGGTAGGTCACGTCGCGGAGGGCGTCCTTGCAGAGCTCGTACATGAGCTCCGTGCCGGCCGCCTTCTTGCACGCGGCGTCCACGGTCATGGAGGCGACGTCAGGGCATGCGGATACGGGAGGAATGGGGTGGTGGACGAGTGTGGAGAAGAAGGCGAGTGGGAGGAGGAAGAAGAACGCAGCTGCTACCATGGTTATGAGAGGTAGCTGATTTTGAAGTTGTGCACTTGTGTGCTAGGGATGTACTGTACTACATATAAGGCGTTCTTTTTGGTTTTGCTTATCCAACAAGTGTGTGCCCAAATAATGCCGAGTCAAATTTTTGATTTTACTAAAATTTCCATTCATGTGGTTGCTATTTAGTGGGTAAATACAGAATTGGCACACCCATGCCTTCATTTCCGTTTCCAAAAAGAAAAAAAAAAAGTTGGGGTGACAAAATTTATCTTGGTCAAAGTTTGCCGAAACCTAGTTTTGGTCTCCAATTCGGTTACCAAAATTTAACTTCACTTGTGTACATATGGCACACAAGGTGATTGATGATTTACATATTTTTGCTACAAGTATATTTTTGGTGAATATCAAAATAAAGCAATTCTGGAAACTATTGACCACTTTTATAAATCGAACGTCACGGTCAATTTGTCTTCTTTGACTAGGTAATAAATGCGTGTAGTTGAGTGGCTTCACTGTGCCGGTGATGACCTAGTACGTGTTTATGTCTCCAGCGAGGTAGTGACATGAAATTTGCAACAGAGAATTATTGCACGGGATGTTCATGTTAGTAAATGGAATTAAACGACCAAATTATTGCACGGCGAACAACGCGGCGGCCTAGTCCGAGGTCGACGCGGCGGCGATGGTTTCCCCCTGCTCGGCTTCTCCTGCGAGTGGACGTGGACGGCGGCACATCGAGCGGATCTTGCGCGCTCGCCGATGGCCAAGCGGGGGGCGGAAGCGGGGGCCTCGACGACGGCGCTCGGCGGGCGAGGCCACGCGGGCGGCGCTGAGCTCGCATCTCCGGTGGCAGGGGCGGGGTGTGACGCGGCGTCAAGTGGAGCTGCTCACCCGTGCCCGAGCCATGGCGCGCCGCGGCTCGGTGGCGCCGCCGAGGAGTCAGCGCAGAGGGACTGCTGCCCAGATCCCCGCCGCGTGCGCGCTGTCTACTGCTGACGACCGGGGCCCTCTTTCATGTGAGAGAGCGGAGGGGGAAAGAAGAGGAGGGCAACCAGACATTTTCCCTTGCCGGGCCCGCGTGTCGGGGAGCCCAAACGGAGGAAAACAAACAACATACAGACGGAAGGGCACGCACGAAAGACTTCAAAGTGTGGATGTCATCTGTGAAAGTTCGAATTTTTCGAGGTATTGGTGAGTAGTGCACTTTTTATAATGACATCCATGAAAAAAACCTCAAAACGAAACGGGTAATGTTTTGAATTATTTTAAATCGCCTTCGCCCCTCCCGACGCTGGTGCCGGACAGAGCCACGACAAAAAGTTGAAAAAAGGAAAAGAAGAGAAGGAGGGGAGCCGGGACACTAGAAAGGGAAACCGTGTGCTGCAATTTGCGCACGCACGCCGAATAAGGATTGGGGTTTGTATGGGTGAGCCGAGTTAAAACTCCTAGGCTGACATTTGGCTTGCCTTTTCGAAGTGATCCAACTCTTAGCCTTGAGGGTAACTCTTAGCCCAAAATCATCGATCTATAAAACATGGGTACAATTTCATAAACAATTTTATTACGTAGATTCAAAAAAAAAAAAACCACTCAATGCAATCATCCGGTGCAATACACGTTTATTCTTGCGGACACCGCCCTTGGTCAAAATGAATGACCACTCAATACAAGTAGCTAGCAGCTAGCTTAGCTACTTGCGAATCTTGATGGTGGGGCGATCGGTGAGCGTCACCTTGGCAGAAGTGCGCGGCACGATGACGACGTCGACGGTGCTATCGTCCTCTGCGTCGATGTCGAACAGCACGTCGGTGATGCAAAGGGCGACCTTGCCCAGCCGCGTGTTGCCGGTTCCGGTGCCCGGGATGACGGAGAAGCTCCCGGCGTACTCCTTGTACTGCGGGCCGACCTGCAACGCCTTGTCCGCTGGCACGTTGATGGCGACGTCGAACTTGGTGTTTGCCTGGGGGTCGTACTCGATGCCGTCGATCACCAGCAGCTGCTCCTTCCCTGGCTCCCTGGTCGGCAGAGCCACGCCCGGCACCTCCACGACCTGGCCCTTGGTGAGGACGACCGGGAACGACGGCGCCTTCGCCGGCGCCGACCTCGCAGCCGCCGCGCCACCGTGGGGCACCAGCGACGTGATCTTAGGGCGCAACCACGGCAGGTCCTCGTCGTGCTCCGTGTCGTACGTGTAGCCGAGGTTGGCCGTGCTCACGACGTCGCTGAACTTGATGCGCACCTTCCGCGGGTTGTTGACGTCGTCCCAGAAGACGAAGCTGGTGTCGCGCCAGTCCTGGTCCGCGATGCCCTCCCCGCCGCCGAGCCTGGTGGACCAGAGGTGCCACATGCGGTCCACGTTGGAGTGGTGCGAGTAGAAGAGCGGGTCGTTCCCCGCCGACCCCAGGAACCCCATGTCGTTCTTGCAGATGTAGCTGCCGTTGTTCTGGCTGTGGTTCAGCACGCCGCCGGTGGCGGCGCTGCAGGTTGACCCCTCCGGCGGCCCCGCCTTACCCACCCAGACGTGCATGGCCGTGTGCGCCATCCGCTCCAGCGTGCCGGCGCCCGCTCTGTTCTTCCTGTCGGTGCAGTACTTCTCGCCAAGGTACGACTCCGGGCCCTTACGGACTTGCTGTGTGTGAATCAACAAAATCAAGCAGTTAGCTCACATACATACACACATACATACACACCACCCTTTCGTACGGTACCTGGGCGTATATGGTGCAGAGGTTCTTGTTCACAAGTTCCTTGTATTTTTGGTCCTTTGGGCCCTTGAAAGGGATGGGAGTCGGCTTGGGTTTCTCGTTTTGGTAGTCTAGGTCGACCAGCGCGTCGAGGTTGTCCGAGTTCCTGTTGGGGTCGAACAGCGGGTTGGCGAACTGGTCCTTGAAGAGAGCCGGCACCACCATGCCCTCCGGCGCGTCCCAGTTCCAGAACGGCAGCGCGAAGGTGTCGTCGCCGATGAGGTCGCCGAGGGCCTTCTCGTAGAAGTAGATGTACATGCGGTGCCACGGCGCGAAGATCCACGAGAAGTGCACGTCGAACGTCGGGTCGTCTTTCGACACCGCCGAGCCGGCAGCCTTGTGGTACTTGTAGTAGCTGTCGCAGTAGGCCTGGTGGATGGCGGCCTGCGCCTTGAAGCTCAGCGGGTTCGACTCCGGCAGCGCCTTCATCTTCGCCACCGCCTCCTTGTACTTCTCCTGCTTCTCGCGGCTCAGCAGGTGCGCCGCCTGCCGGACGCGCGTCACCTTGCTCAACGGCGTGAAGTCGACGGGGTCCGCCGGCGACCGCAGAGGGCAGGGCTTCTGCACGTCGGACGCGTCCGTGCACACCACCACATTCTCGTTCACCTTGTCCGCCGTCGAGCAGTTCTCCTCGCCCAACGCGAGGCCTGGGTACCAGGCGAGCCCAGCGGCGACACCGCTCAGGCCGGTGAGCATCGCGTCGCGCCGGGGCAGCCAAAGGAGGCCGTCATTGTCGCCCCGGGCCCGGCCGCCGGTGGCCCTGCACGACACCGTGCGGCGCTGCCAGGATCTGGCCGCGGCGGCGGTCTTCTTGGACGACGGGCATGCAGAGGGCGCCGAGGCAATGGGCCTGGAGGTGGCGCAGGCGCTCGCCATGGAGCCGTTCATTTCTACCAGACTACGAGATGCTGCTGCGGTGGACAGGATTTGACGTTGCCACGCACATCCATCCATGCCCGAGGCACGGTATATATAGACTAGTGGAACAAGTGTGCTTGGGCACGCATACTCCTATATGAGAGCCAATTATTGGTTGCTCAATCCATCTAATAAAGTGCCCTGCATGTCCACCAACTCGGTTCCTCACACTGGTTAATACTAGATATATGGACAAAATGGTGCTTCACAAGCCAAATTAGTGGTGTGGATGCATTACATTCTCACCCACACATTACCCACACAGGTTTCTTTTATTGCATTTAAATAGCTGAACTTTGATTTTGGGGAGTGAGTTATGCAAACTTTTGAAGATGAGCTCTTTTCTTTTTTTTTCCCTTCCCATATTATTTTGAGAACCGACAAATAATATGATTTAGAAACAAAGAAATGTCAAACTGTTAGAGATACTCAAACTAGTCATTTTTGGATCACTACATACTCACCATGCTTCCTCCTCTTATCTGCTTGAGAATAATTTAGTTTGTGAACTTAGTAGTTGCATGTGTCATGTGTGTAGACGACTTGTCTTGCAGTGTACTTTTTTTTAAGCTCATATATTTTTTTGAATGCTACATATAGGCGTATTAATTCAAAGCGGTACTAGAGGCCATAAAAATCATAAACAATGAATGTTTTTCGCTTTTTTCTTAAGAAAAAAGGTATTCAAACTAATGTTCATTTTGTTGGGAACATTTAAAATTAGGGTATTTATATTTCCTAGTTGTAGGTGGTCATATATATGCTAGACATAGGAACGGGCCATGATGCGAAATGTCGGCATCGAGACATGCTCTTGTCAATATGGTTTCCGTTTCCACCTCATTCCACACCAGCAGCATTAGGGACGATGACAAACAAAAATCCAAAATAACAAAACCAAACAGTGTTAGGAAAAGAAGGAAAAATGGGTGACTTATAAGTCAGGTGACTTATTAAGTCGGGTGACACATGCATTAGGGATAAATGAGTTGCCATCTCGTTCAGGTCCCTGTTTGGTTCTCATAAGTGAGGTGACTAAAAATTAGTGACTTATAAGTCATGTTTGTTTGCTTGCAAGTGATTTATAAGTCGGGGTGGAAAAAAAAGAAAAATAGGTGACTTATAAGTCTGGGTGAAAAAGAAGAGAAAATGGTTATAAGTGCTATGTGACTCAATAAGTCCCTACTTGTTTTGGCAAAATAAGTCATTTATTTCACTTTTTGACTTAATAAGTCCCATGACTTATGGAAACCAAACATCCCTCATTAGTTTGATTCTGTTAACCAATACTATTTTGGGTTCTAAAATTAATTTGTGAGCTTAATAGACTTAATTTCTTTTTTCTTTCCGAAGTTCGGGCCATTCACCAACAGACTTTTTATTTCAGTTTCCAATACCACCCTGAGAGATAAAATGGACCGCGAGAGGAGAGCTCCCTCGGCGGTGTGGCCATGGCTCGTGTTCCTGGAGGTCGCGAGCTTGGCGGCGACGGCGGACTTCGCCCGGTGGAGGTTGGGTAGTGGTGATTCCGTGAACTCCGAGGAGGCTGCTGCTTGCATGAGGATGGCAAATAAATGGGGTACGGCCTGCCGTACAGCACCTTTGGTACGCGCCCCTAGACCTGAGCATTTTTCGGGCCGGTCGGGTTCGGGCCGGTCGAAAAAAACCCAGTTATTTCTGGTCAAAAAATCCCCGCCCATGACGCCCCACCGGGCAAGTCGGGCCTAGCTTTTTTTGTACCGGGCTCGGGCCGGGCCGGGCTTGGGCGGGCTACCCGCAAGATTTTACACTACAAAATACCTAAAAATGTATTTCGAGCCGAAGTTCGGGCCAAGAAAAATTTTAACGGGCTTCAAAATCTTGCCGAGGCCCCCGTCCACTAAGATTCGTGGGCGGGCCAAAACCCGGCTGGCTCGGGCCAGCCCGTGGGCCGGGTCGGGCCGGGCTAGTTTTGCTTAGGTTAAACGCTCCCCCCGTGGATGTGTGACACGTGGCTTTGATGCTCATCGCACGCTGCAGCTTGCACTGGACCGCGCATGCTTCCATAAATGGCGTATGTCTCTATATGCACTGACCGCGCATGCTTCCATAAATGGCGTATGTCTCTATATCTGTCTGTACGATGAATTCAAGATTCTGCAGACAACCCACCATCTATGGATTGTACATGTTCTAATCCGTCTCTCCATAAACAAAAAAACGGTCCCCCTGCTAAAAAAATATATTTCCGTAATAAGGAAATTCTAGTGCACATCATCAACCCTATAATTGGCGTCATCTTCTTAGCTGGCGTCTCTCCACATGGCTGCTACTCATCTTCACTGGATTGGCGTCGTCCGTCTTTTGGTGCTTGTTGCAGCTAGGACGAACGTACACGGTAGACAGCAATGCATGATCATCTCATCCGGGACCGGCACGAGGCACGCCCCAATGCCTGCTTGGCAACGAACAAAGGCACGTGGATCACAACTCCATCTGTATATGCACAGTATACATACGACTTACTCCCTCCGTCTCACTGACTTTGTCACCCTGGTTTCCGTCGGCCATCTTATTCGATGCTTCGTTTTATTCAAATTTTTACACAAATATAATTTATTTTTTTCAACTTATTTTATCAATTAAGATACTTGAATATTGATTATTTTATTTTATGATTTGCATAAATATTTTGAATAAGACGGATGGTCAAAAAGATGAAGTTCAAAAGTCAAAAAAAAACGAAGTCACAGAGGGAGTACGAGTGAGCGCTGACACGGCTGACATGCATAGCAAGGTACGTAACAGCCAAAACTGGTAGCTGCATATACAGGATCTGCATGCTAAAGATATCTATTGATATGACTGGGCATGGTACAGTGATCGAGTTTTAGGCCACGTTTAGTTTGCTAAAGTTTTGCCCGGGATGTCACATCGAACATCGAAGACGTTTTGTTTGTTAGTGGTAAATATTATCGTATCATGGAGTAACTAGGCTCAAAAGAATCGCCTCGGAATGTACATCTAAACTGTGTAATTAGTTATTTTTTTACCTACATTTAATACTCCAAACATATGTCTTTTTTGGTGTATTTAATGTGATGTGATGAAGAGAAAGTGAGGAAAAAGTTAGAAACTTTAGCCAACTAAACGTGGCCTTATTTGTGTGGACAGAGACGATCGATTGATAAGATGATGTAGACTTGTGCACTGTTTATTAATTAGCCAAGTATACTCCCATCTTCTCGTTTGGTAAAGAGTCGAACCATTTAAGTTTTTTTTGCTAATAAAGTTATAGAAAAAATAGTAACAGTGAAATAGTACAAAATAAGTACGATTATAAGGTTAGAGCTGGGTCGTCTATTCATAATCTTTAGAGACGGCTTGCTTTTCACATGGCAGTATAGAGGCGGTTCAATCAGAAGCCATCCACTCGTAAGGTGTGAGGGGGTGGGGTGGGGGCGCTTATTTGTAAGGCGGATGGTGATCCAGCCACTCTTACAGAGGTATTTGTAAGGGCGGTTGGATCACCAACCACTACAAATAGACGTCGAATAATAAAATGAGAGATTACAAATTAAAATTTTTTAAAATGATGTCGGATGGAAAAAATAACCTAAATAAAAAATATAATCTCAAAAAGTTATGAATCTTTTTGTTGTTAACAACTTTTTTCATTTTGCTTTATTTGATGCCTCGAGATGTGGGATTTGAATGTCTAAATTATAAAATTTTGAATTCTTCAAATGACCACAAATGGAAAAACTTCCTAATAAAGACTTGTAGATCTCAAACGTTATGAAACTGTGTAGTTGAACACTTTTAAATTTGAAATCATCTTGTCATGGAAAAACTACGCGTTCAAATGTCTCAAATTTGACATTTAAATTTCATAAATGATGTCGTATGGAGAAACACCCTAAATGAAGATTGTACTTTCGAAAAGTTATGGAACTTTGTAGTTGATAACTTTTTAATTTAAATTCGTTTAGGGCCTCACGTAGTCAATTTTCACTTTCGGATTCGTAAGATATGTGGAGAACTGAAATGAGGTATAGACACAAGTGAGTGTGTAGTGTAGTGGTAGGGAACAAGATGCGTGAGTGGGAGGTCATGGGTCGAAACTTTATAAACATGACAATGGTAGAGATGCGTCCAAAATGATTTTAACTTAGTCGAATCCAAATCCAAAATGATTTTAACTCGACTTGACAAATATATGTGTGTGGAATTGTATTCTTCCCCGATCAGTGATTTTAACTTTATATGTGCATGCCGATAGGAATATATAATACTAGCACGTACGTATACTCCTACATGATAGAGATGCGTCCTGATGGAGTAGTAACGTTACGTGTAGGAGCCTAATCATTTTGGAGTTGGAAAATCTAGAGTACGTGTCCACACTTTTTGGTCCACATATATACTCGATCTAATCATATTGAGTGAGAACGACTTAGGTCGCGTACATGGATCGTAGCTAGCGTAGCACAAGGACGGGACCCACTGGCGGGCCCAGCGGGTAGTCCAGGTAGGCACCGGCCTACCCTGGAATTTGGCCCAATAATTTCTTAGTACTTCACAGCCCACGACAGGTTTGGCCCAGGTGACAACCATTCTCTCCCCATCTCTCCCAAGTCGCGACGGACGCAGCCGTGACCTCGACTGCGAGCGGCCGCCGCCCCCGGCTGAGCATCGAGGGCCAAGCGGCAGCGGCCAGCGGGTCCCGCGCTGGCCGCGCGCCCGCTTCTGCCGTGGCGCGGCCTCGTCGAACGGCGCCGTGGCACTGCCCCACGCAGACGATTGAGAGCGCCGCAGATGCCGAGTGACAACCCCACGGGAGTGCCAACATTTCCTAGTCCTGACTAGCGATTCCAAGAGCCCAGTCCACCGTGCGCCGTCGCCTGTGCTATACAGAGTTCGAGAATGGAAGTCTACTATCCGCTCCCTGGCTCTTGGTGAGTACCCGTATGCTTCTCCCAAATCCCATTGTCATAGGGTAATACAGTTTGGACATTAGATCATATAAGATTTGATTTAGGATTGGACATGTGTGAAATTAGTGTGTGACTCATTATTATCAGGTAGAAATTTGTTCTTGTGAATGAAATCATAGCCTAAAATTGGATGAAATTTGTTGTAATTATTCTCAAAAATGTTGGGGCATAAAGAAATCAATATAGCGTTTTTTTACAATTGTGTATACTGAACCATTCAAATTATTTTAGATTCGCTTTACCAGATTTTGTATTAGATTTTACCATATTTTGTAAGAAAAAGTTCTATTAAATTTACCTTGTTTATGTACAAAAATTTGGCTAGGACTACCCGAGCTTCAAGTCCTGGGTCCGCCAGGGACCGGGCGTCCGATCCGGGCGTGAATGTATGCATGAATGTATGGATGGACCACACCTCGTGCCATCCTGAGTCAACTCAAAAGCATGACATTAACAACAAAAAACTAATCTCGATCAGACCCTAGTTCAACATATCAAGATGCAAACCAATTATCTCTCCCCAGTGGCGGAGCCAGGAATTATTCATAAGGGGGACCGAGCAAATCCAATTTGAAAAAATGAGCACATCTAGCTATCTTAGAATTTTCATGCTGACTATTAATTTATCGACTTGACACGAGTACTGATTTTTATATACACTCTTAGAGGGAAAGACACTATTTTTTTAGTGGTAGACAATAACCCCTAATAGTAAGGCATCTGAGATGATTTTTGTAAACTCGATGTCTATGTTTCAGTCCTTCTAACGTGCTTTCGTAATATTATTTTATTGTGTTTTCAGTATGATTCAATTATCTAAAAGGACTTATATTAGTAAAAATTACTACACATACATCAAAGTTAATTATCTAGAAGGACTTATTTTTGTTTTTATTAAGATGAAATAAATAAAAATTATAGACTTATACTTAGTAAAAAATTTGCTTGAAACCTTAGGGGGGACATGACCCCTGCCAGCCCCCTTGGCTACGCCATTGTCTCTCCCTAAAAACGTTCAAATAGACCATATGGCTGTGGTTCAAGCTCACTATGACAGAAATGCTAATTAGTGACGAGTCATCAGTGATGCATACAAGCTGCATCAGATTTTGCGTCTCTGATGTGAGATACTAGTGATGACGCGTCACTGACGCGAGATATACTAGCGAAGCCTACTGAGAAGGCACGTCATTGATGTGCAAAAACAGTGTAGTTTACTCGAATGTCTATGGGTTTAGTGAAATGACACCTATTGTTAGCGGAGCTGAAAAGCCTCCTGTCCTTGAACTTCATTTTCGTGGTGCGTCCAACACACAGGTCTCGGACGAGTAACAGAGTGACCGAAAATGTCAAGGGAACTGTTCCCTGATTCCCCGTGGGGAATTGTCCCATAAGGTGATGGGTTTGAGGGGAAATCTCTACCCACATGGATTTAAACACTACCACAAAACGGAAATTCCTTGACGGTTCAGTATTTCCTTGAGTGCCAAGATCCAACCGTCAAAGAATTTTCATTTCCTTGGCGGTTGTAGTAAAACTTCCAAGGAAATTCATTTTCTTGGTTGTTCCACTAGGCCGCCAAGGAAATATGCATCTAGCCTTGGCGGTTCATGCTTGACGGTTGGCCGCCAATAAATATTTCATTAGCGGATTTTCTATATTCCTTGACGGTTTTGGCCGCCAAGAAAATTCTGTTTTGTGGTAGTGAAATGGGGAAGAAGTCATCCACATCGGTATGACCGGGGGCGGGGATGGTATGCATTGCCCCGTCCCTGTTCCCCGCGAAGACCCGAAATGTTTAAAACCCATCTAAGAAGGCCTAATATACTTGTGCACAAGCGTGTCTTAGTCCTCGATCCTTGGAGATTTCTGACGGTGAATGTATGAAAACCATGGTCTGAGACCTCGACTCTATGTGATTTTTCCTATGTTGGTAAATTAATGCAGTATGGATAAATGGTCGTTAATTGCATGTGGCTTCATAATGAATTATACGATATTTTACTGTAAGTATACCTCATTGACATTTTGAAGGGTGACACACGAGTTAGCTAATCTTGTTGGTAGACTATGTTCTTTGGATACTAGGTCACATTTTTAAAGTCTTGACAGATTTAAAGACTTAGGAAATCAAAAATGAAATCAAACCAAAAAGTGGTGCAGCAGCTGATGAAGGACAGCGAGAGGGCTCAGGGTTAATGGTGGGTTAGCAACTTAGCATAGCATGCATATGCATATGCTCCGGTCTCGAGCTAGTGATCGAGAACGACTTAGGTCGTTGTACAAGTAGATAGTATCATCGTCGCGTATAGTAGCACCAGCAGGGCCGCGACCGTGCGTGCGTGATACACGATGCGCATGGATGTCACGTGCCATGCTTGGTCACGGTGTCGATCAGCGTGGACGAACCTTTCACAGGAACAGCAAGGACGGATCGATCACAAGTCTTCCCACTACATGGACGACCCGTGATGTACGTGCACGTGTACGTGTCTCCAATCCATCGATCTGACGGTGCCGGCCCATACATGCAAACGAACAAAAATTCCCGGCCAGTGCGGTGCACCAGTCACCACTTGGCCTGGCAGGCAAAACGCCGGGAACTCACAGTTGGCGATACAAGGCGGGACCCCGGCCGGCGCCATTCGTCCTTGACTCCATGTGCCATGCGAATCTCGATCTCGTCGTCGTCGTCGCCGTCTCATCATCTCGTCCCGGACGGGACGGCCGGACTGCCAGGGCCCGTGTGCGCACGCGTTGCGCGTGTGTGTACGATTTCTCTCATCTCCTACTAGCTACCTACCTACCACCCAACGGTGTTGCGAGGTCGAGTACTCGAGTCCACATGCATGGCCGATCGATGTGTGCGTTATCGGTTACTTCTGCGCTGCATGCATGTTGTCGAACTGGTTACTGGCCACAAGGCTCCCAGTTTGGTTTTATTTATGCGTCCTATATATTATTACTGTGGCTGTACCTACACCTACCTTAGGATCGCCCGTGTGTCAGAATCCAGCTAAATTGGGCGGAATCGACACGTGATCGTCGACCGTTGGAGCTCGAAGATGGCGAGGGGGCTGCAGTTTCTGGCGACGGTAGCGACCTGCGGTGGCACGGGCAGCAACGAGGAGCGGAGGAGCCGTGGTGGAGGGAGGAGGGCGACGGCAGCGGCGGGCGCAGGCGCGGGCGGGCGGCTGAGGGGCGGTGGCGCGCTGGCGGCGGGCGCGTGGCGGCGTCCACAGGCGGCAGCGCGCGCGCAGGGGGCTGGGGCGGCGGCGGCGTAGGAGGCAGGAGTGCGAGATAGATAGATACTTTATTTTTATTGCTTGCTTATTCCCAAAGAGATTACATGTCTCTCGCTTATATAGCCCGGCTAGTGGGACTTGTAATCTAAGCAATCTCTCTATAAGGTTTCCTTATACGATTGGAATACCTTTTACAAGCAATCTTTATTTATTTCCTAATAAGAGTCTTCCTTATAGATTGGAATATTCCCTTTTACACACCAAAAAAGCCTAAGATAATCCTAACTTGAAGACGGCGGAGTTGGACACGGAGAGGAGGGAGGCGGCGGCGGCAAAGGGCGCCGCCCCCGCCCTGCACGCGCGCCCTGGCCCCCTCGTGGGCCCGCTGGGCGGCCACTTCCGCCCTTTTACCACTTCCCGGGCTGGCCCACGGGTCATGACACCAGGTAGTGACATGAATTTTGTAACAGAAAATTATTGCACAGGATGTTTATGTTGGTAAATGGAATTAAACGACCAAATTAAATAATGGTCAAGTAAGTTTTGAATACTAGCGATGAACGTGCAGCTAGCTAGCTACCAGTGCGTGTCGTGCCTTGTTAGGGCACTCACAGTGCATAAAATGGACATGGTTTCTATGTTTTAGGATATCGTGTCAAGAATCTATCCCTCAAGGTGCATCATTTTTATGCTGGAGTCTAGATAAAAGAGCTCGTACATGAGCTCCGTGCCAGTTGCCTTCAAGCAGGCGGCGTCTACGGTCATGGAGGGGTCTTCGGGGCACGCAGATGCCGGAGGAATGTGGTGGTGGATGATGAGTGTGGAGAAGAAGACGAGTTTGAGGAGGAAGGAGACAGTTGCCATGGTTTTGAGTTGGAACGTGGAGGTGTGATATGAGCTGATAAAAAAATTGTACATGCATCTACTACATATAAGCTTGGCGTGTGCCCTTTTTTTTTTTTTTGGAAACATTATGGCAAACTTTATTGACTTAGGACGATAATATCATTTACAATGCAATCTAGGATAAAACTAAGGTGCTCGTCGTCCCATATACAACTTTGCTTTTGATTCGCCTCTTGATGACAATGCTCAATGCCTATCTCCTGGAATCCATT
Source organism: Hyparrhenia diplandra (assembly GCA_015847255.1). NCBI lineage: Eukaryota > Viridiplantae > Streptophyta > Magnoliopsida > Poales > Poaceae > Hyparrhenia > Hyparrhenia diplandra. Next base: position 235,290 of record JADLZK010002112.1, read on the forward strand.
CCACACTATATTGCATTCATCATAAATAGGCGCAGCCGAGTTTGCCGTGAATCCCATATCCCTTATGATCTGCACGACCTCCATACAGTCCGATTGAACTATCATCTGATTGCATCCGATTTGCTGTGCTAGCATCAAACCCTCCTTCAGTGCATATGCCTCTGCCATCGGTGCATAGATGAAATGGGACACATAGCTATGAGCTGAAGCTAAGACACCCCCATTGTTGTCCCATATGATTGATCCCACACTGCCCCTTTCTCCATCTTCATCAAAGGCCGCGTCAACGTTCACCATTACTTTTCCCAAGTGCAAGCAAGTATTGCTTCGGGGAACCAGCTATGGAAGAAATTGTGGAGACTGAAAGTGCCGGGGGAAATTAAAATAATCGGATGGCGAGCTCTGAAAGGAATGGTGCCTTGTCGAGCTATCTTGGCTAATCGCCATATTAGGCGGTTGGGAGTTTGTCCGCTCTATCAGAACGGAGCGGAGGACATTAAACATCTGGTTTTTACTTGCAACCGGGCACTCAGCACAGGAAGTATGGGATCTTAGAGAGAGATTACAAAGTTATCCTACCATTGATCTCAGTGGTGATTGATGAAATTATTAGAAGAGAAGAACAGGTCTATAACTTGAACGTGGTTGGCAGTAGATTGGCGTGTGCCTTTGAAGTAGTGCCACATATATATGTACCGTTCTTTGACTAGTAAAAGAGAAACACCTTTCTCAAAAAATCTTTTATTCAGTATGTAAGAAATTGGCAGATTATTTTGGTGCCAATCCATATTCGAGAAAGTTCTAGTTAGATGTGATAAAAAGAAGAGCCCTTCTACAGTACTTGAAATTGCCTCTCATTGCCTACCATTGCTTCCTAAAATAGCAATTTTATTGACTTGAGGGTAACAAAGTAATTTCGCAGCGTCACTCATCCCACCCGCCCGTCCTTGGCCCAGCCACCACCGACCCCAGCCCAGACCCCCGACACCATCCCTCTCGCCCCCGCCCCTCGACTGGCGAGCCGCCGCCGGCCGAACAGCGCGCCGCCTCCGTCGCCAAAGCCCACGGCCTCCGTCGCCGCAGCGCACAAGACCGGCCTGCCCTCACTCACGCCCGCACTGCCCCGCCCGCCACCACCTCGCCGTCTCCATCGCGCGGCGGCGCTGCAACCGCCGGCTTTGGCCTTGCCGGCGCTCGCCCCACCTTCCTCGTCCTGGTCCCTTCGGAAGTCTCAAGGTCCGTTACCGTCCCCTCGGGAACTCTCGATCCGGACCGATCGAGCTCCAATCGCAGAAGGCCAGGTTCCCGTCCTCTGCTGTTTTGCTTTTGATTTATCTCATATAGCCTCGGATTGAGAATGCAGCAATTCAATTGTTTCCATTGTATGATCCGGGCACTTAACATCCTGATTGTAAAACGATTTAGCTACAAAATGTTCCCCGACATTAGTTGGCTGATATACATTCTTGAACAAGTGAACAATTTAATTTGGGCTGTGCATTCATCTAGACAAAGCTCCCGCAGATTCGTTAACAATTACATGCATCACTTATTGGATCATCTCGACTGAGATTTTTAACTCACCATAAAAACTTATAGAATTAACTAGATGGGCAAGGCATAGGAGCTACGCTGCCCTACTGAAAAAAGAAAAGGATGCACTTGGTGTTGAGTAGGGCAGAGTTAACTTGACATCCATGTTAAAGAAAGATGCATCTTTTTTCAGTAGGATTCACTTGTGTTCTATTAATAAGCATAGCTATTGCTTTTCATCTATTTGTGTTTATATTAATTAGCATAGTTGTTGCTTTTCCTCCAGTTGTGGATTCACTTGTGTTAGTGAAGCATTCACATGATTTGAAAGCTGCGTATATGCCATTAAATCAGTTCAATAGTGACTATCAAGTTTCAGGTTTGTTTGTGCACAAGTTGTTCATTTGAGTAGTATCTGTAGACTTCAAGCCTGTCTTATTTTTCTTGCTTTCATGTTGAAATTTGCTGAGCCAAGGTGGATTTGGAATGATGTCCTATACTTACTATTTGCCTTGAAATTTTAGCCATAGAACTATAGCAGAAATAATTCTACAAAATTCTTGGAACTATAGCAGCAATTATGTAGTAACTTGCACAAAGTAGGCTACAGATACATTTCAGGCTTTGCTTCGCATTAAAAAAAAATAGGCTTTGCTCATTCATTAGTGTCAGTTTTGATGTCTTTCAGGTATGAGAAGGACATGATAGCTTTTTATCGGGTCTGCAATCATTTTGCGGTGGTTATAGTTAGTACACAGCTAGTAAGTGGACTCGGGTTCGGAGGAACTTGTAACACCATTTACTTGTTTACTTGAACACTGTACATTGTTGTATCATGCTTTTCTTTGCATATTCCTTTCATGTTCTTTATCCTATTTTAGTCCTGTTGGTTATTGATTAAGATTATAAGTTAATAATTACATATTCCTTTCATGTTCTTTTATCCTATTTGAGTCCCAAGATTTTCTATGCTTGGAGTATTGAGCTGACAGGCTACTCAAAATTCTTGATTGCGGGGGAGGGTCTCAAGTGCATCTATTGTTCAGTCACCCTACATTGCTCAAGTGTAATGGTTGTTCAGTCACCCTACGCCGTGGCATGAACTTTTTTTTTTTTGTGAGTTGCAAGCTTATATTTTTGGATTAGAGGTGCACAATTTGACTCGAATTCTGAATTCCTTGGAGTATAGCCCTACGCCGACTTTCGGATTCTTTAGGACGAATTCTGAATTCCTTAGAGTATATTTGTGCTACACAAGTTTCTGAAAAATAATACTGAATCACTATGTAATCTTGTATTGGATGAATCTATGCACAATTTAGTGTGGTAGCAATTGTGACTTGAGTAATGTCAGAATATTTTTTGAAAACAGAGTTTAGTGAACTGCCTTATAAAAAAAAAAATTAAACAAATAGTAAACTGATCATGTGATCTCAGCCAGTCCCTTGAGTAAGCTGCTGCTGTTTCTTCTTTTACAAAAAATCGTAGCTATCATGTGCTTTTCCTGCCTACTGTCACATAATTCTCTGTTTTATCCATGTTTTCTTAACATGGTTGTGCCTTGCTGCATCTCTTGCTTGATTTGTACTTTAAAAACATATGTATGACTGACTTAAATGTTTAGCAGCTACAACATTTGCAGCCTGAAGACATTAAACAGGACTACGACACTGAAAAGATGGTACTGTTTCTATAAGCCGCAAGCATGGGTTAAGGATGATTTTTCAGTTCGCACAGCCTCAATTGGTTGAGTTTAAGAGTGTGGAGACGCTCAACCATATGCTCTAGTTCTTATTCATTTGCCTGGCTATTTATTATGTAATCTCAATGGTTTTTTTTCACCCAAGCATGTAGTGAAATGTTCGACTGTTTCATCTCGTCAATAAACTTGTTACCGTTGTGACTCAAACTCTATTGTTACCGCAAACTGTGGTATTATTCCTCCAAGACCTGTTGCGCATAACCGCATGTTGGCTTCACTTGCGATCGTGTGTGCATTTTGGTTCCTTGCAAACCGCTGGTACGCCAGACGGGCATGTTGTCAAGCAAGCTGAGACGTCGACATTCGGTGGATTTGGGGTTTTTTCGGTTGAATTGAAAGCAAACGTTGGGAAACATGAATGTTGTAATGCAAGTCGTGTTGTCAAGCAAGCTGAGACGTCGACATTCAACGTATCTTTGTTTGTCAAATGAAAACACTATCTCGTGTATGTCTCAAATATTTTGAAATTTCTATAAAATAACATGAATGTTGTTTGTCATATAGTACGCTTTCAAATCTTTTTCTAATTTCTTTGAAATAATATGAATGCTGTGTTGTTACTTGTTAGTCGTTCACACATGAATGTTGTTTGTCAGCTTAAACTGTGCCTTGTTTAGAAGGAACAGAATGTACATCATCTCGTTACTTTGAATCTCCCTTAAACCGGGCCTTGTTACAAGGAACAAAGTGTCCATCATCTCACTTTGGACGTTATGCAAAAACGGCCGAAGCCTTTCCAGGGGCAACCGCGTCCAACACAGAAAAATTTATCAACCATTTGACTTGCGCCCAACACAGAAAAATGTATCATGCAGGCGATAAGCTATGTAGATGATAAGGCTAAAAGAAAACAGCGCTGGCTTTTTTAACAAACGTACTTGAGTAGTGTAATGGTAAAGGCCCCTGTGGTGTAAACGTGATGTCCTGAGTTCTACTCTCAAAGGACCCTTTTTGCGTTTACAAGATTTTTTTGGTTATTTGTTCATATTTTCCTTTCTCTATATAAATTTGATTTTTTTTGCCATTTTAAACTTTGTTTTAATTTAAATATATGGGTACGACCATGTCATTAAAAATTTAAATGATTTGAACCATGTGCAACTATACATCCATCACAACCATAAACATCTCTCATTTACACCATGATTACATGTGAGACTTGTTCATGGTTGTAAATGATGTATATCACCACAATCTCTAAATCATTTAAAAATTTTATGTCATAATTGTACACCAGAATGAGTGGTCCATACAAGTTTTTAGATTTTTCTACCAAACATAGGTTATTTTTTTTCATTTTTCCTTCAATTTACCATAAAATAATCACAATAATATGTAAAAGTGTTCAAAAATTGTATAAATGCACACAACATCATAGTTTGTCTCCATTACCATGTCATAATTTTTTAAATAATTTGGACAAAAAAGACACTATGGATCCATCACAACCATGAACCTCTCTCACTCACTCCACATGGCTCATGATCATGGTTGTGAAGGGTGTATATCACCACTATCTTCAAATCATCTCGAAACTTTAATAGGGTGTTTATGGATCCAAACTAAGATGTTGTGTGCATTTGTGTATTTTTTAGAGAGAAAGTTTACCTATTATTGTAATTATTTCCCTGATTTACTAAATAATAAATGTTAAAATATCCTAACATAGCTATAAAAATCTAAAAAATTGCATGGGCACACAATTTTGGTGTTAAGTCATGAGAAAAAGTTTCATTGATTCGACAAAGTAGTGCTACACGCCCTCACAAAGGCATACATGCCTCACTACGCCTAATGTGACTATGAGAGAGATGTCATCACATGTGAGATATGTGAATCACCACTATCTCCAAATCATCTGAAACTTTACTAGTATTTTAATGGAGCCAAAATGAGGTGTGTCTGCACAAAAAAAAAAAAAAAATTACACAAAAAAATAAAGAACATAGAGAAAAAAAATAATGGAAACCCTATTAAAAACATGGGCATAGAAGGGTTCGAACCGGGAGCCCCCTGGTTCATAAACAAATTGGTTTAACCATTGGGCTATTGAAGTGTTTTCATTGTGGACCGAGAATGATTTAATTTGAAAACTATGGACAGGCTGCCCGCCAAGTTTCTTAACCACGAAAATTTCCTATTCGCCATATCACGCACGCCAGTCCGCCAACACGCTCCTCCCCCGCCAAGGGGGTAAACCATGAAAATTTCCACCGTAATTTTAGGATCGCATTTCCTCCGCCCGCGCTACAAATGGATATGGTAATACACACACATCGTTGGACAGGGTTGTATATACATCCAACACACTCTAGATCGACCGCTTGCAACTTTGCAAGAGGATCATGGGTGAATACAACTAGCTAGGACAAATGTTGAGCTGCTCTCCAAGATCATCCTAGAAAACAAAATGTTCATATGCTCTTCTTGCACGGTCAGCACGGGCAACATCACAAGCTCAGCCCGCACGGTCGGACCCACCGAGCAGGAGTAAATCACACAAGCTTCGATGAATATCACGTAGCTAACACAGCTCAAGCAACACGAGACCAAGATCAACCGTCAACATCACACCTAGTAACTGATCAATCAAGCAATCATCCGAACTCCATGGTCCTACTCTCTCACACAAGCTGTCACAACACAACAGCCCTCGAATAAAATAGCAGATGCCAACCCCTTATCACAGCAGAATAGTTGACACCCACCCAAGTCTGAATTCCATTAAGTAGACATAAACAAGCAAAAAGTCTGAATTTCCTTAGGTTAACACACTATTATAACAAGAATGACAATTCTAACAAATCGTCGACTCGTGACAGACGTTTGTTCTCTTAACCGTGCCATCCAACTTCTTGTCCGCAACCTTCAGCTCCGGAAGACGCCCCCGATAGGGATCACCATTACGCCACCGGGCTTCATCTGGCCGGATCAACGCCTCGGGGATCTCGCGGTGCTGCAGCTCCAACATAGATGGTGTCATAGGGTGCCGCCTCGCCAACCTTCCCTACCATCTGCATCATCCATTTTAATCAAATGTTAGTGAATCAGGTGTTCAGGGTATATGAAACAACCAATAAAATGCAGATTTGTCAAAAAAAAAAAAACCAATAAAATGCAGAAAATAAGCTAATATGCTCTGAATATTGATATTCTCACATCACTGTTCATTAGAAAATCATTCTCGAAAACCCGAAAAGATAAACATTGTGATGGATTCAGGTTATACCTGAAGAAACAAAGAGAATACGGTGTTGTGGCTAACAAGAGCATTCTGATTGTAATTGTAGTAGTAGAAATAAGCACAGCTAACACCGTCTCCCGCTCAAAAAATTACAGATCATGGCGATTGAGATGGGAGATGTCCTCTAGAAAACTATTGTTGTCATAATTATAGCACAAGCATAATACAATTGGCCCTTGAGTAGTTATCTGGTATCCAGAGACAAAAGCTTGGGATAGTTAGTTCTTCAGCAGAAACAAATACTACTTGGTTCAGCCAAAAAATGTAGTTTTTCAGAGCTGTCTTGGTACAGGGCAGGTTGCGGGGCAAGCGTCGTCGAGGTCCGGCGGCACCACGCACCACGGCCGTGGCGCTGCCGCGCGCTTATGGCCCGTCGTGGCCTCTCGGTAGGTGCGCCCGCCACGTGCCCTCCTCCGTCGCTTGGGCCTAGGAACGTACCACGAGCACCAGGAACCGCCTCACCTCGCCGTCATAGAGATCGCCGACATCGATGGGCGGCCGTAGGGTACCGGACTTGACCTCCGGATTCGGACGTCCGGTGGGGCGCGTGGCGGCGGCGTCGCCTCTGCGCGAGCATGCCAAGCGGAGAACAGAGGGGGGGCGGCGGCGCCGGCGTGGCTCCCGCGACGCCGCCTCTCACACGCAGCGTCGCGGATCCGCTCGTCGGCGCCTCCGCCGCCACCCGCCCGCCTCCACACACACCGATAGCCAGCGGCGGCTCAGCCCAGCATAAGGGTGGCGGCGGACGACACCGGCGGCTGCTGCTCTCTCTACCCCAAGCCCTCTCGCGGACGCCTCGAAGCCCGCGGGCGGATCAGGCTGGGCGGCGATCCCCAACCACCGGTGCCGCCGACGGACGAACGACGAACCCTAGAACGAGGAGATATTGAAAAAAAAAAATCCAACCAAATAGTTGTATTATTCACCCTAACTATATTAGGCAAACCAATATTTCGTGTTTATGAAGTTACCATTTTACCCTTCACAAAAAAACGAATAACGAGAATGCAATTACCGCTCATTCTTAACCCCCTCATTTTGTGAAGGCAATGGGAGGCAATTTTTGCTCCTAGGGCCCGCTGTGATAGACACAACAGAGGCAATTTTGCCTCCATGATTTTTACCATTGCCTACCATTGCCTTTTTGTAGCCGTCGGATCGGCCGCTCTCGATCGATGGGAGCCATCCAATTTTTCCCCAATTATTATAGAAAATTTCAAAAAAAGAATAGCTGGGGTGACAAATTTTATCTTGGCCAAAGTTTAATTTGAGGAAACCATGGTCACCAATTCGGTTACCAAAATTTGGCATCACTTGTGCACAACATTTGTTGGTGGAAACCAAGCCGGGCCAAGGTGATTGATTATTTACATTTCTTTTTGCTGTTGTATACGTTTGGTGAATATCAAATTCAAAATTCTGGAAACAGTTGACGTACAGTCTTTTATAAATCGAAGGTCACGCACGGTCAATTTTGTCATGTTTCACTAAATATAAAGGCGTGTAGTTGATCAGTAGCTTCACCGTACGTACTGGGTGATGACCTACGTGTTTATGTCTCTAGCGAGGTAGTGACTGAGATAAAATTTTCAACTGAAAATTATTGCACAGGACGTTTGGCTGATGCTGGTTGGCTGACCTACCGTCTTTGTGAGAGAAAAATCTTTGTTGAATGATCGGACTGATAAGCGGCTGGTAGTCCAAACGAACAGGGCGATAAATAGTCGAGTCAATTAAGTTTTGGATATTAGCGCTCAACGTGCAACTACCAGTGCGTGCCTTGTTAATGTGAATTCTCCATGGTTGATCCCATGTACCACAACTGCTTTAGATTATAAAAACTGGCAAAAATAAGGTCCTCAAGCCACCATGGAAATAGCATATACATTCTGCTAAGATTAAAAGTGAATTCAAACACTTGTAATCTTCCCAGAATGTATGCTATTTGTTATCATCAACAAATACCATATTAAGTTAAACTACGACCTTGTTCTGAACATTTGTAGTGCCAAATGGTATTGAGTGATGCTACAGCCAGATCGAATTTGGTCATAGTGAGGGAATCTGAAAACGATGCCACGGCTCCAAAAGATACTCAAAAGAGTCAGAGATCAGACAGCCATTGTCTTCGTTCTGCAATACTAAGGCCCTGTTTGGAATCTGGAGAAGGTGCTTTTGTTATATTGGGGTGGTATGTTGTTTAAGAATCCTATGTTGTATTGGATTTTTTTTTTTTTTTTTTTTTTTGGAGTAAATATTGCATATATGTAGTTAGTTCGTGTGTACAGGTGACTCTTCGTCCTGACTACTTCCACTTATTACTAGCTCATGTTTTCCAACTTGAACTCCCTTCAAGCCACAATGGTCAGGTAAGGTTCAATGACATGATTTACATCCATCTGGCATTCTTGCTGGTAGCCTCACTGCTCTTTTTTTTTTTTTTTTTTTTTGCCTCCCTGTGAATGAAGTGTAAATCAAACGAATGAGTTTACCTCAGCCTGATTAACTGCGAGGCATTAGCATGATAGGTTTAAGTTCAGCCTGCACCATCATCATCAATGCACGAAGGGGTCACCAAATTACAAACGATGCCAATACAACTTGACATTGCTTGCATGCGCTGACAAATTTAAGACAAACTAATTATCACTTCAACACTAGGACTAAGATAAGCACCAACTCTAATCCTCAGATAGAACTTGATAATAGTGTTCACGCAGACAAAAGATTTAAGCGGCATGAAATAATTCAAAGCCAAGCTAGTCCACACCAAAAAGTATTTTCAATTTCTCAAGTCCTTGGATGAGAATCATTACCACTACTACTACCACCACGAAGTCTCCCCTTCACCAATTCCTCGGATGAGCTCATGCATGTAGCGAGGTGTAAGATGCTGAGGAACTGCCCTTCGGTGTCACCACGCACCTCCACAAGCCTGCTTACATGCTCCCAAGTTTCTACACGAGCTCAGCCACAGCTATATCCTTTTCATCGAGCAGTTTATCGAATTGGGACAAAGAGCTTATCTTCCCCGCAATCTCTGCTTTCAGCTTGTCTATTTCCTCTATATAATGGGTGTCACAAGATTTTATCTGCAATAATCTGGTCAGGATGCATCTCAAAGACTCGACATTGAACCCACCCTTCAAGCAGAAAACCAGTCATTAGTAACAAATCTGCTACTTTGATGTATCCCATCAGTTATTTAGCAAACTATGAACATTTCCAGCATGGCAAAGTTTTCACAGCTCATATCTTTTCTATTAAATTTGATTCAGGGCTGGCAGATACCATCGGTACTTGATTTGATGACCGACTGTGTTCAGTTCACCCTCCAAATTTCTCTCCATCTGCTGCTAAGCACGAGATTTTTGTACCATCTAGCTGCACTAAAACAGTACCAGGGTGAGAAGCTGATGGATAATATATGTTCAAAAAAATGTGTTCTCACTGCTAAGGGCGATTTCTGCTCATTGGCCCTGCCGCTCTCTTTCTTCCTATCTGCTGGACAGTACCAGTCAAATCTGATGAGCTAAGTGGACTAAAAAGTTCATCCGATCTTTCCACTGTAGTTTGTACAGATATTTTTAGATTAGTAACCACCTTAAATATGAATATGTGCTTCATAAAAAAATACTTGCATGTCTCATAGGTATGAAGCTTTGTATTTGATGAACCACTATTAGTCTGTGTTGACATCTTAGCTAGTATAAATTGAGAAACAGAACAGAACACACATGAATATGAAAAGGAGATGTTGTAAAAGCCAAACACCCAAATACAGAACATAATGAAGGGGGCTTACAGCTTACTTTATCAGGGGCATCATTTTTCTCCTAGAAGCTCATGAGTAGTGTGTGTTTCACCCCTTTATTTTTTGATATATAGTTCTTTACGTTGGTAGCTTGACAAAGATCACCTTTCTCTTTCTCCGTATCATTTTGTGAGATGATGGCATTTTCTTTCCAAGTTCTGAAATGTCTCCAGCACTTACACATAAAGGTGCATTAAGATGACCATCGGAAACCATTATCTCAGACAGTACTCGTTTGTCCACTGTTTCTTCATTACTCTTTGGTACTGAATCATTTTGAGGTGTTGTATCATCAGCTAATATGGCATCTAGTTGCTGCAGCTCTTTCTTTGAATTTTTGGTAGTAGGAGATCCAAGATCATGACTCTGTTCATCACCACTGGACGCCGCATCATTGGGTCTGCTTGGACCTTTTCCATGCATGGACTGTGGCTTCAGGTTAGGCTGTCTCTGTAAAGTAAATAAACACTCTAAATATGTCAGCCAAGTTGACGATAGGATGTTAGATATAGCTATGTTCAAAAGCGAAAGGGGAACCATTGTTTAGCAACAAGCATATAGATAAACATGCCAATGGTAAACAAACTTCTTATAAACTGATAAGACAACCAATCCAAAATGCTAGGTAATGCACATTAATGGACAGCCTCAGTGCAACATGTTCAAGGATCACCAGATTCATCAAACACCCAAGTACAGGATATAATGAAGGGGGCTTACTTTATCACAGGCACCATTTTCTCCCAGAAGCTCATGAGTAGGGGTGTGTTTCACCCCTTTATTCTTCGATATATCATTCGTTACTGTTGGTAACTTGACAAAGATCACCTTTCTCTTTCTCCGTATCATTCTGTGAGATGACGACATTTTCTTTTCCTAGTTCTAAAATGTGTCCAGCACTTACACATAAAGGTGCATTAAGATGACCATTGGAAACTATTATATCAGACAGTACTTGTTTGTCCACTGTTTCTTCATTACTCTTTGGTACTGATTCATTTTGAGGTGTTGAATCGTCAGCTAATATGGCATCTAGTTGCTGCAGCTCTTTCCTTGACTTTTTGGTAGGAGGAGATCCCGGATCATGACTCTGTTCATCACCACTGGACACCGCATCAATGGGTCTGGTTGGAGATAGCATTTTCTTTCCTAGTTCTAAAATGTCTCCAGCACTTACACATAAAGGTGTATTAAGATGACCATCAGAAACCATTATCTCAGACAGTACTTGTTTGTCCACTGTTTCTTCATTACTCTTTGGTACTGATTCATTTTGAGGTGTTGAATTGTCAGCTGATATGGCATCTAGTTGCTGCAGCTCTTTCGTTGACTTTTTGGTACTAGGAGATCCTGGATCATGACTTTGTTCATCACCACTTGACGCCGCATCAATGGGTCTGGTTGGAGATAGCATTTTCTTTCCTAGTTCTGAAATGTCTCCAGCACTTACACATAAAGGTGCATTAAGATGACAATGAGAAACCATTATCTCAGACAGTACTTGTTTTTCCACGATTTCCTCATTACTCTTTGGTTCTGATTCATTTTGAGGTGTTGAATTTTCAGCTAATATGGCATCTAGTTGCTGCCACTTTTTTTGGTAGTAGGAGATCCTGGATCATGACTCTGTTCATCACCACTGGACGCCACATCAATGGGTCTGCTTGGACCTTTTGCATGCAAGGACCACGGCTTCAGGTTAGGCTGTCTCTGTACAAGTAAATAAACACTCTAAATATGTCAGCCAAGTAGACGATACCATGTTATATAGGAGTACCCCTTTGTTTTCAAATTATAAGTCATTTTAACTTTTTTGGTACATCCATTTTGTTATGCATCTATATATAATAATATGTCTAGATACATAGCAAAATGGATGAATCAAAAAGTTAAAAGAACTTATAATTTGGAATGGAAGGGAGTAGCTATGTTCAAAAGCGAAAAAGGGAACCATTGTTTAGCAATTGGTATATAGATAAGACATGCCAATGGTAAACAAACTTCTTATAAACTGACAAGACAGCCAATCCAAAATGCTAAGCAATGCACATTAATGGACAACCTCAGTGCAACATGTTCAAGGATCCCCAGATTCATCAAACACGAGGTTGATTCGAATGAGTTGTACCTATGTCAAATTTCAAATCAATTCATGCGTGCAGATGGACTAATAATGCATCACACGGCTTGAGAACAGCAAACAAGCTGAAATAAATCTTACTTGCTGTATCAACTTAGCAGTCACAATCGTCCATTGTTTGCCATCCCAGTTGTACTGCGGCCTGACCATGTCGGTCACCAGCGTCTTAGCTTCCTTGCCATGGATACTGACCTCAAAACACACCCTCCCCGACGACCCTGCGCACCACTGCCGGCGACCACGCCCCGTCGCAGTACGCCTCCACTGCGGCACCAGGCCCGAGCTGGAACATCTCTCGCGGCAAACGTTCCACGGCCGGCCTAATGAAGTTCCAATGCAAGAGCTCCGTGGCTGCCTTCGTCGCGCCGCCGTCCACCTCTAGGTCGTCGTCGTACTCCACCACGTAGCTGAGGTCGTTGACCGGTGAGGCAGGGACCACCATCGCCACCGTCGCGGAGACCCACCTTATTCCCCTCCTCGACACCTCGACCTTGTCCCCGACCTCGCAGACCCAAGCGGGCGCCTGAGCCTGATTCATCGCGGCCTGTGACGGGGCGACCCAGTCGCCGTCGATGTAGACGCGGCGGGGGCGGACGAGGCCGGGCGGGAACTCGATGGCGTTGCGGGTGACGGGGAACGCCACGGTGACGGCGGAAGGGGAGACGGACACGACGATGCCGGCGCGCCAAGCGTTGTTGAGGAACGCCTCAACCGCGTCGTTGAGGAGGAAGTGCGGTGGGGATGCTGGAGGCGGGGGCCGCGGGCGGACGCGGCTGCGAGCGGGACGCTTCCGGCCGCGGCCTTCCTCCAGGTGGGCATATGCCACCTCGTACCGGTCCGGCGCGCTGCGGGTACCCGCGGCGGCGGGCGGGCACGAACCTGACGACGGTGGCCTCGTGCCAGTGGCCGTGCAAGTCGTCGTCGACAAGGACCTCTACCTCTGCGCCGGGGGCGAATGGGGCCCTCACGGGGCCCGGCGGCGGCGGCGGAGGTGTGCGGCCGGTGGCGGCGGCGGCCATTGGGGTGGGGAATCGGGACTGCGAGTGGGAGGGAGTGGAGTGGCCGACTTTATTTTCTCTCTTTTTTTTTCGAAAGTTTCTCAAAACACCCGAGTAATATCTATATCTATACTATAAAGGAGTATAAAGGAGTGAAACAATTGATATCGTTTGTTACCTAAGAAAACTTCCTACCCACTCTGATTGACAAGTGGACCCAAAAGAAAAGAATGTCAGGAACATATGGAACATGCATGTTTCACGTTGTGGACTGCTCCTCCTCGGCGTTTTTTCTCACGCGCCAAAATCTACCCGCTTGCACGTACCCACACCCACGCTGAAAGATTTGGGAATTGAGAACACCTGACTACTGCTCAAGATGATCCACAGATTGCCTTCCAGTAATGCCTCATCATAGGCAACATGGGTTCAAAAAAATGCATGCATTGCCTCCTGACTGGGAATTTGAATGGTCAACACTGCGTTACCTGATTTTTTTTCGGGTTGGGTAATTGGGTAATTGAAAATTCGGGTAATAAAAATTGTTATCCCGATATTAGCCCCGAAAAGCACTACCCGAAATTTCGGGTACCCGATAATTCGGGTTCGGGTATACCTAATTTACCCGAAATTACGAAAAAACATTGAGACTACACAAAATTTCATTAGTAATTTAAACATAATTTCACTAGCGATTTGTGTAGAATTTTAACAATAATTTGTAGAGAATAATATATTATAGTTACTCACTCAAACCAAGATAATTATATTCTAATAAAGTGATAAGTTCAAGTGTTTAACTAACAACAAGTGATAAATACAAAGATGAAGGCAAAACTTTGGGTAGTTCGGGTAGTTTAGTGCTGGAGTGTATTACCCTTAATTACCCAATCTAATTTCGGTAATTAAAATCACTATCCGAACTTGGAATCGGGTACCATGGTTCGGGTAATTCGGGTCCGGGTTCGGGTATTTCGGGTTCGGGTATTTTGCCCAGGCTTACATCTAATGAGCTATCGCCACCAGTCTCGATTGCAGATGGGCTACAACATCTTTCTGGCATGATGTTTGGGACGACCATGATTCACTGCCAGAGAGACTACCAGAGTTGTTCAGTCACTCCCAAAACTAGGAAATCAGTTAGGCAGGCAACCGAAGGAGAGCTTCAAAGGTAATTTGACTGCACGGCGGTCACCTGAGGCAAGCACATAGCTGCTCCTGGTAGGAGACATCTTGGCACGGCACAGCCTCAGTGAATCAAAGGATCAATGAAATGGCTTGATGATCAAGCCAAATGGAGTCTTAAACACTGGGATGTTGTACAGAGCACTGAAAAGTGAACAATCTGCACCCGACGCCTGGGTTCATTTTGTTCACACATCGTACACAATACGTCTGTGAAGTCTGCCACGCACTGGACGAGTCAACTGCTCACATCTTGTTTGAATGCCCTAATGCCCACACTAATAGAGAACAGGGCTACGATACCGGTTCCCAAACCCCATTTAATACCGTTTTTGGAAACCAAGACTGCCACTCCCGGGAGTCCCGGGTTAAGCAACCGAGACTAGAGCCCATCAACCAAATTTTTTTTGTAGATTTCTTATAGATTCCTTACCAACTCCGCTCCACACCACATGTAACAAAGTCCCCGAGCGTCCTCCTTATGAATTGACTCATGGGGCCTTTAATTTCGGGTGAAAGACCTTTAGTCCGGGTTGGTGACACCAACCGGGATTAAAAGGCCACCCTTTTTAGTGCAACAACACCGACAACTATTGTAACAAACAACTACTGCAATGTGAGATTTTTTTTTTGCGAAACAGGACTCTATTAAAAAACTTAAGTAGTATCCTTACAGACTTGAGACAAAACAAACTCGGGAAAAGAAGAAAAAAAGACTTCGCCACGACCCGACCTAATTGCAAAATGATCAAGCTCATGCGCCAGAATTTTGACTCCTACTAATTTTTACAATCTCTAAATTAAACGGGTCCTCCATACTCGACCACCGCTCCTCGAACAAGGGACCAGCCGACCGATCGATCAAAGTCATTGCTTCACCACCAGCGGCCACCAATGAGAATCGGACTCCAAAACCATGGGGGACATCCGGCCACCGTGCGACAAAGGGTCGCAACGTGAGATATTGAAGCAACCGAAAAACATATTGCAACATCTCAAAGCGTCTTTGCAACATCAAACTGAAACATACTACAACATCCAAATAGACCATTGCAACACGGCGAGATCGACAAAACCCTAGCCACATCCCAATCCCTTAGATCCAGAGGGAGCGGGAGGAGGGGGAGGCCGGAGGAGTCGGATCAAAGAGGAGGATGGAGGAGGCCTCAGATCCATATCTAGAGAAGGAGGAGGCCTGAGATCTAGATCGATAAGTCACCTAGCTCTTTGGAGCCATTGCTGATGTCCTCGTCTCCGATTTCTTTGAGAGCTAGGTCGCAGGAGTAGTGGGGTGCGTGGAGGGGTGTGGTGGCAAGAGAGAAAGAAGGGGAAGGGAACACGAGCGAGCACGGGCATGCAACGCGGTCGTGTCTGAGATGGAGGAGGTCGCCGAGGCGCGATGGACAGAGGTACCGAGGAAGCTCGCATGACGTAGAGTGAGTGTGGGGAGAGAGCAAGGTAGAGAATGGGTGGAGTGCGGAGCGACTACGGGCTGCGGCGAAATGGCGCGATCGCGGACTATGGGTAGGGACACATGTGGTGCGGTGGGTGGGCCAAGCGACCGATGATTTTTGTCGGGCTCGGATGTCATAGGGATAGCATTACCTTTTTCTAGGGCACCGTTTAGCGTTTTCTCTTCCTCCGTTTTGCCGCCATTCATTGCCCCCACCGTAGGTCCAGCGGCCCTTACGTGGGCGCTAGGGCACTAGGGATTGCCAAGCGCCTACGATGACTACATTCTTCTTCCTTCCCACTCTCATTTGGAGCTCTATTGTGGACATGCTCGCCCGGCAACACCGAGTTCCAAGCTCGGTATGGTGCCCCACCCCGACCTAGTCCGGGCATTTGCCACTCCCTCAAGCGAGGGAGCCAAAATTGCTTGGCCACCATCCCCACCGCCCTGGCCTACCTGCCTTCCCAGGTCAACCGCCAGAGTTGAAGAAATCGGGGCATCGAGATAAGTTATTTGGAACCCTAACTACCGTGTTGTAGCTACTTAAGAAGAGGGCGGCGGTCCAAAAAATAGCGAGTCGCGACATTGGCACCGATCAACTCCGCCTCCGCGACACCGATCCCCTTTGTCGCCGACAATCCAAGAAACATCCGCATGATATCGGTCCCCCGTCACCTCCGTTGTCATTTGCACCGTCCACCGCACCACCGCCCGCAAGACGTCGATCACCGCTTTCGATCATCTCCCGCGGGGGGACCCGCCCCCAGGACCGCTACCCTCGACGGCCGCTCCTTGGCAAGAACCGGACCGTGTGCGATGATGAAGGCGCTTCGGCGCCACGAGTCGCCCGCATTACCGCAGTGCCCCTGGCTGCTGACGGAGCGTCGCACCCTCGGCACCACACACGGTGGGCTCGCCTGCGCCGCCATGATGAAGGCCTTCTAGGTGGGCTTCTAGAGGCTCGGGAGACTCCTCCCCGCAACTTCTTAGCACGCCATGTCGCTCCGGTCGTCGAGCCGAGTCCCGTCGTCACCGGCGGCGGGGTTAGTATCACCGAGCAGCGGGGGGTTCGCACCGAGGGTGGCAAAGACACGGTGGGGTCTCTATGCTCTATGGCAATAAGCCGAGCGGAGAGTCCTAATCCCAACAACCACCTCCACCTCCTCCCACCACCCTTCTAGTAAGTAGCATTCTATTCCTAACATCTAGTACTAGGAGCTCTGTATGCTTCTTGTTCCATTGCATTTAGTAGCTAGCCTAGATTAACTTTTGTTAGGCTATTCGTTTTCTTATTTTCTTTGGTTGATATGTTGTTAGCCCAGATTAACTCTAAATTCTTCATCCTTGTTTTTTGTTCTTCTTGTAGGTGGTCAAAGCGAGGAGTGTACATAAGGATCTCGAGATGCAATACGAGGAGTATTGCAAGCTCAGAGCCCATGTTCCATTAGTTCCTGCCTATGTCACATGTGTTTTTTGAGATGCAACGACATTAACACATGATAGTTCGTAACCATGAGGTGACGATTCTAATTCTTAAAACTAATCATATCTAATAATCTTCTATGTCTAATTGGAAATTATGTATGCAGTTGATGAAGCATTACTCTGATATGCACCTCGGAAAAGGGAATGGTATGGATCGAGACTATGAAGATAAGGAAAGTGCTTAGATGGTGGTGATTGTAAGGAGCAAATGATGGATTCTTCCATTTTTGTTGCTTTTATGCTTCACAATTGCATGAAGCATCATTCAATATGAGTGGTGTCTATTGAGATGAGATGTAAATCCTTGGCTACACCTTCTCAAACCTATCTAGGCTCTAGTCTCACATAGGAGAGAGTAAATGGAGGAGAGCTAATCAACAGGTGAGTCCCCTTTCCTTTTTCCCATTGGGTTCTATTTATAGAGGAGGTGGGAGGAAGAAGTTTTTTTCATCTAACCCCTTCGGTTCATAAGATTACAAGTGGATCCTTGAACTTATTGGACGTCGGACCTTTTTATAATGTGGGGGTAGCGCACAGTCACCCCTACCCCCAATATTAGCCCATTAGCTACTAGCTAGGGTTTAGCAGGTACAATAAGGCCTAGTCGCTAAAATAGAAAAAAAGACTTCGATAGGTGTCCTTGGAGCAGGATACATCCGGATGGCGAAGGTGGGACTCCATAATACAATGATGACGACTCGTCGATCGTAGAAGTCCGGGGACCTAGTCCCCGTTTGACTTGGCTGTTGTGAAGGTCTTCCTTTGTCGAGTGGCTAATTGTTTCCCACATAGTCATAATAGCGGAGGTTGTCGTTCTGGTGGTTGTGGTCGTCAGCCGTAGATAGACACGTGAGTTGCCACTTGAGGTCGATGATGACGCATTTGTCAAGGTGGTGGTTGACGACTTAGGTCCAACACAACTCAGCTTTGTTGCAAGGGTCTTCAACTTCTTGGGAGCATCTCTCTATGGTTGAAGTAGTCATAGTAGCGTAAGCGGTCGTGATCGTCGGCGTAGGTATATGCTGAGTTGCCGGTCTTTCCTCCCCCCAACAGTGTCCACTCTATTGAAATTTCTATAACTCATACATTCTATAGATTTTAACTAAAAGACTTGTTTTGTGGCTTAACTGATAGTTTCTTAGGCGCACGATACATACTGATGAATGAAAGACTAGTTATTTATCTTGGCAAAATATTGAGTGCAAACCACGTCTTCAGTGCAATAATAAAAACCCTTTGCAAACAAAGTAGTTGTTAGGAGAATTCAAAAACATTGAAACTACTCACACCAATAATGCATCTATATGTACATTGTCGCAAATTTTGATATTCAAACTCATTTTGTAAAAATCATACGAAAATAAATTTTTCATTTGTATATGCGATAGGGCATATATGCAAATGAAATTTGTTATTTTCATATGCATTTTTTACAAAATGAGTTTGAATCACAAATTTTGTGACAAAGCATAGATGCACTATTGGCGTGCATTGTTTCAAATTTTATTAGCAACTCCTACGTATAGTTTTAATGGAGTTTTCATGGATTGCACCAATGATGTGGTGTGTATTGAATATTTTGCCATTTATCTTGGTGGTCACAAAAAAGTTTCACAGTGGATTTTGTATTACAACTGAGATAAGCCTTTTTACTTGGAATATCAAGGCATTTTTTTGTTATTTGAAAGTTACAATGTAGAGAGTTCCGCAGCATTGATAGATCATGGATAATTCATGAATTCACAAATTCTCAACAAACTTTTTTGACTGTTCCTACGTTCCAACATTTGACCTATGGGTTGCGATGATCAGGTTTAGTTCCACTTCATTCGAAGGCTAGGCAAGGTTAAATAGGTGAGTGAAATACATGTGGGAAAGAAAAAAATATGTACATGGTACCCAATAAAATATTATAGTGTACATATTGTTTTTGGCTAACTAGATTACGACAAAGTTAAAATTATACATTGTGATGGTCTTGACAAAACTATCACGAGTTAGCGGGCCATGAATATCCACTGGGCTCATCCGTGACGAAGAACAAAATACCATCCAGATTACGTCTGCTAGTGATGATCTGTAAATCCATCACTGAGAATTCGTCACGTTAACAAGTTTCTTGTAGTGTTCCTTGTAACTTTCTACGAATCATATGATGTTCACTATGCGAAATCAACTTTGAGTTAATATCAAGTATGCAATCCAATAGTTTGTGAATACACGAATTGCATTTGTAGAAAAAAATGATGCATTATATTCTCCGTACCTGAGTGTGCCGGTGCAACAAATGCTGATTACCACAAGCTTCTAGCGCAAACCTAAAAAATTGTTCACAACGTTGGTTTGGGAAAATCTGATGATGTTAACGTGTTGTCTGCACGTTTCCAGTTTCCTGCAACAATCCGAATCAACATTCCCAACAACTTTAGGTGTTGTACATATTATGTTTAAGGTGATGTGTCTAGAAAATACAAATCGAGTCTGTCTTCTGCTAATGATTTAGTAGTGCAAGCAGCGTGATAAACTGTAACAAATTTATCCTGTTTGGTTAGCAAATTTATAGTGGGATCTTGTTAGTCATTTTGGTTAGCAACAAACAGAGGACGCATATACATGGACAAATTCATTCCATACCACTAAAAAAAATTGCTTATGTCTTGATGATACATGTCATTGTGACGTCAGGCGGATGTTGTCAACGTCTAGGCCCTAGCGGTGTCGTTTGCCATAGAAAAGAAAAATTACAATTCGCTTTTTATGTGTTTAATTAGAGCTATGTAGACATTGTTTATATATGTAGGTGCATAACAAAAATGGTATATTTGAAAGACAAAACAAGTTATAGTTTGTAACTCGAAAAAGTAGGACCAAGCTAGTTTCGGTTCCTGTGTTCACACTAAAACATTCTTGGTTCCGTTGCTAGACTAGGAAATAAATCCAAACAGTTCATATTCATCGAAGAAGAATCTACCCATGTGTCTTCCATGTGTCTCGGCCCACACCTGATTTTTTTTGGCAATTGTTTCTATTCCTCCTGTAGCCGCCCGTCATTCATTATCCCTGCCTCCAAGCATTGCCCCCCGCGGGCACTAGGGCACTATGCTTTTTTTCCTGATTTCGGGCGGCATTCTCCCCACCTCCCCCCCCTCACGGTCGGAGCTCCATGTGGACATGCTCGTTGGCAACACCCAGCTCCAAGTTCTAGCATGGCGCCCCCACTCTGACCTAGCCCGCCTACTGCGACCTCCACTAGGGACTCTAAATTGTCAAGCCGCCTAGCCTAAGCGGCTTCCCCGACCCGTGTCAAGCCTATGGCGCACCCGATCGAGAAGGGGTGGGGCCGTGAACGGTGTTATTCTTTTAGAGTCTATGACATGTGGGCCTACGTGCCTTGATCATTGTGTGGTGGGACCGGTTGGTCGATCGAGACTTCGAGGGTGTTAAGTGAAACTTCGTTGTATCGGGAGAACCATTTGATAAGTTGAAAAACGTAACCGAGGGAATCTTTCCTCGTCTTGTTATCACGCCACGACACCTCGTTCGAGCTCCTCATGTCTCGGCGATTGCCGGCCACGGGTATGACAACCAACCGGAGTTGGATAAGAAAGAGGGGACATCGTCGGAGAGGTTTGGCAGAATCCTAACCACCGTGCAGGAGCTATGAAGAAGACCACGGGCACAAATTCAGAGGAGTCCTATGTCATCGGCACCGATGGCCAATGCCGCCAAACCTGCCAGCGCCACCGGAGGGGGGAGAGGAAGGAGCCGTGGTAATGAGCGTGGCAGGCACGGATTGGACGGCTTCCACCGCTGTCCCCGCGCGGATCCGACACTCCAAAATTGACGTGCTGCAGCCGGCGGAAACACACAACAAGAGTGCTATATAGCATTTCTGAAGAAGAATTGAATCAAAGAACCCAAAATGGCAAATCATTTGGCACATTTAATTGCTTTGCTGATTACACCACCAATTAACAGTGCTCCACGTTTTAAATAGCGCGCTATAGAGCGGCGTGGAGCAACTCACGCGAAGCTATCACACTTTTTCGTGCTATTCGCGCTATTTGAGCTATAGCACGCTATAACGCCGCTATTCGCGCTATAGCGTCGCTATTCGTGCCGCTATTTGCGCTATAGCGCCACTATTTGCCGCTATTCGCGCTATAGGCGCCGCTATTCACGCTATAGCGGCGGGCGGCAGCCCGGCGCTATCGCGGCGTAGCTGCCGCTATAGCGCTGACTGGGCGCTATAGCGCCCAATAGCGTCCCGAAATGTCCGACGCTATTTTTCATAGCCCGCTATTTAAAACATGGACAGTGCTATTAGTATTACAAACGAGCTTTCTGGGTAGTGACTATGAACATACTACCAATCACGGTGTCTTCAAGCCAGAGGCGCTTGGTGCAGGCACCAGGCTGCAGAGTAAGGCTGCGAGCAAGGTCATGTTCCGGTCGGCGAGGTTTCTGGCGTACAACGGCGACGCCGGGTAATCGAGCATGCTCCTCGTGCACCCGTCCATGCCGCGGAGCCCGGCCGTGTACCCTGCCTTGAGCTCTGCGGCCATGTCGCCGTCGCTGCAGCCGCCGGGTCCGGCCGCCAACCGCAGGTCCTCGGCGACGCGCACCATGGCCACGCGGGCGCTACCGTAGCCCACCATGCAGTTGCCGTACGCGGCCCTCTCATCGTCCGCTGGGACCGCGCCGCCGTCCAGCAGCGACGTCGCCGCGGCCACCGTGGCGGCGTACGCATCCAGCGCGCCGCGCACGGCCGCCGCGGCGTGCCGGGTGACCGGGAGTGGTAGGCCGCTCCTGCCAACGCGGAGCGTGCGGAGGCAGAGCTCTAGCATGTGGCGCGTCCCGGTGACCGCGCCGCATGCCTGTTGTGCCGTCATGGACGGGATGTGAGGGCACCGGCGGCTTATGCGGCTTCTGTCGACACCCCCCGTCTGCGCCGGTGAGGGTGACGATGATAAGCACCGAGAGGAGGAGGACGAGGAAGGAGAAGAGAGGGTGGTGGATGGTTCTTGCTTTGGCGGCCATGGTCGTCTGACACTCTGAAGTACTTACTGATTGGGCGTGAGAAGCTACTTGGATCGAATCGAAGGACGTGTACGTTTGTGTGCCGTGGCCGGAGATGGAGCTCCCCCGGCCGCCGTGTATTTGAAGGGGCAATGGCGAGCGTTTCTTTGTAAGTACGTAGGACGCCAGCTGCTTGCTTTGCTTGCCTGGCGAATTGAAACGGACTGATGCATGGCAGCTCAGCTAGGTTGGTGGCGTGCGAGGATTAATTTACAGGTCATGTCATTCTTATCCTACCTGACGTCCGTTTTATTGCTTTAACCAACTTTTGGTTGTGCACTTATATGCATGCATGTAGCAAGAAATCAAATGAATTACTGCTAAAACAAGTCAGAAGTAATATGTGTTGTATGTATGGCAATGATGAGCTAAGCATGTGACTACTGTGACACACTAGTAAGCTAGGGCTGGACACAACCATACATCATCTAGGATTAGTTCTCTTTTTAGTTAAATTCGTTTTATTTTTAAACTCAAGAATATATCTCGCGCGGCCAGACCGGGACGGATAACTCGCTACAAAGTTACCCGGATAAATTGCAGACTCTAGAGATTTTATGCCTCATTTTGCACCGCTCCTCCCAATGGCTCGGCTTCGCGCGCACAGGCTCGATCCATATGTTAATGTTAAATTCACGCACTGGATCTATAGGTTAATGTTAAATTAAGTTTCAAACGTGATATTGTATTTATTCTTTTTTTCTTTCATCTTTATATATATGTTAACTACGGATCTTTTTTATTAGGATTCCTATACCTATGCAGGTTTTTTTCTTTAATTGATGGGCCGAAAGAATCATATTATGGGCCTCACGTATCCCCTCCTGCCATATTTCCGGATTTCACCCGCTTTCTTCGTTTCAGTTGAAGAACCGTGGTGTCCTGAACCCTAACGCCGCCACCTGCTACTTCGTTCGTGCTCGACAGCAGCTAGCACTTACTTCAGGATGCTGTCTAGCACGAACTGAACCAAAATCACGGGCCAAAGAAAAAAGAGAAAGGAAAAGACACCTGCCTCCCTGTTGTCTGCTGCCCACGCACGCAGCCCGCCTTCCTCGCGACCGCCCATCTGCCTTGCGCTGCCCGTCTCCCTCGCCACTCGCGCCGCCGGCTCCCTCCGGAGCCCACCGTCATCCTCTCTCTGCTTCCACCTAGCTGTGGGCGTACGGGGCACGTCGTCTCTAGCTGTAGGCTTGCAAGGGCACAGCCCCAGCGGCGGCAGGTGAGGGCGCTTCACCGGTGGATCGCGAGGGGCCCGGGATCCTGCAGATTTCGCGCGGGCCGCGCTTGGGTGGCGGCGGCAGAGCTCGTGTGGGCTTCACTCGGACGGATCTTGGTGGACCGGCCGTTGGCGGCCCAAGGCGAAAGTAGTACGTCTTGATCTGGAGCGGCAATGTGGTGATTGTGGCGGGCGACGTCGAGTGAGGCCCTGGCCGTCTGTGCATAAAATTGTTTTCACTACATGGTGGCCTCGATTTGCTATGTATTTCAATTTCATCAATCCGGAGTATATATATAGAGAGGTTTTTGAGATTTGGTATTGTACTCGATCTAAAATTGCCATGGTCTTCCCAATTACTGTTGGCTCGCTCGTGTCGGTTTCACATGGGAGTCCTCTGCGATAGGCAGAGACCGAAGAGGCGATAGAAAAAAGAGCCGAAGAGGAGATAGGACAGAGTAAAATAACGCAACGAGGATAGTGCGGGTGGACAAGAGGAAGGCAGAAAAAAAGGGCAGAAAAAAGAGGCAGAAAAAAGGGTGAAAAAAATAGGTGGGACTGAAATTTTCTCTCTTTATTAGTAGGTATAGATAACATAAGATGGTTGTTGGGCCCGCTTGCAAGGGGTTTGTTTGGCACGGCTAGAGAAAAAGCTACCTTTTGCCAACTTAATGTCCGTGTTTGGTTGAAGAGACGAAGCTAGGGGCATGTTTGGTTACACGCCACGACGAGAACGCTGGCGACATAGGTATGTTCGGCGGCGCCATGGAGTTGTGTGGTGGGAAAAATGACTGTCACACGCCACACATTCCTTAAAAACGAGAACGACAAGCGAGGGGAAACAAATAGACAGCTGTGATAGCAAAAGTTTACAAGACAACCAAGCAACGGACAAAGTTTTTTCTAATAAATATTTTAACTACTACTTCCTCCATCCTAAATTGTAAGTCGATTGACTTTTTTGGCTCTAAGTTTGACCACTCGTCTTATTCAAAAAAACAATTACGCAAATATAAACAAATTTATGTCAATCTCGAAGAACTTTTGTTAAATAAGCAAGCCACGGCAAAAGAAGCGATATGTCGCACAAGATTTTGAATAAGACAATTAGTCAAACTTGTTGTCAAAAATGTCAAACGACTTACAATTTGAGACGGAGGAAGTATGATTGACTTTGTGCTAAACGGACAAGAAGAAAGCTAATTACACCATGGAAACACAAGAAATTTACAAGGATCTCCACAGTGATTTGCCTCCTAGGGCACATGAGACCATATGGAAAAGTTTGGCAAAGATTCCTACTGTTTTTCGTGGACACGATTAGTTCAACCTATAATTACTCGGTGGCGTCGCGTAGAAATTCAATAAATTTGGGAAAAGTACCAAACCAACTCGAAAAATCACAAACTTCATGGTTGCTTCCCCATTTACATGTGAAAGGCTAAGAAAAAGTTTGAGACCACTACTACACTAGCATACACATGAACCACATGGAGCACAAGAACCTATGTGTATAGTCATGATTCAATGAAAGGGATCATGTACCTTTGTGAAGGATGTGTAATCCTCCTAGGTCAAAATAGCTTTTTTGGTCATGTACACCCAAAATATGACCCCACACAAGATCTTAGGTTTTTTTATAAATATTTTAATTACTATGATTTTCTTCGTATAAACGAGAGCAAGAAGAAGGCTAATTGCACCAAGGAAACATAAGAAATTTACGTGGACCTCCATAGTGATTTGCCTCCTAGGGCACATGAGACCCCGTGGAAAAGTTTAACAAACATTTCGGCTCTTTTCATGGGTACATTCAGTTCAACCTATAATTACTCGGTGGCGTCGCGCTGAGAAATTCAATTAAACTAGGGAAAGTATCAAACCAACTCCAAAAAATCACAAACTTCATGGTTGCTTCCCCATTTGCATGTGAAATTTTGAGAAAAAGTTCGAGACCACTACGACACCGACATACATATGAACCACATGGAGCACAAGAACTGCATTCTATAGTCATGGTTCGATATGGAAGGGATCATGTGCAACACCGAGGAAAAGTTCTGAATAAATTAACCACAGGGGCCGGGGCACATACAACAAAAGACCTTACAAATTAATTAGGAACCAATGAAACTACAACCTTACAAATTATTAACCTAATAAATTAACACACTAATCAACATCGTCATCGTCTTCATTATCCGGCCCACCTTGCACTCCATGCACACAAATATAGGTTTGTAGAAATATCGGATAATTGATGTCACAGATTAAGTAAGATCGTGGAGCAAAATCTTTGATGAAGGTCAATGCCCGTATGATTGCACTTTTCGTCCCTCGCAAGGCCGTAAAAATGCTCGACCATATATGTAACCTACGGAATGACCACCGGCTATGTCAAGTAAACCTTATGCAATATTGTCGCCCTTCCATAGTTTCTGGCCAAGATGTGCACAAAACTCCCAGCGTACCTGAGTTGGTGTGTGTCTTGGTCGAGAATGGCCACCAAGCCACATGCATCATAAGTAAAGATCGTGGAGCAAAATCGCAAGTGGGAGAAAAATCAAAATGAATGAATCAAAATGATGGGACAAAAATCAAAATGATTGAAGATGATGAATTTCATTTATTACCACATCATCCTAGTTGCAACTCCCAACATATTCGCTATATTCCCATGGGGGCATGTTGCCGCCAGATACAAAGATACGTCTTGAAGATTGAGAAATCAAGCATAATGTAGCAAACACGTCGGTGCATCTAAGCACAAGGCAACGGTAAAGAAGCGGCGTCTTGCACCGACGTTCTCTTGCTTCCTATCCGGTGGATTAGGTGGCTCTTTCTGGACCCCTCGAAGGGATGGAAAAACTTAGTTCACACCTATATAGCTGACCACCACTTGGTGTTGTTCTAGATGTCGTGCTCTCCACAAAACCCGAGATAAAGAACCAGCTAAGTGCTGTCGTTAGCCATTCGACTGGGGATATAGTCTGCGACACATAAATGCAACAAAATTACCTTAAGTTAAACTAAATATCCACGTACTTCCAAATTATAATTCGTTTGACTTTTTAACCCTAAGTTTGACCACTCGTCTTATTCAAAAATTTGTGCAAACTAAGTCAAATTTAAGTCATTCTCAAGGACCTTTTGTTAATTAATTAATAAAAGCAAGCCACAACAAAAATAAATGATATCTTGCATACAGTTTTGAATAAGATGAGTTGGTAAACTTGGGGTTGAAAAAGTCAAACGAACTCCAATTTGGAACGGATTTAGTATTTGTTATAGTATAATAAGGAATCAAAAGATGTTAGAAAAATTTTCATACGATCACTGGATTAGGGAATGGCCTTGTGGCCACATGAGGAGCTTAATGGTTCATTGCCAGCGTAGAAACCTAGTTGTTGTGGTGGTGGCAAAGGTGGAGGAACGTTCATACCACAAGCTGAGAGATAAAAATGCAAAAAAAAAAGAAGAAGAAGAAAAAAAAAGCTCATGAATATGTATATTTATGCATATAGGAATTCTTGACAAGAAATATCAATACCAATGAAATATCCAGGAGCCATGACCAAATTTCCGAGAGAGAGAGCTGAGTGGATTTCGTGAGGAGTGAATGTAGAAGCAAACAAGTAAGGAGTTGGTTGGTGCGTGTGTGGGTATATGTGTTTATGTTGTAGGGCACCTTGATTTATAGCAGTTCTTGAGGGCAGGGAACATCACTTCCGGGTGTTAAGAATCCCGGTAGTGAAGTACATCATCACTACTGGGTGTTAAGAAACCCGATAGTGAAGTACATATAATCACTTCTAGTTTTTAGTTTTGTAGCCGCCACGGTGAATTCACAGTCTCGTCACTTCGCTCAATTTTGCATGCATGCATTGTTGCAAGTGCTGCCATGCATGTAGAACTTTTGCATACTGAGTAGATGCTTCTCACAAACGCCCTAAGTTGGATTCCATATCAAGTTCTATGCAGCAAATTGTTATCAATTGTTTATATAACTTTCTTCATTCACATTGGATTTGCATTAATTAGTTTGATTTCAATAGGGGTTCTTGTTGTATTTCATCTTTTATTATGTTCGATGTAGCCATGTAGGGGAAAAAATTGGAACTTAGAGATATTGAAAGTCAAACAACAGCCATATAGCAAATAATAAATTTAATTACATATTTCGATAACAAAGACCTTACATAAAACAATTGGGAACTCAGAGACATCCATATAACAGAGATAATAAATTTAATTACATATTTTGATAACAAAAACCTTACATAAACTAAATATACGATAACAAAAGACCTATTCACGAGATAGGTCAATACTACAATCAAAGTGTACAAACACATTAAAACTTAACCTCCTTAGTAAGTCTCTTCCGGCATCTCCGGGATCGAAGAAGCGGTGAGATGCGTCGAAAAACTCCTGAGGAGGTTGGGAGATGAGATTCTTCTAGAGCTTTGTCCTCACCGACCATTTGGACGAAGCATGAAGTTAGAGAACTTGAAAGGAAGAAGTGACACTACTTCGTCTAATGATCATTGTTTTTCCGTGGATCCATATGATTCAGATATATGGCCTTGTGCCTAGGGCTTTGCATGCATATTTACATCCCAAAACACAAAGACTTTGGACTCTTAATATGAGTCCAGAGTACGATCCTAACGGATCATAGCACGCGTGAATCTTCATACCCACGTAAACTCAATGCTCTGGTGTCTCTCTATTTTCAGTAACACTCTTCAAGGCATATCTCGTATGGGGGAGGGCATTCTCCCAAAGAAGATTGAGGATGAAGAACAAGGAAAATAAGTAGAGAAAGATTTCCTAGATCCAAAACCCATGATACTAAAATTCAAAACTAAGCCTTTTACTATGGCGAGAGAGTAGCAACTACACGATGAACCAAGAATGCAAGAACACATAGGAGAAACTGGATGCAAAACACAGGTGTCCCTCTCTTTGCCGTTTAAATAGGCAAGATATCGGTTTGAGGCTACTGCCGTGGTATAGAGAATGTGGTATCAATGCTCCAGCATTGGTGCAGTGGTCAACCCGTCTGAGTTGAGAAGTCTGCGGCCGTTAAATATTGCGAAATCACTGTCCGGTCTCAGTTTTCACCCGACAGTGATATTGAATGCCACTGCCGGATTGTTGCACCGGCAGTGATATACTCGATCACCGCTGGGTGTAAATTTAACCCGTCGATTTTGCAACCAGTGCATAGCCTTTCTCATCGGAAGGGGAGACACTACGGTTGTTAAACTAGCAATGAATACGGCAACACGGCTCTCCACGCGGCGCCATGCATGCATTGCACTTCACGTCGTGACCTATCACCTATCACCGCCCGCACTACGGGCCTCCGTGAACACGCGAAGTGAATGTGACAATTATTGTACTACCCTTGTCAAAAAAAAAAAAAAAAATGATGGCTATCCGTTGAGCTGTCAACTTTGCTTCTTTAAATAGCCCGATAGTGTTGTTGTCGTGCTTCAGCAAGTTGAGTTTCATCGTCTATCTGTGCTCTAGCACCAGGTAGCGCAAGTTTCTCGTCGCCTCCCACCCACCCTCCCTCTACCGTCGGCATCACCTTCTAAAGGTAATGCGTGTGGTTCTTGTGGCAATGGAAAATAAAAATGTAAAACATTCCTTGTCTTAGAATAACAATTGTGTATTTAGATAAATACCTATCTATGCTATCAAATAAATAATTTTAGATTTCATTCACCCATGAGCACCATTTATATCTATGGTATCAAATAAATATCTATTGCATGCTTTAAAAAATATCATTTAAAGTTGAATTGGCGGCAACTATAGGTGATGCTGCGTTTTCTTGTATCATGTTTTCTTGATTTTTTGTTTATTCTGGTACGGAACATGACACATGAGTGGATGGAAATGTCAGACTCAAAGTTATATCAACAATTCTTGTGCAGCTCTATGTCAGCCAATGCACCAATGACTTGTGTCAGACAAGCTTGCGTTCATCATTATGCCTGTTGTACCAAATGCACCCATGATTTATCTCAGCATCCTGAACAAAGCTAAAGCAACTAATAAGGCCAATAGCAGTTTTCAGTCATGCATGAGCATTTTCATTTAGGACATACATTATGGTGTCTATTTCAGACTGTACATGACCCTCCCACTGTTATGCTTATACACATATGGTTTCAGAGGGCTCTCCTCTGTTGTAAAGACCAACCTGCATATTTTTGTGCACAAAACAATCGGTGAGATGTAGGACTTACATAAAGAAGAGCATCCTATGTTCTATTTTGAAATTTGTATCTTAGATTCAACAAGGGAAAGTCTGAAACGTTTTTTTGCCTTCCTTGTAATTTTAATCGGTAATAGTGTCTAGGCGCTGACACGCCAAATCTGAATTGCTCCCTATAATCTGAATTGTAGGCCCTACCTGGCAGCGGGAGAGAAGGATGCTTCGGCCCCACCTGGCAGTGGGATAGAGGCCCCATAAAACCAACCAACGGCTTTCCCTTTCTTTCCCCTCCCTTCAAAACCCCCTGCTCCGCCCCCCACGGCCTTCTCCTCCCGCCGACCAAGAATCCAAAACGCCCGCCGCCCACGGTCCAAGGAACCTGCCGCGGGTGACACCTCTTCGTTGCCCGACAACCTTTTCTAAGAACCGGCCTCGCGACACCGGCCCCGTCTCTTCGCCGACAACCTTCTCCAAGAACCGGACACCGCGACACCGCCTGTCACCTCCACCATCAGCGACACCGCCCCCGTCATCCCCGCCTCCGTGACATCTTTGCCGCTTCCTCCATCTCCCCTCGTGGGGCCCTTCGCCGGACAAGGCGGCCCCAACGCCACCACCCCGCTCGGCCACCGCACCTCGGCAAGAATGGACCGTGCGCCGATGCGCGAGCCGTGCGCCGCGGAGTCACCCACCAGCGCCCCTCGGGTGCGGCGAGGGAGCGCCACACCCTCAAAGCACCAGCGGTGGCTCACGTCGCCACCCGGATGAAGGTTGTCGGGCTCGCCTTCGAGCCTCAAGAAAGTTCTACGCAACTTCTTGGCACACGCTCGGTCGTTGAGGCTGGCTCCGTCGTCGCCGACCGAAGGGTTCATGCCGAGCAGGCGGTAGCATGGTGGCATTTTTGCGCTCTATCGCCAGCCGCCGTCTTGAGCCCCGACACCGACAACCACCTCCATCTTCTCCCACCAATGTCCTGGTAAGTAGCATTTTGTTCCTATAGTTCTTGTTGCTCTATCAACTTACTAATGATGTGTGGAAAAATTTATCCATCCATTTTGTGTGCAATTCTTTTCCTACGGTTCCTCTTGATTAGAAGCTTACGCCTTTATAGTATCCACTAGATGCATTCCCTTATCACCTTTTATCCAATTGTTGAAGCCTTCTACTAAATCATTGGTGACATAGTCAACTTTTGACAATGTAAAATCTCGACTTCCCGCCCACATTTGACCGACCACACCACAACCGTGCAAAAGGTCGGACCATATGGGGTACCTATAGCTTCCTTAAGCATTTCATGAACCAAATCCAGTTGTGATTGGTTTCAGAATCAATGACACCTATAGCAACTGGGTACATCCAGCTATGCCCATCAACTACACAAGTAATGCATAATGAACCTCTGAATTTTCCGGTCAAGAATGTACTGTCAACAGCCAAATAAGGCCTACAACCACTAAGAAAACCTTCAACACAAGGCCTACAACCACTAAGCAATGCATAACCTTCAACACAAGCAACACAAGACTTCAGAACAACTATGATCTGTTGGCTACATAAATGTTGTGGCAGATCTTGGTTTAGTAGGAGCTGGTTGTCAAAATTTGAATATGTCATCCAATGATCTAATGTACTTTCTAGGCACCTATTAGACGAATACTTTGGATACACCTTCTCAAACCTACCTAGGATCTAGTCTGACACAAGAGAGAGTAATATGAGGAGTGCTAAATCAACGGGTAGAGCCCCCATCCCTTTTCCCATTGGGTTCTATTTATGGAGGAGGTGGAAGGAAGAAGTTTTCCATTTGACCCCTTCGGTTCATAAGATTACAAGCAGGTCCTCAAATTTATTGGACGCCGAACCTTTTTATAATGTGGGGGCAGCACACAGTCACCCCTACCCCCCAATAGTAGCCTCTTAGATACTAGGGTTCAACAGGTACAACAAGACCTAGTTACTAAAATAGAAAACAAGGCCTAGGAGTAGCTTTGATAGGTGTCCATGGAGTAGGATACATTTGGATGGCGAAGGTTGGAGTCCATAATACAAAGATGATGACTCGTCCATTGCAGAAGTCTAGGGCCTAGTCCCTGCTTTACCTGTCTGCTGCAAAGGTCTTCCTTTGTCGACAGTGGCTATTTGTTTCCCACGTAGTCATAATAGCGAAGGGTCACCATTCCGGCGGTTGTGGTCGTCAGCCATAGATAGAACTGTGAGTTGCCACTAGAGGTCGATGATGATGCATTTGTCAAGGTGGTGGTTGACTGAAGGCATCTAGGCCCCCTAAGTGGTTTCGGTAATTAATGAAAACGTGAAATTATTGTGACTAACGTGTGTTTTGCAGAAACAGTTTGAGTTAGGTCACAATAATGGTTTACATGCCCTGTATCGATGGAAATCGTTTCGGTTTTCAAAGGATTGATGACAAGGTCAAGGACGGTTAGTTCCGATTATTGACGGAGTTGGGTGACATCGGATTAGTCGTTAGGACTTTGTTTTTTCCTTTAGCCGTACTATTAAGGGGGGTGTGAACGGGTATCTTGACATAGGCAAGCCTAATGGTGTTAGTGTGGTGCACACTTGTCAAACTTAGCGCTAGGTAGCTACAAAATAGTTGAGAATGTGTTAGGTTTTGAAGTCGTTCGGAAACAAGTTGAAATGGATGAAGAATTGGCTTCAAAACAAGCGCCGGACACTGATCGAAGGGCGGCCGGACGCGGACGCGTTCGTGGCGTGTTGGCTTCAGCGGTGGATAAAATACCGTGCTCGGACATCGGCGATCGGCGCATCCGGGCCGACGTAAAACGCAGACTAGAGAGGTTGCAGAATGAAGGTTGCGTCGAACGCTCCGCCTGTTGTGCGTCAGCAGCGTCCGGAGGCACAAGTGGGAAGACTGGAATTTGAATCTGTCAACGCGCCAGACGCATCCGGCGGTCGCATTTTCAGCGTTCGCTTTCGTCCGTCGTGCAATGTTTTTGGGGGAAACGGTGGGACTTTTGGCCCTTGGCTATAAATATCACCTTGGCTCCTCCATGCTCTCCCTCTTGCCCATTGTTTCAGCTAAAGAGACCCTTTGAGAGTAAGAGAGAGCAAGGGTCTAGTGAAGCTTGAGAGATTGGTCAATCAAGGCTAAGGACTTCATTAGTGCTAGGGAGTAAAGAAGTGTGCATCCATTCATCTCATTAGGCTTGAGAGGTCAAGTGAGAGTTCGAGCTTGTTACTTTCGGTGATCGCCATCACCTAGACGGCTTGGTGGCGTTCCATGGCTTGAAGATCACCCGGTGGAGGTTGTCGGTGACTCAAGCAAGCCCTGTGAGCGGTTTTGGGCGACCGTGACGGAGTGTCAAAGAATCAGCACGTAGAGAGCACTTAGTTCTTGCGAGGACTAAGGGGGAAGCGATACTCTTGCGAGTGCTCCAACGAGGACTAGTGGGTAGTGGCGACTCTCCGATACCTCGGAAAAACATCGTTGTGTTCCTTCCTCTCCTTACTTTGAGCATTTACTTTCCGTAATTCTATTTCATGTCTTAAATTCCTAGAATTGCCATGCTAGAGTAGGATTGGAACTTAGGGTGCAAAACTTTGTGCGGTAGTTGCAAGAAGCACACATAGCATCTTGATCCTTTCATTGACGACTTAGGTCCAGCTCAACTCAGCTATCGCAAGGGTCTTCAACTTACTGGGAGCAGCTCTCTATGGCTGAAGTAGTCATAGTAGCAGAAGCAGTCATGATCGTCGGGCGTAGGTAGATGCTGAGTTTCCGGTCTTTCCTACTCCCAACGGTGTCCATTCTATTGAAATTGATATAACTCATACATTCTATAGGTTTTTATGGAGTTTTCATGGATTGCGTTGAAGATGTGGTTTGTACTGAATATTTTGCCATTTATCTTGGAGGTCACAAAAAGCTTCATAGTGGATTTTGTATTACAACTGATAAGCCTTTTGCTTGGAACATCAAGGCATTCTTTTGTTATTTGAACGCCACAATGCCGAGAGTTCCACAGCATTTATAGATCATGGATAATCCATGAATTCACAAATGCTCAGCAACCTTTTTGACTGTTCATAAGTTCCAACATTTGACCTAGTCCGATGATCAGGTTTAGTTCCGCTTCATTCCCTGTAACTTTCTATGAATCATACGATGTTCACTAGGCAAAATCAGCTTTGAGTTAATGTGTAGTATGCAATCCAACAGTTTGTGAATACACGAATTGCATTTGTACAAAAAAATGATGCATTTTGTTCTCCTTACCTGAGTGAGCCAGTGCAACAAATGCTGATTACCACAAGCTTCTAGCGCAAACCTGAAAATTGTTGACAATTTCTTGCTTTGGCGGCCATGGTGTAGTCGGAACTATCATTTGGGCGTGAGAAGCTAGCTAGGATCGAAACGAAGGACGTGTTCGTTGTGTGCCGTGGCCGGAGATGGAGCTCCCCGGCCGCCGTGTATTAAGGGGCAATGGTGAGCGTTTCTTTGTAAGTACGTAGGACGCCAGCTGCTTGCTTTGCTTGCCTGGCGAATTGAAACGGACTGATGCATGGCAGCTCAGCTAGGTTGGTGGCGTGCGAGGATTAATTTACAGGTCATGTCATTCTTATCCTACCTGACGTCCGTTTTATTGCTTTAACCAACTTTTGGTTGTGCACTTATATGCATGCATGTAGCAAGAAATCAAATGAATTACTGCTAAAACAAGTCAGAAGTAATATGTGTTGTATGTATGGCAATGATGAGCTAAGCATGTGACTACTGTGACACACTAGTAAGCTAGGGGCTGGACACAACCATACATCATCTAGGATTAGTTCTCTTTTTAGTTAAATTCGTTTTATTTTTAAATAACATAAGATGGTTGTTGGGCCCGCTTTGCAAGGGTTTGTTTGGCACGGCTAGAGAAAAAGCTACCTTTTGCCAGCTTAATGTCCGTGTTTAGTTGAAGAGACGAAGGGGTATGTTTGGTTAGACGCCACGGGCAGACATGCTGACGGCATAGGTATGTTCGGCAACACCATGGAGTTATGTGGTGGGAAAAATTGCTGTCACAGGCCACACATTCCCTAAAAACAGGATGACAAGCCAAGGAAACAAAATGACAACTGTGATGGCCAAAGTTTACACGACAACTAAGCAACAGCCAAAGTTGCCGGCTTTTTGGCGTGGCGAAGTTGCAATGTGCAACAAAACACACCCAAACTAGGATGGAGTGGGGGTGATCCTCTCCTTGGCGGTTTTTGGTTGTGAAGCATTTTTTTTTTTTTTCATAGTCATAGGAGATCAGATTGCCCCCTACTAGAGAGATATTAAAATAGCAAAAGATGGGTGGAAATAAGCATGGATAGGATGACATGTGGGCCACCTAGCAAGCCCAACGAGTTTTTGTCGAGCCCGCATCCAAAGATCTGATGTGACAATCCTATTATTTGGGGTTTTTCATTTCCGTAAAGCCAAGTCACAATTTTAGAAGATTCTACAGATATTTTCAGAAGATATAAATATATTATTTGGGTTTCTCATGTTCTCTTATCCATCGTTATTATTTTTATCATAATTTTTAGTTGCTTAGAGATATAGTTTATGGTTTTAAACCTCCCTATGTAGTTACTGGATTTCGTTTTTAAACCAAAAGAGAAAAACCGCATAAAACCACCTACAACAGGATCAGTGAGGTTATGTACTCAAAATATATAACAAAACAAAACTTTTTTTTTTTTTTTTTTCAGCTAGGGGTAAAACAGTCTTTTACCCCTCACTTAACACTATTCCATGGCTTAAAACGGACGGAAGGCCAAATAGCTACGAAAAATTTAGTTTTGAGGCTATATAGCCAAATTCGAAAAGAAAAAGGGTCAAATAGCTAAATGAACTTTTTTTAGGGTCGAAAAGATAATGACAAGCTTACACCCCTCGACGGAGTACACCAAGCCCCTGGAGAAGTATAAAATTACAAGTAGGTTCGCATCCAATACTTCTCCGTTGCAAAATCTTACACAGAAGACCCTACGAATAAAAAAAAAAAACATCCAAGCTCCACGGGGCCTTCGTCTACGCATCGTGATCCGAGCACGCGCCTCATGATCCGCTAGAGTCGGAGAAGAGACGCCATGAACGGAACTTGAGCTTCGAAACCAGAACCATCGACGAGATCTCCAAAGCATTTTAAAGCCGCATGAAATCACCTTTGGGGCACATCGGCCGTCATCGTCGGGGCAATGGCCAAGCAAAACAAAGGCATCGCTAGCGACCCCAATGAGCCGGAGAAATCCTAGCCAGGGGAGTGGGTTGACCTCCACCCCAACCGCACATTAGGATATAGAAATCGTACCTCACCCTCGACGCGAATGGAACCGGCGGAGGCCACTGAAACTGCCACCGTCGCCATG
The DNA here is from genome assembly GCA_015847255.1 of Hyparrhenia diplandra. Classification (NCBI taxonomy): domain Eukaryota; kingdom Viridiplantae; phylum Streptophyta; class Magnoliopsida; order Poales; family Poaceae; genus Hyparrhenia; species Hyparrhenia diplandra. The sequence goes on from JADLZK010002112.1 coordinate 271,824, forward strand.
GAGGAAGGGGACGAAGCAAAAGATCCGCCACCGCCAGCACCAAGGCCAGCAGCCGGAAATAGCAGCCGCTCAGTAACATCCCGGTGGCAAACCAAAGCTCCACCACCAAGAACAAAGGCGAGCAAAAGCACAAGGCCAACGCCGGCGACGACACCAACGAGCAGACGAACCCTACTCTATCTAGATCTACTGGACTAGGAGAAAATATGAACACCGGCCGCGCCTCCCGGTTCCCCATCCCCGCCCGGCGTCGGAGCGCCCACACGGAGTGGAGGGGAATGGCGAGAGCGACGCCGGAACCCGGCCGCCTCTGAGTCGCCCCTCTCTCACCTGTAGCGGGTTGAATAGAGTTAAGCTTGATGCTGCACGTAGTGCAGCGCTGTCGGCGGCCACCACTGCTGTTTCATAGGTGTGGCTGTAGCAGCCAACTCACAGCTGCAGCAGCGAGCCCAAGCAGTGGGGTTATGTCACTGTTGACGCATTCAAACACCACCCCATTTAAGATCTGGATATAAACAATAGGATTAGGATAGATAAACAACCGTGCAAGGATTGGGCTTGATCATTTGAGAAGCCGGCCCAAGTCATGGGCTTTGGGCCTGGAAGTTGGCGTGTCTGGGCCGTGAGCCCGTAGCTGATGTATGAGTTGCCGTGTGTGGGCCTGGGACTTGTGATTTAATGACTTTGTTTCATGATTCATAAAGTTCCCAAAATCCATTCGAACATAGTACTGGCCTAGCCTCGTTTCATGAAGTTGTTCCAGCAAAGCCGACTGTGAGAGTTGGCGTGACTAGTTTAGACATCAGTTACATGAATTTTAAGATTACTTCCTCCATCCCAAATTATAAGACGTTCGATTTTTTACATCAAGTTTGACCACTTATTTAAAAATTTGTGTAAAATATCATGTCTTTTGATGTGGCTTGTTTTGTTAATAAAAATTCATCAAGAATGACATAAATTTGACTATATTTGCACAAACCTTTTAAATATGACGAGTGATCAAATTTAGGGTAAAAAAATCCAAAGTCTTATAATTTGGGATGGAGGAAGTACATTTTTGTAATGATGTAATGGAGTGAAAAAATAGTTCTATAGCTTCTAATAGCAGTTGAATTTTTGTTAGTACACAAGCAAACGTAATCTGAGTCACAGAGATCACCTAGCTGGCTTCATGAAAATTAAGTGATAGGAGCGGCTAAACAAGTAGTACATACTATAGACGCCCCCGTGGGTACACCAAGTTTAAAGAAAAATCAAGTATTTTCGTTTGGTTACAAGATTGGACCCGTATAAAATTTTGGCAAAAAATATACTTTTTTTAGAGAAGCAAACGGATAATATACTTGAGTTGGTTACTGTACTCTTGATACCAATTCTTATTATGGCAAATGTACAGTCGAATTCATATTCCTATTCCCAACTATATCCAGAAAAAAAAAAAGACACAAAAACATTGGTGCCTGCAGAACAACATCTATATAATGAACCAAGTCTGAAATCACATGACCTGCAATTTTTTTACAAGTGAAGAATAGAACATGGAGGATCTCAGTTCGTGCCAAAGCGTCACAGTTTGTAGTCTGTGCACCGTACACGTCATATCAAGATCCGAGCTCCCCAGCCGGTCCTTGAACATAACAAAAGAACGCATTCTGTTCTAAAAGAAAACCCAGCTGCGAGATCTTGAAGTTCTTTGGGCGCTGTAGCTGTTTCCTGGCTTTCCGTGCAGTCAAGATGCTCGAAATCAGATCGCTACCTACATCACATGTACGATCATAACCCATTAGCTTTACACTAAGATCCTTGCATAACACTCCTAACCTAGTTTTATCATCTTCACTTGACTTCTGTAGCCCATCTGCCTGCTCTCTAGAGACAATAGCATACAGATGGAAGGCCTCAGGTGCAAGGCTGTAATCCTTTTGATCGCCATTTAACTCCGGATTATTGGGCTGCTGAAGCAAAGGCTTGTCAAGTGAAAACCGAAGTAACCCTGGAGCCTCTGGATCATCGGGTGTCAGTGAGGAGAACACAAATGAGAATCTACCGAATGCTAGGTCTGGCTCCAAGAACAGATCTAAAAGGGCACCACTAGGTGGTTTGAGGCTTTTAGGCAATGAATTCTTCTTCTGATCAGAATTCACTAAGCTCTCTCTTGACACGACGATGCGAACACATGGTTGATTTAGGTCTCATGTGTTTAGTTTTGTGATTGAGTGATTGTCAACGTTCAACATTTTATCTCTATTTTCTTTTATCTTTTATGCTTCGGCTATGTTCACGGCACACGTGGAGTGTGTCGAAGGCGTATCTCTTGGTTCGTGTTGTGCGGGTGTGGAGCTCGGAGATGGTAGGACGGCGAGGTGAAGGGGCCAAGGAGGGCGTGCCGGGCCGATGGACCGCGGAGGTGAAGGGACGGACGTGAGGCTTGGACCGAGGGACCGGGGCGCGGGCGGCTAGCCATGGTGGGCGACACTGGGACATCGGCGAATGCAAGAGGGCGTGGCGGGACCGTGTCGATCGGGTCAAGGCGGCGGCGTGCGAAGCGAGAGCGGGGAGCTCGGACGACTTGGCGACTTCGGGCGGTCAAGACGGGCGATGACACGTGTCGAGGAGGTTTGGTGGTTTGCCCTCAAAACCATCGGCGCGGGTTTGGTGGTTTGGGCCTCAAAACCATCGGGCGGCGGGTTTAGCGGGTTTGGGCCTCAAAACCGGGCGGACGTTCCGGTGGACGGAAGGGCGGCGCGTGGCGGCATCGGGGAGGTTGCGTGGATGCAAGGCTACCGATGAGGAGGGGCGGTGGCCGTCGGATAGAAAAAAATATCCGAGTCGACCAAAATAGCCCTAGGGTTAGTGGTTTGGCTCATATGTATCGGAGGGCAAAATAGGGATGAGAAATAAGGACTATGTATAGAGGATGGCAGCCATCCTCCCCTCTTTGCCTCTTCCATTTTCGTTTTTATTTTTCCCCAATTTTAGGGTTCTTGCTTAGAGGTCCAAGAACACCAAATTGGTGACATTTCGTGGTGATTTTCGAAGGGGAAGGGCAGCCCCAATCTTGCCTGTCGTATCCGGGCTTTTTGATCCGTGTTTCTTCCTTCTTTGCTGTGATTTTCGTTGGGAGATTTTGGATCTCGTGCTCTGTTCTTGTTTTTGTGCTGCAGACCGGCAGTCCAGCTCGCCTGATCTCCGTGACCAGCAGCCAGCGGCAGGAGGCCGGCCAGCTTGGGGCTCGTGCACGCCAGGAGATAGCAAGCAGGCCAGCTCGGGGATCCACGCCGGCCATCCAGCAGCTGAGTGCCAGCCAAGGCCACCCGGCCATTTTCTTCAGGCACGCACGGGCGGCCCACCCTGCCAGGCTTGAGTGGCTTTGATCAGCCGGCCACCAAGTCCAACGAGGCAGCACCCAGCTGTGCTCGTTTCCTGGGCAGGAGCACGAGCAGCTTCCTAGGCGCTCGCCATCAAGACACAGGCAGCTGCACCACCGAGCCGGCCAACGTTCATCCCTCCGTCAAGCTTGTTTTCTCCAATAGAAAAGGTTGATTTTTCCTTGAGCTGTGAATTGGCCATCGAGCCAGTTAGTTTCTTCTTGTGCAGGGTAGTTAGACTGATCACAAGTTTGCAAATTCCCAGCTTTATTTCAACTCTTCTAGTTCTTGGTTTCCTGCGCCCCGTAGGTGTTCGATGAAATGTCTAAGTAGTTGTCTCTCCTAGTTTTTCTTCGTTCTTTTGCTAGATTTGTTCTAAGCACTAGTTTAGTTTCTTTTTGTGTTCCTACAGCTTGTTTTAGTTGTAGATTTTTAGTAGAGTAATTTTCTTGTCCTAGTGTTTATTTTATTTCCTGCTAAATAGAAAATTCCAAAAATTTCCAAAGCTTAGTTTTGCTTTTATCTTTTTTGCAACGATTTTTGTATCAAGTCGAGGATTTTTGTCTAGTTACCCTCGTCACAAGTTGGCGTTGGTAATCTAGTTCCGGGAACCCGCTTCTTTTTCGATAGAAGTTGGGAATCTCGCCTTTTTGTCTCTCCGTTGAGGTTGGGGGTTGAGCCGATGACCGAATTTGAAAAAGAAAACCGAGGCTCCCATTCACCCCCCTCCGGTCGCCCGTTTCGGTCCTTCAATTGGTATCGAGCCGGTTAAGGATCATATCCACCTTAATCGGTCCGTGATCCGCATGAAGGCGACATGGAGAGGTTTGGTCACTATGGTGGCAAGCCTCAGGAGTTTGATGGCACCAATTATCCCTATTGGAAGATTAAAATGCAAGCACATCTTATGGGGATGGATTGGAGAGTGTGGGAAATTATCGAGGATGAGAACTACCAAGTGCTAGCAGCTCAGTGGGTGAGGAACAAATTGCCCAACACAATGCCAACAACCGAGCGAGGAGTGTTTTGTTCTCTAGCCTCAAAGACACGAGAGTTCGAGAGAGTTGCCACTTGTGAGAGCTTTCGTGAGGTGTGGAAAAACGCTTGAGAGCTACCACGAGGGAACCCCACAAGTCAAGGCCCGCCTATATGAGACCTACAAGAGAGAGTATAACAACCTAATCCAACTTGATGGCGAGTCCATCGATTCTCTTTGCTAGGTTTCGGGACGATCTGCAATAAGCTTCGGGCGAACAAGCGTCGGAGAGGCTTGATGAGCACGAGAAGGCGATGAGGCTCTTTATGGGACGGATCGGAAGGTGTGGGGCGTGAAGGTGTCTACGATCATGGAGTGCGCCAACTACGACACCCTCACGCCCGACGAGCTCTGACAAGCTCAAGTCCTCCGAGATCGAGGCCCGGATCAGCGAAGCTCAAGAACCCATCTACGCCCGAGCGTTGCTCTCGTCTCGGGTAAGGGTAGTTCAAGTTCTTACGCTAACCCTTCACGATTTCGTTTGCCTTGTCTTCTTTGGTGTATGCGTGAGAGGAGCGGATGGAGAGCCTTGGGGATGATGAGCTGGCTCTAGTCATCAGCCGATTCTCGCGGTTCCACAACAACCGCATGAACCGTCGGCGTGGCGGTGCTTCCAAGGGCGGATGCTTCGAGTGCGGAGATCCGGACCACTTCGTTGCCGCCTGCCCCAAGAAGAACAAGGACAAGCACTCGGCGAAGTACTACTACAACAAGCATGACTCCGACAAGCGCAAGGACAAGCGCGAGTACATCGCCGGCAAGTACAAGTCCAAGAAAGGCTTCGACAAGGAGGCGATCAAGAAGAAGTACCTCAAGCGCGCCAAGGAGAACAAGGACGCCTTCTTCGCCTCCCTCGGCCGATCTCGACAACGACGGGCAAGCTTCCTCCAAATGACGAGGAGCCCGGCGCAAGATCGAGGACGACCTGAATGGACTTTGCTTCTTCGCCCGACTCCAAGCCCGGGAGCTCTTGCACCATGGCCCTCGCGGAGCCGTGGATCGACAACGGCGTCGAGCCACATGGCAGCGACACTTCCTCTGAGGTACCTCCTACAATCGAATCTCTTACTGATGAGGTTGACTCCTTGGGCGATGCGCTTGTGTTTCAGGAGAAGTTGCTCAAGCGAGCAGCTAGAGAGAGAAAGGAGTTTAAGGAGAAGTGGGAGATGGCTATGGTTGAGATAGAGTTGCTTAGAAAGCCTGTGGATGTGTCTGATGAGACTGAGTGTGACGCTTGTGCTATGCATATGTCTAACATCATGTCTTTGCAATCCAAGTACTCGCTTTACTAGATGAACACGTTGAGTGAAGGCTAGGCCTATGTTGTTGAGTGCGTGCAAGTCTTGTCTGGCTTGCAATCCCGAGTTGGCGAGAGAAGGTTGCCAAGCTTGCTTTGTGCTTGAGAAGGCCAGCTCGAGATAGCACCGTCTTTGAAGTGTGCTAAGTGTGAAGCTTTTGGAGATGGAGGTCATGTCTTGTAGGCATGACAAGGGAGAGAGTCGAAGAGGAGAACAAGTACCTTATTTGTGTCCCGAGTTGGGTGTCTAGTGGAGAGCCACAGCTTGGTATGATGATGAGTCAGTTCAAGAGGGGAACTGACACATCGGGATTAGGCTTTGCTATAGGTGGGAAGGGTGAAGTTATTTATGGCAAGGTTGGTCAAGGTAGTGGTTTGAGCTCGAGTGAGAAACCCACAAACACTCCCAAGTTGACCAAGATCACCCCACCTGAGCCTACCAAGCCCATTGTGCAAGATGGCATTCTCCAAGAGACTCCAAAGACTCCACCTCCCAAACAAGTGTGGCTTCCTAAACCTAACCATCTCAAGAACCCACTTGACACTTTGCCCAAGATCCCTGAGGAAACCCTTCCAAGAGCTAAGGCCACAACAAGAGTGAACCATCCACCCAAGAGAGTGAACCAACAATCACCCAAGAGAGAGGTGAGGTATCACTGTGAGTACTGCCAGAGAGATGGTCACTTGTTTGAGTTTTGCTTTAGGAGGAAGAGGGATGCTAGGCGTCAAGTTGAGTTTGAGAACCGTGACTTGTATCACCCACCACTTGGCATGTATGAGAGGGGTGTGCAGTCGGTTCAGAGGCAGTTTGCTGGGCCTAGAGGTAGGATGTCTCGAGAGAGCTAGGCCGCAGTTTGTGAGACCTCGTGATGGTCGTGTTCGCGTGTGGATGTTGATCCCCGCTTTGGGAACTTTGAGTTTGACATGAGGAGAGCACCACGTTTTGTTGCGCGTGGTGAGCACCTTGGTCGATGGGTCGTGGGATGTTTGTTTTGCCTAACGCCTATTTTGGGCAAGATGGTCAACACCGGTATTCCTCCAAGTTTACTAACCCCAGTGTTGTGCCAATTGCTCATCCCATGTACTATTGTTGATGTAGGATGGGAGGTTGGAGACCATGTGGCTTATAGACTCGGGCTGCTCACGGCACATGACGAGCAACTTCGAGTTGGTTCTCGGCCTCACCCCCCATGAAGAGTAAGGAGTATATCACTTTCGGGGATAGCAACGAGAGGAAAGATTGTGTCTTGAGGATCAATCGGGATCAACGAGCATTTTGTACTCAGGGCGTAGCACTCGTCTCCAACCTCCACTTCAATCTGCTGCCATGCGTCTCTCGCCTTATGGCGGATGGTTTTGAGGTACGATTCAAAGTTGGCTGTTTCGAGTTTTGGATTCTCATGGTAATCTTATTTCTTTGGATTGTGCCTTTTGGTCAAGTTTTTTGAGCTGATTTCTCTAGATCTTTTGGTACCTCTCGATTGCTTGGTGGCTCGGTCTTCTTCGGACTTGTGGAAGTGGCATAGGAGATTGGGACATTTGAGCTTTGACCTTCTTGCAAGGTTAAGTTCAATGGACCTCATCCGAGGATTGCCTAAGCTCAAGTTTGAGAAAGACTTGGTTTGCCATCCCTGCCGCCACGGGAAAATGGTAGCCGCTTCTCACCCCCCGATTAATCGGATCATGACCTCCACGACCGGAGAGATTTTACACATGGACACAGTTGGTCCATCTCGGGTCCTGGCCTTGGTGGGGGAAGTGGTACCGTTTAGTGATCGTGGATGACTTTTCGAGGTACTCATGGGTCTTTTTCATGGAAAGCAAGGATGAAGCATTTGGTTTTGCATGAGATTTGATTTTGAGGTTGCGGATTGAGTTGTCGGATACCGCCATTCGAGCTATACGCAGTGACAATGGCCGAGAATTCAAAAACACTCGGTTCGAAACCTTTTGTGCTAACCATGGTCTTGAGCACCCGGTTCTCTAGTCCTTATGTGCCTCGTGAGAATGGAATTGTTGAAAGGAAGAACCGGACGCTTGTGGAGATGGCGAGGACCATGCTCGATGAACACAAGACTCAGGAGGAGGTGCTGGGCTGAGGCAATCAACATGGCGTGCCATGTCTCCAACCGCGTTTTCCTTCGAGCTTTCACCAAGAAGACATCATATGAGCTGCGGTTTGGGAGATTGCCCAAGGTAAGCCACTTCCGTGTGTTTGGATGCAGGTGCTTCATCCTCAAGCAAGGTAATCTCGACAAGTTTGAGTCTCGTTCGGTGATGGCATCTTTCTTGGCTATGCTTTACACTCACATGCATCTGAGTTCTTAATCTTGAGACTAACCGCGTTGTAGAGACATGTGAGGTTACTTTCGATGAGGCGCACCTTGTTCCTCTTTTTGTGTTTGAGTGTGCGGGAAAGGAAGAGATGGGGCGAGCATCTTTTTGGAGGAGGAGGCAGGAAGATGTTGGGGGGGTGATCCCGGCGACTCCACCGCTTTCCCCGGGTCGACCTGCGGCGGACGACGGCGCTCCACGGACCTGGACCCTACTACCACTACTTCACGGGGTCCGGTGGAGCAGCTCCCTCGGTCCGAGACGGTGTATGCACGAGGAGGTTCCGCTCGGTCGAGGGGAGGCGACATCTTGGCGCCGCGGCGCCAAAGACATTCAGCGTCGCCACCGAGGGGAGACCATGATTGGAGGACTCAATCAAAGGGTAACTCATTCCAAATCCTATGCCATGTGTCATTTTGCTCATTACGCTTTTGTTTCCACTCTTGAGCCCAAAGATGTTGACACGGCTTTATCGATTCGGATTGGGTCAATGCCATGCATGAAGAGCTGCAAAACTTTGAGAGAAACCAAGTACGGGTTTTAGTGCCACCCCCTGGAAAGTGTCATCCCATAGGAACCAAGTGGGTGTTTAAGAACAAAGCAGTGAGGATGGGGTGGTTGTGAGAAACAAAGCCAGATTAGTTGCCCGGGGGGTTTTGTCGGAAAGAGGGAATAGACTATGAAGAAACCTTTGCTCCGTAGCTCGCATAGAAGCCATTAGGATTTTGCTTGCTTTTGCAGCCTCAAAGGCTTTTAAGCTATACGGATGGATGTCAAGAGTGCTTTCCTAAATGGGTTCATTGAGGAGGAGGTGTATGTGAGGCAACCTCGGGGTTTGTGAATCCCAAACGACCGGACTATGTGTACAAGTTGCACAAAGCCCTGTACGGTTTGAAACAAGCCCCCAGAGCGTGGTATGAGAGGTTGAAAGCTTTTCTCTTAGGTAAGGGGTTCGTGATGGGGACCGTAGACAAGACCTGTTTTTTACGCTTAGAAAAGGCAATGACATCCTTCTCGTTCAGATCTATGTGGATGATATCCTCTTTGGTGGCTCTTCCCACGCTTTGGTGTCTAGTTTTGCAGAGATGATGAGCAGGGAATTTGAGATGAGCATGATGGGCGATTTGACCTACTTCCTTAGACTCCAAATCAAGCAAACCAAGGACGGGATCTTCGTACACCGGGGCAAGTACACGAAGGACATCATCCGTAAGTTTCACATGGGTGAGGCCAAGCCTCTTTCAACGCCCATGTCGACGATGACGGCCCTGGACGAGGACAAGGATGGAGAAGCCGTGGACCAAAGGGAGTTCAGAAGCATGATTGGCTCATTGTTGTACCTGACGGCAACACGCCCCGACATCCAGTTTGTAGTTTGCCTCTGCGCGCGTTTTCAGTCTTCACCGCGCACCTCTCACCTTCAGGCTGTGAAGAGGATCTTCAGGTACTTGCAGTTTACTCCTGAGTTTGGCCTTTGGTACTCAGCCTCTTCTACCCTCTCCCTGATTGGTTACTCGATTCGATTATCTTTGGTGATCGCATGCATAAAAAATCTACCTCTGGTACTTGTTAGTTTCTTGGTACTTCTCTAGTGTCTTGGTCGTCTCGCAAATAGTCTGGTGTCGCTCAGTCGACGGTTGAGGCGGAGTATGTAGCTGCTGCCGCTTGTTGTTCCCAGCTGTTGTGGATGGTTGCCACTTTGAGAGACTTTGGCTTGAGTTACTCTCATGTACCTTTGTTGTGTGATAGCATGGGAGCTGTGAGTGTTGCCAAAAACCCTGTCCTTCACTCCCAGACCAAACACATAGAGGTGAGGTACCACTTCTTGAGAGATCACCAGGAGAAAGGGGATATAGATGTCCAGCATGTGTACACGGAGCAACAGATTGCGGACATTTTCACAAAACCACTAGACCAAGTCCGTTTTGCTCAGCTTCGTGGGGAGTTGGGTGTTTGCTACCCCTTTTGAGGGGAAGCTTTGTAGTTGATGTACAGTTGTAGTTTTTAGTTTTGTTTTTGCACTTTTGTATCATACTTGCATAATATGAGCTTCACTTTTATATTGACTTGAATGAGGTTGTGCTCTTAGTAGTATCTATATGTCGGTGCCTTTAGCTTTAGCTTTTTTTTTTTAATCATGTGATGTATGTTATGGTGAGCAACCTTTTTCGACATGTGAACTTGCTTAATGAATGATGAAATCAATTTCTTGGTTCACCCTTGAGCTAGCTTCTATCATGAGTAGGATGTTGAGATCCTTTGAGCTTTCATGTGTATACTTGGTGGCTATGTCTCATGCCTTGATTCATTCACTTGCTTAGATTTTCTTGATAATACCTTGCTAAAACTTGAAATCTAAAGTGAAGTGATGAAAAGATCGAGAGTGGGTCCATTTTGCCACACCTTGAAGTTTGAGGCTGCTTTCACTTGCACTCTTGAATGAACTTGGACTTCATTGTGTTTGACCCGGACCATTGTCTTAAGCTAATCATTGCTCACGCATAGGCTTGACATGGTTGATTAGTAAGGCAAGGCAAATGTGGATAACCACTCGCATGCTCTTTTTATACCTTGTGAACATTTGCAACTCACGAATAAAAATGAAAATCACAAGTGTATGGAAAGATCTCTAGCATGATCGTGAACTTGTCTTGGGGTAGTTTACTCGGTTTACATGTTTAAGCACTTAGTTGATCTCCTACCTACTTGTGCTAGGTCCTATGTTTAATGGTGAACCTCCTCTTTTGCAAAATGATTAAAATTTGCTCAAATGCTAAGTGCCATATTTCATATCACTTGATTAGCTTGAGCTCTTGCTAGCACTTGTACTTTGTTGCTATGGTACCATTTTGAGCACTCTCTCATTCAGTTGAATATAATCTTGAAGCTTTGCATTGTATCATATTGCATTTCATAGCTTGATTAGTGCATTTGCCAACAAGGGGGGGAAAGTTTCAAAGACGGTGGCTTTTGCATTTGTCGGGGGAGTAGAACTTTGAGCTAGATGTGTTGAGCCTTTTGCCTGCCTTGTCTTGAGGGTCTAGGCGTGTGTGTGTGTGTGAAAGTAATTGGTGCGGAGGCTGTGCTAGTGGTGTTGAGCCTGTTCTACCTCTTCTTGAGGGCTAGCGGTTGGTTTAGCTTGGTTGTGTCGAGCCTTTTGCCCATGTCTTTGGGAACCAAGCGTTTGCTCAAAGTTTGCTATCCGGTGATTTTGCCTTAGCCTTTATCTAGCTTGTGCTTACTTGGATGTGCTATCTTCTACCTTCTTGTCTTTGTGTTGAATGTTGACAATGCACTCATCAAGGGGAGATTTGCGAACACATGGTTGATTTAGGTCTCATGTGTTTAGTTTTGTGATTGAGTGATTGTCAACGTTCAACATTTTATCTCTATTTTCTTTTATCTTTTATGCTTCGGCTATGTTCACCGGCACACGTGGAGTGTGTCGAAGGCGTATCTCTTGGTTCGTGTTATGCGGGTGTGGAGCTCGAGATGGTAGGCGGCCGGCGAGGTGAAGGGGCCAAGGAGGGGCGTGCCGGGCCGATGGACCGCGGAGGTGAAGGGCGGGCGTGAGGCTTGGGACAGGGGGGACGGGAGCGGCGGGCGGCTAGCCATGGTGGGCGACACACGGGACATCGGCGAATGCAAGAGGGGCGTGGCGGGACCGTGTCGATCGGGTCAAGGCGGCGGCGTGCAAGCAAGCGGGGGAGCTCGGGCGACTTGGCGACTTCGGGCGGTCAAGGCGGCGATGACACGTGTCGAGGAGGTTTGGTGGTTTGCCCTCAAAACCATCGGCGCGGGTTTGGTGGTTTGGGCCTCAAAACCATCGGCGCGGGTTTCGCGGGTTTGGGCCTCAAAACCCGGGGCGGGCGTTCCGGTGGACGGAAGGGCGGCACGTGGCGGCATCGGGGAGGTTGCGTGGATGCAAGGCTACCGATGAGGAGGCGCGGTGGCCGTCGGATAGAAAAATATCGAGTCGACCAAAATAGCCCTAGGGTTAGTGGTTTGGCTCATATGTATCGGAGGGCAAAATAGGGATGAGAAATAAGGACTATGTATAGAGGATGGCAGCCATCCTCCCTCTTTGCCTCTTCCATTTTCGTTTTTATTTTTCCCCAATTTTAGGGTTCTTGCTTAGAGGTCCAAGAACACCAAATTGGTGACATTTCGTGGTGATTTTCGAAGGGAAGGGCAGCCCCAATCTTGCCTGTCGTATCCGGGCTTTTTGATCCGTGTTTTTCTTCCTTCTTTGCTGTGATTTTCGTTGGGAGATTTTGGATCTCGTGCTCTGTTCTTGTTTTTTTTGTGCTGCAGACCGGCAGTCCAGCTCGCCTGATCTCCGTGACCAGCAGCCAGCGGCAGGGAGGCCGGCCAGCTTGGGGCTCGTGCACGCCAGGAGATAGCAAGCAGGCCAGCTCGGGGATCCACGCCGGCCATCCAGCAGCTGAGTGCCAGCCAAGGCCACCCGGCCATTTTCTTCAGGCACGCACGGGCGGCCCACCCTGCCAGGCTTGAGTGGCTTTGATCAGCCGGCCACCAAGTCCAACGAGGCAGCACCCAGCTGTGCTCGTTTCCTGGGCAGGAGCACGAGCAGCTTCCTAGGCGCTCGCCATCAAGACACAGGCAGCTGCACCACCGAGCCGGCCAACGTTCATCCCTCCGTCAAGCTTGTTTTCTCCAATAGAAAAGGTTGATTTTTCCTTGAGCTGTGAATTGGCCATCGAGCCAGTTAGTTTCTTCTTGTGCAGGGTAGTTAGACTGATCACAAGTTTGCAAATTCCCAGCTTTATTTCAACTCTTCTAGTTCTTGGTTTCCCTGCGCCCGTAGGTGTTCGATGAAATGTCTAAGTAGTTGTCTCTCCTAGTTTTTCTTCGTTCTTTTGCTAGATTTGTTCTAAGCACTAGTTTAGTTTCTTTTTTGTGTTCCTACAGCTTGTTTTAGTTGTAGATTTTTAGTAGAGTAATTTTCTTGTCCTAGTGTTTATTTTATTTCCTGCTAAATAGAAAATTCCAAAAATTTCCAAAGCTTAGTTTTGCTTTTATCTTTTTGCAAAGCGATTTTGTATCAAGTCGAGGATTTTGTCTAGTTACCCTCGTCACAAGTTGGCGTTGGTAATCTAGTTCGGGAACCCGCTTCTTTTCGATAGAAGTTGGGAATCTCGCCTTTTTGTCTCTCCGTTGAGGTTGGGGTTGAGCCGATGACCCGAATTTGAAAAAAAAAAAACCGAGGCTCCCATTCCCCCTCTCGGTCGCCGTTTCGGTCCTTCACGACGAATTTTGGAAGCTTCTCTTAACCCACTCAATAAGGCCCCATGCATGGTTGCAGGGTATGCACGATTAGTAGCTTCTCCAGCAAAAAAGAGTCGGTCATTTACACTTTCAGCAACAATGTCGTAGTCAGCACCAGAAGACCCAACTCTGATGTGTGAGTATGAACCTGAGCAGGGGAGATCCTACTAGATTTAAACTTTTTGTTGTAACTTTGTATCCTCAAAATGATCGGATACGACTCAAGGTGGAAGGCTTATCTAATTTGGATATCCATGGATTTTTGACAAATGAACTAGAAATTCAAATTTTTGTAGGGAACCACCTCTTGCTAGTTCATTTTTTTGAGCTAGAGACTATCCATTGGACATCCATGGATATCCAACTTCCACCTAGGGATCCGACACACACGAATCCCACGCGGGAAAACTGAAATTCACCTCTTCCTTGATAATCTCTACTACTACCCCTACCACTTGGATTAGCGGCACGAATGGAGAGCGGCAGGAAGCGATTCTTTGTCGATCGATCAAGAACAACGATTAGCAGGTACCAATCCGTTCGTTGCGATCGCGCGGCCGGGCGGCGCGGTCCTCCTCCTTGGCGAACACCTTGCGTCCCCCGCCACATCGGTGCGGGGGGGCGAACGGACACCACCGCGGCGTCGCAAGCGAAGGCCAGGTCCTGCCCTGCCCAGCGCCCGTCGAGGCGCGCGAAGCTGTCGGTCTCGTTGAGCCGCACCTCGTCAGCGCCGCCCGGCAGGCGGCCCGCCCGATGAAAGCTGCAGTAGCGCGAAGGCCCGGCGTCGCGCGGCCAGCGGCGCCAGGCTCCGTCGCGGCGTGGCGTCCATGGACGCGTCACGCTCGTCCGTCAGCGCGGAACCCGCGAAGGATGGCGCACACCGCGGTGCAGTCCAGCGAGCGTGCGCCGCACCCGTCGCGGGGCGTCGTGTACAGCACCACCGCTGCGGTTCTTTGTCGTCGCCACCTAGCTGGCCGCCGTCGGCCGGTGCACCTGGTGCTGCTAATCGAGGCCGCCGCCACGGTTGGAGAGGAAGAGTGCCGCCCGGTCGAGAAGAGGATGGTCGCGGCAGATCGGCATGGGGAGGTGAAGGGGCCGCCGCCACGTGGTGAAGGCTGGGACGGGCGGAGGCCGTCGCGCCACCATGGAGGTCGGTTCCTCAAGGGGAAGGTCCACCAGGACCTATGCGGGGAAGAGGGCGCCGCGGGAGTAAGCTGCGCCGCCACGGCCCGCGACGAGGAGGGCCACGCCGCCACGCCATAGCGGGGAAGGGGTGCGGTGCCCGGCTGCGAGCCGGTAGCGCCGTCATCCCGGCGCGCGCCAGCCGGTGCGCCCCCTTGAGGGAGGCGCGGGGAGATGGAGCGGTCGCGACGACACGCAGCGGTGAGATGAGGCGTCGGGGGAGCCCGGCCGGAGCCCGGCCGAGGATTGAATCGCCACGCGCCATTCGTTTTGGCGGGGGCTACCCTAAGCACGGCCCGGCCCAATCAAGCCCGGCTCGGTCCTATTTTGCAACCAAACAGCCAAAAGTTGACCCATTCTAGCGGTCTTAGCCCATTTTGATGCAACCAAACACACCCCTTAAGTCTAGCAGTATCAGCCAACTCATAAAGTCACAGCTACAGCATGGAGCCCAGCAAGCTGGTCTGCCGCTGCTTAGGTTGCAGCGGAGCAGCTGGGCTGTTGTCAGGGAGCATTAGCGTGCCGCGGGCTGAACATTTGAGAATCCGACCGAAGTCATGGGCGTTGGGCCTGGGAGTTGGCGTGTGTGGGCCATGAGCCTGTAGCTGATCTATGTATAGGTTGCCCCGAAAAAAACGGTAGGTTTTGGTAAAAAAAAAAAACAAAACGTGTAGGAAAGAACAGAACTCTCGATTGCATTGATTATTTGTACAATTTTATAATGGATGAAGTTCTTTATCCATAAATCCAATAAAAAATAGGATGAACTCAACCAGTGAGTGATTTATGGAAGAATCATTCGTTCCCACGTGTCTACACTGTGGCTTTGTTTCTAGTGAGCGCACCTAAATATGTATGTTCGAGACGACGAGAAATTCAGGCTTTAATAACTTGTTTCATGACTTATAAAGTTTCCAAAATCCATTATTATATATTTGGCCTCGTTTTCATGATGTTGTTCCAGCAAAACCGAATGTGGAGGGTGTATTTCAGCGAAGCACATTTTTTAGAGCAATCAAAATCCCTTTTTTTTTTGTTCTAGATTAATTAACTCATTAAATTTTGGGGAAAAGTAAACCTCATTTTTAGTGTTTTAGAGTACTCTGACATCTGCGGATGATTTTACTCTAAGAGCCAGACAATCCCCATGTCCAAAATGTAACCTCATTGGACCTTTTTTTCTGTCAACAATGAGTACATTTGCTAGTCTATACCTACTAATAAAGCGAAAAAATTTCCGTCGTCTCTCCCATCCTTACCGTAGGATCCTCCTCAACCATCGGATTGACATCAGCGGGTTTAGATTAACTGTCAAATTTCCGTTACGTTTTTTTTTTCCTGCGCCGTCCGCCTCTCCCTCTCCGTATTGC
The DNA here is from genome assembly GCA_015847255.1 of Hyparrhenia diplandra. Taxonomy (NCBI): domain Eukaryota; kingdom Viridiplantae; phylum Streptophyta; class Magnoliopsida; order Poales; family Poaceae; genus Hyparrhenia; species Hyparrhenia diplandra. The sequence continues at coordinate 287,703 of JADLZK010002112.1, forward strand.
CCAGGTTCTGTCCCCGGCCTCTCCTCTTTGTATTCATATCTGCCTCTCCCGGGTCAACGCTCTAAATTGAATCAAAAAGAGCTCTAAGTCCAATAATAATGCAGGCAAAGAATTTCCCAAATCCGTAACGTTTAAAAAAACCACCAAGGATAAATCAAACATATATATTCACAGCAATCACAATCAACAAAAATCTATTTGCGAAATCGAGAAAGAATCGAATTGTCAAAATCTATATACCTATTAATAAAGTGAATAAATTCCTATCGTCCACCCTCAGCCTTCGTCCAGTCGTCTGTGTCCGATACTGTCCGATAGCGTCTGCAACCGATCAACGCCGCGCGGAAGCTAGCTTGCAGAGAAGTCGTCCATGCGTGTTCAATTTTGATTGTTAATTAACTCGATGACATCATATGATGACATCACATGTTTTCTTGCCGTGTTCTTATACAAAAATGAATCTAGAAATACTATGGTAATATTACACATAAACCAAAAATCATCTTGAGCCTCCCGTTTTTAGATCGACACTCCAAGTTTACACCTGCCAGTCTCAGATCTTCTACTATAGGTACATAAACCTACTAATAAAACGAGAAAAAATTTCGGCGTCGAGCCTATGCCCCTTTCTAACAAACTCTATTAATGTGTTTCTATTTAATGGACGAGAAGGCGAGAGCCGTAAGCAACGAGATAGGAATCTATCTCTTTACGGAGGGTTATATACCTACATTAGACTTACCTTCTACTTCTATCGAAATTGAATTCCAACTCTATCTTCTTGGAGTCCAGCTTGCACATATGCAGGGCCATGCCATTGGTATTGACTTCTTATGAAATTCATATTGATGATGATTAATAGAGAATTTGATTACAATATGTATTGGGTATTACTCTATGTATCCCGTACACAACATAGAGTCATGATTCGCACTCATACATGTTAGAATATCTTGAAGTTCAATTTCAACACGTGTTGACTCCCGTGACAACGACCGACATATTTGCTAGTATAAATAAACAAAAGTGATTTGACATGGAACTCAAGAAATTTCCAAGTGAACGACAATAGACCCGTTAACATCCATTAACCCCATAACATATATAACAAGCTGAATAGAACAAACTCTGAACCCAATACAACACATCAATTACAACAACCTTGAGTAAACAAGCAATACGACACAGTAGAATCCAACATTTACACCTGCCCATTGTGTTGGCACGATGGTAAGCCATCATGACCAATAATTGAAGGAGAAGGGAAGCATGAGGAACTGGACGGGCCATTGCCGTACCTTTTTCTTCCTTCCGACGCTCTACCGACTGAGCTATTGATCTCTTCAAACGCTCTACCCAACTGAGCTATTGATCCCTGTGGAGAATGTGGTGAGCGAAGGTGCTGATAACGTGTTGTGAGTAGAATTGCGAGTAAAAGTGAAAGAGAGAGAAAGTAGCGATAGAACTGTGTACTATTGATCTGAGGTTACATATATACACGGTGAGTGACGGAGTTTTCAGGAGAAAACTCCCCCCGCAAGAAAACGTTTACGGTGTAAATCTCTCGGGGAAGTATCCGATGCCACGTATGTAGGAAACGTCGAGATGAAGTCTCTTCCCGTTGGCCCCGTAACTTTAGCGGGGTCCAAAGGGGATCAAGGGGGAAGGATAAGATCTTACTTACGGTTACGGAAAAATCGTAACATAAACAAGCAATACGACACAGTAGAATCCAACATATACACCTGCACACATGTATAAGGCAGTCTGATACACTAAGTAGCTCGCGTTTCTTGGACAATACAATACATAGAGCAACCATGAGCAGCAGACACTCGATCGGTGGACAGCAGATTATTGAAAGCATATATGCAAACACTACAAGTACATACATATGGAAGCGAAAATACAATTATATATATAATTCCTGACTGGATTGCATATATCGCTGATCAGCAGGTTGTCGACAGCAGTAGTGCAATGCTTACGATGCATTCTCAAATCCGCCGATCGAGCCATCATTTTGCACCATGCATCTAACGCCTGCGGAGGTCGAAGTTGCTTGGGTGAGAGAGGATGATGTCAAGAGGTTCACCAGACAAAGGTGACTTCCTCCAAGTTGCTTCCAAAGTTGCTGCATCGCCAAGGCCATGATGTAGCATGAGTAACCAGACAAAGGTGAGGAGCTCACCTCCTTCGCCAAGTTGCCGCGCGTGTCGCTCCCCCGCTGCACTTGCTGGCCGCGTAGACGAGCAGCCACATCCACATATCCCTAATCTCCTCCAGGGACCGCTTCAGATCTGCTGGCTCCAAGGGGGAGAGGCCGAACCTGGTTCCGAGGGAGGACAAGGCGGCGAATCTGGTTCGAAGGGAGAGGCCGAACCTGGTTCCGAGGGATTGAACAAATCTTCTGCATACTTTTCCACGATACTTAGCCTGTCAGGGTTTTCTTTTTTTTCTTCTTTATATAAGATTCCATCGTTTACTACACTGTCACGATTTGATGGGTCCGGTTGAAGTACACCATCCTTTACTACAGTGCCGATCGGCATCATGGAAGGATACGCCTCCTTGAGGTAGGCCATGTAGTTTGACAGCTTCTCACAGTCTTTCTTGAGTAGCGTCACATCAGCTGCATGACTTGTCGTTGGTCTTCCAGGAACAGGAGCTGATGTTCCAGAAACATCGAAGTGCTTGCTGATGTGTAGGTCCGTGTATATGTGTAGACGGTAAAGGGTGTGCTCAAAGGGTAGGCAGAGTACGTTGTTCAATCTCTGACGATTGATGAAGTGGTACTCCTTTCTCTCCGGGGATCTGTCAAACCATCTCACAACATACTCGACGATGCCCTGGGCCTCAACACGCTTCAGGTACCATAGGTTTTTCCATTGCTTCCCCAGACCAAGTGCACTGATGACCTTACAGATTATTCTTGGTGTAGAGCCATGAGAGATGACAAAGTCTATATAGTTAAACTGCCCTATTGAATAATTTGACGGCCGCTGGCACAAGCACTGCATGTTTTTGCATCGGACGACAGCCTTCGTCACAGGAGAGAAAGCTTTGCTGCTGCTGCTGTAAAGCCATCCAAGAAAGGTACCAGTATCATCCAAATGCGCCCTTGTCCATTGCGATGCTATCACCGTAGCAACAGAACAGGCTTCCATAAGGATGGCCCCAACGAATAATGTATAGGTGATGCCAGTATCAACCCTGCTGCTGCTGCTGCGGTGTTTGCCGGCATGGTGGTCTTGCACCACGAAGAGCACAAAAGCAACTACCATGGAGACCTGGGCAGCACACCGGCTTATGCATCCGGTTTTTCTATGCAGCACCATGGCTTTAGTGTACAAGAGATCGAACATCATGCCAAGCTCCATCATTATGATCTTGATCTTGACCTTGCCTTCTACTTCTACTTCTACTCCGTCTGTCTTGAAGTACTTCTCAATTTTGCTTTAGCTTTATGTCCCATCTGGTGCATGGTTCGCCCAACAAACAATCCTTGAGCAACAAGAACCGTCTGAAGAGCGTACGATGCCCTAGCCCTGCTACTGCTAGAAATACAACCGACGATGTCTTTGAAGATGTCTTTGAAATGGATTGGTCGTCCGTCTGCTCGAAACATGATTTTCAAATCTGCTCCAAACATGATTTTCAAACTTGATTTCCCAAGGCCATCTCGGCTCCCAGTCCTCAGCGCCCATGTTCTCTCCCCATACTTTATAATCCCAGAAGCAAATATGAATGGTGCAGGGAACAGCACCTGCCAATTCATTCTGTGTATTGATTTCCAGAAGACATATAAAGCTAGAGTCCCCTGGATACCGAGATTCAGCAGGTGCCTCAGCCATAAGTTGTTATCCTCGATGGAAAATGCAGTTATGTAATCTTGGCCACCCAGGTGGACTAGGAGAAAAGGCACCCAAAGGAAAGGAGATGTGTCCCTAAACGAATGCCTTCCTAAAATGTATTTCTCCTCATACTGGGAAAACAGACCAAGGGCATAAACCGCAACCAAATCAGCCCCAATGTAGGCCAACCATATTGAAACCCTAAGGGGACTGCTGATGTTTCGGCGCCTGAGGTTTCCAGTAACAAACAGGAAGAGCTGCAGCGCAAAACTTGTGAGTACCATCAACTGAATCTCCCACTGATTCCATATCTCAAGTAAGCTTGATATTGTTGATTGGGTGTTGTAGCCGAGTCCATTCGCGGTGGCATCTGGTACCCAGAGAGAAAAATGACAATACATATAACTAGAGAGAAAAAGATACAATATATAGTTTGCTTTTACTCCATCCCTTTGAAAAATACACGTCTTCTTAAAATTAGATACAGAAGTAACACTACTGGAAAACGAAATTGCCCGGTCGATATTATCTCGACTGACCAAAAATAGGCATATTAATCCGTAGGTGGCTAGTAACGACACGAAAATTATGCAACTGATAAAGAAATTTATGTTCCGTCTTGTTAACGTCACACAGAGACTTTATTTCTATCGGGTGCTAAAACTTTTCTATTGCTCTAGGTCACACAAAGAAAATACCAGCGAAAAAAATCCTAGCGTGCCCCAACCTTCCACTGAGTCTAGCTTGGGCGACACACAAAAGCCCCCAAAGTCCATAGCTAGGGATGAAAATGGTAACGGATATTTTCCGACCGTATTCAAGACCAATTTCGCTTAGAGGGGTTTTTATTCGTCCGTATCCGAGTCCGAATATTCAATATCCGATACCGTATCCGTATGCGGATAATCAAATCGCATATTTATAATGTCGATATCAATTGTATCCCATCCGACATGGTTGACACTATCCGTATTGAATCCAAACCGAATCCGAGCAGAAATAGGAAAACAAATATGATATTAGTGATATCCGTTCATATCCGATCCGTTTTCATCCCTATCCATAACCCACCCGCGCCCAGGTAGGATTGGACATTCAGGTTAGCGAAAAATTTTGGGTATTAAAATTGCTACCAAATTTCGGCCCCAAAAAAGCATTACCACCCAAAATTTTGGGGTTTTGATAATTAGGATTCAGATTTTAGTGTATATACCAAAAATTAACAAAACCAATAGTTTTAACCGAACTTCAGTAGCATTTTAAAGCAATAAACAACATCCTTCAAATCACTTTATGCCTTCTTATCAACTAACAACAAAAACAATTATCAGGATAGTGTAGATCTACATTGAACCACTTCATGTACTAATATCAGAAATAGCGAAGAGCAAAAGATTTAAGATATTTCAGATAATTTGGGTAGTTTGGGCTACTCGAAATAAATTTGGGTTTTTTACGGGTACCATACGGAATTATGATTGGGTATTTAGGTCTTGGTTCGCATAGTTCGGGTTTGGAGATCAGGTATCCAGAATTTTGCCCCATCCCTATGCGTGGGAGGCAAACATGAGATAAAGAAAAAGATATAACGAATTGTAAAACATTATCTCCCCCTTGATTCCCTTCCAAACAGCCATGGAAGCATGACTTCTCACCATTGGTGCAAACAGTACATATATTTTCTAACCTTAATCGAGATCGAATCTGATAATAGCACTAATGCAAAAAAACATTAAATGTGACGGGCAAAAGATTAATTGTGGCAGTTTTTGCAGCTGCCTAGGAGGTAAGGTCAGTGTAAATGTGACCATTAACCGAGACGGTTCCATGCCCACCAAGATTAATCCCGAAAAAAAAAAAAAAACATCCCAAATCCAGCCCTAACAGGGCCTAGATCCGGGCCTGGCTGCAAGCCAAACCCGACCGCCCGCGGCTGCATCGCCGCCACCGCCCGTGGGGAGGGCGGACCCGCCTCCACGCCATTGCAGGAGGGAAGCTGGGGAGAGGGCGCCTCGGGAAGAGGTCGCCGTCGCGAAGGAGGCTGTGGTAGAGGTCGACGTCGTGGATCAACCCATCCCCGCATGGATCCGACCTCACCCACGCCGGATCTGAAGGTGGTGGAGGATGCTGACGCGGAGGAGGACGTGGTGGAGGTCATCGTCATGGAGGAGGCTGTGATGGAGGTCGTTGTCACGGAGGAGGCCATGGTGGATGTCCACGCCACGGATCAGCCCATCCCGGCAAGTATCCGGCCTCGCTGCGCCGGATCTGGAAATGGTGGAGGACATCGTTGGGGAGGAGGGGTGCTTTGTAAGTGGAGGGGGTGAGGCCAGGCCTCCGCGACCCGCGTGGCTGCTTGCCCGGCTTACCGGGGGGGGAGAGGAAGAGGTTGAGGTGGGGGAGAAGGAGAGCGCGTCATGGGGAGAGGTTAAGGTGGGGGAGGGAGGGGGGGGGGGAGGAGAGAGAGAGAGAGAGAGAGAGAGAGAGAGAGAGAGAGAGAGGGAGGGGGGGGACTGGAGGAGAAGGGACAGTGGCGTCGGTGTGAGGGAGGCGGCACTGAGGGATGGGAGTTAGGGTTTGGGGGTGCCGGCTTATATACCAGGAACCCATTAACGGGCCTTGATGGGCTGCAATGGTTCAATACTAACCGTTGCGGTTATGGATCAAAAGCTCGCCTCGGTTAATGATTAACCGAGGCAATTATGTTAGGATGACCGCTTCGGTTAATATATATTTACCGAGGTGGTTACATTATAAATGCCCGCATCGGTTAATGAATTTTGCGAGAAGGTTTCTTATAACCACCTCGGTTAATAAAAAGTAACAACCTCGGTTAATTGAGGTATTAAGCGTGGGCGGTTTCGTGTGTCTGACCGCCGCGGTTAAGATTTTGGAAACGCCTCCCTAAAAAAAAGATTTTCTGTAGCAGTGGAGTTCAGATTTTCTGTATGAGTCTGTATATCCAACATCCGTATCCCGATACCGTATCACTTTTTTTATATAAGTAGCAAACATGCATGTGGGTAACATGTTTGCGGTGATCTTAATTTGTTGTTGGCAAATTATATTGGCACAGCTATTATTGTGAAAGCTAGCTAGTCCACGAAGTACTAATATACTATATGATATATTTGTAGTTTGTAGTTCCTACATAGGTACTGACACCGTAGGGTCATTTTAAAAAACTTGTTTGGGAAAGATTCTGAACATGCAAAAAAGAAAAGGCGCTTCTTTTGTTGCAGATTAGATACTTTGCAATGAAGCTAAACCGTCGAAGAAAAGCGACACTATGGCACTGGGCTGTACATATTAACAAAATGCTTTGTAAAACAACAACTCCTGAGAGAGCCCAAGAGATCTTTGAAAGGGAGCTCAGGATCCTCACCCTACGGGTCAGGACTAGGTTCGCAGCAGCATTTGATTCATGGATACAAAACTTGTTGTAATTTTCCTTTGCTCTCTTATTTTTTTCATTTCGTTCTTTGTTTCCTGAACTTTCAGGCTGGCTTGTAATTTTGAACCGCTTTGATTTTTTCTTTTTCAATAAAGCACTGTAGGGCTTCACGCCCTCCAGTTCATTTTTAAAAAAAAAGGAAAGAAAACCAAACCATAGGTGAAAAGGAGTCTCAAGGCGTAGGTACCTTTGATGGTAGTTGCACCAAATGGCCGCATGCTTTGCTAGATCCTCGTCTCACACGAACCAGATCAGAGCAATGACTCTCTATCTCTCTCTCGCACTGCTCCCTACCAGCAAGGTCCTCTTCTTGTTCTTGGCAGTGAAGTGTGGACTGGACAGGCTGATATATATAGATCGATCGGGGGAGGTAGCTGCATTATTTCGCAATTATTAAAACACAGAGAATAGGTAGGTGGCAGTGACCATGGCAAGGGCGAAGTCAGTCAATGGCAATGGCTCCGGATCAGGACAGACCAGTCTCGCTCATCTACAGCATTTCCCATTTATGATGAAAACCAGGAAACAGGTGGATGCGGCTCCGGAGGAGGCAAAAGTCATCAAGCGAGAGTGTCGAGTGTCAATCAATCATGCAGCTGTATAGGTACATCCAACACCCTTACTGTTACTTGTTCATGGACACAAAGATTATTTGGATGCCGCCCTCGCCTAACCATGCCTGCCAGGCAACCCATCCCATCCCAGCCCCAGGCGAACGAAATCCAACGCCTGGGGAGGCTGCCCGGAGGCAGCATCCAAACAAGCGGGTATGTTTATAGTTTGTGTAAAAAGTTTTGGGTGTCTCATTAGATGTTTTGTGAGATGTCTGAAGAGCTATTCAGAGATTAATAAAAGAACTAACTACGAACTCGATCGCATGTAAACGGCGAGACAAATTTATTACAATAACAACATAGCTTTTAGTCCCAAGCTAGTTGGGGTAGGCTAGAGATAAAACTCATATGAAACAAGTATAAAAGAACGTGAAACACCTTTTCGACATAAATTGATCCGGAAGTTAAAACTTACTCTGAAGATTAGGATCTTTCTTTGGTTCCTTCAAAGGAGAGTTGTTTTAACAAAAGATAATCTACCCTACTAATGCACCAACTTTTTCTTCGCTATGGCCACACCAGAAAACGTTCCCCGCTGAGGAGCCACAACTTCGTGCACACACCAAATGTACCCATAAAAATAACATCTTTCAAAATCAACCGTCCAGATTTAATCTCACCTTTCTCTCTCTTTACCCATTGATAATCCAAGGGTCAATATTAGTTGTGTCAAACTCCTCTCCTCCACGAGCGATGGATTAGCCGTGCGCCGCCGCTAATCAAGAGGCGAGACTCACGGGCCCCGCCGCGATCGCGATATACGCCCGCCATCGGCCCCGTCCACGACCCTAGATGGAAAGGAACTCACCCCGCTCCCTCTCTCTCGCCGCCGCCCAGCGCCGCCATCCTCCACCCTCTCCACCGACACCGCCGACACACCGGGTGCGGGCGCGATCCCGCGAGGCACTCTTCAACGAGGTGCGTTGGATTGCCGACCTAGGAGAACATGGCCAACGGCGGTCGTTTTATACTTGGGCCACAAGACCGCGGCGGAGGGCGGAGGCCGTGGGTCACGGCATGCCGTGAATGGAATCCACTGCCTCGGCGCCCCACTCGTCCAACATCTATCTGCTCGAGGCCACCGACCGCGTCTCTCCTCGCCGCGAGGCCAATGTCCGTCTCGCGGGCGCGGGGGGGATGCAGGCGATCATCAAGCGGGGGCACGCGTGTCGGACACCGATGGCGGGACGGGCGGGAGGCAGCGCGGTTTCCTTTGGGGCACACCATGCAGTGCACCCCCGTGGTGCTTCTTGTCTGCGCCCTCCTCCTCCCACACCCACCTCAGTAAGGTTCAGACTGCCGTCCCCTCACCCTAAATGTTATGTCCGCTCGACTCGATGGTGAACTGGCGATTGCCTAGGGCGTAGCTCGTGATTTCAACTCCGTCGTCTGTGTCCAGGGAGTTTTTATGAAGTGAGATCATTCAGCTAGTGGGCATTGACATCTCAGTTTCATACCTGCTGCAATACTAACAATGCGAAATTAATGGGAAAGGGTGTGAGAAATCTAGGCTAAAAAAATGAGATGAAGTTAAGTGTAGCTCCCATGACTCTCCTGTTCTCTTTCGGTCTTGCAAGTTCTGAACACTCGGGGAAATATTTTTGATTCGTAATTAATCTAATTACAGTTTTAAAATGTTACTTATGCTTTAATTTTGTGACCTGGATGCACTAAAAAGTTGTTGAGGCATACATACATAACCTTAATTTTGTGACCTGGAAAGTATCAGGCACCACTGCCTTGGTTGGCATAAATTTCCTCTGTTCTGCATGTTTGCTTCTTTCACAATACCTGCACCGAACATGCATTGTTGCAGAGTCGTAATGCTTACAAGAGGAGGTGGATTGCACATTTTCTTGAAGTAGTATTGTTGTGATTGTTGAAAACTTGAATAATTGGTTTGCAGTGAAAATTGCAATGAATTGGAATATCTGATTGTACTCTATTTATCTGACAAAGTATCACCGTAGTTTTGTTTTTTTGATGTCCATCCTAGAATTACATACTGATGAGTAGCCCATTTTGCTGCCTTCAATTTTAGCTGATGTTTCCGCCCATAGCTTCCTTGTCTGTCTTAAGAAAACCTTTATTGAATGTAGGCAGCCATGGTCCATTGTACTATGCCACAGAAATAGCAAATGAAGCAGAACAGTACAATGGATTTAACCTTATATTGGCCGATGTGAACTCAGGAACCATGGTTTATATTTAACCTGTGATTCAAACAGTTGCTCCTGGGCTTCATGTGCTCTCGAATGTTGCAAGTGATTCCCCTTGGCCGAAGGTAAGACATACAGTGATATTATAAAGATATTATGAATGCTAGGAATGTGATTATTGTTGGAAGTTGTTATACACTTCAGAGTTGAGAGTCGGGTTTTTAAATAAAGCCAATGCCACAATGCTTGCTATTTCTTTTGAGTGATATAGACCTCACTGGCTGTAACGTCCCGCCTCCTTGAGGTTGGGCTCGCACATCGACAGCTCTCTAAGGATCAAGACTGCCCTCACAGACCAACACCCGGTCTTTTTTGCGCACTTTTGTGCTCACTCATGCGCACCCGGGAAGGACTTCCCGGTCGGTCACCCATCGCTTCAAGCCAAGCACGCTTAACTTTGGAGTTTTTAGGAGATGGGCTTCCGGAAAAGAAGTTGCAACTTGTTGGTATGAGTATTCTATCAACCTTATTAAGCCATGAGCCGGGGTGTCACCTTTGGACGAATAATGTATTCTTTGTCTTTGAAGAAATTTAAGTCAATTTCAGTAAAAAGGAATCCCACATCATATGTTTGTTTGTATCATGTGTGTGCGCGCGTTGAGTTGCAATGGTGGAGTTTTATGCAGAGAAATAATATTTTTATTCTTTTACTTTGTATTTTGAATGTCCATTTGCGTTAGCACGGCATTATACTAGTCTTTCTACTAAAAAACTGAAAAGGAAGCCAGAAATGTGTTGGTTATGATATGAATTAGACCATCCAACATCTTTTCCTAGACTGTCCGTATTCAAAACGGTATGGAGGATCATCATTTATGCTACTGGGCCTAAACCAACCTGTTTCTATAACCCATATGTTTGGTTTTTGGCTTAGTAATCAGAATACAAAGATTAGAAACTTGATTTGGGTTGACGTCGCAGCTATATATTTGGGCCATTTGGCGATGTCGAAACAATATTATCTTTAACAAAATGAAAGTTTTCTCGTTGTCTCAAGTTATTTTTCAGAGGAGCATATTGGTTGCGATTCTAGGCCCAGCTGCGGCGTGATGAGCAAGACAAGAACACACTCGCAAATTAGCGAGGAAACTAGAAGTGATCACTTTGGAGTTTTCCAACCGAGGGTGGAAGCACATTTACCATCCGCTTTAGTTCTCTCTATCCGGTATAGAGACTTGTTTTGCGCTTTCTTTTATCAATTACTTGTAATAAGTTGGTTCTGTACATCCTCGGATGTAGAGGCGGATGTTCATCCATTATCTAAAAAAATAAAAGAACGTAAAAAAAGGCAAGGTAAATATAGAGTAGATAGAAAAAAGAAACAAAGGTCATGATTCAGCACGCTGATAGCTAACCTCCATGCGCTCCCGTCCATAGCTAAATCCTTGAAGATATTCCACTCGTTAAGGTCTCTCTTAACCGACTCATCCCAAATCAGTCTAGGTCGACCTTTAACTTTCGGTTGTGCACTTATGCATGCATGTATTAAGAAATAAAATGAATTACTGCTAAAACAAGTCAGAAGTAATATGTATTGTGTGGCAATGATGAGCTAAGGATGTGACAGTGACACACTAGCAATGGACACAACCATACACCATTTGGGATTAGTTCTCTTTTTAGTTAAATTCATTTTAATTTTAAAATAGTATAAGCTGGTTGTTGGGCTCGCTTGCAACGGTTTGTTTGGCACGGCTTGAGAAAAAGCTCTACCTTTTGCCAGCTTAATGTCCGTGTTTGATTGAGAAGGCGAATGTGCATGCACAACGTGGTCTTTTTTTTTTTTCTTATGAGCATGTGTTCCAATGCTGACCGCTGGATACGCATTGTGATCCGTGCTCGTACACTTCCGAAGTGTGCGATGCGAATCAAAAATCTGTATCCAAAGTGGTTGAAGAGCATGGGAGCATATGCTCCAAGGAGCATATTTAACTTTACCTGGGCATGCAACGTGGTTACACGCCACGGCTAGGCACCCTGATGTAGGTAGGTTCGGCAGCGTCATGTAGTTGTGTGGTGGGAAAAATGCCTATCACACACCACACATTCCCTAAAACCAGAACGACAAGCTAGGGAAGCAAAATCACGGCTGTGATGGCCAAAGTTTACACGGCAGCCAAGCAACGGCCAAAGCTGCCGAGATTTTGGTGTGGCGCAAACCACGCCCGAGCTAGGATGATGGAGTGGGGTGATCCTCTCCTTGCCGGTTTTTGGTTGTGAAGCATTTTTATAGTCACAGGAAAGATTGCCCCCAACTAGAGATATATTAAAATAGCAAAAGATGGGTGGAAATAAGCATGGATGGGATGACACGTGGGCCACCGAGCAAGCTCAACGAGTTTTTATATCGAGCCCTGCAACCAAAGATCTGATGCGACCATCCTATTATTTGGGTTTTTCGATTTTCATCGAGTCAAGTCGCAATTGTAGAAGTTTCTAGAGATATTTTCACAATATATAAATATCTATTTAAGTTTCTCATGTTCTCTTATCCGTCGTTAGTATTTTTATCAAAACTTTTAGGGGCTTATAGAGATATATTTTATAGTTTAAAACCTCATTATGTAGTTATTAGTGGATTTAGTTTTTAAACCAAAAAGACAAAGCCGCATTTAAAAACCACCTACAACCGGATCAGGGAGGTTAGATATATAAACGGGTTTAAAGTTTTTTTTTTTTTGGCAAAAGAAGAATTATATATTAAATGATACATCAACAAGTTACAAAACACTCTGGAATATATTACACATAATCATAAACTGATTTCCATCTAATTTCTACCTATGCTATGAATAGCTCCGAATCTCAAAATAAACCAAACCCTAAACAAACGACGGCAGCATCCCTGCTGGTGGAGTTGAGAAACTTCTTCTTTCTTGTGTCTCCTTGTTTTTTTCCCACCGAAGAATGAGCAAAACTGACCTAAAACTTATTCTCCATAGTCCAACATCGTAGTCAAATCTAACCACAGCAAAATGGAGAGAAGACTGAAGAAAATTATTTCATGGCTACCACATGGTCTCCGCCTTGATGTCATCATCCGGAAATAAAGGTCTTCATGTCGTCATGCCTATGAAGTTGATGACGCCGTAGATGTTGCCCTTATCTTCAACAGATCCGCCACGGAGAAGGCGATACCACCCTACCCTTTCACTGTCACCAAAGAGTAGGAGGAAGAGATAAATCTCCAATACCAAGAGACTTGGTATGGAGAAACCCTAACCCTAAGGACTCCATCTAATAGAAAACTTATTAAAAATGATGGATCCCCACTCCCTCCAACCTCCTACACGATGCCGGAGGGAGCCAGCGGTGATGGTGGCGGTTGCGCTGCTAGATGAGAGGCAAAGTTACGGAGCCAGCCACGAGGGACATAACAGTTTTAAAAGTTGAGAGAGTTGGTTTACACAGTTTTGGAGTTTAGAAAGGGAACTAGACTTCTGAGAATAGTCTTCAGGAATACTCCCTATGTTACTTCAGTCAAACTTTTTGAACTTTAATTGAATTTCTAGAAAAAAAAAAAGTTAAAGATTATGGTATTAAATTAGTATAATTAGATTTACCGAGAAGAATATGTTTTTATAAGGTGTTCATTTTATTTCACACATGTTGTTACTTTTACCTATAAACTTAGTCAAACTTTGACATTAAGCTGGGACATTCCTCCTAGCACGTTTAGCTAGAAAATTGTTCTCATGATGATAATTTTTTTAGAACTTTACATTTATGGAACAAGTCACATATATCGAGGCATAGCATATATGTGACGAAATTGTTAAATTATGTAAGAAAATGTTGATATAGTTTTTGTGGACTAATTTGTTGAAAGAAAAAAAAACTTCCTCTGTTTCAACTTACAAGATGTTTGGGTTTTCAACTAAGTCAAATTTGTTTGACTTCTACTTCCTTCGTCCCAAATTATAAGTCATTATTATGGACTGTCAAATAAGAGACAAATTAAGACCAACGACAACGGGCCAAGAAGGACAGAATGGCCCAAGAAGAAGAATCCAAAGACCGCTAGGCCGGAATGGTGGAGTGGCCCTGTGAGGCCCAGTTGGGAGGTGGCGTGTTGCCCCTTCTTGTAATGAGGGAGAGGCAATGGAAAATGGGACTTGGTCATTATCTAGGAACCGAGTTATGTAGGCTACGGCGGCGGCGAACTCCGGCGATCGGCCGGTGATTCGAGACCTTGTCGAGTTATCCTTGTAATAGACCTGGTTATAGACACATATATACTACTGGTTACAAAAAAACTCTCTCTATTTCAAATTACAAGGCGTACAAGACGTACGTTTGGGTTTTCAACTAAGTCAAACTTATTTGACTTATACTCTCTCAGTCCCAAATTATAAGTCATCTAAACAACTCAAATTTTAACCAAATTTGACAGCTTTATTTCAAAAATAAACCGAAATTTGACAACTTCAACTAAGTCAAACTTATTTGACAGCTTTGTTTAGGGGTGCAACAAAGCTGACATCTCGCAGCCGCGTGAGGCGCGCATGCAGTGGCCGCCTCTTTTTTTTCGAAACCGGGACATTGCCCGAATTGCATTAAGAGAAGTGAGAAAGTTTAGTTACATCCTAGTCACACCTTTGGCGAGATGCGGATAGTAGACTAGGCGACACACAAACAAAGGCACCGGCTAGAACGCGCGGTGGCCGCCTCATGACTGTGAAGAACCCGAGGTGCGGCCGGAGGTCCACGGCGACGTCACCGTCGGCCTCCACCCACTCGAACTCCCTCGCGAGATTGGCGGCGAAGTAGCCAAGATGGAGCACGGCGACGCCCATGCGGGACATATCCTCCGGCCGGCACCAAACGGCATCCTCCGACCTCCCAGCACTGCCGCGGCGCCGCCGGGTTGTCGCCCTCGCCCTCGCCGCCAGCGGGGAACCTCTCCGGTCGAACTCACCCGGTCGGTCCACGCCGTCTTGTCACGTGCCAGCCGTGCCAGCAGAAAGTGCACCGCCGTGCCGGCAGGGAAACGCTGGCCATCCACCACCACATGGTCCTTTGCCATCACCTTGTAAATTATAAAACACGAAGCTTATAAGCTTGCATTCGTGATGATCGAGAGCAGTGACATTTGATTATTTAGAAACTTTGGACTCACGTTCCTAAGCACCATGGGCACGGTGGGGTGCAGCCGAGCCCTTCCATGATGACGGCGTTGAGGTACTCCAGCCTTCCAAGGACCTCGTCGGCGACCTCCTCGGCGTCGGTGTCCACGGCGGCGTCGATCTCCTTCCGGCGCGCACGTCGGGGACGCTTTACCAGGTTCGCCATGATCTACTGCAGCGCCGCGGCAGCGGCTAGCTCGGTGCGGCGCCAAGAAACTTCGGAGGCGAGACCCACGAGCTCACCGTCATTGAGCTGCTTATTTGCCCGCTGCCGCTGCGGCGTTTGCGCTGCTGAGCCCGGCGGCGTCGGCGTGCTCGTCCGGCATGCGGAGGTCCTGGCGTGTCCACGTCGCGCGGGGCCCGCCATGGCGTTCGTCGTGGCGCCCGCCGTCGCGGCGGGCGTCGATGGCGGAAGGTACGTGTCCTCCTGGCGACACCGAGCTGCGGCGGCTTCCTCCACCGGCTCCGGTAGATGAGTCCGTGACGCGAAACGGGCGAAGATCGCGGCCCGAGAAAGCACGGGCGAGGTCATCTTGAGCATCGGCCATTTCCACATGACGCCCGCATCGCGCCCGGCGCGGCACATGGTGGCCACCGGGGGAGAACATGGCAGCGGCGCGAGCTCTCGCCCGCCGGCACCACCGCCGCCCGGACGCCGCGCCTTTGCCCGGTCGAGGTCAGCGGCGAGACAGCGCAGGCGTGGCAGCGAAGGGGGCCGAATGGCGGAGGCTCGATGGGTGGAAGACCTCGGAGGTGAGGTTGTGCGAATCGTGCGTGCGCGCCGCACGGGCGCCGGGGTTGATGTTGTAGTGCCGGCGGCGTGAGAGCACGGCGCTGGGCATGATGGATGGCGGGCGGTCCGAGAACGCCGCCCGCGGCAATGCCACCGACGAGGGGAGGTGGTGCGTGGTGAAACGGTCCGTGACGAAGACCTCCGGACGGGCCGAGAGTGGGGTGTAAACGCAGGATCACTAAACCTCGCTGTATGTGTTTGGATCAATCGGCCAGATCGCTTGCACAATCAAGAACACGCACGAACAAATTTGGAACCGCACGGAGGTCTCCCGGGAGACGGTGCCCTTTTTCACCTTGTGTTCGGCCCGGATACAATGAGCCTAAGCAGGCTACACACGCGACAACCACGCTCATTGACACACCAGGAGTCTTAAACATTAGCTAACACACACCCTTAGCTATTACAAACCGCAAAGCACACGATACAAGACTCTGAAAAACACACGTTGCAGTTAACTGAAGAACGTGGGCGCGGTCACCGCGTTCCTGGTTCAAATCGAGCCATTCCCGCTTCTTCTCGCCTCGTCCACGTGTCACCACTGCATCATTCCGTGTCCTCAGTGTCAGGGTTATGCCAACATGCTCCCCCCTAAGCCTGACACGCAGTGAGATCCCTGACGCCGATCAGATGCCTCGCCAACGACAACTTCACTGCATGCATCGTCTTCGTCAGTATATCTGCTTTCTGCTCCTCAGTACACACTCTCTTCACATCGACTTCACCTCTCTCAACACACTCCCTGATGAAATGGTACTTCAAGTCTGTATGCTTGCTTCTCGCATGAAACACAGGATTCTTCATGAGTGCTATGGCAGAGTTGTTGTCAACAAATAGAGTGATCTTCATAGGCTTCTCTCTAGTGATCTCACTCATCAGATTTCTGAGCCACTTTGCTTGCTTTGCTGCTGCTACTGTTGCAGCCACAAACTCTGATTCACAGGAGGACAGTGTCACTGTTTTCTGCTTCTGAGAGCACCAAGTGATGAGGTTCTCATCTAGGTAAAATGCCATACCCCCTGTGCTCCTCCTTTCAACAGCATCCCCACCATGATCACTGTCAGAGTATCCCACCAGCTTGTTTGCACCACCACTCTGAACATAAACCAGTCCCAAATCCATAGTCCCCTTTAGGTACCTCAGGATCTGTTTCACTGCCTTGGCATGCATAACAGTTGGTTTCTCCATGAATCTGCTAGCCAGTCCAACTGAGTAAGATAGGTCAGGCCTAGTGTGTAACAGGTATCTCAAGCAACCAATCACCCTTCTGTATTCTGTCACATCCACCTTCTGCCCTCCCTTGTCTTCTGTCAGTATATACCCAGGTTCAAGTGGAGTCTTGGTAGAGTTGCACTCACTCATCCCAAACTGCTGTAGAACCTTCTTGGCATAGCCACTTTGTCTGATAGTGATATAGTCCTCCCTTTGTTCTACCTCTATCCCAAGGTAGTAATTCAGCAGACCTAAATCAGTCATCCCAAATTCAGACTGCATTTGCTTCTTGAATAGTGTGACCTCTTCTGGATTCCCTCCTGTCACCACTAAATCATCAACACACTCCTACTATGACTGCATTAGCACTTGCACCCCTGATGTAGACAGCCTGCTCACTCAAACATCTTCTGAAATTCAGTTTCTTCAGACAACTGTCTAACTTGACATTCCAGGCCCTAGGAGCCTGTCTAAGTCCATACAGAGCTTTACTGAGCTTCAGTACATGCTGCTCCTTTCCTTTCACTACAAACCCCTCGGGTTGTGATACATACGCTTCCTCTTCCAGGTTACCATGCAGGAAAGCTGACTTGATATCTAAACGATGAATTCTCCAACCATTGTTTGCTGCATAAGCCAGTAATAGCCTTACTGTGTCCAACCTAGCAACTAGGGCAAACACCTCTTCAAAATCAACCCCTTGCTTATGGACATATCCCTTAGCAACAAGTCTGGCCTTGTGCTTCACCACTTCTCCTTCTGAATTTTTCTTCAACTTGAACACCCACTTCAGTCCAATGGGCTTCTTTCCTATGGGTAACTTAACCAGTTCCCAAGTCTCATTTTTAATGATTGACTGCATCTCCTTGTTCATAGCATCCACCCAATCTTGATGATCTGCTACTTCTCTATAGCAGGTTGGCTCTTCATTCTCTGCCAACAGAGCTTCCACCACTTCCTCTTCTGAATCTTCCAACTCAACTTCAGAAGTTTCATCATAGATCTATGTCAGATCTTTATATCTCAGTGGTTCATCACTTTCTATTGAGGATGGTGTGGAAGGTTCATGGCTTGACACTGAATGTTGTGGCGTAGAAGGACCTGCACCTAGGCGTCGAGCAGTTCCCATGCGAGGCGAAGCGGTGTAATGCGGTGGCGTAGCAAATCCGACAATAGCTCTTTGTTTTGCTCTTGAGCGCCACATCTCCCCTTGCTCTCCCTGTTCCTGCGCCACCATCAACATCACCGGTTTCAAACTCACCTTCAACAACAAAATCAGCAACAGTTCCTCCCTCACCGCCTTTGCATCCCGGCTCCACTTTTTCTTCTCTTCAAACACAACATCTCGGTGACAACAATTTTCTTTGTCTTGGGGTCAAACAGCTTGTGTGCTTTACTTCCATCCTCAACTCCAAAGTAGACCAACTCCCTGCTCCTATCATCAAGTTTCTTTGGGTGTGGTGCATTTGATTTAACATGTGCAGTGCACCCAAATACCCTCAGATGCCCCAGGCTAGGCTTTCTTCCATTCCAAACCTCATAAGGTGTTTTATCTCCCAACACCTTGGTTGGCAATCTGTTCAGAAGATAAACAGAATGCCTCATAGCCTCACCCCAGAATTCTCCTGGTACCATCATGCTCTTCAACAATTCCCTTGCCATGTCCATGATGGTCCTGTTTCTCGTCTCCACCACTCGATTCTATTGTGGTGTGAGGGGAGCTGTGAGCTGCCTCTTGATCCCAGCTTGTTCACATACACCAGCAAACACCTGAGCCAAAAACTCTCCTCCTCTGTCAGACCTGAGTGTCTTGATTCTACACCCAGTCAGATTCTCAACTTCCACCTTGTACTTGACAAATACATCGCAAGCCATATCTTTGTTTTTCAGAAAATACACTGCATCCATCTAGAGTGATCATCAACCAACAACATGAAATACCTATTTTCTCCTGCTGTTGCTGGTGAGATAGGACCACAAAGATCAACATACACTAGACCCAGCTTCTCATCTGAGTGCCACTTAGTTGCCTGGGGAAATGGAGCTCTTGTCTGCTTTGCTGTTAGACAATCACCACACACCTGCTCTGGGTGTGTTATATTTGGCACTCCAGTGGCCATCTCCTTGCTTACTAGTTGCTTCATTGATCTAAAGTTAACATGCCCTAGTACGCCATGCCAAAGCCATGCTTCATTATCTATGCTAGCCATCGGACACTTGGGCTCAACTGTCACCAACTCCTTCTTGTGCAGTCTATTCGGTGTTCTAGGGACTCTCATGATCAATTTACTTATTTGTTTTTCTACTACTTCAAGATAATCATCATCAAGCAAAATTCTATGCCCTACTTCTGTCAACTGACCAAGGCTAACAAGATTGCTCTTAAGTTTAGGAATGTAGTAGACATCAGGTAAAACCCACAGATCACCCTGTTTTCCCTGAAATACAACAGTACCTTTTCCCAGAATTTTGAAAGTTGAGTCATCTCCAAATCTCACCTTGCCTTCAACTGAATAATCAACATCTCTAAACTTTTGCAGGTCACCTGTCATATGATTGCTTGCACCATTATCAAGATACCGAGAGATTGCCTATTGGATTACCTCCTTCGACGAGAAGAAGCTTGGGGAAGATCTTTCTATCATTCAGAAACACCCTCTAAATTGGTTTTAGGAAATTTGCGGTGGCTCGGCGATCTGGTGACACCATTTCTGCGGCGATCTTTGCATGCTCCTTCTCTTCCTCCTTCCCTCCATTGCCTCCATCTCCTCTCTCGGCCACGGACACCCGATTAGCATAGTGTCCATATTTGTGGCGCTTGAAGCATTTTATGTGACTCTTGTCACGCTTCCGCCACCATCCTTCTCGGCATCACCACCCGACCCGCGCCCCCGCCACCCAGCGGCCCGCGACCACGCCCTCGGCTACTGCCTTCTCCTCTCTTCGGCTTCCCGAGGACTCTCCACGAGCCCATACGCCTTGCCTCCCCTCTCGCTTTGAGTGGCGGACCTGCCGAATCCACGGCGCGCACCACCGCCGCCCGGTGCGCCGTGTGCGCTTCGTCGAGCACGCCGGCCGACCAACCGCATTGCCAAACGCCCGGCTTCTTCATATCGCGAAGCTTTCGGCCGGCGCAACTATGTTTAGGTAGCGCTACGGCACAATATCGAGCGACTTGCGCGCAGATCAGCATCCTCGAGGTTTCCCCCCAAGCTATTGTATCTGACCGACATCGCCGTCAGTCTCCAACCAACTGATCCAGCGTCTCGCCTCCCTTCATCCGGATCGAGTCGAAGTCGGCCTTGAGCGTCTGCAACTGCGCCTCCTTCACCCGCTCCTCTCCGACGAAGCGTGCCTTGGTACATCCCAAACCTCCTTGCCCGTCTTCTTCGATGCAACTTGCATCAACGGATCGTGGAGATGCACTGAAGGAGGTTGGCCTTCACCTTCCTGTCCTTGACGGTTGCCTTCACCGCATCCGCCGCGGACACCACCGTCGCCGCCGTCCCCGCCTCCGGCTCCACCACTCCCCACTTGTCCCGATCCTCCATGATGGCACGAACACGAATACACCAAGCGGGTGTAGTTCGCGATCGTCAGGCTAGGGTATACCTGACGCAGCTCGCCGTTGCGCCCGCCCTCGCCCGCTAGCACAATCGACATGGCGCCTCGAATTGAGTGTCTCAGCGAGGATTAGTGGCTCCGATACCATGTGTAAACGAGGATCACTAAACCTCGTATGTGGTGGATCGATCGGCTAGATCGCTTGAACAATCAAGAACACGCATGAACAAATTTGGAGCCGCTGGAGGTCTCGGGGAGGCGGTGCCCTTTTTCACCTTGTGTTCGGCCGGGTACAATGAGCCTAACCGGCTACACACGCGACAACCACGCTCCTTGACACACCGGGAGTTTTAACATTAGCTAACACACACCCTTAGCTATTACAAACCGCCAAAGCACACGATACAAGATTACGAAAAACACGCGTTGCGATTAGCGAAGAGCGTGGGCGCGGTCAGCGTTCTGGTTCAAACCGAGCTGTTCCGCTTCTTCTCGCCTCGTCCGCGTGTCACCTTTGCATCATTCCGTGTCCTCGGTGTCGGGGTTACGCCAACATGGGGAGCTTCTTCTGGCGAGGATAGCCGACTTGATTGCGTCGGCGAGCCGTATGTAGGCTGCGTCGCGCCGCGAAGCGTTAATGCATGCGGCGCCCGGCAGGCGATGAGGATGAAGAACGTCAAGGAGAGCAGTAAGAGAAAGATTAGGGAGTCTTGCATGGTTGTTGGAATCAGCTCTAGCACTTTTGTGTACTGGCGTTCTGGTTCTAGTTTGTAAGAGTTGCATACAGATGACACTGTCATATGCATAGGTTATATAAGGAGATTCTCACACCATAATTCAAATAATTTGTATTTCAATGATGTGCTGCCCTCCAGCAGTCCTGCCTATTTATAGGGAAAAAGATAATGAAGTGGTTGTAGCTATTCTTCAATTGAACACGACAATTTGTGACCCTGTTTGGTACAACTCAGCTTTATCAATGATACCATTTTTAAATAAATAAAAAATCTTTATAAACAACAGTTTTTGGTGAAGTTGAGCTGTTTTGAAAAAAAAAATGTTTTATAAAACAACTTCACTAACAGCTTTATGCATGGCTAAAGAAAAAAATAGACCAGAGTTGTGAAAAGCTACTTTTTAGCTTCACCTCTCTCTCTTCCTTTGTGAGATCGAGGATTGAAAAACGGAGTTCAAATCCATAAGTTGTTTTGAAAAACGTGTGATAAAAATAAAAATAAATCATGAATCTGTTGGTGAAGATATGCTAAACAAGCTCTGCAAATCCATCATCAAACAAAAAAAAAATGGATGAGCTAGCTCAACAAACGATGTTTTGGAGAATCACTCCCATCTTACTTTATGGTAACACACTGTTGTTTTGTTTCTAGCCAATAACGAGCCCACGACTTATATAATTGTCGTGGGGAAACTAAATTAATCTCGCCCTAAGTATTTTAGATGATGATCTCGATCGAATGGGCTTTAGTTTCTACTCCATATACTAATTTAGAGCAGCACAAAACACGAACTAATAGAAGCTTTCCACACTGGTGCTATATATGTGATAAATCACTTTTAAATTGGTGAAGATATTTTATAATATTATTTGAAGGTCACATAAAAATGAAATGATAGCTTTAAAGACACGTGGCTGCTTATATTTCAAACCATATATTAATTGTGCTGATGAGAGAATGAATGAGCTCTCTAGTCATCGATTTAATTGGGCCAACTCATTTTATTACCTTTACAAATGGATGGAGAAGCTAGCCACGTTGCCTGAAATTAGGCGAGATGACTAATCCGCCTTTTTTATCGAGTTTGGATGTACTTGTATTCACCTTATTTCAAGACTACCCAGAATGAGACTGATATGAGTATAGCCACATAAGGTTTTGGCATTATTATATTCAAAAAGCAAACCATGGTTTTAATGTGGAATGGGAACACAAAATTCCAACTAGATATAGTACATGCATTGACAAGACATTTTTGGCCATAGGACCTTTACTTTTAGATTTGGGGATACTCCGTATATGCTATTTCAGGAAACTTCGCAAATAACCTGAGGTCTGTAAGGAGACGCTACAGCCACATCACCTGAAATTAGTTGTGTGAGTCATTCAATCCGTGTTTTGCTTCTTTATATAGTTTCTTCATGTTAGGTCTTATTTGGACATATACTCGTACTCTTCCCATTAAAAATCTACATTGGAATGAGATGGATACATGTATAGCCACACAAAGTTTTTGGCAGCATTCGAAAGGCTATCTAGCCAGAGTTTCAATGAGTATATTGAATGGAAACACAAAATTCCATCAAGCTATAGTATCTACGTTGACGAGAGACATGTTAGGCCACGTGGAGTAGACATCTTCTATATATAAACAGGAATATAATATAATTATTTTGTCATTTTGTGGGTTGAATAGAGTTAAGCTTGATCGGATGCACGTAATGCAGCGCTGTCGGCTGCCGCTGCTGCTGTTTCTTAAGTCTGGCTGTGGCAGCCAACTCACAGAGTCACAGCTCTGCAGCGGCCGCTGCTTAGCCTACAGCAGAGCAGCTGGGCTGTTGTCAGGGAACATTAGCGTGCCGCGGGCTGAACATTTGAGAATCCGACCGAAGTCATGGGCTTTGGGCCTGGGAGTTGGCGTGTGTGGGCCATGAGCCCGTAGCTGATATATGTATAGGCGTTGCCCCTAAAAAAAACCGGTAGGTTTTGCTAAAGAAAAAAAACAGAACGGGTAGGAAAGAATAGAACTCTCGATTGCATTGATTATTATTTGTACAACTTTTGTAATGGATGAAGTTCTTTATCCATCAATCCAATAAAAAATGGCCTGAAATCAACCAGTCAGTGATGTTTGGAAGAATCATTCGTTCTTCCCACATGTCTAACAGACACTGTTGCTTTGTTTCTAGTGAGCGCACCTAAATATATATGTTCCAGATGACGAGAAATTCGGGGTTTAATAACTTGTCTCATGATTTATAAAGTTCCCAAAATCCATTCCAATATATTTGGCCTCGTTTTCACGAAGTTGTTCCTGCAAAACCGACCGTGGAGGGTGTATTTCAGCGAAGCACATTTTTAGAGCCATCAAAACCCTTTTTTTTTTGTTGTTCTAGAGACTAATCCATTAAATTTTGGGGAAAACTAAACCTCACTTCTTGTTTTTGAGTACTCTGACATCTGAGGATGATTTTACTCTAAGAGCCAAACAGTCCCCCATGTCCAAATGTAACCTCATTTGACCGTTTTGTTTTCACGTGAGCTGGCCAATGAATGGACAACACCTCACCCCTTGGGTCCCACATTGCAGTGCATCACAAGATCATTATTATATAATTTTCACCCATGTTACGCATTAATAGAGAAACCAATTGTTAACAACTAACCCTATGAATTTAAACGGTTTTAGCCATGGTAGCGCTGAAGCAAATAAGTTGAACGTTTGATTCATTTTTTTATCTCCTGATGCAACGCACGGGCATGTTTTACTAGTAAAGATAATGAAAAGAGATTTGACGTGGAACTCATGAGTGAACGACAATATTCCCGTCAACCCTCATAACATATATAACAAGCCGACTAGAACAAACTCTGAACCCAATACAACACATCAATTACAACCATGAGTAAACATACAATACAACGCAGTAGAATCCAACATATACATGTGCACACATATATAAGGCAGTCTGATACAGTAGGTAGCTAGTGTTTCTGGGACAATACAATATATACAGCTACCATTAGTAACTAGTGCACATAGCAGCAGATACACGATCGGTGGACAGCAGATTATGGAAAGCATATATGCAAACACTACAAGTACAAACATATGGAAGCGAAAATACAATTATATGTAATTCCTGACTGGATTGCATATATCGTTGATCAGCAGGTTGCCGACTGCAGTAGTGCAATGCTTACGATGCATTCTCAAATCCGCCGATCGAGCCTTCATTTTTGCACCATGCATCGTAAGCCTTCATTCTCAAAATTTTAGGGTCTCAATTTAGAGACCCCCACTGGAGTACGTCTGACCTCTGAGGAAGCCGGAAGGCATAAAGTGGCCTTGGTCCCAAGTTACCTCCTTCATATGCCACTACTGACCCCGGCACGGGTAAGCCTCTATGGTCAGAAGTCAGGAGGTTCACCACCGTTGCTGCATCGCCAAGACCATGATGCAGCATGAGTAACCAGACAAAGGTGAGGAGCTCACCTCCTTTGCCAAGTTGCCGCGCGTGTAGCTCCCCGCTGCACTTGCCGGCCGCGTAGACGAGCAGCCTCATCCACATCTCCCTAATCTCCTCAAGCGATTGTTTCAGATCTGCTGCCTCCAAGGGAGAGGACGAACCCGGTTCGACTTCGAAGGGGAGAGGCCGAATCGTGCTCCCGAGGATTGAACAACGCTTTTGCATGCCCTTCCAGGATACTTAGCCTGTCAAGATTTGATCTGTGAGGTTCCGGTTGAAGTACACCATCCTTTACTACAGTGCTTATCGGCAGCATGGAAGGACACGCCTCCTTGAGGTAGGTCATGTAGTTTGATAGCTTCTCGCAGTCTTCCTTGAGTTTGAGTAGCATCACATCAGCTGCATGACTTGTCGTTGATCTTCCAGCTGGGGCAGGAACGTCAAAGTGCCTGCTGATGTACAAGTCTGTGTATATATGTAGACGGTAAAGGGCGTGCTCAAAGGGTAGGCAGAGTGTGTAGTTCAATCTCCATTCAAACTGTACTTCTCGGAGCCGCATCTGTCCAAAGCACCCATTCGGCAATTTGTCAAACCATCTCACGACATACTCAAAGATTCCCTGGGCCTCAACACGCTTCAAGTGCCATAGGTCACTCCATTGCTTCCCCAGACCGAGTGCACTGAAGACCTTACAGATTATTCTTGGTGTATAGGTATGAGAGATGACAAAGCCTATATGGTTAAACTGCCCCATTGAATAGTTTGACGGCCGCTGGCACAACCACTTCATGTTTTTGCATCGGACGATAGCCTTCATCATAGGAGAGAAAGTTTTGCTGCTGCTGCTGTAAATCCATCCAAGAAAGGGACTGTCATCCAAATGCGCCCGTGTCCATGGCGATGCTATCACCGTAGCAACAGAACAGGCTTCCATAAGTACAGCCCCAACGAATAAGGTATAGCTGATAGCAGTATCAACCCTGCTGCTGCTGCTGTGCTTCCGGGCATGATGGTCTTGCACCACGAAGAGCACAAAAGCAACTACCATGGAGACCTGGGCAGCACACCGAAATATGAGTCCAGTTTTTCTCTGCAGCACCATGGCCTTAGTGTACAAGAGATCGAACATCATGCCAAGCTCCATCACTGTGATCTTGATCTTCTCTTCAACTGCTACTCCGTCTGTCTTGAAGTACTTCTCAAATTTTGCTTTAGCACCATTTCCCAGCTGGAGCATGGTTCGCCCAACAAACAATCCTTGAGCCAGATGCACCGTCTGAAGAGCGTACGATGCCCAAGCCCTGCTAGAAATACAACGGACGCCGTCTTTGGCGTGGTTTTGTCCATGTCTGGTTTCGGACTGCTGCTTCAAACTTGATTTCCCAAGGCCATCTCGGCTCCCAGTCCTTAGCGCCCATATTCTCTCCCCATACTTAATAATTCCAGAAACAAATATGAATGCTGCAGGGAGTAGCACCTGCGAATTCATTCTGTGTATTGATTTCCAGAAGACATATAAAGCTAGAGTCCCCTGTATACCGACATTCAGCAGGTGTCTCAGCCATAAATTGTTATCGTCGATGGAAAAATGCAGTTATGTAATCTTGGCCACCAAGGTGCACCAGGAGAAAAAGGGACCCAAAGCAAAGGAGATGTGTCCCTAAACGATTGCCTTCCCAACATATATTTCTCCTCATACTGGGAAAAGAGACCAAGGGCATAAACAGAAACCGAGTCTGCCCCAACGTATGCCAACCATATTGAAACCCTAAGGACACCACTGATGTTTCGATGCCTAAGGCTTCCAGTAAGAAACAGGAAGAGCTGCAGCACAAAACTTGTGAGTACCATAAACTGAATCTCCCACTGATTCCATATTTCAAGTACGCTTGACATTGTTGATTGGGTCTTGTGGCTGATTCAATCACACTGGCATCTGATACTCAGAGAAAAATAATAAAAACATTAATTACCAGTTGTAGATGACACTCTCCCGTCTCTAAGTAATTTAAATCAATTTTTTAGAGTCGTCTTAAGTCAAATATTTTTATGTTTCATATAAATTTTATAGAAAAAACACAAATATTTATGACACCCGAATGAGCAAATTATGAAAATATTCTGTCGTGGGTTCATATAACCACATCGAGCATCGTGGTTGTTCATTGATCATTGGAGGCCGATGTGTGGGTTTTCGGGGGCTCGGACACTTAAAATACGGAAGGGACATAGATCGATTTATCTATGTTTGGGCATCTAAGCCTTACGTTCAGCAGTATAATGATCTTTGTGTTAGGAATACCCAATCTGGGGTTGCAATAATGGAACTTGAGGGAGATTGATAGCAGATCGCTCAGTGCAATCCAAGAGTTCATCAGTGTTCTTCCCTTCTAAAGTGAGCCATGTCTCCCCTTATCTTCTGAGGAGGGCACCGTGTACATGTCAGTTTGGTTCTAGTCTATAGTCCTAGGTCCATGAGTCCTCATGCTGCCTGCCAGCGAGTCCGGGCTTTTACTCTATTAGGGCACGGTTATGAGTCAATTTCTATACCCATGCGTTCGTTAATGGCCATAAAGCCAAACCCAACGGATTTGTGGGCATGGGTTTGGGAACATATTACCTAGAACCGTAAACACATGGGTTTTCTAAATCTTGTATATCATAATATATTTTACTTGACGTATACATATACAAATAGAAATACAGTTTAAAAAGAGCACAAACACAAAAAAAAAAAAAAAAAAGAGAATAATTCTTTTTAAAAAATTAAAAGAAAATAATTCTTAAGACGTATAACATGCCTTTTTGGGGCACCAAGCCCACATGCGCTAGCTACTAGGCACACATTATGCACATTGCCCATGCTAGTGGACCTTGGTGCACATAAAGGCCTACAAGGCTACTACAATTCAGGTAGCACTCCTCCCCAATTAGCTTTGTCCCGTAGCGGCGTGCGGTAAATGCATCCAGCAGTACCATCGGTCTGCAACGGGTATTGGGAGTCCATACGGTATGCAAGAGGATGGTGGGATGTCCGCTAAATCTGGCGTTGTAACGGGTACGCTATCCTAACAGCGGGGGGAGGGTGACGAAGAGAGAGAGGGGGTAGGTGGAGAGGATGGTGGGATGTAGGTTCCACTTGTCAGCTAGTATAGATAGGATATGGAGGGTGATGGGTGCGGAGGAATTGGATATAGAGGAGGATATCTCGATGACTGGGATATGATATTCCTTTTAGAGAAAGGAAATAGAGGAACATGAGTACGAAAAGACAGCCTTAGTCTCACGTCGCCCGAGAAGACCGAGCACTGCATGCCTAGATACTCTATAAAGAAAGGGTGGAGAGGAGCAAGTCACCAACCAATCTTCTTTCGGAGTAAATTTTAGCGGGCATTGGCAATCCGCGGGTACCCGTTAACTACTCGGGCACGGGTATGGCTGCGGGTATGGGTTTTTAATGGGCACAAATTTTCTTCATGGGCATGGGTATGGTTCTGATGTACCCAGCGGGTGTGTACCTGTTGCCATCAAGCTACTCCGGATGCAAATACAGTACTGTGTTTTGGTAGATCTATGTAGCCCATGCATGGCATTTTCCCTCACTAGTTACCTAAATTGCTCTATCAGTTTGGGAACTTGGGAGTAGTTGGATCTGGGTTAAGAACACTAAGGCACCATTCCGGAAAAAAAAACAGTCCAATGTTCACATCAGTATCACTTCTTAAAGTATTACATACAAGAGTTATGCATTGTTTTTTATATGCATCATGTGTCTATTTTTTCGCCATGGTGTTAAACAGGTAATTAATCTAGCTGTTTATTCTGTACTTTGTCTGGACTCTGGAGAACATATAAACTATACCAAGTTTTTTTTTAATTTAAAGAAGCACCGGAGGGGTGAGTCCAATGTCGATCTCTCACCTGAACGATTTTCTACTGATTCAGGAACTAAACTGGTGGATAGAAGGTGCTCGAGGCACCAACGGTTACAGATGGAAAGGCTGTTCAAGCTATATATACTTGTCTGGACTCTGGAGGACAGAAAGCCGAGTTAGTTTTAGTAGTTTGAAGGCCGGCCATGAGCACAACTGTACTCTCAGATGGAAAAGATGACCCATTATTGTGCATGCAAACAATCCAGGAAATAAAGAGAGGGATGAAAAACAAAGTTGTCACCAGAATTAATGCCTCATGAAAAAAAAAAAAAAAGGTGAGATCGATGAGGCTTACGTACCTTTGATGGTGATTCCAAGTGGCCGCATTCTAATTAATTGAGCGTGCTCGTCGTCCACTCGCTCGCTCGCTCGATCTTCCTCGATCACGTTCTCTTCTTCCTCTAGGTCGTCCACACGAATGGCTACTTGCAGCTGTTCGGTTGTGGCTTTCTGAGTGTCCAGACTCCAGGCTAGGTGCTCCAGCACTCCCAAATCTTTGTATGTAGCAGGTGCAGCTGCAGGTCCCCTTCTTCTTTGGACCTTCGTGTCCACAGTGCCGATGCCAGAAAACGAAATGCATGAGCCGCGCACAAAGAATAGGAATCACTCTCTTTCTAAGCCAAAGCGGAAGGCATCACTTCTGGGCCACCATCTCCAATTTTCTCTCTCCATGGTTCTTCAACATGCATGCGCCCATCTCCTTTCTCCTCTATTTGCTTTTTTTGGGAATCCTTTCTCCTCTATTTGCTTTGTCGAGTCGCAATCGTACCAAACCTTGCATCGATCCTTGTTTTTTTTAACATCACTAAGGCACATGCCGCACATGTTGTAGAGGGCCTTATTGCCTGAGTGAACGTACGGCACAAGGGTGCAACACTACACTGTTTTTTAACATCATCGATGGATCATGGCTCGTTCCCAAAGACAATGTTGTTCCTCCTCTTTCAGATATGCCAACAACAGAACATAATGAGTGTATGGAAGTGTGATCCATGTGTGCTGGGGCAGTGATCTCTTGCAGCTTATCCACACTGGCCAGGTAGGACAGTTGTGATCTAGATTGCATCCCAGAATTCCTTTGCAGCAGAGCAGCCGAAGATTACATGTGCCAGTATCTCTTCCGCTACGTACATGGCAGACCTCACACACTGTGTTTTCCACAATCCTTTTTTTTTTTTGCTAGATTACTTCTGCACTGTGACAGTGTGGACACAGCGCACGCTGGTCTTAAATCAATTGCTCTGTGAGCGCAGGAGTAGAGCTTCCATTGTCCAAAAATCGGCAAGTACACAGAGTCATCCCAGTAAGCCTAGGCTTACTAATTAAGGACATAACATTCCCTGGCCTGTACTCAGATAAAGAAAGCTCTAACAATTTGCATCTATATATGCTCTAGCCTTTTTTCTAGCTAGTTTGTCTACTTTTGCGCTCACAAATGTTTGCTAGTCCCAGTCCTGCCAACTACTACTCTGTTATGGAACCAAAGGCATGCAAAGGTGGATGACAAGAAAATTAACTAATGGGACAATGTAAAGATCAGGATAGATAGAGCAACTGCAGAACAAGGATTTTGGGTTTGATGGGGTGTGTTTGCCAACCGTGTATATCATCCTATGTTTTTTTTTTTTTTTTTTTTTTTTTTTTTTTGAAAGGAAACTGTGGAGCATCCTCCCCAACAATTAACTAAGAGCCAAAAAGAAAGTTTACATAAGTTAGCTGGATGCTAGGAGAGAGAGGGACCTACCAAATTAAGAAACCTACCAGAGAGGAGGGGGGAGATTACATTGCCAAGCAGAGCAATGGACGCAGATATCAAAGACAAGAGACTGATACAGACTCAGCTGAAAGACGGGTGCAACCGCCCTGACTCTAAAACACAGCAAACTAGAAAAGACATGGTTACAAATTATTCAAATAATCCATTATAACGGGGTGGAGATGATATCGAAGCCGATGCAAGTGAAGTTTAACCTCACTTGTCAAAATTGCCATCCATGCTGAGATTGAGGGCGGCTTGTTATTGAAAATAAGAGCATTCCGCTCTTTCCATATGCTCCATGCTGCCAACATAACTATGTCCATATTAAAAAGGTGTCTGACAAAAAACACAACTCCAAACAGCTCATGAATCTATTGGTGAAGCTATGCTAAACAGGCTCTACATATCCATCATCAATAGAAAAATGGATGAGCTAGCTCAACAAATGATGTTTAGGAGAATCACTCCCTTCTAACTCAACAGTAACACACTGTTGTTTTGTTTCTAGACACGACCCCACGACTTATATATGATTGTCGAGGGAAAACTCGTTAATTTGGGGAAACCCTAAATTAGTCTTGCCCTAAGTATTTTAGATGATGACCTTGAATGGGTTTTAGCTTCTACTCCATACTTTAGAGCAGCAAAAAACACGAACTAATAGAAGCTTTCCACACTGGTTCTATATATATGATAAATCACTTTAAAATTGGTGAAGATATTTTATAACAATATTAATTTGAAGGTGATATAAAAATGAAATGATAGATTTAAAGACACGTGGCTGCTTATATTTGAAACCATTAATTGTGATGATGAGAGAATGAGCTCTCTAGTCATCGATTTAATTGGGCTAGCCACGTTACCTGAAATTAGGTGAGGCGGCTAATCCTTTTTTATCGAGTTTGGATGTACTTGTATTCATCTTATTTCAAGACTACCTAGAATGAGACGGATATGAGTATAGCCACATAAGGTTTTGGCATTATATTCAAAAAGCCAACGATGGTTTCAATGTGGAACAGGAACACAAAATTCCAACTAGATATAGTACATGCATTGACAAGAAACATTTTTAGCCACGTACACACCTTTACTTTTAGATTTGGGAATACTTGGTATATACTATTTCAGGGAACTTAACTTCACAATTGACCTAAGGTCTATGCAAGCAGACGCTAGCCACGTCACCTAAAATTACGTGTCATCCGATCTGCATCTTCTTTCTTTATAGAGTTTCTTCACGTTAGGTTACTTTGGACATACTCGTACACATCCCATTAAAAACCTATACCGGAATGAGATGGATACATGTATAGCCACACAACTTTTTGGCAGCATTCGAAAAGGCTATCTAGCCAAAGTTTCAATGAGTATTCGAATGGAAACACAAAATTCCATCAAGTACATGCGTTGACAAGAGACATGTTAGGGCACGTGGAGTAGACATCTTCTAAATATAAACAGCAATATTATATAATTATTTTGTCATTTTGTGGGTTGAATATAGAGTTAAGCTTGATCAGCTGCAAGCACTACGTGCAGCGCTGTCGGCTGCCGCTGCTGCTGTTTCTCCGCAGCCAACTCACAGCTGCAGCAGCGAGCCCAGGCTGCAGCGGAGCAGCTGGGCTGTTGTCAGGGAGCATAGCGCGCAGCGGGCTGATCATTTGAGAAGCCGGCCCAAGTCTTGGGCTTTGGGCCTGGGAGTTGGCATGTGTGGGCCGTGAGCCCGTAGCTGTGAGGAGTTGCCGTGTGTGGGCCTGGGACTTGGGATTTAATGACTTGTTTCATGATATATAAAAAAGTTTTCAAAATCCATTCGAATATAGTGGCCTCGTTTCATGAATTCGTTCCAGCAAAGCCGACCGTGGAGTGTGTACACATTTTTTAGAGCCATCAAAACCCTGTTTTTGTTCTAGACTAATTCATTAAATTTTGGGGAAACTAAACCTCACTTAGTGTTTTAGAGTACTCTGACATTTGAGGATGATTTACTTAAAACAACTAAAAAGCGTAGGGTGGAGGGAGCAGTGCTTTAGATTTGTGCCAAAAAAAAAAAATCAAGTGTTTTAATTTAAAATGGAATCAAGAGTAGTTTATATATGAGCTACGTGAACCTTTTGAGTTTACTCTTTTTTTTTTTTTGTAATGATTGTGTAATGGAGTGAAAATTAGTTCTAAAGTTTCCCATAGCAGTTTTTATTAGTACGGAAGCAAATATAATCTGAGTCATAGATCTCCTAGCTGCATTGTTGAAAATCAAATGAGAGGAGCGCCTAAACAAGTACTTGTATAAACCTTCCCGTCAGTAAACAATGTTTTTTTAAAAAAAAAAATCAATGTGACTGGACTCGAATAAGATTTTGGCGAATAATATATTCTACCCTGGAGGATTGGATATCAAATCATATCATTGCAAATGTACAGGCCGGTGGGCAAATAACATTGGAACTGCAGGATGTGTAAGGGGATGTTTCTATCCTTGCGATAGGGACTAAGGCCGTCTCAATGGAAGGTTTCACCTCGGTTTTCGAGATATGACACTTATCGTGAAACAGGGTGAAACTTGGTCTAACAATGTACAATTTCTTTGCACGGTTTCATAGATATATTTGAGTAAAATGCGCCGTCCCTTAAACTCACTTATTTGTGCCATCCCGGTCCCTAAAAACTCTCAAAACGGTCAATTATGTCCCTAAACTACGTTCGGGGGTGCCAAAATAGTCCAAACGAGGTCTCAACAAGATCCGAGCAGCGATTGTGGTAGCTCAGCGACATGTGGGGACTGCATGTCAACTCCATCTTCCACCCTCTCCTCTCTCCGTCTCGGGGTGCGGCGAGGGCGGAGGCACTGCGGCGGCGGCGTGAGCTCCTCGCGGATCCTTGCGCCCCTCGCCGCCCACGGGCAATGGCCTCACTCTCGGACCCGCCGGCCACAGCATCATCGCGGCGTCGCGGCTGGTGCCGACCCCGACGCCACCGTCCGGTGCCCGTCGTGCGTGACGGTTTAGATCTTGATCTTCCATTGGGTGCATCTTTGCTCTTGGTGGCGTTGATGCACGCCATCTCAGGTAAAGCCTAGCGGCGTGTCGCAACGCGCTGCGTGCGTGGTAGTTGCCGCCTGGCGCTGCGGCATCGATGCCCACGTAGTCCGCCTTGGCCAAGCCCATCGTGGCGGGAACTCCGCCTACCTTTGCTTGGCCTACAGCTTGGCTTGCAAACTTCATTCTATTGAAATAACTGCACCTCGTGAGAGGAGAGAGAGGGTCGAGGGAACTCAGAACTGAGGTGGCAGATGAAACTAACAAATGGCCCCACGTCAGCGGCTTCAAGATCCGTTTGGACTATTTTGACACTAAAGCGAGTTTAGGGACTTAATCGACCGTTTTTGAGAGTTTAGGGACCGGGATGACACGGCGCGACAAGTTCAAGGACCGCTGATGTACTTTACTCGATATATTTTAACCATTTGTGGGACCCTGGCTGCTGCTCCACACGCTGTGCCGTTCAAAACTGAAGAAACTAATACTACAGCAAAAATACAACTGGAACCCGCATCTTCATTCCTCTATAACTCTCGATCCAGCTAGCCTTTGATCATGACGCAAGTGGCAAAAATGTTGACCTACACGAGGTGATCATCTTCTCTTAAGAGATCAAGGCCAAATTATGCACGGTTAAAGAGATCCAAGGCTCCAAACAGGGGTACACCAAACCTGAATTCTCTAGTTCAGTTTCACGCGGTTACCGGCGTCTTGAAACGCCCCGCGCTCGTTTCGTGGGGATGAAACGATCTCCTTCTCTCTCATGGCATGTTTCTTGCAAAAAGTGCAAATTTCTTTGAGGTAACATCATATTAAATGTGCATGACACTCCTCATGAAACTCCATTGACCTGGCCTAAGAGCAACTCTACTAGAAGCCCCTACTTTGAGTATAAAATACAAGACTAGTGGGGCTCCTAAATAAATTTCTATTTTTCATGCCCTCCTAAAATTCACTGGCTATAGGTTTTTCGACCTTATTTTTATTTAGAGTGGATAGGAGACTTCTATAGCAGGGGAACATAAATTATTTAAGAGCCTCACTAGTGTTGCATTTTATACCCAAAGTTAGTTACTAAATGGGAGACTAAAATTTAGTCTCTAATCCCTATTCTTGAGTGAACAAACAGACCCTAAGCCAAATCATTGGTGCCTCTGCAGTTAATCCACATAACAGTATCTAATCAACTAAAGTCTGAAGTCCCATGACCGGCATTTTTTACAAGTGTGTACGAGAACATGTAGGATCTCAGTTCCTGTCAAAGCTGTCACAGTTTCTAGCCTGCACCTCATAGCAAAGTCCGAGCTCAACCAGCCGGTCCTTTGTACATAACAAAAGAACACATTCTGTTCTACATAAGGAAACAGGAACTGGTACACATCAACGCGAGATCTTGAAGTTCTTTGGGTGCTGCAGCAGTTTCTTGGCTTTCCGTGCACTCAAGATGCTCGAAATCAGATCACTACCTACATCGCATGTATTATCATAACCCATTAGCTTTACACTAAGATCCTTGCATAACACTCCTAACCTAGTTTTATCATCTTCACTTACTTCTGTAGCCGATCTGCCTGCTCTCTAGAGACAGTGGCATACAGATGGAAGGCCTCAGTTGTAGGGCTGTAATCCTTTTGATCGCCATTTAACTCCGGATTATTGGGCTGCAGAAGCAAACGCTTGTCAAGTGAAAACCGAAGTAACCCTGGAGCCTCTGGATCATCGGGTGTGAGTGAGGAGAACACGAAGGAGAATCTCCCGAATGCTAGGTCTGGCTCCAAGAACAGATCTAAAAAGGGCGCCACTGGGTGGTTTGAGCCTTTTAGGCAATGAATTCTTCTTCTGGTCAGAATTCATTAAGCTCTCTGAGGCACGACGAATTTTGGAAGCTTCTCTTAACCCACTCAATAAGGCCCCATGCATGGTTGCAGGGTATGCGCGATTAGTAGCTTCTCCAGAAGAGTCGGTCATTTACACTTTCAGCAAGAATGTCGTAGTCAGCACCAGAAGACCCAACTCTGATGTGTGAGTATGAACCTGAGCAAAGAGGATCACTACCCCATCTTGTGCAAGCTGATTGAATGGGATC
Organism: Hyparrhenia diplandra; assembly: GCA_015847255.1. NCBI lineage: Eukaryota > Viridiplantae > Streptophyta > Magnoliopsida > Poales > Poaceae > Hyparrhenia > Hyparrhenia diplandra. Next base: position 323,570 of record JADLZK010002112.1, read on the forward strand.
AGGAACAGTAACACCTTTTGGGCCATAGATACCTAAATATAACAAGTGTAATATGTTAATCAGTTATTTATCATAATGATCAATGGGAGAAAATGCCATAAATAATACATATGTGCTTATTCTTGAACTTTATGATCAACAAGACAATCATATTGTTGTACATTCCTTTTGAGATCTCTATAATTGAATCATCCATCAAACGTTATTAAAGGTAATAATAAAATAATGCTATCTTCCTTAAGTTTTTCACATATTTCTCTGCTCAAGTTTATACTCACACTCCAAAAAAGAATTATCTATGTTCACCTTCAACCTCAACCCCACCCCCACCACCCCCAACTATAAAGGTAGATATGCAATTAATTCCTGAACGACACTTATAGTATAATTTATCTCCATTATTCTCTCTAGCATTTTATCAAAGCAGACGTTTGTGATACACATTTTATACTATACGAGTACATAACTAAAAGAGTTTAACATTTCATATGCATAACAAGGACCTTAATACTAGTGGTATTTCACAAGTTCGTTAAGAGAGGTATGTAGATTAGTTTGTATTGCCTCCATCCTGGAATAGAGTGCATTCTGGTCTTTGGGAACTGTCCTCAAATATAGTGCATTTGAGGAACAAGAAGATAATATTTATTTAAATAAGAATATGTGATTATTTTTTACAAGGAAGGTAACTCATGTACTTGCCATATTTTGCATAAGGACCAAGTTTAAAGAAGAGCAAAGTGCACACCCGGTCCTTAAACTTGCGTGGGTGTGCCATCCCGGCCCACAAACTCTCAAAACGATTACTTGCATTCATAATCTTAGTTACTGTACCATTTAAGTCCGTAAATTGAAATAGATGGTGTGTCTTTTTTTCTTTTAGGCCCTTCCATGTTTCTTTTTCATTTTGGAGCAGCTGACGCCGTTGTTCGTTTCGTGTGTGCCGCGGACGTCGTCCAGCTGCTGCAGACAAAGTGCACAACGTGTGTGCGCGTGGCCTGCCTGCTTATCCAAGTTAGTATGCTCTACAACCTTTGACATGTTCAAAAGAGATTCCACGCCATTTAAACAGTAGTAGGACCTCAACTTTGCAACAGAATTTTAACAGTAGTAGGATGACACCACGGGATTCTCATCAGTACCAACATTCAGTAAAGAAAAAGATCTAAACAAGATGAGTATTTGACATGTTCAAAAGAGATAATCTGCGCTATATACATCATGAACACTGTAGCACACAGGGCTTGTTAGCTGTTGATCACTCTCGTGCCTTCGTGTTCTTTGCATCATTGGAGCTTGGTCCTGGAGCCTTCCTCTTTCTACTTGCTGCTGCCTTTCCTGCCTTGGTGCATGTTGTGAGCGGTATAGGTCTTGCTACAGGTTGATTGGAAGGGCTAAATGAAAAGACGTGGTCAAATTAAATTAACGGAATCAGATGGCACAGCAAATAAGAATATAGATGCAAGTAGTCGTTTTAAGACTTTGTGGACCGGGATGACACACCACGCAAGTTCGGGGACCGGGTGTGCACTTTGCTTTTTAAAGAAAAATCAAGTATTTTCGTTTGGGTTCCTTCCAATTACAAGATTGGACCGGAATAAAATTTTGGCGAAAAATATACTTGTTTTTAGAGAAGCAAACGGATAATATACTTGATTTGGTTACTGTACTCTTGATACCAATTCTTATTATGGCAAATGTACAGCCTGAAGTCTACAGTCGAATTCATATTCCTATTCCCAACTATATCCAAAAAAAAAAAAAAAAAAAAAAAAAAGACACAAAAACATTGGTGCCTGCAGAACAGCATCTATAATGAACTAAGTCTGAAATCACATGGCCTGCAATTTTTACAAGTGAAGAACAGAACATGGAGGATCTCAGTTCCTGCCAAAGCATCACAGTTTGTAGTCTGTGCACCGTACACGTCATATCAAGATCCGAGCTCCCCAGCCGGTCCTTGAACATAACAAAAGAACGCATTCTGTTCTACAAAAGAAAACCCAGCCGCGAGATCTTGAAGTTCTTTGGGCGCTGTAGCTGTTTTCTGGCTTTCTGTGCAGTCAAGATGCTCGAAATCAGATCGCTACCTACATCACATGTACGATCATAACCCATTAGCTTTACACTAAGATCCTTGCATAACACTCCTAACCTAGTTTTATCATCTTCACTTGACTTCTGTAGCCGATCTGCCTGCTCTCTAGAGACAGTAGCATACAGATGGAAGGCCTCAGGTGCAGGGCTGTAATCCTTTTGATCGCCATTTAACTCCGGATTATTGGGCTGCTGAAGCAAAGGCTTGTCAAGTGAAAACCGAAGTAACCCTGGAGCCTCTGGATCATCGGGTGTCAGTGAGGAGAACACAAATGAGAATCTACCGAATGCTAGGTCTGGCTCCAAGAACAGATCTAAAAGGGCACCACTAGGTGGTTTGAGGCTTTTAGACAATGAATTCTTCTTCTGATCAGAATTCACTAAGCTCTCTGAGGCACGACAATTTTGGAAGCTTCTCTTAACCCACTCAATAAGGCCCCATGCATGGTTGCAGGGTATCTTGCGATTAGTAGCTTCTCCAGCAAAAAAGAGTCGGTCATTTACACTTTCAGCAAGAATGTCGTAGTCAGCACCAGAAGACCCAACTCTTATGTGTGAGTATGAACCTGAGCAAAGAGGATCACTACCCCATCTTGTGCAAGCTGATTGAATGGGATCAGGAACAGTAACACCTTTTGGGCCATAGATACCTAAATATAACAAGAGTAATATGTTAGTCAGTTATTTATCATAATGATTAATGGAAGAAAATGCCATAAACAATACATATGTGCTTATTCTTGAACTTTATGATCAACAAGACGTGCAAGACAATCATATTGTTAATACATTCCTTTTGAGATCTTTATAATTGAATCATCCATCAAACGTTATTCAAGGTAATAATACAATAATGCTATCTTCCTTAAGTTTTCACATATTTCTCTGCTCAAGTTTATACTCACACTCCAAAAGAATCATCTATGTTCAACTTCAACCTCCTCCTCCCCCTCCCCTAGTGGTATTTCACAAGTTTGTTAAGGGAGGTATTTCACAAGTTTGTTAAGGGAGGTATGTAGATTAGTTTGTACTCCATCCTGGAATAGAGTGCATTCTGGTCTTTGGGAGCTGTCCTCAAATATAGTGCATTTGAGGAACGAGAAGATAATATCTACTTCGTGATTACATTTTACAAGGAAGGTAACTCATGTACTTGCCATGTTTTGTATAAGGAATAAGAGTTCATCCTTTAATCATGCCTAATAGGATCAGAGGGAGTAGGTTTAGAGTACAGACCCACTAATAGGAAGGTAAGTGAGGGATACATGCATCTGTTGCCCTCTCCCTTATTTTGTCTTAGAAAGGCTCTGCACTGTATTTCAGGACAGAGGGAGTAGGTTTAGAGTACAGACCCACTAATACTTTTAAGCTAGTCTTGTTGTTGCTTTCAAATCATAACGAGTGGCTGACAAAAAAAAAAAAATATACGCACATGATCAGGAAATCATTGATGAGTTTGCTCTGCCAATCCCATAGTCAAAACTCAACTCTGTTGAGCCTATTTTTTTATGTACTAATAGCTCTGTCGTATATGTGTAATCATAAGCAGAAAAGTTTACAGCATAATACAAATGCATCAAATGCTAGTTCATTCATCTAAACTGGCATTATGATCATTATCCATTAGGGCCTGTTTAGGAAATGTTAAAATATGCCAAAATTAATAGGGATTTCAGTAAACACAAAAACTAATTCATTCATAAGGAATCTCAGCTTAAATCAGCTGAAGTGCCACAATAATAACTATGTAGTGTGTACTGTATAGTTTATGGTGTGAACAATTCAGTAATTCTACATATATATGGTGTAGCATCATAACCTAACCATAAACCAGTAAATGGTGCTTCAAATAATTATGGAGTGAGAGACAAGTATACTCTGTTCAGCCATCCAATGAGCATATGACATACTCTGTTCAGCCATCCAGTGAGCATATGACATTATAAGATACATTGTTTAGTCACTTCCACTTAATATTAATCATTAAGTTATCAATGCTAATACAAAGTATGCACTTGTCTTATAAATCCCGATGCACTTTGACTAGTAATGCACCAGGCAAAAGCAGGCAGATAGCATTTAGTTAATGTATTGGAAAGCAATTGGTTTCCATTTTTGTAATCCTTGGGGTCCCTATTAAATTTTAAAATGTGATTAAACTAACCATAATACAAATGACTATTGGTTCTAGATTTTACCTTTTAGAATGCCAAGTACTCGATGAAGTGAAACAACAGGATCAACCTTTTCAAACTCCAAAGCAGCCTCTCCTGCCACAAGTGCGATAAGAACCGCTCCACCAGAGACAGTGTGGTAGCTGTAGAAGAGAAAGAACTCCCCCACGCTTGCTGCTCTCCTTATTCAAACACCCAAATGTGTCAATATCCTCACCCCAAAACACATGGGGAAACACCATGGCTACCTTGTTCAACAACCCAAATCCCAACCTCTGTATTGCCCCAAGCTTCTCGTGAGGCAACTCTGGGTCAAACACGATGCTCCCACTCTTGAGCACCCCAAGGGGCGCGGTGCAGAGCACCATATCAGCCTGGAAAATCTGCCCTCCTTCTTCCACTGTGACACTAACCCCATCGACTCCATGCTCGATCCGTGACACCGTCTTCTCATAGAGTACGGGGACCCCATCACACAATGCATGTATGAGCCGAGAATTCCCCCCGGCTAAGAAACAATGGTCTCCCCCCATCTCATGAGGATCGTCCTGGTCCCAATGCGCGAGTGAAAGCTCCGATAAGCAACCGGCGTTGGAGAATTCCAGATTTGCAAAATGCCAATCCAAAACCATCCTCTCATCATCCTTCCTGGCCACATGGTAGAGCCTCCTGAGCTTCTCCATGGCTTCCCCCAGCGAGATCCTCTCGGCAGCCTCCTTGAGAATCTCCCGGAGCTTGGTTGCGTGGTCAAGGAGGGTGTTGAATACCAAATCAATACTCCTATCCAGCCGGGTCTCCACAGTCCGGCCATCTGGGTAGTAGAGCGGGCATCGGTCCCTCACCTTATGCAGCGGAAGACCAAGCTGCCTCGCGAGCACGCCGAGCGGGTTGGCGTGGATACCGGTGATGACGCTACCACCGAGCTCGACGGCGGCCTTGTCCTCCCCACCAAGCCGGGCCGTGTAGACGCGGCCGCCGGGGCGCGATCGGCCTTCGAGGACGAGCACACGGTGACCGAAGCGGATGAGCTGGCGCGCGGCGGCGAGGCCCGCGAGCCCCGCGCCGACGACGAGGACGGTCGCGGCGCCGGCGCCGCCGCCGCCCTGGGTGGCAGCATCCGGCGGCGGCGCGGCGGGGAAGGCGGCGGAGACGCCGAAGTTGATGTGACCCTCGCGGGCGAGGAACCCGTGCGCGGCGGCGGCGAGGCGGTCGTAGGAGGCGGCGACGGTCTCCTGGACGCGCGCGAGAGCGGGAGCGGCGCGCCCGGGTCGGCGCGCCAGGACGCGGGGATGTGGTTGCGGACGACGATGTAGTCGTTGGGCATGTCGGCGATGTGGGCCGGGAGGAGGGCCGCTCCTCGGGGAGCAGCTCGTCGATGGGGAATCCCAGGGAGCGCGATTTGCGCCTCCGTCTCCGTCTCCCGCTGCCGCTCCTCCTCCGACAGCCGGCGCAGGCGGCGCACGCGGCGCGAGGCGGCGTCGCCGAGCAGCGCCTGCAGCTCGGCGTCCAGGAGGGACTCGTCGTACGACGCCGGCCGCGTCGTCGCCGCGCGACGCTGCGGACGACGTGGCGGCGACATCCCTCGCCGGAATCGGACGGAGCGGCGGCCGGCGGCGAGGGGTTTAGGTGGGGATGCTGCGGAAGCAGCCTGCCTCGGGTTTCTCTGGTTTTGGGGATGGGGGCGTGGTGGGTGGGAACTCAATGCTGGGTGGTAATGACGGGTGGGCCCGGGTGGCAGCGTGTGAACGCGTGGAGAACTAGAGCGGGCCCATGGCGCATGCGGCGATGGCGTAGGGTGGGTCCCAAATGGCAACGGAGGCCGATCCCGATTCCCCGGGGAATTGATGGGGGATGGGGATGGGCTAAGCTTTTATCCCCACGGGGTTTAAATGGTAGGAGGTTGATCCCGTCGGCCCGGGACGAGGGGATGGCTGTGTTCCCAGGCCCCGATCCCAGTATCCGCCAATTGTGCCGACAGCTAAGACGCGAACCCGACAAGGGAAGGCCCATGTAAAGGCCTGTGCAGGCGGGCAATATATAGGCCGTGAGTGCGAGAATCCTAATCCAATCCATTTCATCCCGTTACCGGCCCGCAGCTAACCCGCCTCTCATCGATCTCCCCCACGAAACGCGACTCGAGGGGCGACCGGTGTCGCGGCGGCGTCGCGGCCTCCGCCGGGGGTCCTCATCTCCCTGTGAGACTAGAACCACACGCGACTCCGTAGAGCCATCTCCGCAGCGGCATCGGCGCCCGAGCAATTTCCATTGAGTAATTGGAACAGATTAAAAGTGCGGTGTGTGTGGGGTTCGCGACTCAAATCTAGCTTGCTCTGGCATTGTCGAGTGCTAGTAAGTGCGATGATGTATGTAACTTGCTTGTGCATTTAAGCCTGCTCTTGCTCCTTCCCTCTAGATCTGTGTGCTACTAGATCTTTGAGTGCAATGATGTATGTACAGCGTCTTTGATGTATGTACTCCGTGCTTGTGCAATGGTCCTATATTAGAATTGCAATTGAAATTTCATTGTGGTCAATTTGTTCTTGCCCTCTTCTATGGTTTATATACTCTTCTATGGTACATCAATAAGAAGCGGGGGCCGGGTTCCCGTGGGGATTAATTCCGCTTCGGGGGCGGGGATGGGGGAAACTCTGGCCCCGTTGTTGGCGAGGGATGAGGGGCGAAGGGAAAATTTTGTCGCCGCGAGGGGCGGGGATGGGGAGTCATCCCCTTCGACGGGGGAATTCCCGTTGCCATTTTGGGTGGGTCTGCCGTTTTGGAGGGTGGGGCCCTGCGGACAGTGGATGCATCGGGGGCTGTTTGACTCATGTGAATGGGTCTGTGGGTCTGTGGGTCCATGTGCGGGTCCCACTTGTCATTGACATCAATGCCGCGGTGCGCCGCTCGTGTGGAAGTTGGGCTCCACCGCCTGAAATGGTGAGATTGAAGGCCGACTTCTTGTGGGGGCCCCGCTGTGGTAGCACAATGAAACCGAGTGTCCATTAATTGGCGTCTAGTAGTACTAATGTCCAATTTATTTATATTATATTTGTTATTTATTTATATATATACTCCTAGACATAAATCCTTATAAGAAATTTCTTGGTACAGTATGTACTGCAATAGTTTATAGCTTAGTTAATGAGTATTTTGGCTTATCCTGAATCGAGAGAAAAACTTATTTATTCTTATATAAGCAACAACTAGTAGGCAAATAAGCCTATACATTAAATCACTCTGTCCCACAATAGATGTTATCATTTCAAAAAAAAAGTCAACTTTTTTAATCATAGTACATAATTAATTTTATTAGATAGATTGTTAAATATACTTTCATAATAAGCTTTTGTTTTTGAGAAAAGGTTTCCCCAGCTTCATTCAAAAGCGAAATCAACATCAAGCACAAGTTCACAGCGCTAAAGCGCACTCACACTCCCACCCCATATAAGTCTGGGTGTTTACATCCACATTTTCAGAATGGGCGTTTAGATTATTACAAGTCATAGCTTCACCCAAAACATCACCGGCGCCCCCGAACAAAGAACATGCGATAGAACCAACATTTTCGTAATAAACTTATTTGGAGATATAAATGTTACACACATGAGGGTCTCCATCTATACTGGGTCTTGCGAAAAAATATGATCACTATAATGTAAATCTAGTTTTATCGCTAAAAAAAAAAAAAAAAAGCTGAGGAATGATGATAGCTACAGTGGAGATAGTCGATATGTTTTTTTTTTTCGTTTTTTTTCTTCCTTTTGATAATGTTCGAAAGCGAATGATGCAGGGATTAAAAGGCCGTTCTGGCTCTGTGGGCCAGCCCATAGACATTTTTGGTCAAGCCCAACAATAATAACTCCATACTTTTCAGTTGGGCCCATATGACATTGGGTCCAGCCCATCAGCTGCCTGCTTCGGCTCACACAGTGTGAGAGCTTCAGCTCAGCTGCCACCGCCTACCGAGAAGAGATCAGCGCCGCCCAAGTGGTTCACCGGAGAGGAGCGGAGCCGCCTTGCTGAAGGAGCCGGCCGCGCTCGTCCACCTCGCGAGCTCGCCCTCGTTGGTCGGTGCCGGAGCGGGGTCTTGCTCTTGCCCCCTCGTCGCAAGTGCGCGACGCCGACGCGGTGCCTGCTCGCTGCCCGTGCGGAACAACGGCGGCCTGCGCGCCTCGCTCGTCGCGAGCGGAAGTTCTGATTCTCTTAGCGGCCTCCTTCGCTGTCCTCTCTCCCTGGTGAGCGTAACCCCATCTTGAAAATTTCGAGACTTCGGTTGAGGATCTTCCTCCTGACTCCTGAGCGCATCTGAGGCAGTGCAGATCCGGCTCGTCCCCGTGACCAATTCCGGCGCGCTCGAGGTTTCATTTCACCGGAGAAACGGCGGCATACTCCATTTTGAGATTCGATTCGATTGAGCTAAAGAAGGAAAGGAAGACGCGCGCTTGCCGTTGTCGAGCAAATGAGGGAAGAATTGGGGGCTGCTCAGCTCGGGCCACGCGCGGCCGTTCGGTGACCGCCGGTGGCTGCTCCCTTTCCTCGCCAGCCTGCTCGTGACGGCCACGCTCCTACTCGCCGCCGCGTGCGGCCTCTTCTCGCCGCCCTACCCGGCCGGCGCCGGCGACGCGGCCCTGTTCGACTTCGTCTCCCTCGCCGACTGGGACGACGGCGGCGGCGGCGGCGCGCCCTCCGTCGAGGCGGGAGTCAAGAACCGGTTGCTGGAAGGGAACGCCGCCGTCAGGGACCGCGATGACGACGACGACGACGAGAACCCCTGACGCCGCCGCCGTCAGCTCTGACGACTCCGACGCTGAGCCGCCGCGAATCGCGTACCTCCTCGAGGGCACCAAGGGGACGGCCTGCGCATGCGGCGGACGCTGCAGGCCATCTACCACCCGCGCAACCAGTACATCCTGCACCTCGACCTGGAGGCGCCGCCGCGGGAGCGGATCGACTTGGCTATGTACGTCAAGGGTGACCCCATGTTCAGCCAGGTCGGGAATGTGCGGGTCATCGCCAAGGGTAACCTTGTCACCTACAAGGGGCCGACCATGGTCGCCTGCACGCTCCACGCCGTCGCCATTCTCCTCAAGGAGGCTCCAGTGGGACTGGTTCATCAACCTCAGCTGGCGTCGGATTATCCGCTCATGACACAAGATGGTCAGTGGTCTTTAGCCACCCTTCTGCAACTTTGTTTCTGCTGTTATTGATAACATTAGTTGTGGCAGCATTATCATGTTTTAGTTCCAGAGGAGTTCAAGTGTAACAAAGTTCATAGATTGCATCCCCTTTCTCCGCACTAGTTGGCATTAGATTTATTTTGAATTATCTTTGATATGAATACCTGTTAGGTGGCAACAAACAGAACAGAGAACACATTGCTTCACTGTTCCAGTATTACACATTTGTCATAAACTCATAACAAGAGTGAAGTAACATGAGCCTCAAAATGTATAGGCTCACATTAATGTTTATGATCCAGACATCAGCAGTCAGCGATCATTCGAATATACTGCCATATAGTGAATCTTAAATGTTTATACACGGCAGCAACATGTTATTACATAGCTGTGTGTGTGTGTGTGTTTTTGGGTGACAAACATAGCTGTGGAAATTACTTTACTTTTATGGTTAAATGCTTGTTTTTTTTCCAGATATACTTCATGTCTTCTCTTCTTTGCCAAGAAATCTTAATTTTATAGAGCACTTTCAGTTATCTGGGTGGAAAGTGTAAGTTTCCTTACTAATCTGTTAATCTGTTCACTTTGTACAAATGCTCTCTGTTTTTGTGCCCAGTTTCTGACGTTTTTCCCCAATCACAGTAATATAAGGGCGAAACCAATTGTTCTGGACCCAGGGCTCTATTTGTCAAAGAAATTTGACCTTACTATGACTACTGAACGGAGAGAATTGCCAACATCTTTCAAATTATATACTGGTAGGCCTGGTTCTCAATTCAATATTCAGCACATAGGCTTGAAGCTATTATATCCATAAAATGGCAATACATTGATGTGGCAGTTGGCATGAATATTGACATGTAGTCACTACACTTTTGTGTGCTACTTTATATTGGCATCTGTTTCCAAATTTGCTGGTTTACAACCAGTCAACCACAAGAATAAAATTTGGGTGCATTAATTTATGATAGCAGATCCTAATCACCTCTTAAGCTAGCAGAGTATTGCTGCCGGGCCATGGTCTAGCCGCAACTTCTTAGTTCATCTTAAGCTAACAATTGTGAATTCAAACTTTTAGTTCCTTTTCAGCCTTTTCCATCATTGTGAATTCTTTCAGTTCTTCATGCAGTTCTATGATCAGTTAATCAGTTATGCTTCTTATGTTCCAATGTCCTCATGTCCTCCTAAGTCTACAGTGGGTATAAACTCTTGCCCCAATATGCTCATAGAGGCTTGGCATTTTCTAGCCAAAAAAAAAAAGAGCCAAAAAAACAATAGTAATTGCTGCATTGAATTGTCAGACTGGAGGTTTGTGATAAAGATATTTGGACTGAGCCCGTAGTGTTTGGACATGTAGCTTTTTTTCCTGAATGATCAATTTTTCTAATTGACCGTGCCTACGATGCTTGTTTTCTTTGTTTCAGCACATTCTGAGATGAATTAATAGTGGTATAGAAAAAAAATAAAAATCTATTTCTGTAAGGTGTAATGATTTATATATATGCATCTTGTTAGTAGTATAGAATGACACCATGTTTTGTCACTCTTAATCTGTGCTATAATCATGACCTTCCTATATTTGATTGGCAGGTTCTGCTTGGATAATGCTTACAAAATCCTTCCTTGAGTACTGTATATGGGGTTGGGATAATCTCCCACGAAACCTCCTGATGTACTATGTCAACTTTATCTCCTCACCAGAAGGCTATTTCCAAACTGTCATCTGCAACTCTGATGATTTTCGGGGCACGGCAGTTGGCCATGACCTTCACTACATCGCTTGGGACTACCCTCCAAAGCAGCATCCATTGATCCTCTCCATGAAGGACTTCAACAAGATGGTGAAGAGTGGCGCGCCATTTGCACGGAAGTTCCCCAAGGATGACAAGGTCCTGGACAAGATAGACCGCGAGCTTCTGCACCGCTCAGAAGGCCGGTTCACGCCGGGAGCATGGTGTGATGGGAGCTCAGAAGGAGGGGCTGATCCATGTCTGTCTAGGGGTGAAGACTCTGTTTTTGAGCCCGGTCCTGGTGCTGAAAGGCTGCGAGGCCTGATGAAGAAGGTCCTCTCATGGGATTACCGTAACGGTAGTTGTTCCTCGCTTGCTTATGATCAGACAAAGAGGGATTGGTATGTTCCTAAAGGCAAAGGATAATTCTGGTGTTTTGCTATGCTTTCTTGTAAAAATGCAGCTCTTGACCCCTTCCATTGAAATGAACAACAGTGAGGAACACACATTGTTGACCGAGAAAAATGTAGGTATAGTACTATTCTTGTATGTGAAGTAAGAGAAATAGTTATCTGACGGAAAACAGCGACAGTGGAAGATGCTGGGTCTTTCATTTTGTTCAATATCCTGCATCAGCAAAACTAGAACGGAACATTTTTCTTCAGTTCCACATGTGGTCAAGGTCTCACTTTCCACCTGTTCTTGTGCCCTGATCGCAATCAAAAGATCCCCATTTTGGACTGGTGGACATGAAGTATAAAAAAAAAACAAAGTCTACCAGGAATTTTTTTTCCTTCCATTGGACTGAATCACATCCTGCATGTAGAATAACTTTTTTTTTTTTTTTTTCTTACCGGTGATAATTCTATGTCTGCTTGGTACTTTGGTAGCCTGATTCGTAGCATTGTGTTCCCTAATGTTGATAACCTGAAATGGCCTTCGGACTGGGCCCCTACGGCTAACCTCTGTGCTGGACTGCTAGATATGGGCCTCATCATCTAGTAAATTACACATCGTAGGCTTGGGCCTGCGCAGAAACTGCGCAAAGTTTGGAATATTTCTCCATTCATTTTTCTTATTTTTCATATAAGGTAGGGCCACAGTAGAAATTGATTGAGTGATGAAAATTTAAGTTTTTTTTTTGTCTAGATCTAGAGAACTGATGGGGGATAGACAGGAGTAGTAATTTGCTCTTAATACCTATTGGCATGCTTCACAAACTGGGTTTTTTTTTTTTTTTAAAAAGTTTGGAGATGCTCTTACACAAGTATGTAGCTAGATTACCTACTCCAAAAAAAGTATGTAGATTACCAAAACTTATTAGGAGGTTAAAAATTGGAATGGAAGTCCACGACAAAAGTGTGACGAATAATATGCAGCTCTCAGCTCAAGTTTTAGTAAAACACAAGGAATCAAACACACACCAGGCCGGGTAAACTAACATGGAGGTGAAATTAATTAACCTTGTGATCATTAGAAACTGGAAGTCAAAACTGTCGCAATCAACTAAATTTCAGGGCTGGTCGGAGGCAGGTAGGTAGGTAGCGATAGTACGTCTGTCCTCTCTCGTGATACGATCACGACGATGATGGTCGGCAGACTAGCTTTTGCAAGCAATCACGACTGACTGTACTATATTTCAGGTGGCCGCGCATGCAAAGGACAAGTAACGTGTGGGGTGTGTTTAGAAGCCCAAATTTCCTTTCAAAATTTAAATGCATTCCCATCACATCCTATCACATCCTATCATATCGAAACATTCCATGACTCGAAAAACGTTTGCACGGCCACTATAAAATTTAGGTAAATAAAAAAACTAATTGCACAGATTTTAGATGTACATTCATGAGGCGATTCTTTTAACCCTAGTTACGTCATAATAGGATAAAATTTACCACTAACAAGCGAAACACGTCTTACGATTAATACAATGTGACGCTTCTGAGGATTTTCAGCCAAAATTTTTGGCTTCTAAACACACCCGTGAAGAAGATCTGCATACGCGGCGCCGGCACACATGCTTCATGCGCGCTGCAGCATAGTAGCTTTCTGAGTCTTGGCTCGAGAGCTGTTGCCTGCGTCGTCGTTGCAGGATCTCGACGGCCACTTTTCATCGAGTACGTAATCCCATCCGTGTCGTGTCGATCGGCCTACCACCTGATCCAGCTGACCACCCAGCAGCTGTCACTCATTCAAGGGTCCCACATGATCCGTGGACTGCCTATCTACTGCTATCTCTCTCCAAAAAAACACACACACACAACACTAGCGATGTGTCTAGATTCATTGCCAGAATTGTTTTTTTTTCCACGGAGGGAGTACATGCTAGGTGATGTATACTTCATCCAAAATAAGTGACGTGTTTACTTTTAGATTGATATATATTTTGTTTAACCTTTTGTTTTATTCAAAATTTGAATAAAACTTATATATAATTATATATATGTCATGTGCCAAATTGAAGGGGCCAACCGCTACCGCCTAAGGCCCAAGCGCGCGCGCCTAGTGGCTGGCCGCCGCCCGTCGCCGCTGTCAACACGTCATCGTTATTCGCCGCAATTAAGTAATAAATATTTACGAAATAAAATAGGAAATCAAATCAAGGATTTCTTTAGATGCAAGTCTTTTCCGGACTATAAATACAAGGGACTTGTAATCAGTTGGATCAATCGGAAAAATAAAGGGTAACTCCCAACAGCTTTAGCTCTCCGTATCGGGGAAGACAAAGGTATGTAGCCACTATTAGCCTTAACCTAGAATTACATTGTTTTTTGAATGGAGGGATTATTTATAGTAGTGAAATTAATAATCCAAAATTGATTTTATTGTGAAGTAAATAGTTTTGGTCACATTTGAGTATTGACTTAGAACAAAACTAAAGGATTTTTTCTCGACTTTTGGTGGGGCTTGTACGTAGTAGTGCTAATTTTCTTTTGGTAGACCTACAAAATTTGACCACCGAAGAATAACATACTCAGCTCGAAAACAATCTGCAAATAATAGTATTCAAATAGCAGATCGAGCACCCAGCTCGTCGATCGCGATCACTCGACTCGAAAGGTTTTTCCACCCGATTGATGACGAATCTGCCGCACGGGCAAATTTCGTTCGGATGCCACTTTTTGTCTGCAGCAACGAAAATTCAGCACGAGAGGCTTCCTTTTTCAATTTATTTGCTCGCTTTTTGTCCCCACGACTCGAAAGATTTTACGTTGGAAAAAGGCAAAAAAAGCTAGCTAGCAAATATGCTTGATGTGTCAAACTTGCTCGTGGCGTGCATATATGCTTGCTTTGTGTGCTAGTTTCCTTTATTTTAGGTACTGACAAGTACGTGACATGTCATCCACAGTACCACTATTATATACAACGACTAAGTACATGACCAGGTGAATATGAGCCTCAATTACAAAAAAAGTACTTCAAAATTTATAAAAGTAAAATAAATTTGTGGTCTATTTTATTGTTTTACAAACCAGCAAAAACTAAAAAGAAATAATTGTGGTCTTGCAAATCTCTCTAGCTATATCCTCTCGCTTTTTAACACATTTCTATTAGCCTCTTTTATTATTGTATTAAAAAGATTGTAATCTTAGCACATGCATTATTATTGTTTTTGGTTCTGGTAGCAAAGAGTGAGACCTGTCGTTTTCATTTCTACCGTCTTTTTACACTTTGGTTCTGGTATCAATTTAACTAGATCTCTCTCGGATCCGTTCTTCATGCATGAACACAGCTATATAAGCTCGTTATCACTTTTTAAACACGGTGATGATGTGTCGAAAACCACGCATATATAGACGGTCAAAATTAGACAATCTTAACGAGATTTTGTGGAAAGCTACTAGACAGATGCTCTGAAATAACAGGTAAAATCGCGTGTCAAGTTTGGGCTCTCCGACAGATTATCTCCGTCCATGGAATTTCGATCCACCGGCCGGCCATCTGATTTATTTGCTCTGTGCCTTTTACTTTATTTATTTATTGTTCATTCCTAATTGGAAAGCAAATGCCAAACTTGTTCCACGAGTAGGAGGAGACTCTTATGCAATGCATGATTTTTGTGCATGAGTTTTATTTGTAGAAACTGTGTGTAAATTAATAAATTTGCTCAATAGATTCACCCAAGCAGTGTGTAAGAAATTCCTATGTACTACAACTCCCTTTTGACAAATAATTGTATAACATAATCTAGATCAAGTAGCTCAACTGTGTGATTAATTTTAGGTACATTTGTCATCCATCAATAATATATAGGAGTTCATATATATGGGAGAATTGGCTTCCGGTATGCCGATTGACACATATATGGGAGAATATTCTTGTTCAACCATTCATCTTATCTAATTTTTATGTAAATAATAAAATAAATAAATCATTATGAAAGTATCTCTAACGATAAAATAAACCATAACAAAATAACTAAATTTTCTTAATTTTTTTTTTTTTTTTTTGAATAAGTGGTCAAGCAAAAATTGTGGAAGTAAAAATAGACTTATATTTGTGGGACAGCGGGAGTATTATCTGGAAAGTTCGTGCAACCTGCAGTCGGAACTGCCAACTTGACTCCTTTTCGATCGGATTGCATATGCCAACCTGCAGTCCACGTGTCACCATCACTTTATACCTTACTCTATCTCTCCCCTCTGACTTTTATATGATTTTTTAACAGACTTTGTGAGTTCTGGCTCTCTAATCCTACCTGCTTTAATTTCGTCTTCTTCAACCGTGTCCCACTTTGGCAATGCAACCACAAATCACTATAGTGACTTGAAATTTTAAAATTGCAAGAGTTAAAGCAGTGTGGTAACATAGCGTTGGGAATCCAACTAACAAATTTTAAGAAATGATATGATATGCAGACAATGAATGCATCCTCCCAATTTAAATGGTAATACGTTTCATATACATTGATTGATACAATTTGCAGTGATCTAGTGGGTTTGGCAAGATAGAGCTGCAAAGAGAGTCAACTCAGCTAGAGTGGCCTCTAGCTCGGACCACCACTTAATCTCTTGCTCCAAATTTAAATTGGTGGATATGGTTTTTAAAAGTACTTTTTGTTTGTCTCTCTCGGTTCTAAAATAAATCAACATTTTGAGCTTGACTAAATTTACTAAAAACACTGGATATATTTATGAAACTAAATCGATATCATTAGATACACGGTGAAAATATATTTTCATAATATGCTTATTTGGTGTCTCCGATATTCCTTTCAAAGTTGATCAAACTTAAGATAATTTGACGTCACGATGATTCTAGGAGTCTAGGGTGGAGGGAGTATGAAAAGAAAAAACATGAGTCCCGGCGCATACAACGTTTGTATATAAGATATGAGATAACTAGGCTAGATTCTTGCATTGAGTGATCCAATGGTTTGGCATGCATGTGAGGGGTAAGTAGTTTAGGTACGCATTAGTGAGTCGATATAATTCAAAGAACACCACACATGCAGATACACGACACATTTGCCGATAACATTCTTGACTCCAAGTCTTTGAAGACCTAAGGTTGTTGTAGAGTTCTAGTAAGGACCACTGAGGAGCATCTTTTTTTAGGTTCTAGGTCCAAGTGTAAAAACAAAAGAAGCGGTTATTGTGTCTTAAACTTTTTGTATAGATATATAAGACTCTTAGCTAGGCTCAAAAGTCTTTGGACGGCTAGCTACCGTTCGGCCTACAGTCGGTGAGTCGGTAATGTGTTTGAGTTTTGAGGTAAGTGCACGTCCTTTTGGTTGTACTTGTAAGTGACCAAGGTGCAAAGGAGTTACCATGCGCCTTTCCTTCGTCTGCAAAGTATGTTCGCCACAGTTAGGTATACATGTTCGCCTTAATCTGCTGATTAGGATTGTCCAATAAGGATACGGTTAGGATCGAGCTAGCGAGATCGATCTTAATATTGATTATGGCAATCTTGTTTAGCAAATTACCCTGCCCGGTTTGAAACATGTTTTTACTGTCAGATTTCAAAGCAGTTTTTGTTCATTTGGCAGTTATAGAACATGTTTTATTGTACTGGCTGCTCAACCGGCTGTGAATTCCGTTTGACAAAAAAAAATAATGTACCTCACACCGACAAACGTAGCAGTTTTGGTCGTCGTGACCCCTTCTTTTTTAATATAATAATAACTGGATTGGAAAAAGATGCTAGCAGTTAATCTTGGTCAGTCTTCAAGCTTTGCACCATGTTTATGAAAATTATTCTAGTCTTCCATTCGTGCACTGGCACTGTTTTCCAGGAGACGAATAATAATAGCAAGCAAACAGCATCAGAATCCACCGATCGACCGTGTCAAAGCTAGCTACTAGTAGTGTTGTTTCGTGAGGGGAAGAACTGATACCACGAATAAGTACTTG
Organism: Hyparrhenia diplandra; assembly: GCA_015847255.1. Taxonomy (NCBI): domain Eukaryota; kingdom Viridiplantae; phylum Streptophyta; class Magnoliopsida; order Poales; family Poaceae; genus Hyparrhenia; species Hyparrhenia diplandra. The sequence goes on from JADLZK010002112.1 coordinate 341,101, forward strand.
CTCCAGAAGCATATTATTATATATTACAAGAGCATGTATTGACTAATAATTTATCTTTGATGACTATAATTTTAATTTACGCTCCAATCCACTTCAATTGGATATTAGTTACTTCTTTGCAACGACCACCCTTCAATTGGATAAGAGTATTGTAGCCAAACAAGATCTTAATAAAGTGTAGTCTTAGGTAGAAACCAAGGTCATTGCGTGACGGCATGCCTGACGCAAATTAAGCTACATCACCGTAGTACCGGCCAAGATTTCAAGTGCAAGAGGAATCAGAATTCAGCTGCAGTGGGGTCACCATACCAAGGTTGTTGGGGTTGCTGGTCAAGTACACCGGTAGAATTGACCTGCATCTGATCTGCATGCTAAGGTTTATTTATACAATTTTATTGGAACAAGTAATAATCTTCCTGATCAATCGATTTGAAATACTAGTATACTGAGGTTTTGGACATCCAAACGAAACACGTATATAGATATGTATAATTTATGATGTTTAAAAAACGGTGGCTTCCTACCCAAGTACGTGTGGTTAGGTGTTGAAATTAATTAAACGAACTTGATCGGAAATCAACCATTTTTAAAATACTTGACCAACCCGTGTTTCGTTTAGCTAGTGGACTAAGCATAGTACGTATGTATGTCTCCTGCCGTGTTTCGGTTAGCTAAAAAATGTTTATTTTTTTTACACCAAAAAGTGTGTAGTTTCAGTAGGACGTTATCGGATCCATATATGAACAGTCGCCATGACCAGCTGCATGCATGTGTGAAGTAGTCTGATTCGATCGACAAATTAGTCCTCTCTCTACATATATAATGAAAAGTGTGCATGTCGTCGACATGACGTGAGGCCTAGGGATGGTATTGGAGAGACATGCCAAAGACTTACACGTATGATCTATCCACAGTGTTAAGTTATCTACCTAAGGTCGTTTGGTTTCCATAAGTAATGGGACTTATTGAGTCAAGGTGATTTAAAATGAGTGACTTATTAAGTCATGCATGTTTGGTAAAATAAGTCACTTATAACTCATAAGTCTCATTACTTAATAAGTTTAAAGTAAGAGTGTGCTAATTTAACTTATAAGTCACATGACTTAATAAGTCATTTATTTCACTTTTTGACTTAATAAGTCACCGACTTATGGAAACCAAACAGCCCCATATCCGAATAGAGCTTGGCCGTTCGAGAGCATCCCCCGCCCTACGGGGAGGGGTCCAACAAGGACCTGTGGAAAGCCTGAGATTTCCAAAATCAATAAAAAAACATTGTGGCGTTGTTTTAACAATTAACAATTTTAGGCGTTGTTGATTTACATTTGATAATTAAAACAATATTTTTAAAAAACATATTCATCTTTTTGGAAGAGACGTCGGGTTTGATGGGGGTGGGGGGGGGGGGTCTTGTATTGGGAGAAATTAAGAGGCACTTAGAAAAATCTAGTGCAAATCTAAGATAAAACTTGTGCAAGTTTTTATAAGTACTTTTTTCCTCAGTTTTTAAGTGCTCTAATTCATGACTTCTCTATCTTATTATTTGCGTAGCAATTTAAATCTATTGTTCCCTAAAAACAGCATTCCAACAGTTTGTCTATTTTGTTTTCTAATTTTCCACGCTAGCAATCCCACCGTTCTCGGTGACTATATTTCCTAGCGAGTCTTGCATTCTATCTTGTTTTCCAATTTAGTTGGGCTATTGTAAAACTATACATTTTTAGACCACGTTTAGCACAGCTCAACTTCACTAGTAAAGTTATTTTTTTTTTGGAAAACAACTTCATGAGAAATTCTTTAGGTGAAGCTGAGCTATATTGACAAGTTATTTGGCCAAATAGCTATACCAACAACTTCATGCACGAATTTCAGAGAGAAATAAATGAGAGAGACCGGATAAGCTATTTTTTATCTCTCTCCCACTCCATTCCTTTGTGAGAGTGGAAGAAAACGATGTTACCCATGAAGCTGTTTTAAAAAGTGTTGTTTGGCAAAAAAAAAAAAAAAAAAAAAAAAAAAAAAAGCTTCATGAAGTTGTTGTGTGCTGTGCCAAATAGACGTTTAGATGACTTTCTATTCTACATAAATGGCTAAATCTTACAATTTAGCATGTAATTTTACCATGTTGGAGTTGCTCTATGGGAGGTAAAAATTGAAAAGCCTTGCAAACCAAGTTAGCCGCTACCTTGTGGTTATCTCGCTTGTTGATCGGAGACCTTTTGACTTGAGGATGAAATGAATGCTAATTTTTGCCTCGGCGAAGAACTATATATATATTTCTGCACATCACGCAAGTGTGTGTGGTCATTAGGTCCAACATTCAACAACCACATGTACAGTTTTTAGCTGCATGCCGATCTGTACTCAATTCAGTCAAGATCACATCAAAGCAAAAAAAAGACGGTGCAGCGAAAAACGTACGGCTACGTATAAACAAGCTTTGAATCAGCCGTCTTCTTCGTTCGAATCCATCAGCTCTCACTACTTTTTTTTTTTTTTCTCCCTCTCTCTCTACTTCTAATTTTTTGAACAAAAAGTATACATGCAAAGCTTCCTTTTTCTGAAAAGGAGCTAGCTGAAACCTCGGTCGGCAGCTATCTTGTTCTACTTGGTCAAGACATCGATCTATGACTATTGTTGGGACAATAGTTTTTTTTTTGCAATTTTTATATAAAAAAATCTCCAAGTTACCTTTTTTCAAACCACTTCCTTGGATCACAAATCTCTTTGTTCTATACCAATTTTAGCTAACTTTGCTGCAATATTCTACTAAAATATATTATTTTAAAATCATAGAGATATATTTTATGAAAATGAACTTTTCTCAATAAGTCTAGTAATGTTAATCTTGTATTGACAATTCATATAACAAGATTGTAGACGTTGGCCAGAGTTTGAAATGTTTGACTTAGAACATGTCTAGATGGACCTATATTAGGTTCAAAGAAAGTAGGCCATGAGAGAGAAGAGAGAAAGGCCGGACCCAGATGGGACCAGATGGGCATATCTACTTGGAAACCACTCTCAAAACGGATGTCCGAGGGTCAAATTTGAACTGTATCGTCGATAGTGGAGATACCATTTGATCGATGACACTGGAATTCATTGACAAGAATATATAGAAGAGAGTTAAGTGATGCAAAATGGACTGATTCATTTTAGAATCCAATCACATGCCGCCAGTTAAAAAAAAAAATGAAATCAAGCAGCTGCCTTTTGCTGAATAGGAACTGTGAAAATCTTGGTCTGTACGGAAGCAAGCTACTAGCAGCTGTACTTGGGCGGCTAAGCATTGATGCATATCTGACAATTAATGGTGGCCACGTACTCTTAGCAGCCTTAAACAAGGTGTGGCTGCTTACTGTACTGAAGGCAGTCACAAAGAAGATTATTGGTCGCAAGAAGTACATCTTGCCTCCCATGTGATCAGTGTAAGTATGCAAATAAGGGCAGACTATAGTGGGCTGTCCGACGAAACAAAAAAAAAAAAAAACCCAAAAATGTTCAAAATATAACGTTAGGGTCTATTTGGATTGGGCGACTAAAACTTTAATCACCCCTGTATAAGTCACTTTTAAAGGAAAAAAAAAACAACCCGTTCCGGATCTTTGTGGTCTCTGTCAGTGTGCCAGCCGCTCTATCAGTGTAACACCCCAGAAGAAAACAACAAATCTTCTGGAGAATTACCACACTTCAACACAAACAGTCAACTACAAAAGAGTACGCGGAAGCAATATTAATCATATAGAGTAATGACAAATAAATTTTACTGTTCCCTAACAAGTCATAAATTGACCATCGAAACATGATCCAAAGTAAACACACAAGAGACAATCCAACTAATCCATGGTTTAAATCATTATTATTATTATTATTACAACACATGTGTCCTGAAGATATGTGTAACTCAAAGGTGACGTGCACACGTGCTGCAACTCCCATCCCAAGCATCCATCTTCCATGCTGAAGCACCTGGGAAAATAATAACGTGTGAGGTTTATGAAAAACCTCAGCAAGCAAACTGCTTTAACCAAGTTATTTAAATCACAATATGGTTAAACATCATATTTAAGTGGCATAGTAAAAGATCCACAAATAGGTACATCAAGATAAAAGATACATCAGTTAGTCCATAGCATATTTAATATAATTCATAAGGCATCTGCAAATAATACAATGCGATGCAAATGAGAATGATGTAATGCAATGCATGACTTCAATTCTACCCACACATCCCAAGGAGAGGGAGTGAGGGTTGCAACCACATTGCTCATCAACGCGCGTTTTGTCTGTACGGTACTTACCGCACCAATTGCTACGGTTTCTTCAAATGCATATCAATGGAGAGAGTGCAAATGCAAATGTTGCATTGTGAGTAATTCATGTACTTCAGTAATTCAACAATGGCTCCACAAGGTAAATATTCATAATACTCCAAAGTAAGAAAATAACTTCAAGGTTCAGATTATGTTGCTAGTGTGAGATATTAAAATTAAGTGGAGGCAATTCAAACAACCAAGCCAAAGCATGTGAACCACATCGCCACGTTTGTAGGGTCGAGATGGGGACTAGAGGGGGGGTGAATAGTCCTTTCTAAAACTAATTGCGCCGGCTAAACAAATATAATGCGGAATTGTAACTATTCATTTAGCCAAGACTTCACCCCCCTCTAGCTATGACTCTAAATCACCTCACAAAAGATCCTACACAAAGCAAATGAGGTGATAAGCCTAGCTTGAGCTCCTAACCGTTTCTATTGCAAGGTCACACAAACCTAAGCACTAGTACTTCAAACAAGGGTGAGCTCCTACACAATTCTAATGAGCAAAAGCACAAAGCCAAACCTAAGCTCACTAGATGTACTAAGGACAAGGCGACACGCCTAACCCAAAGGCTCAAATTACTTAGCTACACAAACTAAGCAAAGCAACTAACAAGCTACACAAGCTAGTAATTGCAAGAGCTACTCCACAAGCACAAGCACAAGGTATATATGAATGTAAATACGAAGCTTGTGATTTGGAGAATGCAAACCACCGAGAAGAGTAGACAAGTTGACACCGGTGATTTTTATCGAGGTATCGGGAAGCTTGCCAACTTCCCCCTACTCCTCGTTGTGTCGACCAACACCTTGGGTGGTTCCTTTGGTGTTTTCACCTAGATGGTTCTTCGGTGTGATTCTCCGATCACTTGCCCCTCAAGGCACGCCCCGCAAGGCACCGCAAGAAGACACCACTCTCAAGTGAGCCTCTCAAGGCACCGCAAGACACCACACGCACAAGGGAGGTACTCACCGACACGCTCTAGTAGTGTCGCTCTTCGCAATCCCCGCGAGGTGAGCACGAACCTCTCACAAATCCTCCTTCTTGAGCACCGCACAATCTCCGCTTGCGTGCTTCACGAAGTCTCTTGCCACCAAGCCGTCTAGGAGGTGGCAACCTCCAAGAGCAACAAGCACACCGGCTTGCAACACGATCACCTAGTGCCACACGATGCAATCTCTCAAAGCAATCGCACTAGAATCGCTCCTCACTTTGATTTGGATGAACTCTATCAATCACAAGTGAGTGGGAGGGCTCTCTAGCACCACAACACAAGCCACTAAGGCCCAAGTGTGCTCAGCAAACCAGCCATGCCCGACCATAGCAAGTATATATAGGCTCCATCCAAAATAGAGCCGTTGGTGCTTGAAAGAACACTCTGGCTACGGCCGGACGGACCGACCGACGGACTCACCAGCCAGTTCGGTCGTGAGTCCGTCCGCGAGTCCTCGGTCACAACCGACAAGGTTCCCGCCCCGGTACCGACTCCTCCTCAGCGTCCGGTCCGCGGTTCGGTCGAGCACCGAAGCATCCGGTCAAGCGTCCGGCCGACACGTCCGGCTAAAAATCCCCAAAACATGCTCTACGCCAGGCGCACCCACGGGGCGTCCCCGGCCGAGCCGTGCTTCCGGTCACCTTGTCCGGTCGGGATTTTTCGGCGTCCGGTCGCCCTTTTTCTCGCGAAACTCCGTCGCCTTTGCCCGACATGCTATCCAACAAGTATACCAACTTGAGCACGAGGAATAGCATGTTTACATCACCATGTGCATGTGTGTTCCCAAACCCAACTCAACCCCGCAATCACCGCCGTCTTTGCAAATGTGCCAACACCACCAAGTGTACATCACCATGTGCATGTGTGTTAGCATTTTCACAAACATTTCAAAGGCCGGTTAGCTCTTACCACGCCACTCGATCCTAACACATCGCAAAGTTAGATTGCTCAAGTGGCACTAGATGACCGATATGCAAACAAGTTTGCCCCTCTTGATAGTATGGCCATCTATCCTAAGCCCGGTCATAAACTTCTCTAAGCTCCTCATGACCGGCGAAATGAAATGCCCTATAGGTTATACCTTTGCCTTGCGCATTTCCATTCTGCTCCATCTTCCAAGTGCCGATGCAACACATGCACCAACACGATCACCAAATGATATGATCCACTTCATATCATCACGTGACACTATTGGTCCATCGATCTTGACCTCACTTGCTCTTCACCGCGTCGGGTCCGTCCGCCAAGTCTTGCCTAAGCTTCACCGCCTCGCGGTCCATCGCTTCACCGCCTCGACTTGCCCTTCACACTTGCAAACCGGTCCATCAAGCCAAGCCTTGTCTTGATCTTCACCACCTTGGTCACACGACTCCATGTCATGTCTCATATGCAATAACCTCCTTCATTGCATCAACCCATGTGAACTAATCTTCTGTGTATTATCTCAATCACACATTATTAGTTCACCTAATGTTGACACTCAATTACCAAAAACCACAAGGGACCTTTCAATGTTTACTTGCCTTCAACGAAGATCACAAAGTGAGAGCTAAGCACGATCCGAAGGTGCACCACCTGACCACAAGCATATCTCAGTACCAATTCCATCATACAAACAAATCAAGAAAGCAAGATACGCAATAAAGCGCCCCAAACCCGCTATTCGGACATCTACCGTCTCGCTACCGATCGTAACAGCAGCACTCGATCCTTATCTTTTCATAGACAAATAACCATATTGTAATAAATTCTCAAAATCTACCAGAACATAGAACATTCATTTATCTACAACTTCCGTATTATGAAATTTGGCATAAGAAGTCTAGAAAATAACATAAACATCTTTGCATCTTGACTGAAGATTCTGTCAGTCAAAACAGGACAGCACTCTTGTAAAATTGAAAACTGGAGATATATAAGTCACAAAATTGTGTTCTCTACCAATCTGGAAAGCTTAAGAAAACCTCTACAATTCGTATTCAGATAACAAGTTCAAATTCCTCTGTTGCGGGGCCAAAACTGGGTAAATCTAGAATCTGTCCAGAATTTCATCACTGCAAAACAGCCGTCTAAGAATGGCTGTAACTCCAAAAATACAGAGGCTATGAGGGTGATATTGGTGTCAAAAGAAAGGTATTGAAGTCCTCTACAAATGTTTCCACTTAATCAAAATTTATTGAGGCCACTAAGATGCCCTAAAATGGCGACGAACAGAAACTACACAATCTGACGGGATTTCAGGTTGTGGACGAGATCAAGTTTAGGGAATTTCGAGAATTAATCTATCCAACCCCGTTCCAATTGGATGATTTGATCCACAAAACATGAATCAAAGAAGGGGATTATGATCTGAAATCTCACCTAGGTTTAACCCAACAAGTACGATGACGAGACACCGGCTATCCACATCGTTGCGACGGGATCGTCACCGCCATGGAAACTTGGAGAAGGACGGCACGACGATGGCGGCGGCAAAACCCTAGTCCTTCCCTTGCTCCTCCTTCTCCCTTCTCTTTTCTTCTCTGTTTTTCCCCGTGAAAGAGAAGTGGCGGCTGCTAGGGTCACGATGGGGAGAGGAGAAGAAAAACCACGGGCTGTCCACGTGAAGGGCTGGGCGTACTGTAGCAGCGCACTACTGTAGCGTTTTTTTTTCTTTTTTTCAGCTTTACTCTATATTTAGCAAAAGAATTTTAGGGTGTTACAGTTGACAGCTGCTACAGTGCGTGTGTGAGCACACCTGCAGGCGGCGCTATGCAAGGACAACGTGTGAAGAAACTCTGCATATACGCGGCGGCCGGATCGTCCCGTCCGGACACACACACATGCTTCATGCTGCAACATGCAACAGGATTAATAATAATTATAATAATGGCTTTAATTTGTGGATGACTTATGAGTGGAGGCGTCACATACACTTTGCTTAATTGGCTCAAGAGTACTTGATGGAGATTGCGTACGTCGTTACAGGACGATGATGTCGATGGCCACTCATTCCATATCCGTGTCGTGTCGGCCTACCAGCTGACCAGCGACCACCTACACGACGTACATTGATTCGATCCAAGGGTCCACGGGATCTATATATATATATGGATCGCTTCACTGACAATCAGAGTAAACAGCTAGGGTACGTCAGCTAAATAATTATAAAACCAAAGCGTTGTTCGCTGCCCAGAACAGTGTCCAAAGACAGTAACTAATAAATAGTAGTCCATATGTATAGTACCGGCACTGTTCAAATGACGACATTTACTTTACCTTAAATGAACAAGTACAGTCCGTGCAATCCAATACTATTCACTCCATGAACAGTCAGCAGGGCTATATATATGTTCATTTGAATTTTTTTTATCCTATGTTCATATGAATTTTGAAAAAAAAAGGTCGGTGGGGAAAGACCGCCTACCGGCTTTGTTTTTATCTGAAACCTCGGTTTCTCCGACCGAGAAAATCCCCGAATCCCAGTCCCACCCTGTTAAGAGGAAACCTAGGTTTCCCTAACCGAGAAAAATCCATCAACCGCAGTCCCGCCATGACACTAGGAGCCTTACCACCCATGGAAACTTCGATCATCGATCCTTCGGAGAGGATCTCGAGCCGTTATTCACCATAACCTCTGGGGCGGTATATACCGTCGCCCATAGCTCGATCCCCACGGGACCTGGACCGGCTCTTAACTAGTGCTTTGGCACACGGAACTGACAAAGAGAATTTTTTGACCACAGCCTGAAGTTCACTCCCATAGGGAGTCGAACTCAGGAGAGTGCCGCTCTAGTATCCTAACCAGCGGGCGAGGACCCCTTTGGCTACGAATTTTGGCCTGAATTAGAGAAGTTTCACTCACAGCAAAGTAAATTCAATGACCCAAGAATATAACCAGATCTGCATATATTCGTCAAGTCAAATAGATCCAGCCGCTGGATCGATCGCTCCACTCCAAGTTTTTTCCACACGATTGACGAATCGACCGCACGAGCACATTTTGAATATAATACCACCTTTTTGTCTGCACCTTTTGTGTACCGGCCGGCCGCGTAACGAAAAAATCAGCACGAGAGGAATTACTTTTTCCATTTTTTGCTCGCTTTTTAACATGAAAAGGCTAGCAAATAACCGGCCGGCCGGCCGTTTTCCTACGCAATGAATCAGACGAGCTCGTGCGTGCATATATGCTTATTTTAGGCACTGACATGTCATCCATCGAATGGAAACCATACCGTACCACAGTACCACTACCACAACTTCGTACCCGGTACGCGAACTCCACAAGGATGATCATCACAGACAACAAACAATTAAGCAACGCAATGCTGCCTAATTGACGTGCTTTTGGACTAAAAAATGGGCTCCTTTTTCTCTCTTTTTAACACTTTTGTCTTTGGTTCCGGTAGGAAAGCGAGCCCCGTCGTTTTCATTCTCGATCCCCTACTATGTTGTATACAGTTCAATAACTAGATCTCTCGGATCAGTTCTTCATCAACAGCTCGTTATCACTTTTTAAACACGGCGGTGATACGATGGTAGATCGATTGTTGTAGCATATCTTAGTCCAAAACCACGCATCCATGGTCAAAACAATCTTAACGAGATTTTTGTCCGCCTTTAATTTGCGGAAAGCTAGATAGATGCAGGCTCTCAAATACGTAACCGCGTGTCAAGTTTGGCCTCCGATTGATCCTCCGTCCATTCGAACTCTTGTACCCCTGATTTTATTTTATTTTTTTGACTGAACTTGGGCATGATTTTATTATTATTGGTTTTGTAACCCTACATGATAATCTACACGGAATCTTTTATATACAACATAAAAAGAACAAAATGTGAACGCTTTTTGGTGCGACTTTTGATTTGGTTTTGCCCACCCCCACCCCTATGCGAAACCAAACCCACACACTGTCAAGGCCATTCCATCGGTCATTAATCAACACATGCATGCCTAATGCCTCCTTCTTCTTTCCTTTTCTTGCAACATATTCAAAAGGAAAAAAAATTGTCGGTCATTAATCGTGCATGCATGGCAAACGCCTTCTCCTTTTTCTTCGGTCATTAATCATGCTTGCATGGCTAACATCTCCTTCCCTTCACTTTTCTTGCGACAAATTCAAAAGTGAAAAAATCGATCTGGTAATTTTTCTCTCTTATCTTTTCCCCTGTAAACGGAAACAAATAGTCGTGGACCTTCCATCTCTTGTGCAAACGTCGTGCCCTGCCAGCCCGCCCGACGTAAATCATGCCATTTCCAAATCAGGATACATAGTAGAACATAAAAAGAACAAAACGTGGACACTTTTTAGTGCGACTTTTTGGTTTGGTTACGCCCACCCCACCCCTATGTGAAACCAAACCCACACACTATCAAGGCCATTCCATCGGTCATTAATCACGCATGCATGGCTAACGCCTCCTTCTCCTTTCCTTTTCTTGCAACAAATTCAAAAGGAAAAAAAAAAATTGTCAGTCATTAATCGTGCATGCATGGCAAATGCCTTCCCCTTTTCTTTTCTTGCGACAAATTCAAAAAGAAAGAAAAAATTGATTGGTCATTAATCATGCATGCATTGTTAACGCCTTCTCCCATTCCTTTCTTGCGACAAATTCAAAAGGAAAGAAAAAAAATGATCGGTCATTAATCATGCTTGGATGGCTAACATCTCCTTCCCCTTTACTTTTCTTGCGACAAATTCAAAAGCGAAAAAATAGATATGGTAATTTTCTCTCTTATCTTTTCCCGTGTAATTTGCATTCTCCCCTACTATGTTGTGTACAGTTCAATAACTAGATCTCTCGGATCAGTTCTTCATCAACAGCTCGTTATCACTTTTTAAACACGACGGCGATACGATGGTAGATCGATTGTTGTATCATATCTTAGTCCAAAACCACGCATATCCGTGGTCAAAACAATCTTAACGAGATTTTGTCCGCCTTTAATTTGCGGAAAGCTAGATAGATGTCCATTCGAGCTTGTACCCCTGATTTTATTTTATTGACTGAACTTGGGGCACGATTTTATTATTATTGGTTTTTTAACCCTGCATAATCCAGCAGGTTTCACATTCCGACCGACATGCCTTTTCATTTATATATTCATCTTGGAAAGCAAATGCTACATGGCATAATATGCACACATGACATGCATTTACTTCATTTCCAGCATGGCCCAATGCAACTTTGTCCCACTAGTAGGAGACTTTAATTTTGTGCAATGCAAGATGTGCATGAGTTTTATTTGGAAGAACTATGTGTACATTAATTCACAACCAGAATTTCATAATTCTCCTAGTGAGGTGGGCCTCTTCTAGTGTTTCAACATTCAAAATTTAGTATTCCATACTAAATGTCTCCGAGTAATATTCCCATATGCTATGAATAGCGGTAGTGTTTTATTCTTGACTAAAAATACGAGAATTCCACCATTATGGTAGTGAATTGCTCAATTCATATATACACTCCCTGTTCTTTTTAGCTATCGTTTTCATTTCTCAAGAAAGAAAACATACTTAACTTAGCCCAAATACATATACATGGAAATATTAATATTTATTATACATAATCAGTATCATTAGATAAGTAGTTGAATCTAGTTATTTTCATCATAAACTTATTTGAGATACAAATCTTGCTAATATTTTTCTAATCTAGTCAAACTTAACAAAAGTTCGACCAGCGCTAATACCATAGCGGATAGAGGGAGTAGATGCATTAACAACTATTGTATCTATAAGAAATATTATTTGATCATATAACATATCTACGCGTGCGCACACACATCCATCTTTATATAAACGTGTAACACTATATTTACCTGGTCCTTGGAGAAATCTCAAAAGGCATTGGACCGGAGTACGTACTTGATGTTAACAAAAGACACCGCTATGAACACTTTGGCACTTTTCTTACACTTGAAAGAACAATTAGCCGAAAGTGTTGTGTGTGCACCCAAACCACGGAAAATAAAAATTAAGGATACGTCTTTTCTCTTTTTTTTCTATAAATAAATATATGAAAAAGAAGTGATTATTTTCAGCAGAAGAAGAATATATAGTACAATGTACAAATCCGAGCAGCACTGTGTATGTTTCTTCGAGCTGCAGTTGATTAAGGGGCTGTTTGGATGAGAACACAACTGGCCACGCTAAGTTGGGGCGAGGTGTGGCGGGCCGCAGTTGCCGAAGTTGCGGCGAGGTTTTTGTCCGCCACACTGCATGGCGAGATTTGTTCTGTGAGATGTGTGGCAATTTGTGTGGCGGCCACCCTGCATGGCGAGATTTTCGTCAACCAAACAGCGACCTAAACTTGTGTGGCTCGCCACAATCTGTGGCGTGGTGGCGTGGCGGACTGTGGCGGCAAACCAAGCAGCCCCTAAATCAAAAGATCTTTTGGAAGAAATTAACCGGAGGTATAGAAGAAGATGCAAGTTATCTGGAAAGTTCGTGCAACCTGCAGTGGGAACTGCCAACTTGACTTGATCGATCTCCTTTTTCTTTATCGGAATTGGATGGATTGCATGCCAGCTGGCCAGCATGCAGTCGTAACTGTCAAGCTTCTCCACGTCACCATCACTTTATACCTTACTGGGGTAGTATCTCTCTCCTCTGACTTTTAGATTATATGATTCTTTTGGAGACTTTGTGTTCTGGGTCTCCTCTAATACCGACCTGCTTACTTCGTCTTCAACTCCGTGTCCCACTTTGAGAATGCAACAACAAACCATGCATATAGTTGACATAAAAATGCAACATTAAAGGAGTGTGTTAGGCTATCTCGCACTTATGTTTTCTATTTGTTTCCTCTATGCATCATAGGCATCAAAATTTTCTCCTTTACAACACTTTCTTCCACACTCATCCTTTTTTATATCTCTACTATATACCAACTACCATCGATGGGGTCCACTTCTAATTTATCTAAATATATCCATATGCGGTCTTGTTTTCAAGGATTTATTGAAATAAATTTAATGGTGCGATCGAATTTAATTTTGCTTTTTGATTTGTGAGCTATAACATTTTTTTAGCTACTTGAACTAGTGGGGCCTGCTGCTAATGCTCTATCTATATCTCTCTCATCGTTCTCTCCGGCGCGCATGTGGTGGGGCCACAGGCGTCAGGGACAGAGTCCGGGACAACGGTAAATATGGCGCCATGGCGCTGCTTCCCGTGTGCCAGCTAACCAATACCGGAGACCGCTGTAGCCGATTTTGCGGTAAATCATCTGATCTGGAGCCGAGCTGGAGCTATTCCGGATGGGATTGAGGTCCCAATGAAGACAACCTTAGCGTTGGAAATCTAATAAACAAATTAAAGAAGGACGATACCTTTTTAACCGGCTTGTTTCGACTTTGTTTTAGCTTATTCTCTATCATGTAACACTATTAAAATAACCAAAATCAATTGGTTTATCGATCAACAGAACAAATTCTTTAATGATACAAGAAGGTTTATATGACACTAATAAAATAACCAAAGTCGTGCAAAATCAACCGGTTTATCGATCAACCAGGTTCGATTTAATTAGGCGGGGTGCAAATGCATGGTAGAATACAAGGTTAGTGATTTTAAATAAACTTTCACACCTTATATATATATGATACACGTCTATATATGTACTTGTAAGACAAGAGCACCCCCTCAAAACTTCTCTTTTTTTTTTTTTTTTTTGACAAGAAAACTTCTTCTTCTCTAGCTTTGTCATTGCATATATACAAGCATCCTTCCTCAGGTAAACCCAAGCTATCAAGCTATCAACAAACTCCAAGTTTTTCAGCTCTAGCTGCTCAAGTAATTCAGTCTTTCAACGTCAGGATATGCAAGAACATAAACACCTTTTCCAATATGCCAGCTACTATATATATACGATAGAGAAAGATGCCGCATGCAGTCGACACAGCTGAGCTGGAATGAAAGACCCTTGTTGACGGACGCTTCGTCTTGGTGAGCATTTCCAACCAGGAGAGTTACCATGCGCCTTCCTTCGTCTGAAAAATGTAGGACCAAATCGATCCATGTCTTCGCCTATCAGCTCGTTAGGTATATATGTTCGCCTTGATCTGATGATCAGGATTGTCCAATGAGGATACAGTTAGAGAGAGAAATCTTATAAGAATGTCTCACCACTACCTAGTACACAAATAACTTTTTCGATTCATATTGACTTTGAACAATCAGTCACTACCATAGATTTTTAGAGACGGTTCAAAGTCCCGTATCATATTAGCTAGCTAACCCCAATTTGAATGTCGTATTACCTAGCTAACCTCAATTTAAATAAGAAAGTATCGTACAATCTCGCGTCGCGGTCACGATCTGAACTGATTAGGTTTTCGATTCGCAAACTTGAAGGACAATAAGCAAATAACCAGTAACTAAAATTACAAAAAGGAGATTAATTAACTGTGCACCTACAAGAGGTCACTGTCTAAAATTTAGCGAACCGTTCATGTAGTCCACCATTTTTCTCATATGCACACTTGAAAGAGCCTTTGACGAGATTTACTATGTAGAATAACTGAAAATTCTTAATTGGAACAATATGAACAATGGTTAGTTACGACTTTATAAAAAATGCGACCCAACCTAGGAGGAACTAGGGGGCTTTGTTTTAAGCAGAAAATGGGGCGCATAAGTCCGTCCCGATGGGGATCGAACCGAGGAGCGGTTGCTTCCACACTGGGAAGCTAACCATCTGGGCTATCACCCAGTCCCCGGTTAGTTACGACTTTATACTTAATTATTATCTTATCAATGAGAAGTAAAAATTTAAGATGTATTTATTTGGTTTGAATACGAGCTATCAGAAGACGTCTAAACCAGCTACATCGACGTCCTGACCGTACCAACACCATTTCCAAACGCAGCAATTGGTCGTCGTTATTATTCCTCTTGTTTTTTTAACATAAATAGAAGAATGTTTAGCAGTTAATCTTGGTCAGTCTTGGAGCTTTGCATCCTATCGCTGTACACGGCCGGTGAGAAAAAGAAAGTTATTCACAGGCATCAAAACTAGTCTAGGTCTTCCATTCGTGCACTGGCACTGTTTTTCCAAGACGAAGAATTAACTGATGGCAAACAGCATCATCGAGATTACATTCTGATCCTTGTGCTCGAATCCGCCGACCGTGTCAAAAGCTTAACACAGCGTCATCGAGATTACATACTGATGCCACGAATAAGTACTTGCTCCAGAAGCATGTATATGCAATGAAAGGCTATCCATTGACTGAAAATTCAGTTTCAAATTTATCCTATCTAACTTGCACAATTTTAGCCCAAAGAAAACAGCAGATCGATGCATTATTTGTGCTAAATATCCCTCTCTTTATAATATAAACACATGGAGTCTTGGAAAGCGGCCGGCCGAGCCATCTGATCGACCACCCCTATAATTTAATTTTTTTTTTGAAAACAAAAGATAAACAACGGCTGAATTATCGTTATAATGATAACTCCTCCCTTAGTTTAAACATACGGAATTTTGGGCACCAACACGTTCTCCACTATATATGTAACTTCATTTGACCAGTATAAGTATTTCTTTACGAAAAAATGGTAATAATTATAATCAAACATGGGAAGGTACTAAGAAGTTTACGTGACAAGTCCAATGACACTATGTCCACACACACAACAAGTATATGTTGGATCAATGATATCCAATACGGCTCTCTGATATTCTGATTACTATTCCTATTTGTTTTAAAAAAATATATGTATATATGGCATCAGAATAACACACAGTCAACCTTCTCTACTTCTGAAAGGCGTAACCAATAATCACTCTTTATTTCAACGGTAAGTCTTGCATTAGTATGCCTTATTTGGAAAGAGCGACAAGAATTAGGTCTCCATACCTGATTTCTCATTTGAATTCCACATAAACCGTTGAATAATTACCACGAGAATCAATCGGGAATGAGAGGAATCGAAAACGAAATGTCTAGCTAGCTTTTAATAAGCAGCAAAACATAGTACTTATTATGCTAGCAACGCAATGCAGCAAGTACTACCATGCGTGCAAGTAACTAATTAATCCCCAGATTGGAGAATCAAACCGTTTACTCAACGGTTTTTTAAACAGCATGTCCAACAAAGATGTTCAGGTCATCAAGTTTGACAGGAAACTTAATGTCATAGTCACTCTTGCTAGCAAATTGAGCTTACAGGAAAGTTGTAGGTACCCAAAAACAATTCCAATTAAGTATCCTACTACAATGCTTGTCATGATACAAATTGCAGGAACAAGCAGGCATTTTGCATGATGTAACTTTTGATATGTACTATCATCCAATCACAGCGGTTTGCTGCAATTAATAAAGTTTGTTCTCATTGTAAAAAATATCATTTGGTCTAAATTTAGAGTTGTTACAGTTTGTTTAGGAAGGGCGGGCCTGGTGCAAGTGGTAGTGCTCTACCTTTTGAACCGGAAGGTCGGGTTCAAGCCCCGGCCTCCACATATTGCACATGGTGCGGGGTAAGGCTTGGCGCTAAATACCCTTCCCCAGACCCCACGCAGTGCGGGAGCCTACGGCACTGGGTACGCCCTTTTTTACAGTTTGTTTAGGACAGTGATAGTATTAATGTTGCGTATTAGAAACCTACTAGTTAGGTCATCATCGTAGATGCATGACAGCATGCATGACGCAAAGCTTTGTGTGTACACCAACACACCGGCCAAGATTTCGGCCAGGTCCAACGACGAGACGAATCAGATCGGAATCCGGCTGAGGTTGTTAGAGGTTGCTGGTCAAGTAGGAGTAGGACACATCATACTAGTACACTGGTAGAATTGACCTAGCTACCTCAGATTATTTTATTTTATACCATCCATCAATTTCTTCCTTAATTAATTTGCAACAAGTATTTCTGATCGAATTGAAATACTGCTGCGGATGTTTAGATTTGGACACAATCAATCCAAAGCGGAAGCTTAATCCCTACGTTGCTTGTCTAAAAAAAAAAAAAGTGTTGTGTGGTTAGGTATGTACGCTGTTGATAGGAAATAAACGCTTTTTTGAAATACTTGACGCGTATAAAAGTCTTCCTGGGTTAAAAAAATAAATAATGTTTGAGTAGGACCTGATGATCCATATGAACAGTCGTCAAGACCATCATGTGTCATGCATGTGTGTGAAGTCGTAGCATGATTCTACAAATAATAACAAATTAGTCCTCTCTCTGACTTTATGTAACAAAAGCTAGCCTACTCAAGGATATGTAATCATGTCTTGTAAAGTAAGGTGGACTTTTTTGCAACAAAAAAAAAGGTGCAAAAATTAAGGAGAATTTGGATTTTAATTTTGTTTTTGTTTTTGTTTTTTTTTTTGAAGGGACAGTAAGAGAAATTTGGATTTTTTTTTTTTGAAGGGACGGTAAGGGTCTTTATGGAATCTATTCCTTCTGTTGAGAATTATTTTTAAGTGATCAATTAGGATAATTTTTGCATTAGCAATGACTAATGATGGTTCCTTTAGACATTCAGAAAGCGTCGGTGCTTTCTGTCGCCGACACGATAAGTGTCCTTTGCATTTGTTCTACTATACACACGTACACACTGTCCATCAATAAAATCATCAGTTATTCATCACACTTTAATTTTTTTTTAATTTCTCTCGCTTTCACTTGCTCATCACCCTCAAACACGAGCACGGTACTTTTATTCGACGGTGAAAAAGGAGAAACAAAAAGTACGGGAATAATTTATTAACCACATAATAAAGTTCGTATCTTAGCAATCTGGCATTCCAAGAGGGCTTTATTAAAAACTTGTTCAGAAATTCGTAAGTCTCTTTATTTGCCTTGACAAGGTTAGTCTTGTAGGTCCAATCCATATGAACGGTCATCAACTGCAAGACTAGTGTGAAGTCCTACCAATTAGCTCCTCCAGCCGACCATCTGCCGACAAGCTCTATTATATTTTATTTTGGTTCAAGATTTTGTATGGTAGATTTTTTTTACCACTATTAATTTTTATGGTAGCTACCAAACCAGTATAGTTTTAAAGCATTTTAGAATAAGAATCTACTTCTTGTATACTTTCGATAATGTGACGAAGTAGCCAGGAACTTGTGATTATTTACTTTCGTTTTGTGCACCATGTTCCCTCTTTGTGATGAGCTTTATTGAGGTAAGCTTCTGTATGGGGAGAGTTGAGAGCAGCTGTGGGTGACGAGCTACTGCACCTGTGGTCACTGTTCATAGTGGCGGCTAGGCCTCTGCGAGGGAGAGAAAACACAGGGCCTTTTGCTCAGAATCGAGGAAGAGGGGAAAGGATTTCCTTCTTAATCCTTGTTTGGTTAGATTGATATATCTCCTTTTTTTTTAAGCTTTATATGTCCTCTTCTTATTATATAATTAAAGAGGCTTACTTGACTCCCAAGCAACTTGACCTCTAAGCAAGTTAACTTATCTCTAATTAACCCTAACACTAACAAACAACACCGCCAGTCCAGGTCCGATAGGCCTATGATGTACTCTATCAGCTTTTTTTTTGTTGGAGATAGAATTGATTTATAAATTGTTAATTCGGTTAAAATAAAAGACTTTGCTTTTGGATGTAGTTTAGTGATGCAATCCAATAAACTTCTTTTTGAAATATCAAGGTTGTACACTTTTCCCCTTTAATTTAGTTTACCTATTCATGTAAATCTCACCATGACACAATGATAGTTAATGGTACCTTATTGCTAGTAATAATTGTATCTAAAGTAGAGAGCTTATCTTTATAAGTTTCGATTATTTTTTGCAGAGAAAGTGACATATATTAAGATTGGTAATACTAATAATATAATTCAGACCAAATTCTTCTTCTTTATTGATCTAGAATTTTTTTTTATATATAGAAAAACAATAAGAAGCTAGCTAGCTAACATACTCCCTCTATCCTGAATTATTAGCTACTAAATTCATTCCAAATTATAAGGCGTTTTGGCTTTTCTATGTGCATGACAAATAAAATAGTATCTAGAAAAGTTAAAACGTCTTATAATTTAAAATGGAGGTAGTATATGTTTCGCTTTTGAGGAGTTAAACTTTTTTTTAAGTTCCTCTAGATTTCTAAAAGTATTGTCTACACATTTGTACTATCTCGTAATGGTTTATTTTAAAAAAATATACACTTTTAATCTAATGCCACCATCCTAAATATTAATAGTATCACTACAAGAAATGGTGCTTTACATGACGGTTGTTTTGGTCACAAATGGTCGAAAATACGTCACGCTTAACTTGCCATGACAATCGAGAAATCCGTCATGTATCTCGCGGCGTCATAGATTTCTTTGAGCGAATTGAGCCGTCACAGATTAGTGTTTGCGTTCGTCATGAATTAGTTGTCTGTGTCCTATAACCAGCCCATATCCAAGCCCAGATCCAAAACCATAGTGACAAGAAGAACGTCATGGATTAGTGCAAAATCAGCACAACATTGCTACAAAATTGTTTTTTTATATCACAAACTTGTGTACAAATTTCAGAGGAAATACTAAATCGAGAACCAACCTACACTCGAGTTCCTAAAAAACTAAGATCTACACTCGAGTTCCTACAAAACTAAGATGTTGGCTAGCTTCTGCTGCATACAACTGATATAATTTGTTCATACAACTAAATCTTTATCAGAGATAGCCTCATGTCCATCGACATGCCCATTCTGCTCCAGCATCATGGCTTCATGTTCTTCTGCCTCACATCATGGCTTCATGCTCCGGCATCATGGCTTCATGTCCATCGGCACAAACAAATAAAGACATTAATGATTTTAGTACTTCAGATCAAAACTAAAAACAAAAACCGGTGATAATTGCTAGTTCTCTCATTTCAAATTCAAACAAAAAGAGATCAGAAAGAAAGATCTACGAACAAAAACCTGGAAGTGGTGCCCAACAACTTTCGCTTCTTGATTGTGCCAATAGATGGCGACGAGGCTTGCAGCTTGCTGCTGCCGAGTGCAGGATCTAGGAGCCAGGAGCATGCTCGGCAGCTCATGCGCGGCGGACCGGCGGCGGATCCGCGTAGGGGATGGGCGAGCAACGAGTGTTGGCTGGCCGCTGGTGTGCTATGTGCGGATGAGAGATAGAGGCTGGTGGCGGCGGCGTGCTGTGAGGAATAGATAAGGCTAGGGTTAGTTCGATCATATATACTCAGCTAGGTTTAGTTGGGCTTTAGATGGGCCATTCTCCTTCCTTGCTAGCTGGCGGAAGGAGCACAGCCGAGCAGGTTCAGGTCCACACCGTCAAGGCAAAAGTGAGCTTGAGGCCAAGTCATATACGTGTGTGCATATATATATATTATTTTTTAAAAAACATAAAATGGAAAATATAAAAACATAAAATGGAAAATGAAAAAAAAAAAAAAAGACAACAATATGGAATTGAAATAGTGGCCTCACGGTCACAAAGAGCAAGGAGCTTATATGAAAATATATTGGCGACCTTAGTTGTAAATTCTTTTAATCGAATCCTAATCAAGTGCTTATATATACGAGGGGTTGTTGGACCGGATATCCAATACTCTCGTGCTTGCATCTTTTACTAGGTAATATGGTCTATGATGTCCAACCATGATGATAACTAAATCAGCAGTCATAGATGTGTCACCTCAGGAATGAATTGTCACAGACCATATAATTACGTGATGTTTTCTTTGAATGTCACCAAAAAACGCGTCATGTAAAAGCACCATTTCTTGTAGTGTATTTTATATGTTTAATTAAACTTAAAATACAAATTGACTCATAAAAATGAGATGAGTGTTTATTTTGAGATTGAGGTGGTCACCATTAATTTGATTAGCTGGAAAGTAAAGGAGGTGCCATGGACGTGTAAGCAAAGAATTCTGACAACGACAAGTAGTCAATCAAGAAAACACAAGCGAAGTAAGAAGGATTGAACAGGCTTGCAAGCCAAGTTAACTGCTGCTACCTTCTGCCGTTGATGTCGTCGGAGACCTTTTGACCTGATAATGATCGATCCATCAGTGAATGATTTTGCTTCTCTTGACGAATCGAACTATTTCTGCAGATCACGTAAGTGTTTGTGTCGTTTGGTCCAAACCATACACGTATAATATACAGCTATTGATCGATCACTAGCTCGCTCATTAATCCAGTCAAAATCACAACAAAGCAAAAGTTGGTTCATCAGGAAATTAAAAAACAAGTTTTGAATGAATCAGCCGTCTTCTTCGTTCGAATTGATCAGCTCTCACTACCTTTTTCTTTTCATTTTCTTCTAATTTTTATAATCAAGCAGCTTCCTTTTTTCTGAAGACTAAATAAATATTTGTTAATATTGTCGGGACAATAGTAGTTCTTCTTTGATGCATCGTTGGTGTTTTTCCTTCCAAGTTGGTATTTTTTGCCAACTAATGTACTGTAGTTCATTCGATCACAAAGCTCTTTGTTTCCAAGTCAATTCATTTAATTTAACAACCTTCACTAGCAATATATCTATAAAATACAATATTTCTAATGAAATGGAAGATATATATATTGTGAAAATGCATTTTCCTTATTCTACGTAATTATGTCAATCTTGTGTTGACAATTTCATATAAAAAGATTATTGTAGTTGTTGGTCAAAGTTAAAAATATTTGACTTCGTTTATATGTAGATGGACCTATATTACGTTCAAAGAAAGCATGCCATGGGAAGAGAAAAGGCCAGACCAGACAGGGAGAAAAACACCAACGTATAGAGGAACACAGCTACGTTCCTTTCAAACCACACTGAAAACGTATCTTGTTGGGGTCAAAATTTGAACGGTATCGATAGTCGAGGTACCAATTCGATGATAAATGAAATCCAAGGACAAAAATAGAAAAACAGAAGATTCAAATGATAAAAAAAAAAATGGACACATTGTTTATATAGTGAATCCAATCAGATTTTTTTAAAGTAAATTAAAGTATTTGGTCTACACTTGAGCAAATTAAAGTATTTACGCATAGTGTCGGGACAAATAATGCCACTCTTAGCAGCCTTAAACATGGTGTGGCTGCTGCATGCTCGCTGAAGGCACATAGAAGCTCGCTAGCAAGAAAGAAAGAACTTAGAGCGAGTACAATAATAATTGTCTTATTTCTAAACTAGTCGGCATTTTTCTTTGAGGTGCAAGAGAGAAGAGAGGAGAGTGATGAGAGTTTGGCTCCACGTTAAGCACGAAGTTAGGCACAAGTGCAAGGATGACAATGGATCCCAATAGAGATGTATGTGAAGAGAGGAGAAAAGAGAATGAAACCATTTAGTAATAAAAAAAATTAAAGACAATTAAAATACTTACCATTATATAGCTTGACTCTTATAACTTGGCTATAAGCTAATTACTTGGCTTTTATTATTAGCGTTGCTCATAGACACAACACTGTTTTTGAAGTCTCCAATCTTTATCGGTAAAGGTATGCAAACCTATCCATATAGCATTTTTTAAAGGACAGAGTCAGTAGATTACTACTAGCGACTTCTTGCTATACGTATTTTTGAGTGAAAACTCTTACTCCCTCCGTCCCTAATTGACCGTCGTCATTGATTTTTCGTGCCATAAGTTTGACTCGATTTATACAAAATACATGTAACGTTCATATTTCTAAATAAATTTATTAAAAAACTAGATGAATTTTTTTTCCGATAATACTAATTACTTATCATAAATATTTATATATTTTAATCTATAATTATCGGCAGTAGTTTCTCGGGAAGCGAGAACGACAAACATTTAGAGACCGGCGAGTAGAATACAATTCTTTTTGAGAGAGAGGGTCAGCGGAAGTGTTGCTGCGTGGATTTGCACTTGACATTTTGTTTTCCCAATATCACAAACCACTTCAAAATTAAATGATGGTCACACATAGAAAGCAAAAAAAGTAGACCGTCACGTCACAAATTCAAGGATGAAACAGAAAAATAGCGAGCTGTCACGTCACAACTTTAAAGACGAAAATCGTCGCGGCATTGCACTGTACTCCATAAATAGAGAAAAAAAACATAAATCGAGAAAAAGAAAAGAAACCAAGAAATCGTGGCAGCAGATGAGTGGAGAGGAAACGGAGACGAGACCGACTCTCTGTCTCTGAACAAGAAGCCAGCAGGAAGCTGCTCCGTTGACGCCCTCAGCTCCGGCGTCTATAAAAGAGCCACCCCGGTCGCAGCCAGCCAGTCACCTGCTCTCCATCTGCCGTCCTCCCGCCGCCGTTGCCGACTTCTCTTCTTCTCTTGTATGCCGCTCCATTTCCAATTCCGTCGCGACGACCACCACTCCGACTCTTGCCTTGGATGACCACCGCCGCGGCGCCGCCGTCACTCTCTCTTCACCGCCCAGCGGTGAAGACCGTCGCCGCCACCGCCTCAGCAGCGCCGCCGTCGACGACCAACAGCAACGCCGCGCACCTCGCCAGCCTCGACAAGCTCTTCCGCAACCGCGGCGGCGTCGAGAGCACCACCGCCGTCGAGAGCACCGCACCGCAGCAGCGGAGACGGCAGCAGCCTCTGCTGCGTCTCCCGTCGTTCCTCACACGGACCGGGGCCAACATCCGGGGCGACTCGTCCTCGTCCTCGTCCTCGTCCTCGTCGTCGGCATCGCCATCATCATCATCCTCACCAGCGCCAGCGCTATCACCACGCCGACTCGAACGCCTACTCCAGCCCGTGCCTCCCGACGGTCCATCTCCACGCGGGAACATCGCGGCGACGTGGCGCCGGCTCCACGGCGAGGACGGCTGGCGCGGCTTGCTGGACCCGCTCCACCCTGACCTCCGTCGCGAGATCGTGCGGTACGGCGAGTTCGTCGACGCCGCCTACGGCGCGTTCCTGTCCCGCCCGGACGCCGAGCCCGCGGGGAGCAGCCGCCGCTTTGGCGGCGCGCGCGTCACGCTCCAGGACGCCGCGTACCGCGTCACCGCGCCGCTCTTCGCCACCTCCTCCGTCGGCCTACCCACCTGGCTCGCCGCCGCCGCGCCGTGCGCCGCGCAGCGGACGAGTCTCGTCGGCTACGTCGCCGTATGCGATAGCCCCGCTGAGATCCGGCGGATGGGTCGCCGTGACATCGTCATCGCGCTCCGTGGCACCTGTACCGTCCTCGAGTGGGCCGAGAACGTCCGCGCCGGCCTCGTTCCGGCCACCCACCACCATGAAGCTTCACTAGACACGTCCAACGCCAAGGTCGAATGCGGCTTCTGGAACCTCTACAAGACCGCCGGCGACCGGTGCCCGAGCCTATCGGAGATGGTGGTGTCGGAGGTTCGAAGGCTGCTCGAGGAGTACAAAGGCGAGGAGGTGAGCATCACGGTGACGGGGCACAGCCTGGGCGCGGCGCTGGCGGTGCTGATCGCGGACGAGCTCACCGGCGGCGGCGTCGCGGCGCGCGCGAGGGCACCGGTGGCGGTGTTCTCGTTCGGGGGCCACGGGTGGGCAACCGCGCGTTCGCGGCGCGCGTGGAGGCCCGTGGCGCGCGCGTGCTCCGCGTCGTGAACGCGCACGACGTCGTGCCGCGGTTCCCGCCGCGTCTCCCGCTGCCGGGCTACGCCGACGTGGGACGCGAGCTCCGTCTCAACAGCCGCGCGTCGCCGTACCTCCGGCCGGACGCCGACGCCGCGTGCTGCCATGACCTGGAGGCATACATCCACCTCGTCGACGGCTTCCTCGGCTCCGGATTGCCCGTTCAGGGACAACGCCAAGCGCAGCATCCTGAGGCTCGTCAAGAACCAGGGCGGCAACGTCAAGCAGCTCTACATGAGCAAGGCCAAGGACATGCGCATCCAGCTCGACGGCGGCGACATGGCCGGGTCGATGCTCGGCCCCGGCGCGACGAGCACGGTGGTGGAGTGTGTGCACTGACGACGGTGACGGACGGCGGTGCGAGATGGGTGTGGACTCGCCTACGTCGGCGCCCGAAAAGAATTGCTTGTTTGGTCAACACAGATAATGGGGGTTGACTTGGGCGAATTTTTTTGATTAGTTTTTGGTATTTGGTCTCTACTTTTTATACCAAGTACTAAAGTGTTGTTGTTGGTTGGTGGATCATATACCAAACAATCAAAGTGGTAGGTACATGAGAAACTTGTATAGATGAGCATTAACTGAGATTAGTTGGTTAATACTAATAGTGTCACATACAACATGTTATTGTGTCATACATGGTGGTTGTTTTTTTATGCCAGTCTTACATGGTTCTTGAGCACCATATGGCCTATCTCCAGTGTATAAACTTATTATGATTATGATTTTATATATTTCTAATAAAAATCTCCTAACCCGTCTCTGTTTGGGTCCTCTGTTTTAGTTTTCCTTACCTCTTTGAAGATACACCAAGCATTTAAAGTAGTGAAAATTTGGTGTCAAAAAAAAGTAGTGAAAACTGACTTTAAAAAGATTCACCGAGCAGTTTTGAAGACACAATGAAACCATAACAAAGAATAACATGCATTCATGTCCCACAAATACAAGTAAAATCTTTTTCAAAAAAAAAAAAAAATACAAGTAAAATCTCTGAAGTCCAAATGCATTCCCACTTGCAATTGGCGTGCAATAACCCATTCATCTCCTTAAGTTAGTCTCAATGGGGTTTTATGTCCTAGTTTCATGACTCTCATATGTTAAAATGGTGTCCTGTCTATGTGGACCTATGCATGTACCAAAGGTGCCAAACAAGGTTCTCACAAAGCCTCTCATGTGCTCGATTATTAACTACTGTTTAGTCAAGTCCTATAATATAATGTATGCTCTCTCAAGACGTGCTCATGCCTATGTAGTTTTACTAGTGTTGAGAGAGAATTAAACATGTTCATTTTGATCTTTAAACCAGAGGTGGTTACATCTTGCATACTAGACTAGAGAGGAAAGTATGTACTAAGCAAAAAAAAAAAAAAAAAAAAAAAAAACCCAAATAATTTGTAACATAATGATTTTGAAATACTACCTCCATCCTATGTAGACTATTCTTCTTAAGTTTGAGTAAGTTTTTGATATAGATTCTATTAAATTTAAACTCATTTGTCTCTTCAAATATGATGCCTGTATTTTGTTTAGGACGGATGGAGTGCTCGTAGTAAAGTGGGTTGACTTTTTAATTGGCACTATATATTATTATGAAGAAGGAGAAAAGAGACTTGGTCGGACCATGGGTTGCTGGTGGGGAGTGTGTGCAGTGTGTTGCCTAGCTTGTGGGGCAGGAGCTTAATTCCCACCAATGTGAGCAGGGGGGATGATCCTGATTCCTGGGGGGATTAATGCCAGAATTGGACCTGGAAACGGACACCTTTTAATTGGTGTTTGCTGCTCATTTGTAGTAATGGCATCAAGACCAATACAAGTGGCACACCAACAAGACAGATGCATGCGACTAGATATTTTTTTGAACTGTGATTTACAGATGGAACTAGATTTCTTGGGGGCAACAACATTGGACTTTTGGAATTGTGGAGCATGTCTGTGTGCAGTGGATTAAGAGTGAAGACGACGATCCAAGAGAGGAGACGACGACGAGGAGAGGAGACTTCCGGCACTGTTGTTGGGACATTCATGAGCCAATGCAATGCAGTGCAGTGGGATTGGATTGCCGACCGGGAGTGCAAGCGCGACGGTAACGACACGGCGGAAGTCTCTCCCCACCCCAGGAAAAGGGCAATTTGAGGCCAACGATTCGGCGTTGGAATCAGTCCGTAGCATGCAGATGGCAAGTAGCACAAGAATCAGAGTCCCTGTCTCTCTGCATGTCTGTCTGAAACCATAGCTTATAGTAGTAAGTTAAAACGAATAAGATTTTTTTTTTTTTAACTTATATACTCGCAACCAGAGACTTGTGCATATGTACTACTCTGCTGTGTGATCGATCATCTCGATCGGCAACTTGCAGTTTCATGATTCGTTCAATAATCACGTCATTAGCTAGTCTTGCGAACGAGTTGCCATCGGGTCTATGCGTGGACGTATGTACGTTGAACGACCTTGTTATAATACTTTTTCTAATACATGATGTGGAAAGTGCACGGCACGAGCAGCGGTTGTCAACGATGAATGAAATCAAGGATCGATTTGTACAACCGGCGCGGCCCTGCTGGACTTGACCGGCCGCCGCCGATCCGTCAGGCGTGGCCGCGTGCCGACCCACGCCACACACGCACGCACAGGCACAGCTAAGCCAACTCGTCTCGGCGTCGCGTCCGCGTGCGTGCAGTGGTCGGGGAGACGGCCACCCAGCGGCGTTTCTGATTTCACCAGAGTCAACGCGGCCCGCGGATCGGAGCTAACTGCTACTGACACGTACACCATCTTGTTGATTTCCTTGGCAACTCCAGCTCGTACGTCTTTTTCTACTGCTCTGCCTCGCTCCGTCCAGTGCAGAGTGACAAGGATCCATACAATTATTGACTCCTTTTTTTTTTATTACATTTAATATCGTAGTATGATCAATTTGAAAGCGTAGTATGATCAAACATGTTGAGACTTTTTTTTTTGTCAAAGGGCCTGCATGCCGGAAAAGTCAGACGAGGATGATCTCATCTCACAGCTGTGAGTACACTAAAAAAAAGTTAGTAGGAACGCTGGACGTGACGGCCGCCGTTGGCCTGAGGGCTACTCTGCCTTGCCTCGTGTGTACCGTACTGCGCCGTACCTTTCCTACGCACTGTTGGGTGAGTGGGTGCCACTGCCCTCGGTGACTCCAGCTCCGTCCAGCGTCGCGTACGTGTCTCCCCGGAGGCCGCATGCCGCCCGCCACGCGCACTACACACACCACACGGGTCGCGTGGCGTGGTCCTGTGCCCTGTTCGGTTCCACCAAAGCTGCTGCCGGCCGCGCCGATCACATGCTCCCTCTGCTCCGTCCGCCATGGACTGGACAATTTGTGCCACGACTCCCACTGTTCCCACACCTGGGCTGGGTTGGGCAATCTCGGTCTCCGTCTCGGCGGCATGTCGGCGGTAATGCTCGCGTCTCGGCGTTCCCTTTTTCCTTCTAAAAAAACTTTCTATACACGAGTACTAGCCTTTTTTCAGCCGTTTCAGAGCACCCAACGCCGCAGTTCATACCATGGTCGGTGCCTTTTATTTCTTTCTTTCTTTTTCCTCAACCAAACAATGTAGTAGTAACAACACTCCTCAACCTGAGCTGACCTGATCAGCCAGCCACGTGTCATCTCATAATACATTCTTCCATCCTTCAGCCTTTTCCATACCATCCCCATTTTTTTTTTCCCTAGGCGATTTCATTCATTAATCAACCAGGGTTACAATCTGCACCCAAGGTGATCTACATCTACACAGGTTGAGACTAACTGCCACTCGCCCAGCCTATTATCATCTCAACCTTGCTTAGCTACAACATGAGCTACTTGGTTACGAGAGCGACTTGGAAAAAACCCACAGATAAATCAACAAACACACGAAAACAGTCTGGGAAGAGAAGGCATATGAATGAATGGACAGTCGGGCGATTTTCATCTTCGCAGCATCTTGTAACAAATAGACAAAAACACATATATAATAACGTAGTACATGTACACTCTCCCGCTTACTCCTTTTATGTATTCAACTTTTTTGTAACTGTCTTGGTTACTTTTAATAAATTCTTCAGCAGGAGCTCCTGAGCTCCTCCTGTTCTTTAAACAAAAAAACGTAATACATGTACAGCACTCATGCTTCCATTCTGTTTCTTCGTTCGTTCCTCTCATGGCATTGCTCCTGCTCCTATTTACAGATTCAGCTTACACGTAGTGTTACACAGCGCACCCAGTCAGTCAGTCAGTCAGTCACACCCCACTCAACAAGGAAGATATACCAGCAGCCACTGCACTCTGCTTCAGCTCCATCCATGTGTGCTCCTCATGCGGTTCCAGCCGGGGAAAATTTGCATCCACGTTGCTTGCGGAATTCTCTCTATCTAGAGCTGGAAGTGGTCTATTATGTGCTGTATCACATCCGCTCCCTCGTTCATGAACGCGTACTTCACCTGCCGTACACCGACAATACAATCTTTCAAGAACCGTTAGCGTCGCGTCACACGATGATAACCACATAATGGAGCATGCTGAAAGGAGCGAAACGGGTTGTTACAAACCTGAATAATGCTGTGTGCCGCGAAGCTCGTCATGCTGTTGTGGAAGCTCACGTCCACCTTCTCCCACGACACTCTCCGAAGCCCCGTCACCATTTTCTCTACAGGAAGGATGGCACAATCACCGAGTTCAGATTCATGACACTAGATACAAGGAAAAATGCGCCCAGAAAATGGCTTTGCAGATTTTTGAGACAATTTTTAAGATATCAGCTCCACCACAAAACATCATGAACCTTGTTATAATAACAGTAAGCAACCATATATCTACACATGCTCTGTAGTGCGTACACTCTAATCTGTCAGTTCATCTTGTTCTAAACTTCTTCACTTCTATTACATGTTCTTGTTCTAACCATTTTTATGTCCATGAAACGGTATCTCATATAGCTTACAGAGTACTGGTTACAATAACCAAAATATAAGCATGTCAACAGTATCTTAATGGAATACTAGATGATAAAATATGAGTCAATAACCCTATCACATCCATCACGACTTATAAAGGGGGAAAAATCCTGTCTTCAGTGTTTTTCCCTGGCCCAATTTTTGAACGCAGAACATGGTGAGAACTGAGAAATACAGGACCAAGATGCCATTTCCAATGAACCACCAATGCCGTGATTGCAGCCATCCAGTCAACTATTGAATTTGGGTTACGGACCTACTCATTTTGAAACCACACAACTGCTTGCTAATTAGTTATGACCAACGTTCACGAGATGGCACATTTCAACGTCCTGTCACCATTTTCTCTACGGGATGACACAATCACGAGATTAGTAAGTCATGACTCATGACACTAGAAGGAAAAAAACATTTTCATACACGTCCTCAGAAGATGGCTTTGGGGGCTTGTGAGACAAGTCAACTGGGGTTTCCTAAGATATCAACAGCTCCACAACAGATCTCCCCAAATTTTGTATGAGCAATAAACAACCATCTATCTACACATGCTTGTATGTAGTGCATACACTCTAATCTGTAGTTTCATCTTCCTGTAAATTTTTTACTTTATCACATGTACTTGTTCCATAACCATTTTCGTGTCAATGAAATGGTGTCTCATAGAGCTGACTGCTGGTTACAACACTACAAGAAACATATAAGCACATCAAAAGTATCTTAATGAAATACTAGAGAACAAAATATGGGTCAATAACCTATTACATCCATCAAAACATATAAAGGAAACAAAAAAGCCTGTCTCCAGGTAATTTTTTTTTTTTCCCAGGTCTAATGTTATCTAGCCAATATTTTTGGTAATAAAAACATGATGAGAAATACAGGACCAAGATGGCATTTGCAAATTGCAATGAACAACGAATACCATGGTTGCAGTCATCCAGTCAACTACTGAATTTGGGTCATGAACCTACTCATTTTGAAATCACACAACTGCTTGCTAATTAGTTATGACCAACACTCAGGGTCCTAACCTTACAATCAAAAGTCAATAATACATGATAATAAAAGAGCCATGATGTCATGGGAAAACACGCGTTGATCTAAGCTACGAAGAATCTTGCTACTTGCCAATGTGAATCATTGAATTATAGAAGTCGCCGCTTATGTTTTCTTATGGGTACCGAGGACTTAAACAACAAATTTCAACTAACGGGATTAAGAAGGACATTTTCCAAGAGCTTTTGAGACTTCAATTCCATGTGGCATGACTACGAGATATCCAGTATCATCTATGTCAACCCTTATCATCAAGGCCTTGTATAATGTCAATTCTTTCACACCTATGTCATTGATTCGTCAATGGTCCATTCTGCATAAAGAGGAGCAACGTCCACTATTCAAGGAAGGCTGTAGAAGATGGGAAACGGTGATTATGTCCGTTTGCGAAGTTTGGTTGGAATTCTCAAATCGGATAGGTGCTTAATACTCGTATTTTGTCTTCAGGCTCACTACATGGGCTGAACTTTGTTTCGTTTAATGTTGGGTTTGTATGCCTCATGGCATTGTTTTGTATCGATGACTCTCGGCTGTTTACCATTCACGGATGGTAGAGGCTGGAACTTTGTTCCCTTATCTAAAAAAAGTAGATTTAACCCCTAGTCTTCAAAATCCAATCATGTAAGGTGCTCCTTCAGTCTGGTACATCAAAATGAAACCAACTATCCTAGAAACTTCATATGAGCAGCCTATCCATGCCTCTAAGATGTGCAGCAGGTCACGAAATAAGGGATTTCCAATATGCCGCATACAAGTCACCACAGCAAATATCCCAGTTCATACTGTATTCAGGCCAGGATCATTCACATGATATGGGGATAAATTAGCAAAAACTTTAGCAACAGTGTTGGCCTCTAGGTGCCACATCATTTTCTCATTGGAAACACTGATAAATGGTATGCTTCAGTGGCAAGACCAAAATGACAAGCTAGCTAGCACCAATTTAGTAACACAATTTCTTAAAAAGAAAATTTATAATAAAAAACAGCAAAAATTTTTTCAAAAAAAAGGAAAAAGGATCACCTTTCCCACATAGCACTAAAGCACCATTTACTTGTAACAGGCAAAATGACAGGAGAAAAACAATTAATTTTCTTGAAATATAGCAAAAAAGAAGTATTCTGCATGCAACTTTATAAACTTACCTTCCAAAATGTCCATATCACATTCTGTCATGCAATCTTGGCACTTATCATCATCGATTTCTTCTGAATACTCCTCATGTACAATGTGGGGATACTTCTCAGATGACGATACTGGCAACTGCAGATAAAAAGAAGCAAAAAGAGGCTTCATATATGAGAACGGTGTTACAAAAAAATCACAGTCCTTCACACTTCACAGAATTAGGAAGCCAGTAAAAAATACCTCAGGAAGCTCAGTGTTTCTTCTAATAGATGATGTTCTCCAGCCAACAATATCTGAGTTGTGCATTAAAGAAGTGCATAGCCAAAGTATACAATAGCAATAATAAGACAGAAGTTATGAACACCACCAAGAAAATTGCCAATAGTGCTAATAATAAGGATACGATCACAGTCAGCATTTGCATACACCACTCTTCGCTTGAATGCTCGCAGAGCAGATCTACAAAAAGATGCAGACCATTATTATAGACTTGTAGTATGGCAGAACCAAAACAATGTATTGCTAGTAATAGAAAAGTAGGACAACAACAAAAACAACAGTGTCTTTTAGTCAAGAAAGTCGGGGTAGGCTGGAGTTGAAACACAAGATTAGCCACCACCAAGAACAGAAAAGGAAAATAAAAAATCGGCAAATTGAAACAGAACATGAATGCAAAATAAGCCAAGAGCAAGGTAAGACTTACATAAAGTATAAACCGTCATGATCTTCAACCATCCGCTGCAGCAGTGGAGGCTGCCCTTCCTCATCGTCAGTTAGAAAGAGATGTCTACCAGTTCGCCTAAATATCCAATGAACGACGCGGCAAGCAACCTTTTCCATTGCAACAGATCCAAACAAGAGCGGAACCTAGTTTGTAAATGAAGAAAGTTAACATTAAAAATATCAACGGTCCATTGAATATGACATTATATAGGACATGAGCAAATGGAGCGGAACCTAGTTTCATGTGCTTCAAATGCTTTGAAATTAGTGAAAACAAAGTTGTTCTTCAGATCTTTCAAAAGATATTATATAGGACATGAGCAAATGGTTTTACAGTTGTTGCAATAGATGGATACAATATCATCACAAGATATTATGGTGAACAAACAAATTATGTAGAGACATTCAAATTCAAATCACTTGAAAGAGGCAGTCAAAAGTTGAACCTGCTTGTTCCCTCGTGAACCAAGGTGGGGCGTTGCTACAGTAATAAAGTTTATTGCTTCCAAACCGCAGATGGTTCCTTTAGTATTCCCGTCAGACGCGCTGTCTGGATGTCTGTAAAGTTTTGCAATTGCATATCTTGCTGCTAATCCTCCGACAGAGTGTGCAAGGAAAGAAATTTTTGTGAGTTCTGGTCTTCGACTAATTACATCAAGCACCTGAGTAAGAGGAGAATGCAAGTTAGCATCTAGACTGTTGTTCAGATAATAGGAACCGCGCCAGAGAAACGGTTTGATAAAGAATATAATTTTATTACAAATTACTATGGAGTAACGGCTAGCTCTAAACTAGCTGCCTGCAATTTACCTCATTTGCTAAGCGTTCCCCATGACGTCAACTCCATCTAAAGTCAACATTGATGCATTTTTTTCACTACCTGTAAAATGGAACACATAAGTTTGTATACTACAAGCTAGATAAACAGGCCAATCAATTCAAATTACAGACGAACTATTCATTGCAAAACAGACGCTATGGTTATTATATAGCAAAACTCAAAGTTTGCAGACAAACTATTCAGAATTGCAGGCATCAATGAGTAGAGGGAGAAGATGTGTAGAACATAATAGTAGTTAGTATAAATGTATAATTAGATGAAGCATTAAAAAAAAAGCTCTCAGTAGTAAAATTCAGTAACACTCAACTACATTTCCAATCATTTACCCCTTTTCTGAGTTTTCTCAATAAATAGATTTGCTTTATGAAGGGAAAGAAGGCACTGCATACAGCTGCAAGGATGCTGCATGCATATTTGACCCAACTAACATAACAATATGATATCAAACCATTCTGGGCGCTACAATACTCCCACAGCTCAGAATGGAATAAAGCTAAAAGAACTGCATGTATATGTGACAGTGCTGTCACCCGTCGGTAAAGAAAGAATAGTCATTTTCATTGGTGGACTGATTATATTAATTTGAGAATCAACACTAGTGCCCAACGGAATAATCATGTCACTGTTTTATTACTCTAATGTGAAATCAGCAATATGTTTTTGTAAGGTAGGAAACCTTGAATAATTTCTTCATCTGCAAAACACAACATTACTATTTGCTATTTTCAAAGCGACATCTGTTTCCTAAGAAAACAAACAAAGACATATTCATAGAAATAAGAAAATAAAGAAAATAAAAATGTAAGAGAAATTGAACTTGGTAATGGATAGTACAAAGTAGCACAACTTACAGTGTACAATTACATCGTCAGGGAGTTGCTTTACAAATTCATTAGCTCCATATTGCCAATCAGCAGTACTGTCCAAAGAATAAAAAGCAAATTGAATAAAACACAAAAATATAAGGGGAACAGGTCATAAGTTGAAAGAGATGTAACTAGAAACATATTCACTGCATGAAAAGAACATATTAGTAATGAAAACATCAGTCTGTGAGCTACAGTGAACAGGCAGATAATATCACTGAAATAGCTTGCAGCGTTGTATATGCTCGGTTGTATTCAATTGCAATCCATAATTCCCTACTTTGCCCCCTTGCAGCTGAATTTTCGCTCCTTGCATATATACGTCATGGTAAAATTTCAAGTATGGCATGATTAACTTTAGAAGTTTAGAGCATTTTTGATATATATTTGAAGCACAGCCTTTTATTAGTTCGATCAGTGACCTTTTTATATGAAACCATCACGAATCTGGGAGGAAGGATTACATTTGGTGTCATTTGCAGAGCCTTGACCCAATGCCTAGTTCACTCTTACACTCACTAGCTTTATGTATCAAATTGTTTCGTTGGTTGCCGACAGGAGACAGGATTATATAATAATAAGAGTCACTAATCGATTTGGTATACAGAACACGTGAGGCAAAGGCAATGGTGCTGCTCTCAAATGCAGTGTTTAGACCAAATTGCAGTGAAATGTAGCATCTGATACTGATAGATTTCACCAGCAAGCAGAAGCACAGCAAGAGCACAAAAGCATGCAATGCCCAGGTAGTGAGTAGAATTATCAGCTTCACAAGCAGATCCCCCTCGTGAAGGTTCAGCTGTAGGTAACATGGCCTCAAAAGACGACAAAAGTCGTCCATTTTGGTTTGCAGAACAAGTGTGGGTGCGTGCGGCAAGCCGAGCAGCAGGGGGAACTGCGAGCCGACGGGGAGGGTCTTGGACAACCACTCCGCATTGCATTGCATACGAATCCGTCACGACCTACTCCGAGACGCCGGGAGACAATCGAATCCAATCCAATCTGTGACCGGCTTGGAAACTGGAATCGGCTAATTAAGAACCCTGGAGTGGAGGTGGAGTGGGGTGGGGAGGGAAGGGCGCGCACCTGCCGAGGATGCCGTGGACCATGACGAGGAGGTGGTCCGGCGCGTGGGAGGACACGGCGTCGCTCCAGACGTCGACGCCGCCGGAGACGGACTCCTCGGCGCGCACCACGGAGCGGTCGCCGTCGTCCTCGCCGCCCATGGCCGCCGCGCTGTCGGTGTCGGTGGGGTTCGCGGGGAAAGGGAAACAGGGAGCCCCGTCTGTCCGTGGCGTGGCGTGGAAAACTGGGAAAGCGGGAACGCGGAAGGACGGACGGACGGACGGATGGAAGTGTCGCGTCGGCGTCGAAGGAGCCTGCTTGCGCGGATTTTGACGGGCCCGGCAAGGCGTTCCTTCCGC
Source organism: Hyparrhenia diplandra (assembly GCA_015847255.1). NCBI lineage: Eukaryota > Viridiplantae > Streptophyta > Magnoliopsida > Poales > Poaceae > Hyparrhenia > Hyparrhenia diplandra. Next base: position 376,903 of record JADLZK010002112.1, read on the forward strand.
CAACGCCGGAAGAAGGAAGGGGAAGGAAAGGAAAGCGACCCGAGCGAAGAGTCCGAGACGGATCTGGGATGCTTGTTTTGCGCCGCGCCCCCTGCCCTGCCTTCCCTGGGGAAGCAATCGAGCGGAACGAGTCCACGTGTGACGACGAGAAGCGTCAGGAAGGTAGATGCTTTGGCTGGCCGACTAGTGAGAAGTGGCGTGGAAAGGGAGTAGGCGGCCGGGGCCGGCGACGATGACGAAGCAAGGTGTGAGGTGTCGCCGTGTCGGCAGGGCCCGCCCGCCGCGCCGGCACCGGAAAGGACGAGAAGGAAGAAGAAGAAGAAGAAGACGCGGCGCCGCCGCCGGGTTGGGTTGTGTGTGCACGCACGGCCACGTCACGCGGCCAGCAGCTCTTCTCTTATCAGGAGTTGGGCCTGATCAGGGTTTTTCTTTTATCAACAAATTGGGCCTGATCAGGTGGAGACCGTTGGCCAATTGCGAACCTTTAGCTGGGCTGGGCCGGCCCGGACGGATGCAGAGAAGAGAGAAGGCCGGCCACAGAATTTACTGGGCCTGATGGAGCTCCTCCCTCCACTGGCGGCCCAGCGCATCGCACGTCCCTCTTCTTTTTCTTTTTTCTTTTTTGCCCGACGTTAACACGCACGCACGTGCACGCCTGAGTTGAGTAGATATTTGCGGCTGTGAGCGCACGTGCGTGCAAGGGTCAATGGAAATGGACGGCATTTTTCGTTTTGCACTCCCATCCACCCGTACCGTATCCAGCCAGTGCAGTACCACCAAATTCGTCGTGCTCTGCAGCTCCAGCCCGGACGGACGTCGGACGCTGGCGGACACGGCGCTGACGTGGAAAAAGCGACCCTGCATCAGCACCTTACGTGGAGCCGCAAACGTGTGGAGGACGACACGACACTGCCTCCTTGTGACTCAACGCACACAAGGCCCCATTCTCCGGGGCTCTTGAGGAAACACTCAAGCTGTTAACTCGTTCGGCTTGGCATGGCTCGTTACGATAACAAGTTGAGTAGAGCTAGTATTTTAGCTCGTTATAACTTGAGCTATCTCACGAATGTCTTGTGAGCAAAGCGAGTTAATTTTATATTAGTTTATCTTTGTGCATTATATATGTTAACACATATTAAGTTTTTAAAAAAAATTTAAGGTGCCTATATGTATTTTTTTTTGTATTATTACTATTTTAAACTTTAGATAAATATAAATATTATTTTTTTATGTACTTTTTATACTAATCTCGTCCAAACTTAACGAGCGAGCCAAGCTAGATTTTTGACTCGTTAAGATAACGAGCCAAAACCGACTCGTAATCCAGCTTTATTCTTGTGCCATAGAATCTACTAGGCTGCAGGATGAAGTTCCTCCCTCCACGGGCGAGTAAAGCCCCACCGTCTAAAAAAATATAAAAATAAAGCCCCACCTCTTCTTTTCTTTTTTTTACACGCACGTGCACGCCTCTAGTTTGACCACGTTTATACAGAATAGTATTAACACTCGTGTTTCCAAATAAATTTCTTATGAAAATAAACTTCGTAAATAATTAGATGATATTATTTTTATATCATAAAAGTTACTGTTTTTTTTGTATAACTTTGGTTAAACTTCAAATGGATTGACTAAGAACTGCATTTTTAAAAAAAAACAGAGGAGTAAATGAACAAGCTGATGATTCGTGGTGCCATGTCATCCCAAACACAACCTATACACGAATGGTACTAGTTGTAGTACAATACAAGACACACAAAGATACAAATATAGAATAAATAAATAAACTAGAGATGAGAGATGGTGAGACGATGAGGATCACGTTATCCATCCATAATTCCATGGTCGAGACCACCGTACGTCTCTATCACCCAACATCAACATCAACATCAATGGGGGTCTCGTTGCTGGTTTTGTTTATTTCTCCTCCTCACTCTCATCATGGCCCCAACTAAACCAATCATGCACCTTATAATAAGATTATTTAAAAAGTAAACATAATCCGTATACTCTATCTGAATTTTTGTTACTGCTCAAAGTTTACAAGTGCCTGCTTTTTTATTATCTGACGCAATCAAAATCTGAACAAATCGTATCCAGCACCACCCAGCGCGCGAGGGTTTGTGAATAAACCAATAAAAGATGGGTGGATGATAGAATTTCTAAGCAAAATATCAACCGAGAAAAGTCCTGCGTAGCGTATAGGCAAAAGTAGGAAAAATAAAATGGATACATGTACTACATGTTATCACAGGTCATCTTATATGGAGCCATGCAAGTTTTTCCTTTTATGATGACACGGAACATTGTATAGGTTATTATTGTCTTCACGTAACAACATATTCTTTGCTCAAGTGTATCAATGAAGTAGTATGATTTACATATTATCAAATGACTAATTATGTTTCCTAGTAGCACTTATGTTGCCAATCTTAGCTTATTCTTTACTGTTTTCCACATCCTTCCACCACTAGATTGGCTGATTCACTGTGATTTTTCGCACGTACTAACAGCCTAGAGTATGAGTCTTCGATTGCCCTTTTCTCTGTTTAAATTGGCTTATTTTTTTTCTCACATAATATTATTAAATCGGAATCATCCGACTTATGAAATCAGCCAAACAGATATGTTTCCCAACAATATGAACTTGTTTGAATGTTTTTTTTTTTTTTTTAATCTTAGAAAAAACAAGCTTGGGAGTGAATTTTGGAAACTTGTCCACCAAAATAAAAAAGATTTCCTTGCACTCAACGGAAACAAATTTCATTGCCAGCTCAGCACCACCCACACCCGCCGTGCCGTATCTCACCCGACCTCCAGTACAAGGCTTTTTTTTTTTCCTTCCCCAAATAAATACGGCCCATCGTTCCCACAAAATTAAAAAAAGAAAATCCGAGACAGGATAAAAAAAATCCACAAGAGAGAGAAAAAAAAAAAAAAAGATTCCTCTCACCACCACCACCACCACCACCAACCCTAGCCAATCCGGCATGGACGCGGGACGGCGTGCCTCGACGGGCCCCCCCGGCGGGCGGGCGTCCTCCGTCGGCGCGGCTTTGGCGGGCGGCGGGCGAACGGCGGTGCTTTCGCGGTCGCGGGCACCACGGGCACAACGCAGCGCGCGCACCGCACGGCGCGCCCGTCAAGCTCTTCGGCGTGCGTATCGGGGATAAGCCCATCCGGAAGAGCGCCCGGCATGGGGGAACATCGCGCACCTCGCCGCCGAGGGAAGCGGTGCGGGAGGAGGGAGGAAGGAATGCGGCTCGATGGAGAGCGCCCGCATAAGAAGCGAGGTGAGATGAGATGGCGGCTCAAAAAGGCGGGTCACGAGGGGACAGGGGTTTGGTTGAATCATTCGTGATCCCTCTGTTTTCCCCACCCAATCTCTTGTTTTGGTGGGTTCGTGCTTTTGTGTTTGGGGAGGTAGGCATTGTTGTGCGAAAAATTGATGGGATTTTGATGATGCTCGTCGGCGTGATTGTTGCGTCGCTCGTTTTAGTCGGGGGCGAGAAGAATCGTAGTTGACGGTTTGGTGAAATTGAAGGTTCGCTAAGCATAGTAGGTTGACGATCTGTTGAAATTAATGGGCGATTTGTTGAAATTAACCTTTTTTTTCCCGAATTGATTTGGTTGCTTGCTTGGAGAACTTGGTTTTGTTTCTGATTTGATTAGATTACCTTGGAGGAGAATTGGGAGGTTTGGTCGTGTCACTCTGTTCGTATATTGTCAGGTGCTCTGTTTTCTTTTTCCTGTATTGTCAGGTGATCTGTTATCGTTTTAGGATCTTCAACGAATAACGAGGAGGTTAACGTTTATTTGGTTGTTCAAACATGTAGTACTGTTTTTCTTGTTTCTGCTGACTGCTAATGCCCGTTGAGTTTTGTTGCTAAGATAAGATGTGATTGTGATGCCACTACTGCTAACAGTTTTTTGCTTTAGTCCTTTCTGGTTGTTTCAGGTTAGTTGGCTCTTTTGGTATGTCCTATGTTTCATGCATTTGTGTATTGCAACTTATTAAATGGGTACAGCTTTACATTGCGTCTGACCGTTTGTGCTGTAGTCATTGAGGTTGGTTGGTTGACCAAACTTGGTGTTGCACGCGACAACAAAATTGAATTCCTTTTATATTATTAATTTGGTTGCATGTTTGCACCATGTGTGATGGACTGATAATACACACTTTATGTGCCTCTGAATACTGTTAAAGTGCTTCTTTCAATTAGGTTTCATATGATTTTTTGAGTTGGATTTCTATAACTTCAGTACTACTTCAATACTGGTCCATCAGGATCTACACATTGCCATTGCCACTCTGCACTATGTTTCATATGATTGTTTGGTTGAATTTCCAATTTGCATAGACTGAAATGTAATGTTTTTTGTTTTGGTGACAGGCGAGGCATGGACTGAAGAGGAGCACAAGAAGTTTCTGCTTGGGTTGAATAAGCTAGGGAAAGGTGATTGGCGTGGTATATCCCGTAATTATGTTATTTCAAGGACACCTACTCAAGTGGCTAGCCATGCCCAAAAGTATTTCAATCGCCAAACAAATGTGCATAGAAGAAAGAGAAGATCAAGCCTATTCGATATGGTGATTGATGATGTGAGCATCTCTTTCTGATCCTGGTAACGTATTTGTAGGTGCATGTTGCAAAGAAGTGCAGTTGCTTGCACTTACATTAGCATACATATTCTTTCCTTTTGTCGGTAGCTGTTGTATTCGCATTTTTTTTATTATTTCTTTTTTTGCAGCAGCTGTGCTTATTGCTTACATATGTTTGATATGCTTTTTTCTTTGTTGTCGTACCTGTTGCATTTGCTTCTGCTTACCCAGACATGCTTACATAGGTTCTCTTCCTTTTTGCATGCTCATGCTTGACTTAGCTATGCTTATTCCACTACGCTTTAATACCTTTTACCTCTTTTGCATTAATAAGTCGTGCAGTTGCTTCTGCTTTGAAGGACGAAAAACGGCGACCAGGAGGGGGGTGAATGGGAGCCTCAATTTTTCTTTTTCAATATCGGGTCATCGGCTCAACCCCCAACCTCAAAAGCAAACTCAAGCGGGGAGGCGAGTAACACACGTGCTAAGCGGTAGCAAGGTGTCACGAGCAAAGAGAGCACTGAGATGTCCACGACCCAAATGATTGGGTGGATGTTCCCTAGGAACACAGCGGGACACCTCAAAATATCGCACACGACCAACGAGAGCAAAGATCGAACCGGAGGACTGAAAAAGAATCACTCGACTTCTATAGAGAAGAAGTGAGTTCTCAAAACTAAAATACCAACGCCAACTTGTGGCGAGAGTACTTAGAAGAATTCCTCGGATCAATAGAATGTCATCGTAAAAATCGGATCTCAAATCGAAACACAAGTGATCAAATTTCGGATGAAGCAAGCAGGCTGAAATAGACACCCAAGCAACAAACTCTGAACCTGCTGTACAAGCTACCTGCTGTTCCTTGAGCTGCTGTACCTTGAGAAGGATGCAGGTCGACCTCCCTAGTGTGGAGCACGAGACCTGATTGATCAGCTGCACAAGGAACTAGGTGCTGCCCTCGTGGATCGAAAAACAAGGAAATTGATTCAGAGAACAAGTAGCCCAAAGCTCACCAAAATCACGTACAAGAGACAAGCATTCATCTTGAGAAAAGCTACGAGAGCTTCTACTAAGAATTCTAATATTCCAAGAAGATAATCAAAGAAAGCTTTTGGAATTTACGGAGGCAAGATGAAACCAGGCAGGCATCGACCAAAGCTGTGACCTGAGAGAGAAAAACTATTGATGCATTTCAACAAACAGCTTGCGGGCTCAGATAAAAGAGATTAGGCTGAGATTAATGAATGCTAGGATTTAGCACAAACTCACCCAATCTAGCTACCTGCACAAGAAGCAAATGCATGGCTCGAAGGCCAACTCAACATCACAGAAAAGATCGATCCTTTGTTGATGAAGTGACCGAGCTTGGAGGAGGGGTCGGTGCTGTCGCCTTGAGACAGCTGCTGCTGGTTGCCTGACGGGCTCGCTGAAAAGCAAGAACAGAGAACGCCACAATCGATGGGTCTGCACACCTCGAACCAAAACTTGCCAATCGGATTAGTTTGGATTAAACAAAAACAAGCAACTCACGGATGCAAAGAAAGCAAGTTCTTTTGACCAATCAAAATCAACGCTTCAGGCAAACTAGTAACAGCTAGGCATCTAGTCAGAACTAATAGCAGGAAGGGTGCGGGTCTGATTTCTGGATTGAGGACGCAAATCAAGAAAACCACAGAGCTGAACATAGACTGCTAGAACCTGGTCGATGGGCAAGCACTGAAAATGCTGGGCACTCGACGCCAGGAATCTAGAGCGCAGCTCATCCCTGTTCGCCTGAACAAGAACAGCACCTCACCCAGATCCGAAAAATTAAGAAACCTGCACGAATCAAAACTCCATGCTCCCAAACTTGGCTCAGTGATTCACGACGGATACAGCAGGCTGTGCCTAGGAGATCATCGCAAACGATATACTGTAAAATCGTGAATCAATGAAATTCGAGCAAGAGCAAAAAGAGGGGAAAGCAAGAACACCGGAGAGCGAAAATCACAGAGACAAAATCACGAGATAAAGTGGCGAATCCCGGAGGCGTGAGGGGCAGGATTGGGGCTGCCCTTCCCCTCAAAAATCACAGGTTCACAAGCACGAATTGTTTGATTCGTGGACCTCTCTCTCACACGAAACCTAGAGAGAAAAAATGAAAATGAGAGAGGCAAAGAGGGGAGGATGGCTGCCATCCTCTATATATGGTCCTTATTTTTCATCCCTATTTTGCCCTTCGATACATATGAGCCAAACCATTAACCCTAGGGCTATTTTTGGTCGACTCGGTTAATTTTTTGATCCGACGGCCACCGCGCCTCCTCATCAAATGACCTTGCTCAGCGCAATCTCCCGAGATGCCGCCACGTGCCGTCCTTCCGTCCACCGAACGCCCGGGTTTTGAGGCCCAAACCCGTAAAACCCGCCGATGGTTTTGAGGCCCAAACCACCAAACCCGCACCGTGGTTTTGAGGCCCAAACCACGAAACCCGCACCGATGGTTTTGAGGACAAACCACCAAACCTCCTCGACACGTGTCATCGCCGTCTTGACCGCCCGAAGTCGCCAAGTCATCCGAGCTCCCCGCTCCGCACGCACGCTTCGCCCGTCTTGACTCGATCGACGCGGTCCCGCCACGTCCTCTTGCATTTGTCGATGTCCCGGATGTCGGCCACCATGGCTAGCCACCCGGCGATCCGGTCCCTCGGTCCAAGCCTCACGTCCGTCCTTCACCTCCGCGGTCCGTCGGCCCGAAGACGTCCTCCTTGGCCCCTTCACCTCGCCGTCGGCTACCATCTCCGAGCTCCACACTGTACAACACGAACCAAGAGATCGTCTTCGACACACTCCGTGTGTCGGTGAACATAGCCGAAGCATAAAGAATAAAAGAAAATAGAATTAAAATGTTGAATGTTGACAATCACTCAATCACAAAACTAAACACATGTGACCTAAATCAACCATGTGTTCGCAATCTCCCCTTGATGAGTGCATTGTCAACATTCAACACAAAGACGAAAAGAGGTAGAAGATAGCACATCCAAGTGAACAAAAGCTAGACAAGAGCTAAGACAAAATCTTTGGATAGCAAACATGGAGCAAAAACTTGGTTCCCAAAGACATGGGCAAAAGGCTCGACACAACCAAGCTAAACAAGCGGCTAGTCCTCAAGAAGAGGTAGAATAGGCTCAACACCACTAGCACAACTCCAAACCAATTACTTTCACACACAAACGGCTAGACCCTCAAGGCGAGAGGCAAAAGGCTCAACACATCTAGCTCAAAGTGCTACTCCCCCTGGACAAATCACGATCCCTTTGTCTTTGTATCTTTCTCCCCCCTTGTTGACAAATGCACTAATCAAGCTATGAAATGCATGAAAATGCAATGAGGGAGCTTCAAGTTTATAGCAATCCAAATGAGAAGATGCTCTAGGTAGTGTCAAGGCAACAAAATTAAGTGCTTAACACGGTGCTCAAAGCGATCAAGAGATATGAAATATGGCTTGAAAGCACTTTGATTCAGTTTTTAAGCATTTCGAGAAAAAGGTGTCCACCACAAAGAATAGCACATAGCACAAGTAAGCTGGAAATCTACCAAGTGCTACACATGTATATCAAGCGAACTACCCCAAGCAACATTTATACATCATGCAAAAGACAAAGCCAACACTTGTCAAATTTTAAAGTTATCGGAGTTGCGGCGGTTACAAGCATTGGAGAAAGCATGTTGCGAGTGGTTATCCACAACCGTCGGCCTTACTAATCAACCATGTCAAGCCTATGCGTGTGAGCAATCAGAAGCTTAAGACAATGGTGCGGGTCAAACACTACCAAGCTCGGGGTTCAACTCAAGTGCAATGGCGGTCCCAAGACTTGGATGTGGGGCGGTATGGACCCATCTCGATCTTTTCCATACACTTTCGGCTTAGATTTTAGATTTTAGCAGATAAAAGCATGTGGTCATCTAAGCAAGTGTATAACTCAGTGAATGAATGAGACATAGTCACCTAGCATACATGATAAGCATAAAGGATCTCAACAACTTAAACATGCTAGGTACTATCTCAATGGTGAACATTTTGCAAGATTCATCGTTGTTAAGCAAGTTCACATGAAAAAACAGCTTTGCTCATAACATATATCAATTAAGCAGAAAGAGCACAAGCTATAAGCACCAACATGTAATTATTACACTAAACAGAGCATAGTCTCATTGTGATCAATATAAACAAGAAGCTCAAAATGCAATAGTGTACAAGATTTAATGCAATATGATACAAGATGATGCACAAAGCAAAAGCAAACCTAAAGCTACAACTGTACATCAACTACAAAGCTACCCCTCAAAAAGGATAGCAAAGTCCCAACTCCCCCTCAACCAAAGACACCTAGTAAAAGAAAACTAGGAAACAAAAGGGCACAAAGGCTAGCATGACATATAATACAAAGATATCATGAATAAGATGGCTAGCCTACCATGGTATATACACAAGCAAGACATAGAACCAAAATGTGCCAAAAATCTACAAGTGAGCAAATAAACATCTCATACCATAAGTAGGGAATCATAAATGTACAAGGCATGAGTGTATATGATAGCTCACAGACTGTGTGTAGGTGTCACAATGAGGCGCATGCCTCTTGGAGGCCATCAAAGTGGTGTAGACAACCATCAAGTCTTGATCACACCACGACAAAAGAATCAAGTTCCACCAAAGCACGTGTCCTCCACCCCATGTCTTCATACCTACACATGAGAGGACAAAGAAACCCGAGTCTTGGATCCCAAAGGGTTAACAAGCATAAACTTAAGAACCCAAGACTTGATCACCTACATCATTGGAAAAACATGGGACGAGCAAATGGCGCAACACTAGGGTTAGTAAACATGGAAGAATACCCTTTGTTGACCATCTTGCCCAAAATATGCGTTAGGCACAATAAACATCCCATGACCCTTCTTCCCAAAGTGCTCACCACGCACAACAAAGTGTGGTGCACTCCTCCTATCAAACTCAAAGCTCCCAAAGCGAGGATCAACATCTACTCGCGGAGCACGACCACCACGGGGGTCTCACAAAGCGTGGTCTAGCCCTCCGAGGCCTCCTACCTCTGGCCTAGCAAAGCGCCTCACGAACCATTTGCACACCCCTCTTATACATGCCAAGTGGTGGGTGATACAAGTCCGCGGTTCTCAAACTCAACTTGGCGCCTAGAATCCCTCTTCCTCCTAAAGCAAAACTCAAACAAGTGACCATCTCTCTGGCGGTACTCACGGTGATACCTCACCTCTCTCTTGGGTGGTTGTTGGTTCACTCTCTTGGGTGGATGGTTCACTCTTGTTGTGGCCTTAGCTCTAGGAAGGGTTTCCTCGGGGATCTGGACAAAGTGTCAAGTGGGTTCTTGAGGTGGTTCGGTTTTGGGAAGCCACACTTGTTTGGGAGGTGGAGTCTTAGTTGGCTCTTGGAGAATGCCATTTTGCACAATGGACTTGGTAGGCTCGAGGTGGAGTGATCTTGGTCAATTTGGGAGTGTTGGTTGGTTTCTCACTCGAGCTCAAACCACTACCTTGACCAACCTTGCCATAAATGACTTCTCCCTTCCCACCTATAGCAAAGCCTAAACCCGATGTGTCGGTCCCCCTCTTGAACCCGACTCATCATCATGCCAAGCTGCGGCTCTCCACAAGACACCCAACTTCGGGACCAGGCGAAGATACTTGATCTCCTCTTCGACTCTCCCCTTGTCATGCCTACAAGACATGAGCTCCAACTCCAAAGCTTCACACTTAGCACACTTCAAAGACGCGGTGCTATCGAGGTTGGCCTTCTCAAGCACGAAGCAAGCTTGGCGGCCTTCTGCGCCAACTCGGATCGCAAGTGCGGACAAGACTTGCACGCACTCAACAACATAGGCTTAGCCTTGGATCAACGTGCTCATCTAGCAAAAAGCGAGTACTTGGATTGCAAAGACATAATGCTAGACATATGCACGGCACAAGCGTCACATTCCGTCTCATCGGAGACATCAACAGGCTTCCTAAGCAACTCTATCTCCACCATAGCCATTTCCCACTTCTCCTTGTACTCCTTTCTCTCCCTAATTTTGCTCGCTTGAGCAACTTCTCTTGACACACAAGCGCGCATCGCCCAAAGAGTCAACCTCATCGGAGAGAGATTCGATTGTAGGAGATACCTCGGGGAAGAAGAGTCACTGTCGTGTGGCTTGGTATTTTGTCGGTCACCGCTCCGTCGAGGGCCATGGTGCGAAGCCCCGTGCTTGGAGTCGGCGAAGAAGCAAAGTCCGTTCAAGCTTGTCTTCAATCTTGCGCTCGGACTCCTCGTCGCTCGAGGAAGCTTGCCCATCGTTGTCGAGGTCGAGGGTGGCGAAGAAGGCGTCCTTGTTCTCCTTGGCACGCTTGAGGTACTTCTTCTTGATCGCCTCCTTGTTGAAGCCCTTCTTAGACTTGTGCTTGCCGGCGGTGTACTCACGCTTGTCCTTGCGCTTGTCGGAGTCGTACTTTTCGCCGGAGTACTTGTCCTTGCTCTTCTTGGGGCACGCGGCGGCGAAGTGGTCGGATCGCCGCACTCAAAGCATCCTCCCTTTGGACCACCGCCACGCCGACCCGGTTCAAGCGGTTGTTGTGGAACCGCGAGAATCGGTGATGACGAGCCAACTCGTCGTCCCAAAAGGCAATCCAAGCGCTCCTCATCCGAGACACCAAAGAAGACAAGACAAACGAGATCCGTGAAGGGTTAGCGAGAAGAACTTGAACTACCCCTTACGAGGACGAGAGCAACGTTCGGCCGCGAGATGGGTTCTTGAGCCGCTGGATCCGGGCCTCGATCTCGGAGGACTTGAGCTTCTTTGTAAAAGCTCGTCGGGTGTGAGGGTGTCGTAGTTGGCGGACTCCATGATCGCGGACACCTTCACATCCCACACCTTCCGATCCAGGCCGCAAAGAGCCGCACGCCTTTCGTGATCATCAAGCCTCTCCGAAGGCTTGTTCGCCCCATAACTTGTTGCGCATCGTTTGAAACACGGCAAAGAGAGAATCGATGGACTCGCCATCAAGTTGGATCAAGTTGTTGTACTCTCTCTTGTAGGTCTCATATAGGCGGGCCTTGACTTGTGGGGTTCCCTCGTGGTAGCTCTCAAGTGTCCTCCCACACCTCACGAGCGGTCTCACAAGTGGCAACTCTCTCAAACTCGGTGTCTTTGAGGCTAGAGAACAAAAACGCTCCTCGCTCGGTTGTTGGCATTGTGTTGGGCTATTTGTTCCTCACCCACTCGGCGGCTAGCACTGATAGTTCTCATCCTCGACAATCTCCCACACTCTCCAATCTATCCCCATAAGATGTGCTTGCATCTTAATCTTCCAATAGGGATAGTTGGTGCCATCGAAACTCAGGAGGCTTGCCACCAAAGTGACCAAACCTCTCCATGTCGCCTTACGTGGATCAAGAACCGATTAAGGTGGATATGATCCTTAACCTGCTCCGATACCAATTGAAGGACCGAAACGGCGACGGAGGGGGGGTGAATGGGAGCCTCAATTTTTTCTTTTCAATATCGGGTCATCGGCTCAACCCCCAACCTCAAAAGCAAACTCAAGCGGGAGGCGAGTAACACACGTGCTAGCGGTAGCAAGGTGTCACGAGCAAAGAGAGCACCGAGATGTCCACGACCCAAATGATTGGGTGGATGTTCCCTAGGAACACAGCGGGACACCTCAAAATATCGCACCACGACCAACGAGCAAAGATCGAACAGGAGGGGCGAAAAAGAATCACTTTCGACTTCTATAGAGAAGAAGTGAGTTCTCAAAAAACTAAAATACCAACGCCAACTTGTGGCGAGAGTATAGAAGAATTCCTCGGATCAATAGAATGTCATCGTAAAAATCGGATCTCAAATCGAAACACAAGTGATCAAATTTGGATGAAGCAAGCGGTGAAATAGACACCCAAGCAACAAACTCGAACTCTTTGTACAAGCTACTGCTGTTCCTTGAGCTGCTTTGTACCTTGAGAAGGATGCAGGTCGACCTCCCTAGTGTGGAGCACGAGACCCGATTGATCAGCTGCACAAGGAACTAGGTGCTGCCCTCGTGGATCGAAAAACAAGGAAATTGATTCAGAGAACAAGTAGCCCAAAGCTCACCAAAATCACATTACAAGAGACAAGCATTCATCTTGAGAAAAGCTACGAGAGCTTCTACTAAAATTCTAATATTCCAAGAAGATAATCAAAGAAAGCTTTTGGAATTTACGGAGGCAAGATGAAACCAGGCAGGCATCGACCAAAGCTGTGACCTGAGAGAGAAAAACTATTGATGCATTTCAACAAACAGCTTGCGGGCTCAGATAAAAAGAGATTAGGCTGAGATTAATGAATGCTAGGATTTAGCACAAACTCACCCAATCTAGCTACCTGCACAAGAAGCAAATGCATGGCTCGAAGGCCAACTCAACATCACAGAAAAGATCGATCCTTTGTTGATGAAGTGACCGAGCTTGGAGGAGGGTCGGTGCTGTCGCCTTGAGACAGCTGCTGCTGGTTGCCTGACGGGCTCGCTGAAAAGCAAGAACAGAGAACGCCACAATCGATGGGTCTGCACACCTCGAACCAAAACTTGCCAATCGGATTAGTTTGGATTAAACAAAAACAAGCAACTCACGGATGCAAAGAAAGCAAGTTCTTTTGACCAATCAAAATCAACGCTTCAGGCAAACTAGTAACAGCTAGGCATCTAGTCAGAACTAATAGCAGGAAGGGTGCGGGTCTGATTTCTGGATTGAGGACGCAAATCAAGAAAACCACAGAGCTGAACATAGACTGCTAGAACCTGGTCGATGGGCAAGCACTGAAAATGCTGGGCACTCGACGCCAGGAATCTAGAGCGCAGCTCATCCCCTGTTCGCCTGAACAAGAACAGCACCTCACCCAGATCCGAAAAATTAAGAAACCTGCACGAATCAAAACTCCATGCTCCCAAACTTGGCTCAGTGATTCACGACGGATACAGCAGGCTGTGCCTAGGAGATCATCGCAAACGATATACTGTAAAATCGTGAATCAATGAAATTCGAGCAAGAGCAAAAGAGGGGAAAGCAAGAACACCGGAGAGCGAAAATCACAGAGACAAAATCACAGATAAAGTGACGAATCCCGGAGGGCACAGGCAGGATTGGGGCTGCCCTTCCCCTCAAAAATCACAGGTTCACAAGCACGAATTGTTTGATTCGTGGACCTCTCTCTCACACGAAACCTAGAGAGAAAAAATGAAAATGAGAGAGGCAAAGAGGGGAGGATGGCTGCCATCCTCTATATATGGTCCTTATTTTTCATCCCTATTTTGCCCTTCGATACATATGAGCCAAACCATTAACCCTAGGGCTATTTTGGTCGACTCCGGTTAATTTTTGATCCGACGGCCACCGCGCCTCCTCATCTGCAGCCTTGCTCCGCGCAATCTCCCGAGATGCCGCGCGTGCGCCGTCCTTCCGTCCACCGAACGCCCGGGTTTTGAGGCCCAAACCCGTAAAAACCCGCCGATGGTTTTGAGGCCCAAACCACCAAACCCGCACCGTGGTTTTGAGGCCCAAACCTAAAAACCGCGACCGATGGTTTTGAGGACAAACCACCAAACCTCCTCGACACGTGTCATCGCCCGTCTTGACCGCCCGAAGTCGCCAAGTCATCCGAGCTCCCGCCACGCTGCGCTTCGCCGTCTTGACTCGATCGACACGGTCCCGCCCCGTCCTCTTGCATTTGTCGATGTCCCGGATGTCAGCCACCATGGCTAGCCACCCGGCGATCCGGTCCCTCGGTCCAAGCCTCACGTCCGTCCTTCACCTCAGCGGTCCGTCGGCCCGGCACGTCCTCCTTGGCCCCTTCACCTCGCCGTCGGCTACCATCTCCGAGCTCCACTTTGTACAACCACGAACCAAGAGATATCGTCTTCGACACACTCCACGTGTGCGGTGAACATAACCGAAGCATAAAGAATAAAAGAAAATAGAATTAAAATGTTGAATGTTGACAATCACTCAATCACAAAACTAAACACATGTGACCTAAATCAACCATGTGTTCGCATGCTTACCTAGACGTGCTTCCATAGGTTCTATCCTTTTTTGCATGTTTGACTCAATTATGCTTATTCTTTAATACCTGTTACCTTCTTTATCATACGGGTGTGATATAGTGACATTGTAAAGTGTAAGACTTTCAAGCTCCTTATTACTGTGGAACCTCATTTGTTTATGTGCTCTGCATGTTCTTGCATGTTCCTGGTTTATTTTTCTATCTATACATAGTATGTGTGCTAATAATAGTTAATGAGTAATATTTTTTGTTGTCAATCAAGTTCTTATTATGCTTTTTAGCCAACTTTTTATGCTTGGCGATTTTGTTGTCGATTGTATTTGGTACATTGTGACTTAATTATTGATACTGAGATTATTTTTCATTGCTCGTCATGAACCTATGGATTCAATTGACAAATTGGCCCCTGCTATGTTTTATTTCTAGCTCCGCCACTGGTTGTCTCTAGAACAAATTCCACTGAAATGTAAATGTACCCTACCATCTAATGGATTTCATTCAGCAACAAGCTCCTTTTTTTTTTTGTTTGCGACAATCATGCTTCATTCATTCATTGTTCGGACCAGGGTTACAAACACAGGCTAGGAACGAAACAACACAAGTCGGTGCTTGATGCCACCACCCGACCTGTGATTCATCCGAGACCTTTTTAGCCAAAGTGTGAGCTATCATATTACATTTTCCAAATCTAAAATCTATAAAGCCTAGGCTCAAAGCTCGGATATCCTCCAACATTCAGCAACAAGCTCAGGCACAGCAGAAATACAAAAGGCAATGGCCAGGTACAGAGAGATTAGAATCATGAGGTGGCCGATCAGATCCTTGGGATCCAGCTCTCAGCAACACTAACACACCTGGAGTGGAGAGCAGAGGTGGGAGTGGGGTGGGGAGGGAAGGGGCGTGCACCTGCCGAGGATGCCGTGGACCATGACGAGGAGGTGGTCCGGGCGTGGGAGGACACGGCGTCGCTCGGGCGACGCCGACGCCGCCGGAGACGGACTCCGCCAAGACCACGGGAGGGTCGCCGTCGTCCCGCGCCGCCCATGGCCGCCGCTTGTCGGTGTCGGTGGGGTTCGCGGGGAAAGGGAAAGCGAGGAGCCCCGTCTGTCCGTGGCGTGGCGTGGAAAACTGGGAAAGCGGGAACGCGGACGGACGGACGGACGGATGGAAGTGTCGCGTCGGCGTCGAAGGAGCCTGCTGCGAAGGATTTTGACAGCCCGGCAAAGGCGTTCCTTCCGCCAACGCCGGAAGAAGGAAGGGGGAAGGAAAGGAAAGCGACCGGCGAAGAGTCCGAGACGGATCTGGGATGCTTGTTTTCGCGTCGGCCCCCTTCCCCGGGAAGCAATCGAGCAGAACGAGTCCACGTGTGACTTGGAAGCGTCGGGGAAGGTAGCTACTTGTGGCGGTGAGAAGTGGCGTGGAAGGGAGTAGGCGGCGGGGCGGCGATGATGACAGCGAGGTGTGAGGTGTCGCCGTGTCGGCAGAACGCCGCGCCGGCACCACGGAAAGGACGAGAAGGAAGAAGAAGACGCGGCGCCCGCCGCGGGGTTGGGTTGGGTTGTGTGTGCGTGCGCGGCCACGTCCGCGGCCAGCTCTTCTCGAGTTGGGCCTGATCGGGGTTTTTCTTTTTGGGAAAAAGTCCATCTTTCCTCCCTCATCTTTTTCAAAAGTTTAATTTTCATCCCTAAATTTAAAAACCAGACACTGACGCTCCCTCATCTATCCAAACCGGGCACATTACCTCCATCGCTGGTATGCAAACTGGGCCCACAGTTAGTCAGCATCTCCCAAAGTTGTTCTTCCCTCTACCATACTCCGTCGACGAGCTCAGGTGGGCGCTGGACGTCATGGTCAACACCGGAACCGACGGCGGCATATAGAGCTGCTGGAGCCGTCGTCCAGCGGCGGTGGGTCCGCGGCGAGCCGCGCGGAGGACGACCGCTCAACGCAGCGCTGGCTAGGCAACCAGGATATCTGCATGGAAGGCATCGACGGTCGCCTGCTGCACCGCGTCGACACCGCCATACGCAGGTCACGCACGCAGCTGCTCAGCAACCTCCATGCACAAGCGCCGGCCTCTTAATAAAAGCAACATTAACGGGGCCGCGCGCCGCCGGCGACTAGCTGCCGCCGTGCGTGACGGCATCGTCGTGGTCGTGGTACAGCACCGCCTCGTGGCCACGTTGCCGCTGGTCACCGCGCAGGGCTGCAAGGACGCTAACCAGAACACAGCTGGGCTTTTCCTTCCACGTGCGTGGTGATGCCAAGTACGACCCGACGACGATGAGTAAACGTATTTATGTATTTTTGGTTTTGTTTTCAAGAAGAAAAAGGAAGTATATGATATAAGCACAACGTCATGATGATGGGGCAGGCACAGGCACAGCTCACCGTGGCCCAGCTTTCCCTCCGCTCTGGCTCGTCGTCCCGCTCAACTTTGGATTCAAAGACCTCTGGCGACACTGCCCCGTCGTCCGCGAGCACAAGCCACCACCATCAGCTGGGCGAGGTGGTTTGCCGCCGAGGCTGTCCGCTCCGCGCATGACGACGACACGGTGGACCGGTGCTCTGATGAGAGAACCACCCCGCCGCGCTCATACTCCGTCGTCGCTGCCGCCTGCCCCTGCAGCTGCGCTGGGAACAACCTCTTCTTCAAACCGCTCGCCGTCGGCCCACTGCCACGCTCCCTCTCCGGCGCACGTCCACCTCCCCGATCGCGGCAACAGCCCAAACATCCACCTCCCCGCTCGCGGCAACAGCATGAATAGGAGAGGAGAGAGAGGAAGGAGATGGAATGACGTGGAGAGGCCTTGGAGGGGAGAGATGGATATGTGATGATGTGGCATGGTGACGTGGGCTAAAACCGGAGTTGAAACTGCTGAGGGAGTAAAAGTGAGTGGTATGGAAAGTTGAGGGAGGGTTTTTATATGGTTTTTGTGATTGAGGGAGGAAAATTGAACTTTGGCTGATAGTTGGGGGATGAAAATAGGACTTCTTCCTTTCTTTTATCAACAAATTGGGCCTGATCAGGTCAGCCCGTACAGGTTGTGCCGTTGTGGTGTGTATGGCGGTGGCCCGGTGGGCTGGTGGTGGAGACCGTTGGCCCATTGCAAACCTTTGGCTGGGCCGGCCGGACGGGTGCAGAGAAGAGAAAGAAGGCCGGCCACAGAATCTACTGGGCCTGATGGAGCTCCTCCCTCCCTCCACTGGCGACCCAGCCCATCGCTCGACCCTCTCCTTATCCTTTTCCTTTTTCTTTTTGCCCGACGTTATTATTACACGCACGCACGTGCACGCCTGAAAGCACACGTGCATGCGCCTTCTAGTGAGCCAACTGACTGCAAGCAACGGTCAATGGAAATGGACGGCATTTTTCGTTTTGAACTCCCATCCACCGTACGTATCCAACATGTTACATGTACATACATGATACATCCATGCAGTATTGCTGTGCCTGCGCTCCAGCCAGTGCAGCACCACCAAATTCGTCGTGCACTGCAGCTCCAGCCCGTACGGACCGGCGGACACGGCGCTGACGTGTAAAAGGGGCCCTGCATCGGCACCTTACGTGGAGCCGCAAACGTGTGGAGGAGAGGACACGACACGACACGCTACCTCCTTGTGACTCACGCACACAAGTTAGTGTCTTTTTATAACTTTGGTTAAACTTCAAATGGATTGACGAATTGCATTTTTTTAAGGGAGGAGTAATTAAATAAACACGCTGATGATTCGTGGTGCCATGTCATCCCATACACAACCTACACAAAGAATGGTACTAATTGTACAATACAATACACACAAAGATACAAATATAGAATAAATAAACTAGAGATGAGAGATGGTGAGATGAGGATCACGTTATCCATCCACAATTCCATGGTCTCGAGACCACCGTACGTCTCTGTCACCAAACATCAACATCAACGGTGGTCTCGTTGCTTGTTTTGTTTATTTCTCGTGGATGACGATGAGCCACCACCCACTCACTTCCTCCTGATCAGTCAGGCTCATCATGGCCCCCAACTAACCCAGGCCTTGTTTAGATGGCTAAAATTTCTAACATTTTCCCCACTTTCTCCATCACATCACATTAAATACACCAAAAGACATTATGTAAAAAAAAAAATAATTAATTACACAGTTTAGATGTGCATTGAGGCGATTCTTTTTTTGAGGCAGTTACTCCAAGTGGTAGGATAATATTTGCCACTAACAAACGAAAGCGTCTTTACGATTAATGCGATGTGGCATACGGTGCTAAATTTTAGCCATCTAAACAAGGCCCCAATCATGCACCTCATAATAAGATTATTAAAAAAAGTAAACATATACGTATATACTCTATCATCTGATTTTTTTGTTACTGTTCCAGATCCGACGCCAAAGCCGAATCTTACTGCTCTAAGTTTATTCTTTTTGACCCTACTGTATCCCATTTTTTAATATTACCGTACACATTCACTTTGTGAATAAAGCAATAAAAGATGGGTGGATGATAGAATTTGTAAGCAAAATATCAACCGAGAAAATTCCTGCGTAGCGTATAGGCAAAAGTAGGAAAAAAAAAAGGATACATGTACTACATGTTAATGTTATCACAGGTCATCTTATATGGAGCCATGCAAGTTTTTCCTTTTATGATGACATGGAACATTGTATTGTATAGGTTATTGTCTTCACGTAACAACATATTCTTTGCTCGGTGTATCAATCAAGTATCATTTACCTATTATCAAATGGCTAATTATGTTTCCTAGTAGCACTTGTGTTGGCAATCTTAGCTTATTCTTTATTGTTTTTCATTCACGTCCTTCCACCTCTAGATTGGCTTATTCACTACGCCTATGTTTCCACCTGACTGGATGGATTTTCCCACGTATTAGTGCATCTCCAATAGATTAGCCAAATGACTTTCTAAAGTTAAATTTAGCTATTAAAAATTGCTCCCAACGGACTTTCTATATAACTATCTAAAATGGCTAGGTCTCCATCACATCTTATTCACTCTCTTTTGGATAACCTATCTCACTTGCTATTCTTTATAGAGTATGTTCAAAGTATTTTTAGTATTTTTTTGTCAAATCTATTTTAGGGAGTAGCTAAATCATCAAATTTGACCAAATCTGTTTTAGCTAATCTCTTGAAGATGCTCGAACAACCTATGTTCCAACAAGTGTAGTTTTTTTAATCTTAGAAAAACAAGCTTGGGAGTGAATTTTAGAAACTTGTCCACCAAAATAAAAAAGATTTCCTTGCACTCAACGGAAACAATTTTCATTGCCAGCTCAGCACCACCCACACCCGCCGTACCGTATCTCACCCGACCTCTAGTACCAACACTTTTTTTTTTCCTTCCCCAAATAAATACGGCCCATCGCTCGCTCCCAAAAAAAAAAAAAAAATCCGAGACAGGATAAAAAAAGAATCCACAAGAGACAGAGAAAAAAAAGATTCCTCTCACCACCACCACCAACCCTAGCCAGCCAATCCGCCATGACGCGGGACGGCGTGCCTCCGGCGGCGCCCCCGCCGGCGGGCGGCTCCGTCGGCTTGGCAGCAGCGGCGGCGGGCGACGGGCCCAGGCGGTGCTCGCAGTGCGGGCACCACGGGCACAACGCGCGCACCTGCACGGCGCGGCCCGTCAAGCTCTTCGGCGTGCGTATTGGGGATAAGCCCATCCGGAAGAGCGCCAGCATGGGGAACATCGCGCACCTCGCCGCCGAAGGAAGCGGCGCAGGCGGCGGCGGGAGTAGGGAGGAAGGGTACGGCTCCGATGGAGAGCGCCCGCATAAGAAGCGAGGTGAGATGGCGGCTGAAACACGGGGACAGGGTTTTCGTGAATGAATCGTGATCCCTCTATTTTCCCACCCAATCTCTTGTTTTGGTGGTTTCGTGCTTGTGTTTGGGGGAGGTAGGCATTGTTGTGCGAAAATTGGTGCGGTTTCGATGATGCTCGTCGGCGTGATTGTTGCGTCGCTCGTTTTTCGTTGGGAGGCGAGAAGAATCGTATGTTGACGGATTGTTGAAATTCAAGGTTCGCTAGGAATCGTAGGTTGACGATCTGTTGAAATCAATGGTTATTTGCGATTTGATTCAGTTGCTTGCTGGGAGAACGAACTTGAGATTTTGTTTTCTGATTGGATTAGATTACCTGTGGGGGAATTTGGGAGGTTTGGTCGTGTCACTCTGTTCCTGTATTGTCAGGTGATCTGTTATCGTTTTAGGATCTTCAACGAATAACGAGGAGGTTAACGTTTATTTGGTTGTTCAAACATGTAGTACTGTTTTTTTCTTGTTTCTGCTGACTGCTAATGCCCGTTGAGTTTTGTTGCTAAGATAAGATGTGATTGTGATGCCACTACTGCTAACAGTTTTTTGCTTTAGTCCTTTCTGGTTGTTTCAGGTTAGTTGGCTCTTTTGGTATGTCCTATGTTTCATGCATTTTGTGTATTGCCACTTAATAAATGGGTACCGCTTTACATTGCGTCTGACCGTTTGTGCTGTAGTCATTGAGGTTGTTGCTATTTGAGGTTGGTTGGTTGACCAAACTTGGTGTTGCACGCTACAACTAAATTGAATTCCTTTTTATATTACTAATTTGGTTGCATGTTTGCACCATGTGTGAGAAACTCATAATACACACTTTATGTGCCTCTGAATACTGTTAAAGTGCTTCTTTCATTTAGGTTTCATATGATTGTTTTAGTTGGATTTCTATAATGTCAATACTACAATACTGGTCCATCAGGATCTACACTTTGCCATTGCCATTGCCACTCTGCACTATGTTTCATATGATTGTTTGGTTGAATTTCCAATTTGCGAAGACAGAAATGTAATAATTGTTTTTGTTTTGGTGACAGGCGAGGCATGGACTGAAGAGGAGCACAAGAAGTTTCTTCTTGGGTTGAATAAGCTAGGGAAAGGTGATTGGCGTGGTATATCCCGTAATTATGTTATTTCAAGGACACCTACTCAAGTGGCTAGCCATGCGCAAAAGTATTTCAATCGCCAAACAAATGTGCATAGAAGAAAGAGAAGATCAAGCCTGTTTGATATGGTGATTGATGATGTGAGCATCTCTTTCTAATCCTGGTAACGTATTTGTAGGTGCATGTTGCAAAGAAGTGCAGTTGCTTGCACTTACATTAGCATACATATTCTTTCCTTTTGTCGGTAGCTGTTGTATTCACATTTTTAATTATTTTTCTTTTGCAGCAGCTGTGCTTATTGCTTGCATATGTTTGATATGTTTTTTTGTTGCTGTCGCACCTGTTGCATTTGCTTCTGCTTACCCAGACATGCTTACATAGGTTCTCCTCCTTTTTGCATGCTCAGGCTTGACTTAGCTATGCTTATTCCACTACGCTTTAATACCTTTTACCTCTTTTGCATTAATAAGTCGTGCAGTTGCTTCTGCTTACCTAGACGTGCTTCCATAGGTTCTATCCTTTTTGCATGTTTGACTCAATTATGCTTATTCTTTAATACCTGTTACCTTCTTTTATCATACGGGTGTAATATAGTGACACTGTAAAGTGTAAGACTTTCAAGCTCCTTATTACTGTGGAACCTCATTTTCTTATGTCTGTTTTTAGCTCCTTATTATCTTCTACTAAATATTTGTTTATTCCTGCCCCTCATGCTTATTTCTGTTTGTTGTGTTTTTCTTTTCAGTCGTCTGATCAGCCACCGCTCTCGCGTTCATCTTCACAAGAGGTAGAGCAACAGCATTTAGATGAACCACAGCCTGTTGCAGCCCTGCCTGCCCCTGTGGTCTCCCCAGATACTGTGGTACCTCCTGTGCCTGTGGAAGTGCCAGCTTCAGTTCGCCGCAAGTTCAAGTCCCAGTTCAGTTTCAGCTCCAGTGGTGACATCTCAGCCCATGGAACAGGACTCAGTTGCCTCAAGTTCAAGTGCTGAGAGGCAGGAGTGGTGATGCCAGGAGCCATGCCCCCCTATCTTTATCCAATGATGATTCCTCCTCCATACTACCATCCAGCATTTGTTCCAGTGCCCTGCTATGGTTATGTTCCTTTCTACTATGGACCACCAGGTGCTGCACAAGCTCCACATGAGGTTGTCAAGCCAGTGGCTGTGCACTCAACGCCCCCATTAAACGTCAAAGACCTTTACAATATGTCTGAATTGAGCCTGAGGGGTGACTCATCAGATGCAAAGCGGTGGAGTGCCTGCTTCTCCCTTGCCTCCAAAGCCGATTGGTAAACCAGAGAGGCAGTCTGCTTTCCATGGAAAAGGACCTACCAATGGCTCATCAGGAGAACTAATTCCTGCAGTCAAGTGACTTCAATTCTGGTCTTAAGCATGCCTTCATGTGTATGTAATACTTAGAAGATAGCCAAATCATAATAGCCTGTGCTGCTAAAATGGTGTCATGGTTTCTTGCAAATTATCTGTACCGCTCATTTTAGCTTTCACCAGCTTGGAAGTCATGATCTGTGGTAAATATATTGTTAGTTTGTCATTAATTTAGCAATAATCTTCTTGTTTTCTCCTTTAATTTTTCCCAATGCCATTCATCAATCCTCAGAGTTATCAATCGTGTATTATTTTGCCTTCTGTTAATATTCTGCAGATTTCTTCATCATCCCCAAAGTTAGATGTCGTGTATAATTTCCTCCCTTTCTTTCTACACATAGTTTTGTCGAATTCTTTCAGTTTAGTGCACTTTTGTTTTCACTTGTAGTAACAGTAACTTACTAGTCAGTAGCTGTGTTCATGAAAGAATGTACCATTGCGCAACATCTCCTTGCTGTGTGGCTTTTAGATTTGATCCAACACCAGAGTTCAGAGATTGTTTACACAATGGATAAAATACAAACTTTTGTTTTCTGGATCAGGTCCCCGAATAAGAATAGAAAACCTTTTGTTTTCAAATTAGGTGGCAATACTGACATTGCAAAACATTACAACATTTGGATCATTACAACATTTGGATCAGGTTCCGTTGATGATTGTGTTCTTTCTTGGCACAAAGGTAAACAGTTTTGTCTCGATTTACCATAGATCACACACTATGCATGCATGGCATGCACTAGGAAGCTCACTCAATCATCCAATCGCGAAGCACATTCTTAAAATGCCACAGCGGCAGTTAATCAACTCTAGTGCTGCTGTTAATCACGATCAGAACCCCTGAAAATCCTAGTATCTGTAATTTTTCCCATTACGCCTAAAAAAAGTTGCCCAGAGGGAGTGAAGATGACAGAAAGGTTGTGGATTTTGTGCCGCTTGCTCTTCAATATCTCGAGATACTTAATTTTGCGCTCCTGGTGTCTCCAATTCCCTATTTGTCTAAATTGGTAATGGAGTCCATGTGACCATTCCTCACACCAACTCATCTTTCTTCTCTCATGTGGCTTTATGAAAATGGAATCGTATGTGGAAGCAAGAGGAAGTGGGGTTATATTTATATTGATCCCTTTTTCTATACCAACCGCATGTGGAAAGTTTATTATAGTAAGTAAAATGCATGTGGAGAAACATGAGCATATGTGCATCAGACATATAAAAAGGAAAACAACTGATCCTCACACTCTCATGTCTACCTGTTGCACCCCTGCCTGCCCCTGTGGTCTTTCAAGATACTGTGGTACCTCCTGTGCCTGTAGAAATGCCTGCTTCAGTTCAGCCGTCAGTTCAATTCCCGGTTCCAGTTTTAGCTCGAATCGTTAGTTTCCTCAAGTTCAAATGCTGGAGGCCACCAGGTTGTCAAGCCAGTGGCTGTGCACTCAAAGACCTTTACAATATGTCTGAATTGAGCCTGAAGGTGGAATGCCTGCTTCTCCCTTTCCTCCAAAGCCGATTGGTAGACCAGAGAGGCAATCTGCTTTCCATGGTAAACGACCTGCCAATGGCTCAGGCGAACTAATTCCTGCAGTCAAGTGACTTGCCATCGTGTGTATGTAATACTTAGAAGGTAGCCCAACCATAATTGCCTGTGCTACTAAATTGGTGTCATGGTTTCCTGCAAAATATCTATACTGCACATTTTAGTTCTTACCAGTTTGGTAGTCACATGATCTGTGGGTAAATATGTTGTTAGTTTGTCATCAGTTTAGCAATATTCTTCTTTTTTTATTCAATTTTCCCCAAATTTATCCGTCAATCACCAACGTTATCAATTGTGTATTATTTCGTCTTCTGTTTTCATCACTTATTCTCCAGTTATATTCATCATCCCCAATGTTTGCAATCATGCATAATTTCCCCAAAGTTAGCAATCAGTCACCAAAGTTAGCAATCAGTCAACAAAGTATGCATACTTTCTAGTCAGTAGCATAATTTCCCAAAAGTATGTTAAACAATCTGTTCATTCAGGTGTTAAATATAAGGTCACACGACAAGTAGATGTTGTGCAATGTTAAGTTCTTTTCACGAACAGAGCTACTTCCTCTTTTCCAAACTGTAGGTCGTTTTGGCTTTTCTAGATGCATTTCTTTTGCTATACATCTAGACATAATGTATAAGTAGGTACATAGCAAAAGCAATGTATGTAGAAAAGCCAAAGTGAGCTATAATTTGGAACGGAGGGAGTACTGACTAGTACTAAATCTGTTCCAAATTATAAGACGTTTTGGCTTTTTAGATATATTGCTTTTACTATGTATCTAGACATAGTGTATATTTATGTGCTTGGCATATCAAGAAGAGCCAAACGTCTTATAATTTGGAACGGAGGGAGTAACTAATTGTTAAATGTCAAAATATACAACCTCTACTAAATTCTACGTTCTTGATTTTCACTTGCAATCACTAGCAGTAAGGTTGATGCTCCAGTTTGTCAGTGCACATAATACACATTCAAAATCTACAACCACTTATTAGCAGAGGGAAACCTGAATTTCATTTTTGGCACATTGCTTACGCAATTGACGAGAATTACTTATGGCATTGGGGAAAGAAGAAAACTCCTTCAAAGCTTCTGGCAGCTTGCCAAAGCCAAAGTTAGCAGTAGTGTATAATTTCCTCGTGTTCTTTGTACACATAATTTTGTTGAATTCTTTCATAATTTCGTGCACTTTATTTTCACTTGTAGTAACAGTTAGTTACTAGTCAGTAGCTCTGTTCTTGAAAGAATGTACAATTGTGCAACAACTCTTTGCGCGTGCAACACAATGGATAAAATACATTTTTTTTTTCTAATCAGGTGGCAGTACGACATTGTAAAAACATAACAACAATCAGGTTTTTCATTGCAGTGTGTTTTTTTAGCACAGTCCCCATGCACTAGGAAATTCGTCCAATCGGTCCCATCACAGGAATGCGAGAGCAGCAGCACACAACCTTCGACGGAACATCCTGGTACTTAATTTTTGTGCTCCTGGTGTCTCCAATTCCCTATTTGTCTAAATTGCATTTGGTAATGGAGTCCATGTGACCATTCCTCACACCAACTCATCTTTCTTCTCTCTCATTTGACTTTAGGAAACTGATGAGAAATGAACCAGAATCGTAGTGCTCTACCCCCTATATATAGAAGAAGAAGCAAGAGAAAGTGGGGTCATATTTACATTGATCCCTCTTTCTATATATACCAACCGCATGTGGAAAGTTTACAGTAAAAAAAACGCATGTAGAGAGACGGAACATATGCACATCAGACATATATAAAAGGAAAACAACAGATCCCCACACTCTCATGTCTGCCTGTTGCACCCCTGCCTGCCCCTGTGGTCTTTCAAGACACTGTGGTACCTCCTGTGCCTGTAGAAATGCCTGCTTCAGTTCAGCCGTCAGTTCAAGTCCCGGTTCCAGTTT
Organism: Hyparrhenia diplandra; assembly: GCA_015847255.1. Taxonomy (NCBI): domain Eukaryota; kingdom Viridiplantae; phylum Streptophyta; class Magnoliopsida; order Poales; family Poaceae; genus Hyparrhenia; species Hyparrhenia diplandra. The sequence continues at coordinate 403,381 of JADLZK010002112.1, forward strand.
CAGCTCGGATCGTCAGTTTCCTCAAGTTCAAATGCTGGAGGCCACCAGGTGCTGCGTTATATCTCCACATGAGGTTGTCAAGCCAGTGGCTGTGCACTCAAAGAAGGGTGACTCATCAGATGCAAGTGGTGGAGTGCCAGCTTCTCCCTTTCCTCCAAAGCCGATTGGTAGACCAGAGAGGCAATCTGCTTTCCATGGTAAACTACCTATCAATCACTCAGGCGAACTAATTCCTGCAGTCAAGTAACTTCTGATTCTGATCCTAAACATGCGCTTCATGTGTATGTAATACTTAGAAGATAGCCCATCATAGCTTGTGTTGCTAGAATGGTGTCGTGATTTATTGGAAAATAAAAATATCTTGTTTTTAATGTAATGGAAAATAAAAATATTAATACTACCAATTTTAGTTCTCAGCAGTTTGTCTTTATATCCCCAAAGTTTGTTGCGGTTTCTTGGAAAATATCTGTGGGTAAATATATTGTTAATTTGTCTTTAATTTAGCAAAATTCTTCTGTTTTTTTCCCCTTCAATTAGCCCCGATTTTGTCCATCTATATATCCCCAAAGTTATCAATCGTGTATTATTTAGTAATTCTGTTTTCATCAATTTTCTCCAGTTTTTTCTTCATCACCCCAAATTTAATGTATCATCGCCTCGCTTTCTTTCTGCACATAAGTTTGCTGAATTCTATCATAGTTTAGTACACTTTGTCTTCAATTATAACATTTATTTACTGGTCAGTAGCTCTGTTCGTCAAAGAATGTACCATTGCGCAATATCTGCTTGTTGTTTGGCTTTTAGATTTTTCAAACACCTGAATTCACATTTTTGTTTATTGGAATGGCTGATAGCATTGCAACACAATGGATAAGAATACAACCCCTCCACCCCCCTAATCAGGTGCAATACCTTATTGCAAAACAACACAACGTTTCGATCAGGTTCCCAGTACATCCAAGTAATCTCATGACCCAAGAACACACTCCAGACAAAAGAAAGTGTACACACTCATGCCTGCTGTAATAACTTTTGCGCTCTATGTTTACACTTGCAAGCACTAGTTACCTGTCAGTACCAGAGATATGGTTAATAAGACTCCAATTTACCATTGCTCAACGTAACACCACCTAGTTGAGTGAGTTTGGGTTTTCTGTCTCCTTAGACAAAATACATATTAAAAAACTGTCTATAACCTGTTATCTGCAAGAGAGCAACCTAAATTTTGTTTCTGGCATATTGGCACATTGCTTACGGCAAGCCATCAACTGCTTAGTGAATGGGCAAGAAGACAACACCTACAAACCTACTGACAATGGTAGTGGGGCTGAATTACGTTTCACTTTGCCAAAGAAGTTTCTGTTCACTATAAGCCACCCATTGTGGCTGCTGCTGTTTCTTTGGAAAACGCAGAAGAGCTCTGCGCCTCATTGTATTAGAGAAGAAAATAGTCCCCAACAGCCCACTTATCTCATATTTTTTTTTAGATAATCCCACTTATCTCATATGGGGGCCAAATATGAGAGGTAGTTTGATCGTCAAAATAAAGACGAAAAACTTGCCCCAAAAAAAATCAGGTTGCGCAAGTTTTGTTTCTGAATTTTGGTTCTGGCATATATGAGATTGTGGCTCTGCTTCATATATTTTAGGGATCCCTATGCTTTATATACTGTAGAAAGCTATGGTGGATCAGCAGCCACAGCTGCAGCAACAAACAATAACTAAAAATGTCGAAGTGAACACACCCAAGAGTTGAGTCCGAATACTAAAATTTTAAATGGACCGTTTTTTTAGATTACACTTCCTACTATGATTCTTCCCTTATAGATCAAACATCAATCACACTGGTGCCCCTCTGCCATAGAACGTCCAAGATGAATACTCTGTGTTGAAAAAAATGAAATCGTTGAATCCAGATTCATCAAAAACTGAAGGACCGAAACGGCGACGGAGGGGGTGTGAATGGGAGCCTCGATTTTCCTTTTCAATTTTGGGTCATTGGCTCAACCCCCAACCTCAAAAGCAAACTCACGCTAAGACCGAATAGCACGCGTGCTAACTAGTAGCAAGGTATCGCGAGCAAAGAGAGCACTAAGATGTCCACGACCCAAATGATTGGGTGGATGTTCCTAGGAACACGGCGGGACACCTCAAACGATCACTGACCGTCGACAAAAGCGAAAGTCGAACCGGAGGATAGACAAAGAGTCACCCGACTTCTATAGAGAAGAAGCGAGTTCGAAACCAAAATACCCAAGTCAACTCGTGGCGAGAGTACCTAGAAGAATTCCTCGGATCAATAGAATGTCATCGCAAAAATCGGATCTCAAATCGAAGCACAAGTGAATAAATCATGGATTAAATAGCAAGAGAGAAATTCCAAAAACATTCACCTACGGGACTCAAGCAAAGAGCAAGAGCAACTAGCTGACCGGGAGATTAGAAAACTTGAATCACTGTAGCTTGATTTTGACAACTCACTAAAATGACCGGTGCAAAGATTACTTCCTGCTGAACGAAAGTGATAGCTCAGAAAATAAATCGAGCAAGCAAATCAACTGCTGCTGAACAGGACCTGCAGAAAGCTCTGAACCTGAATTGATTTACTTCCTAAAAAAACAAAGCTGCAGCTACTTAGACATTTCATCGAACACCTAGTGGGTGCAGAGAAAAGGAACTAGATTGAGTCAATTAAAAGCTGGGATTTTGCACACACAAACTCCATCTAGCTACCCTGCACGAGAAGAGAATAATTGACTCGATGGCCAATTCACAGCACGAGAAAATTCAACCTTTTGTTGCCGTAGTGCAGGGATGGTTTGGTGCGGCCGTCTTGAAGCTGCTGCTGCCTTGCGTCCTGCAGATGTGCAGCTGCTGCTGGCGCGCGTGGAGGTGCCGAGCGTGGATCCCCGAGCTGGCCTGCAGCAGGGAGCCGTGCGTGGCCGGTTGAGCGCTCCTGCTCGCGCTGTGGTGGCCGGCCGCTGCTTGGGTCGCTGCCGTGCGTACCGAGCTCGCCCGTGCTCCCAAGCCAGGATCTGCAGGGCTCGGTCCTTTGCTGCCGAGCGGTGGACGTTCGCTCCTGGCTGCTGCCCACACGAGCCTGGTGCAGCGACCAGCAGAGACCAAAGCTGCTGCTGCTGGAGATCCAAAATTGTCACCTGCACAGAGTCACGAAACAAAAAAAACACAGGAAACAACGGGATCAATTTCAACGAAAAATCACAGCGATGAAGAAGAAAATTGATCCAAAACGTCCGGAGAGGCGACGGGGGAGGATTGGAGCTCCCCTTCCCCACGAAAATCACCACAAAAAGTCACCAATTTAATGTTCTTGGACCTCCTAAACAAAAACCCTAAAATTGGAGAAAAATAAAAACGAAAATGGGAGGCAAGAGGGGATGGAGGGTAAGCCTCCACTAAATAGTCAATATTCCCTCTTCCTAAACTACCCCTAGATACATATGAGCGAACCGCTAACCTAAAGGCTAATTTAGTCCGACTCGGGATAATTTAATCCCGACCACCGCACCTCCTCATCTGCAGCCTTGCTCCACGCAATCTCCCGGATGCCGCCCGTGCCGTCCTTCCGTCCATCCGGAGCGCCCGGTGTTTTGAGGCACAAACCCGTGAAACCCGCCGATGGTTTTGAGGCCCAAACCCACGAAACCCGCACCCGTGGTTTTGAGGCCCAAACCACGAAACCCGCACCCGTGGTTTTGAGGCCCAAACCACGAAACCCAGCGCCGATGGTTTTGAGGACAAACCACCAAACCTCCTCGACCGCGTGTCGCCGCCGTCTTGACCGCCGAAGTCGCCAAGTCATCCGAGCTCCCGCTGCTCGCCTTCGCCGTCTTGACCCGATAAACGCGGTCCCACCGCGTCCTCTTGCATTCGTCGATGTCCCGGATGTCAGCCACCATGGCTAGCCACCCCGGCGATCCGGTCCCTCGGTCCAAGCCTCCACGTCCGTCCCTTCACCTCCGCGGTCCGTCGGCCCGACGTCCTCCTTGGCCCCTTCACCTCACCGTCGGCTACCATCTCGAGCTCCACATCCGTACAACACGAACCAAGAGATCGTCTTCGACACACTCCCCGTGTGCGGTGAACATAGCCGAAGCATAAAGAATAAAGGAAAAATAGAAGTAAAATGTTATTTTCGTTGACAATCACTCAATCACAAAACTAAACACATGTCACCTAAATCAACCATGTGTTAAGCAATCTCCCCTTGATGAGTGCATTGTCAACATTCAACACAAAAACGAAGAAGGTAGAAGATAGCACATCCAAGTGAACAAAAGCTAGACAAAAGCTAAGAAAAATTCAGCTGGATAGCAAACATGGAGCAAAAACTTGGTTCCCAAAGACATGGGCAAAAGACTTCGACACAACCAAGCTAACCAAGCGGCTAGTCCTCAAGAAGAGGTAGAAAAAGGCTCAACACCACTAGCACAGCTCCAAACCAATTACTTTCACACACAAACAGCTAGACCCTCAAGATAGAGGCAAAAGGCTCAACACATCTAGCTCAAAGTGCTACTCCCCCTGGACAAAAATCCAGTCATCTCTTTTGTTCTTTCTCCCCCTTGTTGGCCAATGCACTAATCAAGCTATGAAATGCATGAAAAAACAATGAGGGAGCTTCAAGTTTATAGCAATCCAAATAAGAAGATGCTCTAGGTAGTGTCATGGCAACAAAATCAAGTGCTTAACACGGTGCTCAAACTGATTAAGAGATATGAAATATGGCTTGAAAGCACTTTGATTCAGTTTTAAGCATTTCAGAAAAGGTGTTCACCACAAAGAATAGCGCATAGCACAAGTAAGTGGAAATCTACCAAGTGCTACACATGTATATCAAGTGAACTACCCCAAGCAAGGTTTATACATCATGCAAAAGACAAAGCCAACACTTGTCAAAATTTAAATTGATCGGAGTTGCAACGATTTACAAGCATTGGGCAAAGCATGAGTGCAGTGGTTATCCACAACCGTCGGCCTTACTAATCAACCATGTCAAGCCTATGCGTGTGAGCAATCGAAGCTTAAGACAATGATCTGGGTCAATCACTATCAAGCTCGGGTTCAACTCTCAAGTGCAATGAGCGGCGGTCCCAAGACTTGGATGTGGGGCGGTGTGGACCCATCTCGATCTTTCCATACACTTAGCTTAGATTTCAGATTTTAGCATATAAAATCATGTGGTCATCTAAGCAAAGTGTATAACTTCGATGAATGAGACATAGTCACCTAGCATACATGATAAGCACAAAGAATCTCAACAACTTAAACATGCTAGAAACTATCTCAATGGTGAACATTTTGCAAGATTCATCATTGTTAAGCAACTTCACATGAAAAACAGCTTTGCTCATAACATATATCAATTAAGCGAGAAAAAGCACAAGCTGTAAGCACCAACATGTAATTGTTACACTAAAGCGAGCATAGTCTCATTGTGATCAATATAAACAAGAAGCTCAAAGTGCAATAGTGTACATGATGAATGCAATATGATACAAGATGATGCACAAAGCAAAAGCAAACCTAAAGCTACAACTGTACATCAGCTACAAAGCTACCCCTCAAAAAGGATAGCAAACTCCCAACTCCCCCTCAACCAAAGACACCTAGCAAAAGAAAACTAGGAAACAAAAGGGCACAAAGGCTAGCATGGCATATAATACACAAGAGAATAATGAAAAAGCATGACATGATGTTCATATGTATCATCCACCACAATATCATACAAAAGATAGCAAGATAGAGTAAACAAGATCACAAAGCTATCATGAATAAGATGGCTAGCCTACCATGGTATATACACAAGCAAGACATAGAACCAAAATGTGCCAAAAATATACAAGTGAGCAAATGGACATCTCATACCACAAGTAGGGAAATCATGAATGTACAAGGCATGAGTGTATATGATAGCTCACAGACTGTGTGTAGGTGTCACAATAAGGCACATGCCTCTTGGAGGCCATCAAAGTGGTGTAGACAATCATCAAGTCTTGATCACACCACGACAAAGAATCAAGTTCCACCAAGCACGTGTTCTCCACCCCATGTCCCTCATACCTACACATGAGAAGGACAAAGAAACCCAAGTCTTGGATCCCAAAGGGTTAACAAGCATAAACTTGGGAACCCAAGACTTGATCACCTACATCATTGGTAAAACATGGGATGAGCAAATGGCACAACACTGGGGTTAGTATACTCGGGGAGAATACCAATGTTGACCATTTTTGCCCGAGATAAGCATTAGGCAAAACAAACATCCCATGACCCTTCTTCCCAAAGCGCTCACCACACACAACAAAGTGTGGTGCACTCCCTCGTGTCAAACTCAAAGCTCCCAAAGCGAGGAACACCTTCCACTCGCATGAAGCACGACCACCACGGGTCTCACAAAGCGTGGCCTAGCCCTCACGAGGCCTCCTACCTCCTGGCCTAGCAAACTGTCTACGAACCGACTGCACACCCTCTCATACATGCCAAGTGGTGGGTGATACAAGTCACGGTTCTCAAATGCAACTTGACGCCTAGCATCCCTCTTCCTCCTAAAGCAAAACTCAACCAAGTGACCAACTCTCTGGCAATACTCACAGTGATACCTCACCTCTCTCTTGGGTGGTTGTTGGTTCACTCTCTTGGGTGGATGGTTCACTCTTGTTGTGACCTTGGCTTTAGGAAGGGTTTCCTCAGGGATCTTGGGCAAAGTGTCAAGTGGGTTCTTGAGGTGGTTTGGTTTGGGAAGCCACACTTGTTTGAGAGGTGGAGTCTTTGGGGTCTCTTGGAGAATGCCATTTTGCACAATGGGCTTGGTAGGCTCGGGTGGGGGTGATCTTGGTCAACTTGGGAGTGTTTGTGGGTTTCTCACTCGAGCTTAAACCACTACCTTGACCAACCTTGCCATAGATAACTTCACCCTTCCCACCTATAGCAAAGCCTAATCCCGATGTGTCAGTCCCCCTCTTGAACTGACTCGTCATCATGCCAAGCTGTGGCTCTCCACTAGACACCCAACTCGGGACGAGCGAAGGTACTTGTTATCCTCTTCGACTCTCCCCTTGTCATGCCTACAAGACATGAGCTCCATCTCCAAAGCTTCACACTTAACACACTTCAACACGGTGCTATATCGAGTGGCCTTCTCAAGCCACGGCAAGCTTGGCGACCTTCTCTGCCAACTCAGATTACAAGCACGGATAAGACTTGCACGCACTCAACAACATAGGCTTAGCCCGGATCAACATGCTCATCTAGCAAAGCGGTACTTGGATTGCAAAGACATGATGCTAGACATATGCACGGCACAAGCGTCACACTCCGTCTCATGGACACATCCACAGGCTTCCTAAGCAACTCTATTTCTACCATAGCCATTTCCACTTCTCCTTGTACTCCTTTCTCTCCCTAATTTGCTCGCTTGAGCAACTTCTCCGACACACAAGCGCATCGCCCAAAGAGTCAACCTCATCGGAGAGAGATTCGATTGTAGGGGATACCTCGGGGGAAGAAGAGTCATTTGTCGTGTGGCTTGATCTTTGTCGGTCACCGCTCCGTCGAGGGCCATGGTGCGAAGCCCCGGGCTTGAGTCGGCGAAGAAGCAAAAGTCCATTCGGCTTATCTGCGACCTTTGCGCTCGGACTCCTCGTCGCTAGAGGGAAGATTGCCGTCCGAAGAGTCATTGTCGAGGCCGGTGGGAGGCGAGGAAGGCGTGCTTGTGCTCCTTGGCACGCTTTGAGGTACTTCTTCTTGATCGCCTCCGCAGCCGAAGCCTTTCTTGGACTTGTACTTGCGGCGATGTACTTTCGCGCTTGTCCTTGCGCTTGTCGGGTCGTGCTTGTTGAAGGAGTAGTACTTCTCGCCGGAGTACTTGTCCTTGTTCTTCTTGGGGCACGTGGCAAGTGAAATGGTCGGATCGCCGCTTTTCGAATCATCCGCCCTTGGGAGCACCGCCCGCCAGAAGCGGTTCAAGCGGTTGTTGTGGAACCGCGAGAATCGGTGATGACTAGAGCGGCTCATCGTCCCCAAGGCTCTCCATCCGCTCCTCTATCACGGACACCAAAGAAGACAAGGCAAGCGAGATCCGTGAAGGGTTAGCGAAGAACTTGAACTACCCTTACGGGGCGAGAGCAACATTTGGCGCGAGATGGGTTCTTAAGCCGCTGGATCCCGAGCCTCGATCTCGGAGGACTTGAGCTTGCTGTAGAGCTCGTCGGGTGTGAGGGGTGTCGTAGTTGGCGGACTCCATGATCGTGGACACCTTCACATCCCACACCTTCCGATCTAGAGCGCATAAAAGCCGCGATCGCCTTCGTGGTCGTCAAGCCTCTCCGACGGCTTGTTCGCGGCTTGTTGCGATTGTGCGAAACCTAGCAAAGAGAGAATCGATGGACTACCGCCATCAAGTTGGATTAGGTTGTTGTACTCTCTCTTGTAGGTCTCATATAGGCGGGCCTTGACTTGTGGGGTTCCCTCATGGTAGCTCTCTAGTGTCTTCCACACCTCACTGGCGGTCTCACAAGTGGCAACTCTCTCGAACTCTGTGTCTTTGAGGCTAGAGAACAACACACTCCTCGCTCGGTTGTTGGCATTGTGTTGGGCTATTTGTTCCTCACCCACTCGGCGGCTAGCACTTGGTAGTTCTCATCCTCGACAATCTCCCACACTCTCCAATCCATCCCCATAAGATGTGCTTGCATCTTAATCTTCCAATAGGGATAGTTGGGGCCATCGAACTCCGGAGGCTTGCCACCATAGTGACCAAACCTCTCCATGTCGCCTTCTACGGATCAAGAACCGATTAAGGTGGATATGACCCTTAACCTGCTCCGATACCAATTGAAGGACCGAAACGGCGACCAGAAGGGGGGGGGGTGAATGGGAGCCTCAATTTTCCTTTTCAATTTTGGGTCATTGGCTCAACCCCCAAACTCAAAAGCAAACTCACGCAAGACCCGAATAGCACGCGTGCTAACTAGTAGCAAGGTATCGCGAGCAAAGAGAGCACTAAGATGTCCACGACCCAAATGATTGGGTGGATGTTCCCTAGGAACACAGCGGGACACCTCAAACGATCACATACCGTCGACAAAAGCGAAAGTCGAACCGGAGGATAGACAAAGAGTCACCCGACTTCTATAGAGAAGAAGCGAGCTCGAAACCAAAATACCCAAGTCAACTCGTGGCGAGAGTACCTAGAAGAATTCCTCGGATCAATAGAATGTCATCGCAAAAATCGGATCTCAAATCGAAGCACAAGTGAATAAATCATGGATTAAATAGCAAGGGAGAAATTCCAAAAACATTCACCTACGGGACTCAAGCAAAGAGCAACTAGCTGACCGGGAGATTAGAAAACTTGAATCACTGTAGCTTGATTTTGACAACTCACTAAAATGACCGGTTAGCTCAGAAAATAAATCGAGCAAGCAAATCAACTGCTGCTGAACAGGACCTGCGAAAGCTCGAACCTGAATTGATTTACTTCCTAAAAAACAAAGCTGCAGCTACTTAGACATTTCATCGAACACCTAGTGGGTGCAGAGAAAAGGAACTAGATTGAGTCAATTAAAAGCTGGGATTTTGCACACACAAACTCCATCTAGCTACCCTGCACGAGAAGAGAATAATTGACTCGATGGCCAATTCACAGCACGAGAAAATTCAACCTTTTTGTTGCCGTAGTGCAGGGATGGTTTGGTGCGGCCGTCTTGAAGCTGCTGCTGCCTTGCGTCCTGCAGATGTGCAGCTGCTGCTGGCGCGCGTGGAGGTGCCGAGCGTGGATCCCCGAGCTGGCCTGCAGCGGGGAGCCGTGCGTGGCCGGTTGAGCGCTCCTGCTCGCGCTGTGGTGGCCGGCCGCTGCTTGGGTCGCTGCCGTGCGTACCGAGCTCGCCCGTGCTCCCAAGCCAGGATCTGCAGGGCTCGGTCCTTTGCTGCCGAGCGGTGGACGTTCGCTCCTGGCTGCTGCCCACACGAGCCTGGTGCAGCGACCAGCAGAGACCAAAGCTGCTGCTGCTGGAGATCCAAAATTGTCACCTGCACAGAGTCACGAAACAAAAAACACAGGAAACAACGGGATCCAATTTCAACGAAAAATCACAGCGACGAAGAAGAAAATTGATCCAAAACGTCGGAGGCGACAGGGAGGATTGGAGCTCCCTTCCCCACGAAAATCACCACAAAAAGTCACCAATTTAATGTTCTTGGACCTCTAAACAAAAACCCTAAAATTGGGGAAAAATAAAAACGAAAATGGGAGAGGCAAGAGGGGATGGAGGGGTAAGCCTCCACTAAATAGTCCAATATTCCCTCTTCCTAAACTACCCCTAGATACATATGAGCCGAACCACTAACCCTAAGGCTAATTTAGTCCGACTTCGGGATAATTTAATCCGGCGACCACCGCACCTCCTCATCTGCAGCCTTGCTCCACGCAATCTCGGATGCCGCCGCGTGCCGTCCCTTCCGGCCCACGGAACGCCCCCGGGTTTTGAGGCACAAACCCGTGAAACCCGCCCGATGGTTTTGAGGCCCAAACCCGCGAAACCAGCACCCGTGGTTTTGAGGCCCAAACCACGAAACCCGCACCCGTGGTTTTGAGGCCCAAACCCACGAAACCAGCGCCCGATGGTTTTGAGGACAAACCACCAAACCTCCTCGACGCGTGTCATCGCCGTCTTGACCGCCCAGTCGTCAAGTCATCCGAGCTCCCGCTCTCGCCTGCCGCTTCGCCGTCTTGACCCGATCGGCACGGTCCCACCACGTCCTCTTGCATTCGTCGATGTCCCGGATGTCAGCCACCATGGCTAGCCACCCGGCGATCCGGTCCCTCGGTCCAAGCCTCACGTCCGTCCTTCACCTCCAGCGGTCCGTCGGCCCGGCACGTCCTCCTTGGCCCCTTCACCTCACCGTCGGCTACCATCTCCGAGCTCCACATACGTACAACACGAACCAAGAATCGTCTTGACACACTCCCGTGTGCCGGTGAACATAGCCGAAGCATAAAGAATAAAGGAAAAATAGAAGTAAAATGTTGACTGTTGACAATCACTCAATCACAAAACTAAACACATGTCACCTAAATCAACCATGTGTTCGCAAAAAACCATGCAGATCTACAGTCCACCACCCTTTCTCGGGCAATTGAACTTTATTTTGCACTCCCGGTGCTTCCTCTTTTCATCTAGACCTTATTGTAGGTAGGTAATGCTGTTCATTACTCTCATTTTTCCATCCCTTCACTCACTAAATAGATGCTTATAGCTTTACATGATGGAGACATCAGATAGGAAAACATGACGGGGAGGGGAGAATATGAAACATGAGCCTGCTTGCTAGGAAACATGAGCATATGCAAGTGCTATATATGTTATTCAACCCATAAGGGGAGGGGGAGAGTATGATCGTATTCTTACTTTAAATTCAATAAGCATCAATTTCCTGTCCTGTATATGTCAGCCTGAAACCATGAGTTATGATTCCTTCAACACAGTATGTATCAGACAACACTATGGCAGACAACATTACTAGTGTCTTTTCAATTGGACACATTGTGCATTCATTGTTTATGCAGCTTGCCAACATGTGTGAACACCAAGTTGTAAGTGTTTCTTTGGATAACGCAAAGAGTTCTTTCATTACTATGGGTCACAAGGCACGACCACAAGCTGAGGTTGCTAAGCCTGTGGCCATGCACTCAAGGACTCCACTAAACGAGTGGAAGAGTGGATTGAGGATGAAAGGTGACTCAAATGCAGAGAGTGGACATTTCTACAGCCAAGCGACTCCATTATATGTGTAAAAATGCCTTCATGTGTTTGTAGTAATTAGAAGATAGCCAAATCGTAACAACCTATGCTGCAAAAATGGTGTCATGATCTGTGAGTAAATATTAGTAACCTGTCAGTATCTCTGTCATGTGGCACATGATTTTTCCGAACTGTTTCATAGTTCAGTACACTTCTAATCATTAGTAACCTGTCAGTATCTCTGTTCAACCATGGAAGAATTTATCATTACACAGTGTGCCCTTGGATTTTCTATCTCCTGAGTGAGCAACACAGATTATTTACAGCAACGACTAAGAACATATGGAAACACATTAGCTATGAACAAAACTATTTCCATCTGGTGGCAATACCACTGGTATCCTCAATGTTTCGTATCCTCATGCTTTTTCCCCGAGGTACAAGATTTCTTCTCAACATTGTTGTCCAAGGCTAGCTTCATCTATGTGATCCATTTTTCTTGTCCAAAAATGAGAAATGAACTATGAATCCACCTGTGGAGAGACTAAGAGTCTAAGAGCATATATTATTCAATCAAACTCAGATGGAGTAACATCTGACCCTCTCTTAGGACCTGTTTGGTTTCTCATATGGCAAGCTTGCCTAGCACTGGCAGTTATCATAGATGCATGCTTAGGGCTGTGATGCATGCCTGGGATAGGAGCTGCCTTGGAGGCCTTCAAACAAGAAGGCCCTTATCCTCTCTTATTTCATCTCCATGATATACATTAATCTGGTGCCCTATTTTCTATCCTCAAAGAACTTTGAATCCTTTGACCCATTTTGTTATAGATTTTTTTTTTGTGTGAGAGGAATCATATGTATTCATATATCTTCATTTTATGAAATGATGTATGAATTAGCACATCCCTTAATTAATTTACTGCAAATGCTAAAAAGATTTTACCTCCAGCTGGGTAACTGGAATACCACGGCATCACCAATATAAAAATTCTTAAAAGATTAGGGGATTCAGGATTGTTTTTTTTCTGAGATTATATTTTTAGTTTTCTCAATTCATAAAATCCAAAAAATTAATGTCTTAGATTTGTTTAAGCCATTACCTCTTGCGGTGTAACAAGTGCACCGTAGCATCATTCTACATCATTGGAAGAGCACACTTGTGACATAAGAAACTGTACACACCTCATATCAGTTAGATGAAGTTTTTTTTTTGAATTTTTAGGGCGAGCCCCGTCTATTACCAAAGCAACAGACCGAATTCAGTTTTACAGCTCATGATGGCAAACCATCAGGTTTTAGTCCTTCTAGCTAGCACAACTGATACCTCAGCTGTCTAGGTAACCGAAGCTACTGAGAACCAGAATACAAACCGACTTAAAGATAGTTCAAGCTACTGATAAGCAGACTACAAACCAACTCAAGACAGTTCAGTGAATGCATTAAAAGAACTCCTGCATCCTGATGACTAAAGCCACTTCGAAGATGAACTCCTGTTCCCCATCTGATTACTGGGCATCTTCAGATTACCATCACCTGAACATCACCAGCATCCTTCTTTAGCTCCCGACACTCTTGTCTGATAATGCTAAGGCAGCCAGTGCACCTGAACAGCGGATTGCTTGATCACCTGGACCTTCTCCAACAGGATCTCCTTCTTGTCTGTCGGGGAAAAGGATTGCCCAGCTCTGAACAGTAACTGCCACCTTGTGGATAAGCATAGCCATGCTCAGTTAGATGAAGTTCTGTGCCATAATCAGAATATCAACTTTATTTTGCGATCCGGTGTCTCGATTCCATGTAGATCGTATTGCAAGAGACATAATGCCGTCCATACCCACCGCATTGTTTTCTACCCATCACTAACCAAATAAAAAATGCCCCAGTTTTTTACAAAATGAACACTGGAGCCAGCAAGGAAACAGGCTATATCTATACTGCTTTCGAGACCCCTATACTTATGGTTGATGATTTGCCATGTGGCTTCCAGTGAGACAAGAGCATATGAAGTTTCTATATATGTATTCCAACTCAGAGGGGAGGGAGAAACGCATATGATCCTCTTGTTACTTTAACTTCAATATTATAAGCACCAGTTTGGCCCCCTGTATGTTAGCCGCAAACTAAGAATTCTTATTCATTCGACAAAGCATGTAGTCTATCGGACAACGCCATGCCGAACAACAATATCTGTTGATTAATTACACTATACATCATGTATGCATTATTTGTTGATTAATTTCTCCAAAATTGAGTAAAATGTATTACATCATCGCGATCAACGTGCTTTAGTCCCTGATTGCAAAATCTGTTTCTTGCGTTTTGCTTTCCATATCAATTAACGGGAGTTAGGCAGTATGTACAATCTGTGTTCCTGTTCCTTCATGTAACTTGTCCCCTAAATTGGGCAGGCAGGTAGCATGTCCAAACTATGGTAGCCATGTTCCTGAATAGAAAGCGAAAACATGGACCTACAACAGCGTGGCGGGAACCAACAACGCATTGGGACTCAAGAGGTGGCAGCCAGCAGTATGCAATATGTGGTTTGTGTAACCTATAACTATGTGTGAACTCTTTCGTTCAAAAAACATCTGTGAACTCTTTGTTGTAAGCATGCTGCCTTGAATAACGAGGAGGGGTTCGGTGAAAGTGACCTCCTCTGTCTTGAATCCTTAGCTTGAACTCCATTCAGATCCTCCTCCTTTAGTAAGCCCTTTGCAAATATTCTTCCATCATCCTAGAGGTGACAAAGAGAGGTTATTATAGTGAGTCTAGTTGGTACATCATATATATATTCATCTTTCTTCAATTGAACTACGTGGTACAAGCCTTTGTTCTTGATTAGTTTCTCCAAAATATAATTATTGAATCAGTCATGAGCACTATGCTTTTCCCCATCTTGTATCTATTGAGAGAGAGAGAGAGAGAGACTAGTACTAGTAGGCGGTATGTCTAAATTCATAGCCTTCATATTGAATCGGGTGGCCAAAATGCTGACCCACGACGGATCTAACAATGCATGGGGATGAGGAGGTGGTGGGATACAATACATGATTGATGTAGCCTATAAATATCTGTGAACTATGTGTTGTAATACTTGAGGGGGGTAGTTTGTGAGATAAGATAGCTTTTTTTAGATAAAGGTGAGATAAGATAGCTACAAACTGACAAGCTAGAGCTTAGACTCTGTTTTTTCGAGAGTTATGCTGCAAAAATGTAGAGATGTTGGTATAGTAAATTTGGTTAGAACATCACTCACGGTAGCAATAGTTTAAATAAGCGATATCACTATAGGCGTTGCAATAATATTACTCCGATACTGAGTAAGGCATTGGTAGGCGACTATATATTGATGTCCAGCAATGCACGGGGGATGTTAATATATAAGAAATTCCAATATGATCCAGTGGCCAAAGCTAAGCTTGTGCTCTATAGATGAACTAGGCATAATGATACAAGTAACCTACAAACTTGGGCATGGCGGGCACGGGGAACAACAGTTGGTCTAGCGAGTCACATAATCATTCTATTCCTCACACACCAGACTAAAATTCCTTTATTTTTTTTGAAAGATCCGTTACCGGCTTCCATGGGTAAGAATATGGAGAAGTTTACAAACAGATTTACAGGCGCAAGATGCACTGCCACCATTTTACCCAGGGCTCAACTAAGTGAGGCCCAAGGTACCCTGAACTTCTAGATGGCGGCTAAACTTATGGCACATTCAGATTAGTGCTAGAGCAATAGCCATGCAACATGACACTCGTCCCCATGCACAGGGCTGTTTATACACACACTGTCTAGCTACAATAACATTTTTATAAATGATTTTTTGCATGTTGCTGTATGAAGATTTTTTGAAATGTGGTTAGTATTGTACTACCTCGTTTCCGTTTAGAATTATTATTCAATTTGAAATTGTCTACAGTGAAATAATATCTCTAAATCTGACAAAATTTTTCAAAAAAGTATATTAACATCTAAAAATGTAAATAATGTTCTATGAAACTATTTTTTTTTTTCTAGATGTTGTTACATTTTCTATGAATTTGATTAAAAGTTGACTCAGGAGAAAGTAAAAAGTGAAATATAATTTGGTACAAGAAGCTAGTAAAAAACAACCTATTTCTTATCCTTTTTAGATATCATTAACTCAATTTGTGTTGAATCCGTGCCAAACAGCCCTTAAGCTAGCCTTAGACCAATGAGAACTTTCAGTCCTTCACTGCAATTTTGTAGTAGACAGCACTTGGTCTTGCAGAGCCACTGACGTGCAAGCAATGGGAGCCACTATCTTGACCGAACAACAGCTACATGTGGAGAAAATGTGTTATCGACCGACTCGAGAAGTAGGTCCTTGTTTCTAGGACAGGTTCTTCCAGTCGATCAGCCATGCATCCTCCACCGTCACTAGAACCTTGACTCATTCTACTTTATTTTGTGTTCCCGGTGTCTCCGATTCCAAATATGCATCTTACTGCTTCTCCTCATTATAGACCCCTTTCTCACTAATCAAATTCTCTAGCCACTATATGCAGGTCTGAGAATGTGCCGTGAAATGCCGTACATAAACATGTGCATATATAGGAGGAAGTAAGGGTATGTCCGTATGTGTATCACTGCTCCATCCCTCCCTTCTTAACTATGGAACCAATGATTCACCAACTACATGCTAAGACACACTGCGTATATTTGTCCATCAATGAACTCACATGCTCTATAGGCTATTAATATAGAGGAGCGGGGCTCTTGCTCCTCCAAAATGTCTAGCTAATAAGTCTTCTCTGAAAACACAATTTCTTTGGAAAAACATGTGGCGATATGTTCATATAGCACCTCTGCACATTCGACTTATTTAGTTATGGACTGCAGATCATAGGATGGGTTGCAGGCTTCTACTTATGGACTTTGTTGTTGTACTCAGTTTCAAACGACTCTCATTAATTGTATTGGATGGCTAGAATAATCATCGATTACTTCCTCCAACGTACGTCATGCCCTGGGCTTGGCTGGCAACAAGTGAAGCGAGGGTCCAGGGATAACAGCGAACACACAAGAGCACATGTGCAAACGGAGGCACGAGCAATGGTAGTGGCAGCCGAGGGAGGGCTGCTGCTACACTCTCAAGTGTATGGTCAGCCTCTGCTTCTGGCAGTACCTATGCGCAGGAGGAGGGAGGACCAAATGTACAAAATGGCAAGAACATCTTGGCAGAGTTTCTCACACCAGATGGATATATTAAGTGTTCACAAGATCAATGCCTCAATGCTCAAACCCCCTGCATGATGTTCCTCTGCAGATCGGTCCTGATGGCTATGAGAGGTCTCCCTAGTGGCTTTGCTGAATTCTGGTTGGATGTACTTTAGGAGGAAAATGAAAACGAAAAAGAAGAAGAAAAGATGGTGGCAGGTTAGACAGAGTTTAGAAGGAATTAAAAGGAAAGATAGAACAAAGGATGGTGGTTTGCTAAAGAGGGAACATGGGCCTAGGCGGGTGCAGCGGCTCGTTACCCTTCCACTATCTTTATCCAATGATGATTGCTCCTCCATACTACCATCCTGCATTTGTTCCAGTGCCCTGCTACGGTTATGTTCCTTTTTACTACGGGCCACCAGGTGCTGCACAAGCTCCACATGAGGTTGTCAAGCCAGTAGCTGTGCACTCAACGCCCCATTAAGCGTCAAAGACCTGTCCAATATGTCTGAATTGAGCCTGAAGGGTGACTCATCAGATGCAAACGGTGGAGTGCCTGCTTCTCCCTTGCCTCCAAAGCCGATTAGTCGACCAGAGAGGCAATCTGCTTTCCATGAAAAGGATCTACCAATGGCTCATCTGGAGAACTAATTCCTACAGTCAAGTGACTTTAATTCGGTCTTAAACATGCCTTCATGTGTATGTAAGAAGATAGACAAATCATAATAGTCTGTGCTGCTTGTCATGGTTTAATGCAAATTATGTGTACTCCTCATTTTTGCTTTCACCAGCTTGGAAGTCATGATCTGTGGTAAATATATTGTTAGTTTGTCATTAATTTAGCAATAATCTTCTGTTTTTCTCCTTCATTTTTTTTTTCCCAATGTCATTCACCAATCCCCAAAGTTATCAGTTGTGTATTATTTCGTCTTATGTTTTCATCAATTTTCTCCAGTTTTCTTCATCATCCCCAAAGTCAGCAGTCATGTATAATTTCCTCGCTTTCTTTCTACACATAATTTTTGTCGATTCTTTCATAGTTGAGTGCACTTTGTTTTCACTTGTAGTTAGAGTTAGTTACTAGTCAGACTCGGTAGCTCTGTTTGTGAAAGAATGTATCATCGCGCAACATTTCCTTGCAGTTTGGCTTTAGATTTGATTTTTTAGATAATGGATTAAAAAAATCCGGCCTCTACATCCGAGGGGATGTACACAGCCAAAAATACAAAAGAGGCAGAAAAAACAACAAGAGAAAAGCCATGGTCTTATAAATCGACCAAGACAATACAACAAACTAAATGCTTCTACCCTCTATACTCTATTTGATTAACGAGAGGGCGCCCATGGCTTGCCCTTGGCCTTGCCAATTTGGGTCCCAATTGTCATAGTGCGAGGGGTGTGGCTAGGAGGTGTGCTTGTGTTGATGCCTTCAAGAAGGTAAATGGCGTTCACGAGATGCCACCATCAGCGAAAGAGGAGGAAGTTACACCCGATGCCTCCAAGGGGAAAATAGCGTCGATTGTGTCATCGTCGCCGGCCCGGCATCGCCCGGGCAGGGGTTTTCACCCATATTCAAGATCCCGCAAAGCACATCAAGCCGAACCTTCACACGACGAGATCTTTGGAGATAATCGGCGGGGTCTTCACGGATGGGCGAGGTAGCGAGAAAGAAAGCGAGAGGGCGGCGGTGTCCTTTGGTGTGGATGTCGGAGTTGATTAGCGAGCCGCTGGGAGCGGCGTATTCTCGAGCGAGCTGTTGTAGTTGATCAGGCCACAACCTTGGGGAGGCGGGTTGGGACGGCGTGTTAAATAGCGGTGCCAGCGGCATCCCCATCCGGTGCCCGGGGTCGGTCGACCCCCGGCCGTCGCCGAAATATCCCGACCAAAGGCAACGCCCGCCAGTCCGCATCGCGGGCACCACTGCACCGAGAAGGGAGCACCGGGGGTAGCGGCGGGCGGATCCGATCTGAAAATACCGGATCAGCCCGCCACAGACTCCTTAAGCGGCGAGGAATGCGGCTGGTCGCCGATCCGTCCCTCCACCAAGCGGTGGAAGAATGGTACCGCCCGTCCGTGTTGCCAAGCCCCCGGCGCCAAGCCAAATCAAACGCCCAGCAGGCCACCACCTCGCGGCACCGCCAAGCGAAACGCCGCGCACCAACCCTAGGTCGGTCCGCGCTGGCGATCCGGCCGCACCAACCATGGGGAACACCACGGGGAAGCCCAATCCGGCCATGGGGAGGCGGATCGATATGAGGAGGCGGATCGACCCTCACGCCGCCGGCAGATCCACCGGCATCGAAGGAGCGAGGGGGAGGGAGGTGGAGCTGAGAGGGGAGGAAAGGGAGGGAGAAGGACGGAAAGGCGGGGGGGGCGCCGCCGCCGGCCGCCGCGGTGGCGGCGGGCCGGCCGGGCGAGGTGGGAGGGGCCTTGTGGTGGCGCGGTGGGGAGCCCTCCGGATGATGAACAATACAACGGAAGGAATTCATTTGGTGTGCACTGGGGTTTAGATTTGATCTAACACCAGAGATTGATTATTGGAATGGCTAATAGCACATAGCGACACAATGGATAAAATACAAAACCTTTTTTCTGGATCAGGTTCCTGAATAAGAATACAATTTTTTTTTTTTTTCTAATCAGGTGGCAATACGTCATTGCAAAACATAACAACATTACATTGCAATATATAACAACATTTGAGTTCAGGTTGCCTTGCAGTGTGTTTTTTTTTTTTTGGCACAGTCCCATGCACTAATGAAGTCAAGCAATCGTCCAACCGAGCCGGAGTGCGAGAGCGGCAATTAATCAACTCTGTTGCTGCTGTTAATCATGAGCACAACCTTCAACCGAACATCCTAGTTTATGACAGAAAGGTTGTGGAATTGTGCCGCCTGCTCTTCCATTTCTTCAGTTACTTAAGTTTGTGCTCCTGGTGTCTCCAATTCCCTATTTGTCTGAATTGCATTGGTAATGGAGTCCATGTGACCATTCCTCACACCAACTCATCTTCTTCTCTCACTGAGAAATGAACTAGGAATCGTGGTGCTGTGCCCCCTATATATACAACTAGAAGCAATAGGAAGTGGGGTTATATTTATATTGCTCCCTATTTCTGTACCAACCGCATGTGTCTTTTTTTAAGCCCGCATGTGGAGAGACATGAGCATATGCACAACAAACATATAAAAGGAAACAACTAATCCTCACACTCTCAAGTCTGACGTCCTATTTGTTAATTAGCCTAGAACCAATAAGGAGTTTGAATCCTTCGACACATTTTAGACCATAGAGCTCTGCACTAGACAGCTCCATCAAATTAAGTGTTGTATATTCACATTTCTACTGTGCTTGTTGTATTTTTGCTTTCATGTCGTGCAGGCATGTAGTATGTTTCAACTGGATCATTGGCCTATCTTTGATTTATTTATTTATTTATTCCTTGACCCCTCATATGCTTATGTCTGTTGTGTTTTTCTTTTCAGTCTTCTGATGAGCTGCCGCTCTCACGTTCATCTTCACAAGAGGCAGAGCAACAACATTTAGTTGACACAGCCTGTTGCATCCCTGTATGTGGTCTGTCAAGATACTGTGGCTGTGGTACCTCCTTCTGTGTCTGTAGAAATGTATGCTTCAGTTCCACCGACAGTTCAAGTCCCAGTTCAGTTTCAATTGGAATGGCGTGACATCTCAGCCTATGGAGCAGGACAAAGTTGCCTCAAGTTCAAGTGCTGGACACCACCAGGTGCTGCACAAGCTCCACATGAGGTTGCCAAGCCAGTGGTTGTGCACTTAACGCCTCCATTAAACGCCAAAGACCTTTACAATATGTCTGAATTGAGCAAGAAGGGTGACTCAGATGCAAACGGTGGATTGCCTGCTTCTGCCTTGCCTCCAAAGCCGATTGGTATACCAGAGAGGTAATCTGCTTTCCATGGAAAAGGACCTACCAATGGCTCATTAGGCGAACTAATTCCTGCAGTCAAGTGACTTTGATTCTGCTCGTAAACGTGCCTTCATGTGTATGTAATACTTAGAAGATAGCCAAATCATAATAGCCTGTGCTGCTAAAATGGTGTCATGGTTTCTTGCAAATTATCTGTACTGCTCATTTTAGCTTTTCACCAGTTTGGAAGTCAAGACCTGTGGTAAATATATTGTTAGTTTGTTATTAATTTAGCAATAATCTTCTGTTTTCTCCTCCAATTTTTCCCAATGTCATTCATCAATCCTCAAAGTTATCAATCGTGTATTATTTCGTCTTCTGCTTTTTCATCAATTTTCTCCAGTTTTCTTCATCATCCCCAAAGTTTGCAGTCGTGTATAATTTCGTCTCTTTCTTTCTACACATAATTTTGTTGAATTTTTTCATGGTTTAGTGCACTTTGTTTTCACTTCAGTTGGGTCTGTTGGTGAAAAAGAATGTACCATTACGCAACATCTCCTTGCTGTGTGGCTCTAGATTTGATCTAACACCAGAATTCAGAGATTGTTTATTGCAATGGCTAATAGCACATGGCAACACAATGGATAAAATAACAACTTTTTTTTTCTAGATCAGCTTCCTGAAAAGAATACAAAAACTTTTTTTTTTTTTTCTAATCAGGTGGCAATACGACATTGCAACATATGACAACATTATATTGCAAAACATAACAACATTTGAATCAGGTTCCCTTGCAGTGTGTTCTTTCTTACGATCCCCATGCATGAAACTGAGCTAATTGTCGGCAGTTAATCAGCTCTGCTGCTACGTACTGTTAATCACGAGCACAACCATCCACCAAACATCATTGTATCTGCAATTTTCCCCATTACGCCTAAAGAAGTTGCCCAGAGGGGGTAATGATGAGGGAAAGGTTGTAGATTTGTGCTGCTTGCTCTTCCATATCTTGAGATACTTAATTTTGTGCTCCTGGTGTCTCCAATTCACTATTTGTCTAAATTGCATTGGTAATGGAGTCCATGTGACCATTCTAACCCCAACTCATCTTTCTTCTCTCTCATTTGGCTTTAGTCCTTTCTGGTTGTTTCAGGTTAGTTGGCTCTTTTGGTATGTCCTATGTTTCATGCATTTTGTGTATTGCAACTTATTAAATGGGTACCGCTTGTACATTGCGTCTGACCGTTTGTGCTGTAGTGATTGAGGTTGTTGCTATTTGAGGTTGGTTGGTTGGTTGACCAAACTTGGTGTTGCACGCGACAACAAAATTGAATTCCTTTTATATTATTAATTTGGTTGCATGTTTGCACCACGTGTGATAAACTGATAATACACACTTTATGTGCCTCTGAATACTGTTAAAGTGCTTCTTTAATTTAGGTTTCATATGATTGTTTTAGTTGGATTTCTATAATGTCAATACTACTTGGTCCATCGGGATCTACACATTGCCATTGCCACTCTGCACTATGTTTCATATGATTGTTTGGTTGAATTTCCAATTTGCATTGACTGAAATGTAATGTTTTTTTGTTTTGGTGACAGGCGAGAGGCATGGACTGAAGAGGAGCACAAGAAGTTTCTACTTGGGTTGAATAAGCTAGGGAAAGGTGATTGGCGTGGTATATCCCGTAATTATGTTATTTCAAGGACACCTACTCAAGTGGCTAGCCATGCACAAAAAGTATTTCAATCGCCAAACAAATGTGCATAGAAGAAAGAGAAGATCAAGCCTATTCGATATGGTGATTGATGATGTGAGAGTCTCTTTCTGATCCTGGTAACGTATTTGTAGGTGCATCTTTGAAGTAGTTGCTTGCACTTACATTAGCATACATATTCTTTCCTTTTGTCGGTAGCTGTTGTATTCGCAATTTTTTTATTATTTCTTTTTTTGCAGCAGCTGTGCTTATTGCTTGCATATGTTTGGTATGCTTTCTTTGTTGTCGTACCTGTTGCATTTGCTTCTGCTTACCCAGACATGCTTACATAGGTTCTCTTCCTTTTTGCATGCTCATGCTTGACTTAGCTATGCTTATTCCACTACGCTTTAATACCTTTTACCTCTTTTGCATTAATAAGTCGTGCAGCTGCTTCTGCTTACCTAGACGTGCTTCCATAGGTTCTATCCATTTTTGCATGTTTGACTCAATTATGCTTATTCTTTAATACCTATTACCTTCTTTATCATACGGGTGTAATATAGTGACACTGTAAAGTGTAAGACTTTCAAGCTCCTTATTACTGTGGAACCTCATTTGCTTATGTCTGTTTTTAGCTCCTTATTATCTTCTAAATATTTGTTTATTCCTGCCCCTCATGCTTATTTCTGTTTGTTGTGTTTCTCTTTTCAGTCGTCTGATCAGCCACCGCTCTCGCATTCATCTTCACAAGAGGTAGAGCAACAGCATTTAGATGAACCACAGCCTGTTGCAGCCCTGCCTGCCCCTGTGGTCTCCCAGATATTGTGGTACCTCCTGTGCCTGTGGAAGTGCCAGCTTCAGTTCCGCCGCAAGTTCAAGTCCCAGTTCAGTTTCAGCTCCAGTGGTGATATCTCAGCCCATGGAACAGGACTCAGTTGCCTCAAGTTCAAGTGCTGGAGAGGCAGGAGTGGTGATGCCAGGAGCCATGCCCCCTATCTTTATCCAATGATGATTCCTCCTCCATACTACCATCCTGCATTTGTTCCAGTGCCCTGCTATGGTTATGTTCCTTTCTACTATGGACCACCAGGTGCTGCACAAGCTCCACATGAGGTTGTCAAGCCAGTGGCTGTGCATTCAACGCCCCCATTAAACGTCAAAGACCTTTACAATATGTCTGAATTGAGCCTGAGGGGTGACTCATCAGATGCAAACGGTGGAGTGCCTGCTTCTCCCTTGCCTCCAAAGCCGATTGGTAAACCAGAGAGGCAGTCTGCTTTCCATGGAAAAGGACCTACCAATGGCTCATCAGGAGAACTAATTCCTGCAGTCAAGTGACTTCAATTCTGGTCTTAAACATGCCTTCATGTGTATGTAATACTTAGAAGATAGCCAAATCATAATAGCCTGTGCTGCTAAAATGGTGTCATGGTTTCTTGCAAATTATCTGTACCGCTCATTTTAGCTTTCACCAGCTTGGAAGTCATGATCTGTGGTAAATATATTGTTAGTTTGTCATTAATTTAGCAATAATCTTCGTGTTTTCTCCTTCAATTTTTCCCAATGTCATTCATCAATCCCCAAAGTTATCAATCGTGTATTATTTTGCCTTCAGTTTTCAAAAATATTCTGCAGATTTCTTCATCATCCCCAAAGTTAGAAGTCGTGTATAATTTCCTCGCTTTTCTTTCTACACATAATTTTGCCGTATTCTTTCAGTTTAGCGCACTTTGTTTTCACTTGTAGTAACAGTTAGTTACTAGTCAGTAGCTCTGTTCATGAAAGAATGTACCATTGCGCAACATCTCCTTGCTGTGTGGCTTTAGATTTGATCCAACACCAGAATTCAGAGATTGTTTACACAATGGATAAAATGCAAACTTTTGTTTTCTGGATCAGGTCCCGAATAAGAATAGAAAACCTTTTGTTTTCTAATTAGGTGGCAATACTGACATTGCAAAACATTACAACATTTGGATCAGGTTCCGTTGATGAGTGTCTTCTTTCTTGGCACAAAGGTAGACAGTTTTGTCTCGATTTACCATACATCACACACTATGCATGCATGCACTAGGAAGCTCACTCAATCATCCAATCGCGAAGCACATTCTTAAATGCCACAGCGGTTAATCAACTCTGGTGCTGCTGTTAATCACGATCCACTGAAAATCCTAGTATCTGTAATTTTTCCCATTACGTCTAAAAAGGTTGCCCAGAGGGAGTGAAGATGACGGAAAGGTTGTGGATTTGTGCCGCTTGCTGTTCCATATCTTGAGATACTTAATTTTGTGCACCTGGTGTCTCCAATTCCCTATTTGTCTAAATTGGTAATGGAGTCCATGTGACCATTCGTCACACCAACTCATCTTTCTTCTCTCTCATTTGGCTTTATGAAACTGGAATCGTATGTGGAAGCAAAGAGGAAGTGGGGTTATATTTATATTGCTCCCTTTTTCTATACCAACCGCATGTGGAAAGTTTATTATATATAAAAAAAAAAAACGCATGTGGAGAAACATGAGCATATGCGCATCATCAGGCATATAAAAGGAAAACAACTGATCCTCACACTCACATGTCTGCCTGTTGCACCCCTGCCTGCCCCTGTGGTCTTTCAAGATACTGTGGTACCTCCTTTTGTGCCTGTAGAAATGCCTGCTTCACTTCAGCCGTCAGTTCAATTCCCGGTTCCAGTTTCAGCTCGAATTGTCAGTTTCCTCAAGTTCAAATGCTGGAGGCCACCAGGTGCTGCAGTGGCTGTGCACTCAACGCCAAAGCCAGTGTCTGAAGAGCGACTCAAATGCAAACGGTGGATTTGCCTGCTTCTCCATTGCCTCCAAAGCCGATTGGTAGACCAAGAGAGGCAATCTGCTTTCCATGGTAAACGACCTGCCAATGGCTCAGGCGAACTAATTCCTGCAGTCAAGTGACTTGCCTTCATGTGTATGTAATATTTAGAAGGTAGTCCAACCATAATTGCCTGTGCTACTAAATTGGTGTCATGGTTTCCTGCAAAATATCTATACTGCACATTTTAGTTCTTACCAGTTTGGAAGTCCCATGATCTGTGAGTAAATATATTGTTAGTTTGTCATCAGTTTAGCAATATTCTTCTGTTTTTTTTTTACTCAATTTTCCCCAAATTTATCCATCAATCACCAACGTTATCAATTGTGTATTATTTCGTCTTCTGTTTTCACCACTTATTCTCCAGTTATATTCATCATCCCCAAAGTTAGCAATCAGTCACCAAAGTTAGCAATCAGTCACCAAAGTTAGCAATCAGCCACCAAAGTTAGCAATCTGTCACCAAAGTATGCATACTTTCCTAGTCAGTAGCATAATTTCCCAAAAGCATGTTAATCAATCTGTTCATTCAGGTGTTAAATATAAGGTCACACGATAAGTAGATGTTGTGCAATGTTAAGTTCTTTCACGATCAGAGCTACATCCTCTGTTCCAAATTGTAGGTCGTTTTGACTTTTCTAGATGCATTTCTTTTGCTATGCATCTAGACATAATGTATAACTAGGTGCATAGCAAAAGCAATATATCTAGAAAAGCCAAAGTGAACTATAATTTGGAACGGAGGGAGTACTGACTATGTATCTAGATCCGTTCCAAATTATAAGACGTTTTGGTTTTTCTATGTGCCAGAGTAGTGGTGTATATCTATGTGCATGGCATATCTACAAAAGCGAAACGTCTTATAATTTGGAACGGAGGGAGGAACTAATTGTTAAATATCAAAATCTACAACCTCTACTAAATTCTCGTTCTTGGTTTTCACTTGCATCCACTAGCAGTTACCAGTCATTAGGTTAGGTTGATGCTCCAGTTTGTCAGTGCACATAATACATATTCGAAATCTACAACCTGTTATCAGCAGAGGGAAACCTGAATTTCCTTTCCACATTGCTTACACAATTGACGAGAATTACTTATGGCATTGGGGAAAGAAGAAAACTCCTTCAAAGCTTCTGGCAGCTTGCCAGAGAAGTTTCTCTTCACACTAATCCCCTACACAACTAATAGCTGAGCCTAAACACTATAATTTGAAATCTTAGCAACTGTATTTTGGATTACATTTCCTAGTATAGTAATTCCCTGCTTATAGCTAGATCAGACATCAGGCATACACAGTCTGTGCCATAGACCAGCCAAGATGAACACTCAGAGGTCAAAGAGTGTGAACTCGTTCACTGGAAAGTAAAGACTTAGTTGTTCTATAGTGCACCCTTTCTCGAGTTATTCAACTTTATTTTGTGCTCCGCTTGAATGTTGGAAATTTTGTCCCGCTTTGCCATACATTACTAACTAATGATGAAGGGACTTTTGTCCCACTTTCCCATACATTACAAACTGATGATCAATGAGAAAGAAGTATTGTCCTGCTCTGGCATACATTACAAACTAATGATGGAGGTAAAGGTTGTGGATCTATATACCCCATACTCATCTGTAGTCCCAGACTTATTTTTGTGCTCCCGGTGTCTCCAATTCCCTGTTGATCCAAACTGGTAATGGGGTCTTTCTTCCTCACATCTAGTCATGTTTCTTCCTTCTCCCACTTGGCTTTATGAAATTGAGAAATGAACTATGAATTGTGCTGCCTTGCACATAAAGAAGCAGGGATGGCAATAGTTACATTGCTCGCTATTTGTATGCCAACCATCAGTGGAGACACATGAGCATATATATATATATGCGCACACGCACACATAAAAGGGAAAAATTCAACGTCACCTATTCTCTTAGTTCATTGTACATGCCAGTCTCACAGTCCGGCATCCTATTTTTTCAACCTCGAACCAATAAGAACTTCGAGACCTTTGACACATTTTATATCAGACAGCTGTCTGCATCTGCCATCTTCATTGAATGATGTATATCATACATTTTTTTTTGTGCGAATAGCCATCATATATTCATGTCTCTGCATCACTCGATGATTAATTTGATACAAAGACGATTAAAAAATCTTCCATGAATAGAGCCAGCGTGCTTCAGTTCCTAATTGAAGTAGCTGCTTGTTGAATTTTTGTTTTTCGTATCTTTTAGGCAGGTAGTATGTATGAATGCATCACTGGTTCATCTTTTGCATCAGCAATTTTGGCTTATTAATTGGTGAATATTTGCACCTCATACCACTTCGCTATAGACTGATGACTAAAGAACACACTCCAGACATAAGAAAGTGTACACACCTCATGCCTGCTGTAATAAATACTGCGCTCTATGTTTACACTTGCAAGCACTAATTAACCATAGGTATGGTTAATATAATGTTCCAATTTATCATCGCGCAACACCACCTAGTTGAGTGAGTTTGGGTTTTTTTGTCTCTTTAGTGCACAAAATACATATT
Source organism: Hyparrhenia diplandra (assembly GCA_015847255.1). NCBI lineage: Eukaryota > Viridiplantae > Streptophyta > Magnoliopsida > Poales > Poaceae > Hyparrhenia > Hyparrhenia diplandra. The sequence continues at coordinate 431,293 of JADLZK010002112.1, forward strand.
CAGAGCTGTAACTTGTTGTCTGCTAGAGAGCAATCTGAACTTTGTTTCTGGCAAGCCATCAACTGCTTAGTTTATGGGCAAGAAGACAACACCTTCAAACCTACTGATAATGGTAGTGGGGCTGAATTACGTTTCACTTTGCCAAAGAAGTTTCTGTTCAGTAACCCAGTGATTGTGATTGTGGCTGCTGCTTTTTCTTTGGAAAACGCAGGAGAGCTCTGCGCTTCCTTTTTATTAGAGAAGACAATAGTACCCATACAGTCCACTTATCTCATACGGGGACCCGATATGAGAGGTAGTTTGATCATCAATATAAAGACCAAAAACTTGCCCCCCAAAAAATCAGGTTGAGCAAGTTTTGTTGAGATTGTAGCTGCTGCTGCTTCATATGTTTTATATACTGTAGAAAGCTATTGTGGATCAGCAGCCACAGCTGCAGTTTTTATTTTTATTTTTATTTTATTTTTAAGCAGCCACAGCTGCAGCAACAAAAAAAAATGATCCCCAAGAGTTGAGTCCGAACACTAAAATTTTAAATGGACCGTTTTTTTTTAGATTATACTCTACTATGATTCTACGCTTGTAGATCGAACATCAATCACACTGGTGCCCCTCTGCCATAGAACGTCCAAGATGAAGACTCTCGGTGTTGAAGAAGGTGAAATCGTTGAATCCAGAGTCATCGAAAACCAAGCAGATCTATAGTTAATTACCCTTTCTTGAGCTATTGAACTTTATTTTGCGCTCCCGGTGCTTCCTCTTTTCATGTAGACCTTATTGTTGGTAGGTAATGCTGTCCATTAATCCTATTTTTCCTTCCCTTCACTCACTAAATTAATGCTTCTAGCTTTACAAAATGGAGACATCAGATAGGAAAACATGATGATAGTTCACCAGCCGCTTGCTAGGAAACATGAGCATATGCAAGTGCTATATATGTTGTTCCAGACCAGAAGGGGAGGGGAGAGTATGATCGTATTCTTACTTTAAATTCATTATAAGCATCAATTTCCTGTCCTGTATATGTCAGCCTGAAACTATGAGTTATGATTCCTTCAACACAGTATGTATCAGATAACACTATTCCAGACAACGTTACTAATGTCTTTTCAAATGGACACATTGTGCATTCATTGTTTTCTGATTAGTTTCTCCAAGAGTTGAGTAGAAGGCAGTGATCACTATGGTTTTAGTCACTGATTGCAACTATTTCTCCTTGCATTATATTTTTCATACCATTTATGCCACTTTTGATCAGCATGAGCATGATACGAATCGATGGCCCACAGCACGGACCGGCGACAAATGTGACCAATGCTCAGAAACTCAAGAGACGCTACGGGATACAATATGCTATTTATGCAGCTTACCAATATGTGTACACACCAAGTTGTAAGTGTTTTTTTGGATAACTTAAAGAGTTTTTAGTGCTAGTGATAGGAAGTAGCTAAAAAAAAGGAGCAGCTCCTCTGTTTTGAAAGCTGATCATGAGGCTGTGAGCTCCTTCCGGAATCCCCCTCCATTGTTGAGTCCTTTGTAAATAAAAAACACTTCCATCATCCTCCAATAATTAGCTCTCGAGCTATTAAGCTCTTTCATTACTATGGGTCACAAGGCACGACCACAAGGTCCACATGAGGTTGCTAAGCCTGTAGCCATGCACTCAAGGACTCCACTAAGCGTGTGGAAGAGTGGATTGAGGCTGAAGGATGACTCAAATGCAGAGAGTGGACTAATTTCTACAGTCAAGTGACCCAAATGCCTTCATATTAGATTCGGCTAGATTGGGCGGAATTGACACTTGAATTGGGGAAGATCGGGGGAAGAGGATGGCAACGAGGGGCGGCGGCAGGCGTCGGGCGCGGCGGCGGCGGGGAGGCTTGGGTGCGCGCGCGTGCAGTGCAGGCGGTGGCGGCGGCATGGAGCTGAAGGCAAAGATATATTTTTATTTTCTTGCTTGTCCCCTAGAGATTACATGTCTCTTGCCTATATAGCCCGACTAGTGGGACTTGTAATCTAAGCAATCTCTATAAGGTTTCCTTATACATTTGGAATACCTTTTACAAGCAATTCCTATTTTATTATTTCCTAATAAGGGTCTCCCTTATAGATGAGATAGCCCCTTACACACCAAAAATTACCTAAGATAATCCTAACTTGAAGGCGAAGCAAACTCTGAGTCATACGGGAGAGGGAAAGCGGCGGTAGGGGCCTCCCCCTACGTGTTGACACTTATTATCATATAAAATTATTAATCAAATAAACATGAGAAAGGGGTATAAATAATAATAACAATCTAGAATAGGGTGTCACTAACATATTTCCATCAGTTTTGGTAATGTTGTGAATTGCGGGGACTAAACAGAAAAACAGCGAGTTCGCGAGCTATCGACTACGGCGACGCTAGCGCAATCCAACTCCGAGAAAGACTCTAGAAGGCTCGGATTAATCCCGACGTGGACCAAACTTGACACGAAGAAAACATCATCTAGAAGACTCCGAATTAACGACGACGACGGGACCCGAGAGGGGACACCCCCACGGGCGATCGGCCCAATAATGGGGCCGATCGGTCCCCTTGGCCGCCAAGTCATCCCATCTTCGGAACCTTCCTCCACCGCCTCTAAGGCGCATAATCTAAACCCGGTTGTTTAATGTCGGTTTTGATCCGATGGCGACGGTAGAAGTGCGGGATGAATCAGGATTAGTACCACATCGCTCTTTGAAGCCGAAGAGACGCACAAAGACCCATATATATAGACCCCTAGACCCCCTCTTTTAGATCATCAAGTTCTCAATCAAGCAACAACACTTCAAGATCCAAGTCATATCCCACGCTGTAGAAACATCGCTTTTAGGAGGAGTAGCAATCAAGATTAGAACTAGTAGGAAGGGAGAAATCCGCTCCGGATCGTCGGAGGCCGCTCAAGATCGGGACTCGTTCTTGTAAGTTCTTCATTGTAAGTAGTCTTCAAGTTCGGACACGTTCTTAATATGAATATCTTGATCATGTTTATATTCGATATTATTTGTTCTAGTATTTACTTTGATTACATGTTTAGCATAGTTGAATTATCTTTGTTATGTTCATGCATGGATTCGTGATAGCGCTCATCCTTTCGTTCGAGGGTGAGTGGTAGAGATGATGTAATCATGGTGATTAGATCTTATTTACTGCGTTTGCACCCTATGTGCCGGGTGGGTGTGGTAGATCGTGGTGGTGACAGCACCATTGAGTCCTTTGCAATCCATCCCCCGTATGTAGGCCTAGCGGATGATATTATTCGGGTTGTTCTAAGTTTCGGCCTTAGTCTTCACGGATTCTCGTCCTCATGTTTGGATTTAATTAGTCTTTCTTCGATGATTGTTAGATGTATTGCACTAATTGAGTAGATCCTAACTTATAGTTTAGAGTTATATATTGGAGTTTCTAATGCTAGCTAGCCTATGAATTGCTATCATCCTCTTGTTTGACACTTTCTATTTTAAGCCCACTTAGATATGATCTTTGGTTGAATCTATTTATCAAGAACTTTATCATTATCTTTATTGTTGAACTTTGATCCTTGTTTAATTAATTGATAAGTTTAATGCTTGCACACGAGAGATGGTTAGATGATTAAGATGTTTAGCACCTATGCATAGTTAATTCATGATAGAAGACTTCTTTCCCCGTGGTAGATATAAATTCAACACCTGGTTCTTACTCCCGGTTAAAATGCTACAATGGTATATTCATATATCGTGCGCGCTTGATGATACCAGTTATAATTGTTTATTTACTTATTAAGAAGTTATCAAGGCATAGCATGAATATTTTATTCCTTGCATATTAGTAGTTTAGCTATAGGGATGACAACCTTTTCGGATATGCTATGAACTGCAATGAATATTTCTTTTAGTTTTATCGAAGCAACATCGATATCTTTCTAAATGCCATTACTAGTTAGTGACATTAGAAATACCAACAATTGGCCTTGGCGCCCCGCCCCTCCCCGGGCCGGCGGTCATCGCGTTTGGCCCAATTAGCCACTCTCGGGCTGGCCCATTCGGATCATGACATTTCCCCACCGTTCGACGAGGCGGCGCTGGCCCATCGCGTGCCCAACCCACAGGTGGTGGCGAAAGGCACGTCGATCGGGAAGTGACAATTCCGTGCCCGGCGTAGAGGATGAGAGGGCCGCACTTGTCGTTGTCGCCGTTGGAGATGCTGGAGTCCGTGTCGGAGAAGGAGAAGTCGAGGCGGAAATCGCCAAAGTAGATGCTGAACTTGAAGCTCGCCGGGCTGCACGAAGGAACGTTCGCCCATGCCCGACGCATGACGGAGGCGCGAGGGTGCCCGGATACTCAAGCATCCGGGCGAGTCGGGGTGGAGACGTGTAGGTGTAAGTCGCCGCACCGTCACCTTTGCATGGAGTTGCCCGATGAGACGTGTCGGCGACGTAGGCGGCGGCAGGTGAAGTCGAGGAGGCAGCCGTGAGGAGATCGGCCGGGCGTGCCGACGGGGGTCCCGGCCTGCCTCTCCTTTGTTCCACGGGCGCCAACCGTGATGTTGTCGGTGCGGAAGAAGACGCCGCCATTGTTGTCGAAGAGGAGGACGGTGGCATCCTCGATCCGCTCGTCGGGGCCCGCCTCGAGAAGAAGGACGCTTGCGGGAACGCCCGATCCTCCCGAGGGCGGTGGGAGGTGGAAGCCCTTTGCTACGCCGTGCGGTGGGACGTTCTCCCCAGGGAAGTCCCGGAGAAGCTCGAAGCGGCGAGGGGATGTAGTAGCGGTGAAAGTACCTCACAATACCGTAGCGGAGACTCCACTCTGGTGCGATTGATCGGCTTCGATGGCGTTGGAGATGATCCCGAGCTCCTTGTTGGTAGTTGTGCCCATTGCGGCTCGGTGATCATGTCACTTGTCGACCCCTCGATGTTGTCCATGGCAACAGCAAGACGTTGCCATCCCGGCATGCGGTCACCGAGGGGCAGCCGCTATGTCGCCGTCGAGGCCACTGGATGTGTGCGGCGGTCGGCGTTCGCGGCGCCCGGTGTGGCGTCCTCGTTGGCGTCGTCCGGCTCGTAGTCATTGTAGCGGCGGGCAAGGTCGATGGCCTCCTCCAACTAACGAGGCTCGAACCACTCGGCGTGTTGCGGCGTCTCCGTAGGCCTTCCACGAGAGAGTCGACACGGTGGATTTGCCCCTCGAAGTTCCATGCGTAGTGCATAGTTCTCGAAGGCATCGATGTAGTCGCTCAGCTTGCCTCCCTAGGAAGGCGGCGTGTACGCCCCGAGTGTCGAGGTAGGTGGGTGGTCCGAAGTGATGGCGAGGCGGTGAGTGAACTCGCCCCACTCGATCGGAGAGTTCTTCTTGGACGGATCCATGAACCGGATCGCGGCAATACCAACGAGGTGGAAAGCGGCGTAACTCACGTGGTCGGCGGGCGATCTCCAAGTTAAGCGGAAGAAGAGGTCCGGCTTGCGGCCGAGAGGTCGGGTCGTCGGTGCCGCCGTACTCTCGGACTTGCGGGACACGCGTGATGTAGCGAGGGGGGGATGATGCCGCGGGTGGCACCATGGGCTGCGCCCGCGGTGGCGGCGCTGGGGTAGGGGGGCGCGGTTGGCACCGTCTCGCCGGGGGCCCCGCATTTGCTGAGTGTCGGTGGGGAGAGAGGGCAGCCGGTGCTGCGGTGTCGTTTGAGGGTGGCGTCGATGGACGGCCGGAGCATCACCAGCAACGCCATCATCTTCCTCCGGCCGGAGGATGGTCGGGTCGGAGCCGTCGGCGGGATCCGTGGCGGGGGGGGCGGCGGGGGCAGGCGGCGGCCCCTGTACCGGCGGTGGCGGCCGCCGGGCTGTCCTCGGCGTGGTCGCCGTGCGTGCGGGGGTCCTCGACGTGATGTAGACGTACTCCATCCGGCGTAGGCGAGTCTCGGCGTCGTCGGCGCCCGGGTGATTCGGCGCGATTGTCGTCCGGGGCGCCTTCGGCGCCCGCGGTGAACTCAGGTCATCTCGGAAGCCATGGGTGGTGGGGATCGTCTTGGTCTCGGATACCGGTATCCGATTCGGCTAGATTGGGCGGAATTGACACTTGAATTGGGGAAGATCGGGAAGAGGATGGCAACGGGGGGGTGGCGACGGGGCGTGGGGGCACATGGGCGGCGCCCGCCGAAGGTCAAGCGGGCGGCGGGAGGAGGGCCGGGTCTGCGAGGGCGTGCGGAGCGGAGGCGGTGGGCGTGCACGGAGCTGAAGGCAAAGATATATTTTTATTTTCTTGCTTGTCCCCTAGAGATTACATGCCTCTTGCTTATATAGCCCGACTAGTGGGACTTGTAATCTAAGCAATCTCTATAAGGTTTCCTTATACATTTGGAATACCTTTTACAAGCAATTCCTATTTTATTATTTCCTAATAAGGGTCTTCCTTATAGATGAGATAGCCCCTTGCACACCAAAAATTACCTAAGATAATCCTAACTTGAAGGCGAAGCAAACTCGAGTAAATGCGGGAGAGGGAAAGCGGCGGCGGGGGGCCGGCCTCCCCTGCGTGCACGCGCCCTGGCCCCTCCTGGGCCGGCGGTCGTCGCGTTTGGCCCAATTAGCCACTCTCGGGCTGACCCAATTCTGGATCATGACACTTCATGTGTTTGTAAAATTGGAAGATGGCAAAATCATAACAGCCTGTTCTGCAAAAGTGGTGTCATGATCTGTGACTAAATATATTGTTAGTTTTTCATTAACTTAGCAGCATTATTCTGTTTTTCGTCAAATTTCCCCAATTTCTTTCAACAGTCCCCAAATTTATCAACTGTGCATAAATCCATTGCTTTCATGTGGCACATTTTTTTTTTTTTGAATTCATAGTTCAGTACACTTTGTTTCCACTTCTAATAAAGCTAACCTTTTTCTACGGGGATAATATCTCCTGAATGCACAACACAGATTCGTTTACAGTAACGACTAAAAACCTATGGCAAATACTGGCTAAGAACAAAACTATTTCTATCTGGCGGGAATACCACAGGTGGTCTCAATCTTCTTGTATATCCTCAAGCTTTTTGCCCCTGAGGCACAAGACTTCTTCTCAACATTGTTGTCCAAGACTAGCTAGCTTCATCTCTGTGTCATCCAGTTTGGTGAGTCACAAAGTTTTCTTCGCACCTGATGTCTCCAATTCCTAGAAGTTATTACACTGTCCATCGAAGATGGAAATGGAGTTCAAACGACTATACCTCATCCATATATACTCTCATATTTCTTATCTTCTCTCACTTGGATTTATGGGACTGAGAAATGAACTATGAATCACGTGGTATTGTTGCATGTATAAAAGCATTAGGATGTGGTGGGGCTATATTTACACTACTCCCTATCTATATATATTATTCAAACTCGGATGGAGAGGGCCCTCTCTTAGGACCTGTTTGGTTTCTCATAAGGCAAGCTTGCCTAGCACCGGCAGTTATCATAAATGCATGCTTAGGGCTGGGATGATGCATGCCTGGGATAGGAGCTGCCTAGGAGGCCTTCAAACAAGAAGGCCCTTATCCTCTCTTATTTCATCTGCAGAACTTTGAATCCTTTAATGCATTTCGTTCTAGACAATACTACATCAAACAACTCCATTTAATGTTGTGACAAAAAAAAACTCCATTTGATGAAAGCATCATAGATTGTTTTGTTTTCTTGTGAGAGGAATCATATGTATTCTTATGTCTTCATTTGAACTAAATGACGTATGCATTGGCACACCCCTTGATTAATTTGCTGCAAAAAAAAGCTAAAAAGATTTTACCTCCTGCTGGGTAACCGGACTACCACAGCATTGCCAATATACAATTCTTAAAAGATAAAAAATATCATCATATATTCATTTTTTTGCCAAGATTAGGGGATTCAGGATTTTTCTGAGATTATATTTTAAATTTTGTTATTTCATAAAATCAAAAAAAAATAATGTCTTAGACTTTTTTTAAGCCATTACCTCGTGCTGGGTAACAGGTGTACCATAACATCATTCTTACATCATTAGAAGCTGCTTGTTGCATTTTTCTTCTGTCGTGTCATTGAGGCAATTGACTCAGGCAGGCAGCCTGAGCTAGATCAGTTGTTCATCTTCTACCATAGACTGATGGTGAAAGAGCACACTCGTGACATAAGAAAGTCTACACACCTCATATCAGTTAGATAAAGTTCTGTACCATTTGTGTTAATTTGTACTTATTCATCACTAGTTAGTAGCAGAGGTAAATGATACAATTTGCTATTGCACAACACCAACTTGTCATAAGCAGCAGAGGAGTTTACTATTGCCAGTTACTGGGGTGTTTTTTGGGAGGACAAAAAAAAAAAAAAAAAAAACGCAGTAACCGGCGATAGTAGAGTGAACATAAATACACAATATTTTCATCTAAAACATGTAATGTGTTGTGTGCAATAGGGAAACTCGAATCTCTGCTCTGGTAGACGGTGAGTTCTACTGCTTGCGGGAATGGCCAAGAAGAACTTATTTACATCTAGTGGCAACACGGCAGTGAGGATTGAGGAAGCACAGAATCAGAGTATGAAGCAAGAAAGGCAATGGGGGTCGGCAGCAGCTAGAAGGTTGAGGACGGCTCATGGCCAGGTTACAATGGTTTCAGTTCGAGTTTTGGTTCTTACATGTTTTACCCTCTCCTATCCTCTCTCAACCTATATGTGTTACATCAGTTAAGCCATTCCGGGCCAGCAGTTGGGCCTGTGGGTTCTTTTGTTTCTGGGCGCGGACGACTCGGCCCGGGAGGAGGACACGCTTTCCATCTTACAATGGTTTTTCCTCGGTATCTTCATCAGTCAGCCGGTTGGAAAACGGAGGTAGCAAGGGAAGAGGAGGAGAGCCAGGGTTCAGCCGATTGGCAGATCAGGCAGCTCACAACTGCCATAGTTCTCCATGGATCTAGCCCCTCTAATATAAATCCAAGGTAACTTCTACCAAGTTCGAAGGAATTGAAGTTATCCACCACCAAGTAAAGATAGACCTGATGGATGCCCTAGCTCGCTCTCTAGATGTCTAAATTTATTTTGCCATCCTGGTGTCTCCTATTCAGAGTAGATCATACTGTAAGAGAGCTAATAACATCCATACCCATCTCGATGTTTTCTACCCTTCATTCACCAAATAAAAAATGTCCTGTTCTTACAAAGTGGAGAAATGAGCACCAGAGCCAGCAAGGAAATGGGGTATATGTATACTGCTCGAGACCTTTGTACTTATGGATGATTTGCCATGTACCTTCCAGTAAGACAAGAGCATATGAAGTTTCTATATATGTATTCCAACTCAGAGGGGGAGGCGAGAAGCGCATTTGATGCTCTTCTTGCCTTGAACTAAAATTATTATTCATTCAACAAAGCATGTATCAGACAACACTATGCTAGGCAACTGTACTAAATTAGCAATCATATTCTCTCTTCAATTAAAGTAAACATGGCTTGTTGATTAATTTCTCCAAAAATCGAGTAAAAAGTATTTTTTGAAAGTAAAATGGCAGGAGCTCTGCCTCTCAATTAAGATAAGAAATAGAGTCTATGTACAACAGTTTGCAGCCCCCGAACCCATGGTCTTGGGAAGGAAATACAAATGCACTTAAAACGATTACACGCTCTAAGTCTAAGCCCTCCTCCACTGTAGGATATCTTCTTTTGTTCTTGAAGCCACCTGCGGCGCCGTCTCCTTTGAGTTTGAGAAAATTCGCATGTTCCCTTCTTTCCAGACGTTCCAGATGGTGTAGATGACTAGACCATTGAAGCGCCTCCTTTCAGTCTTGGTTATCCTAGATTGTGCTTCCTCCCACCATGAGGCAGGTGGCTGCCGGTAGCACTTGGCTGGCATCGAAGTGCTCCCACTGAAGGATGTGTTCTCATACTGCTCTGGTGAGCGGACAAAGTAGGGAGAGGTGGGGGCATGTTTCCAAAGGTCCGTTGCACAAGCTGCAATGTTCTTGGTGAGGTCAACCCCTCTTCTGTAGGTTGTCCGCCGTGAGAATTTTTCTCGTGCCATGATCCATGCGATTACCTTGCATTTGTTCTCAGGCGCTCTCCATATAAGGTCTCCTTGGAAGGATCTATAGGATCCGAAAAATTGGATCCTATATGCTGATCTGGTGGAATAAGCTCCACTTGCTGTCCATCTCCAGATGATGGTGTCAGGAGTACCCGGTGCTAGGTGAACCTGTTGTATCCTGATCCATAGCGAGACAAATTCTTCCACCTGCAAAGAAGTGGTCATTCGACCCCTCAGGGCAGCGACCCAGGCGTTGTTCTGTAGCTCAAAGTGCATGGAGCTGTTCTTGAACCTGATCACCTCAAATAGGCTGGGCGCTAAGAATTTTGGAGCATCGCCATCGAGCCAGCTATCATGCCAGAATCGTGCCTTATGGCCATCCCCAATGGTGACTTTAGTAGATGCATTGAATAGAGCCCGATAAAAATCGTTGGAGGGGATCTCCATTCCCACCCACGGCTTGTTGGCTGTGCTTTAAAAGGTATTACATTATTGTGATCGCTGTGCTTTAGTCCCTGATTATTGCAAATTCTGTTCCTTATGTTTTGTTTTCCATATCAATTAATCACAGGCAGACAATATGTCAAAACTGTGTTCTTGTTACTTGTTGTGTTCTTGTTACTTGTTGTAACTGTTGCTCCTGAATCCAAAGCCTAAAACATGAGCCCACATGGATCAGTCTGGTAGCTATCATAGTTCTCCATGGATCTTCCTCCTCCAATATAGACCCGAGATAACTTCTTCCAAGTTCGAGGAAAGTGAAGTCATCCACGACCAATGTCAGGTGGACTTGATGGATACAAGGTGCACCCACGCTGTTTGAATATCCAACTTTATTTTGCCATCCTGGTGTCTCCAATTCCAAGTAGATCGTATTGTAAGAGAGATAGTGCCGTCCATACCCACCCCAATGTTTTCTACCCATCACTAACCAAATAAAAAATGCCCGAGTTTTTTTACAAAGTGGAGAAATGAGCACGGGAGCCAGCAAGGAAATGGGTTGTATGTACACTGCTTGCTGCCTCTGTATTTATGCATGATGATTTTCGATCCTTCCAGTGAGATAAGAGCATATGAAGTTGCTATATATGTATTCCAACTCAGAGGGGGAGGGGAGGAGCGCATATGATCCTCTTGTTACCTTAACTTCAATATTATAAGCACCAGTTTGGTCCCCTGTAGGTGAGCCGCAAACTAAGAATTCTTATTCATTCGACAAAGCATGTATCAGACAACGCCATGCCAGACAACAATATCTGTTGATTCATTACTCTATACATCATGTATGCATTATTTGTTGATTAATTTCTCTAAAATAGAGTAAAATGTATTACATCATCGCGATCACTGTGCTTTAGTCCCTGATTGCAAAATCTGTTTCTTGCGGTTTGCTTTCCATATCAATTAACAGAAGTTAGGCAGTATGTACAATCTGTGTTCTTGTTCCTTCTTGTAACTGTTGTCCCCCAAGATTGACAGCAGGCAGGTAGCATGTCCAAACTATGGTAGCCCTGCTCCTGAATAGAAAGCCGAAAACATGGACCTACAACACTGTGACAGGAACCAACAAAGCATTGGGACTCAGGAGGTGGCAGCCAGCAGTACGCAATATGTGGTTTATGTAGCCTATAAACATGTGTGAACTCTTTCGTTCAAAAAACATCTGTGAACTCCTTGTTGTAAGTATGCTGCCTTGAATAACAGGGAGGGTGTCAAGGGGCTCATGGCTCAATGGTAAAGGCCATTGGTTGGGGGCTCCCACCCAGGGTTCAAATCACTGGGTGCGACACTTTATCCCGGATTTATTTCAGGATTTTCCGGCGCTGTGCATTAAGTGGTAGGCGACGCCCCCCGTCGATAGCGAGGCGCCAGTGGTGACTTCGAACTTCAAGATTTGCCGGCTCAGTCCTTCGAAGGTGCTCATAGGGGTAGGGTTTGCGTTACGTGTGTTCATAGGGGTGAGTGTGCGTGCGTGTTGAGCGTCTGCGTTGTACTGTGTAATCTCCAAAAAAGAATAACAGGGAGGGTTCCAGTGAAAGTGACCTCCTCTGTCTTGAATCCTTAGCTTGAACTCCATTCAGATCCTCCTCCTTTAGTAAGCCCTTTGCAAATATTCTTCCATCATCCTAGAGGTGACAAAGAGAGGTTATTATACGTGAGTCTAGTTGGTACATCATATATATATTCATCTTTCTTCAATTGAACTACGTGGTACAAGCACTGTTTGCTGATTAGTTTCTCCAAAATATAATTATTGAATCAGTCATGAGCACTATGCTTTTCCCCATACTATATCTATTGCTCCGAGAGAGAGAGAGAGAGAGAGAGAGAGAGAGAGAGAGTAGTAGGCAGGCAGTATGTCTAAATTCATAGCCTTCATATTGAATCGGGTGGCCAAAATGCTGACCCACGACGGATCTAACAATGCATGGGAATGAGGAGGTGGTGGGATACAATACATGATTGATGTAGCCTATAAATATCTGTGAACTATGTGTTGTAATAACAGGGGTAGTTTGTGAGATAAGATAGCTTTTTTTTAGATAAAGGTGAGATAAGATAGCTACAAACTGACAAGCTAGAGCTTAGACTCTGTTTTTCTGAGTTGTCTGCAAAAATGTAGAGATGTTGGTATAGTAAATTTGGTTAGAACATCACTCACAGTAGCAATAGTTTAAATAACTGATATCACTATAGGCGTTGCAATAATATTACTCCGATACAGTAAGGCATTGGTAGACGACTATATATTGATGTCCAGCAATGCACAAGGGATGTTAATATATAAGAAATTCCAATATGATCCAGTGGCCAAAGCTAAGCTTGTGCTCTATAGATGAACTAGGCATAATGATACAAGTAACCTACAAACTTGGGCATGGCGGGCACGGGGGGAACAACAGTTGGTCTAGCAGAGTCACATAATCGTGCTATTCCTCACACACCAGTGCGACTAAAATTCCTTTATTTTTTTTTGAAAGATCCGTTACCGGCTTCCACGGGTAAGAATGGAGAAGTTTACAAACAGATTTACAGGCGCAAGATGCACCGCCACCATTTTACTCAGGGCAACTAAGTGAGGCCCAAGGTACCCCTGAACTTCTAGATGGCGGCTAAACTTATGGCACATTCCAGATTAGTGCTAGAGCAATAGCCATGCAACATGACACTCTGTCCCAATGGACAGGGCCGTTTATACACACACTGTCTAGCTACAATAACATTTTTATAAATGATTTTGCATGTTCACTACCAGAATCCGGAATAGCCTTGAGTGCCCAAAACCGCCAAGGATAGAGGAAAAACCGCCAAGGAAATGATCCTTGACCATACACCGTCAAGCAAAAGCACTCAAGAATAGAGTGTAAGGGAAATTAGTTTCCTTGGCGGTTTCGACGCTCAAGGATAATTTCCTTTGAAGGCTAACCGCCAAGCAAATGAGGCTCTGACTTAATTTGTCAAATGGTCAAGGAAATGGATGAACCGCCAAGGAAAGGTGTTTACTTGAGTGTGACACACCTCCAAGGAAATTACTTTTCTTGAGGGCTACGAACCGTCAAGGTAAATACATATTTTCTTGGGGGTTTCAAACCTTCAAGGAAACACCGTTACCTTGGCTGCATGAACCACCAAGATAATTTATATTCTTGAGGGTAAAACTTTAAATCCTTGAACTGCATGAACCGCCAAGTAAATTCTAATTTCCTTGACTGTGTGAACCACTCAAGGTAATCATTGTTTTTCCTTGGCTACCATAACCGCCAAGTTAACTCTCACAAAGTGTATAACCAGCATGGTAATTACAATTCCATTCCCATAAATACATCCTTAGGAACCATATATTTAAACATAACCAGAAAGTCATCCATATAAATATATATTCCAGCCAACATGAATATATGTTCCAACCAACATCCATACTGGTTCATTACAACAATTTCATGCCTAGATATTAATACTCCATCAAACAAGGTTCATGCCTAGATGGCAAATAGTCTGCAAATATTCCTAGGTCTAGGTGGCAATATAGTATCATTCCTACATGTCAACACCACATGCATATGGAAAATAATTGCCAAAGAACTAAACATTAGCAAAAGGTTAGCCGCACATCAGCCTAGTTAGCCGCACATCAGCCTAGTTAGCCGCACATCAGCCCTAACTTTGTACCAAAATCTACCAAAAGGAGGTCCATGTCCGCCACTTGGAGCTGTTGGCATTAGTTAGTCACCGCCTTGGAGAGAATCGTCTTCACCATTGTCTTCAAGCTCCTGCGTCACTTTCTACTTCAAAGTGGCCATCAACATCGATTCAAGGTCATCATTGTTATCACTTCCATCCCAAGTGTGGTCATCCTCATCATCATGTTCTAAATTAGGATCACCGTCTATGCCATCATATCCATGTGATGATCCCGTGACCTACAAAAATACACAATATATATGCACTTTATTTTTGGAATCTGCGACAAGCAAAACTGAAGTAATAACTAGAAGCATTGCAAATATAAATTGCTGTGATCTTTGAATTCACATTATTTGTAGCATCAATGTATCACCTTAAATCTACCGCTTATAAGATACGACTCATAAAGCCATTTCTAATCAACAGGAAGCCACTTGTTCACCGGGCCGCAACTCAAGTTGGCGCCTGCCACCTAAAAGAGTAATTATTGTCTAGATAATCATCCTCCAAGCACAACAAATATATTGTCCAAACAAAAATTCAGTAAATGTAACCTGATGACGACGAGCATCAATATTTGCTAGACGTTGTGTAGCGATCGGCGGGGTGGCTCGTTCCCAATTTTTCAAACATTTTCTCACAAGAGAAAAGCATTCACATAAAGATGCATGTAGGCATAGAGCAAAACTGATATATAAAGCAACAGATAAGTTATTACCATTATCAGCTCACGATGGATACTATTTTGCTCAAGTAATATCTCATTATTCTCTTTCAATTGATCATTTTCTTTTCTCACTTGTTCATATTTATCGGGACCGACCGCAAAACTCTCTTCGATTTGGCATGCCTTAGGACAGCCGCCTTTTCCACAGCCCCATCACCTATTGAACACGCCCATGGGCCATGCCACGCCCTACTATGTACAAAGCCTCTCCATCAAGTTTTTTTGTGTGGTTTCATCCGGGCGCTAAGGCCTTGTAGTCATCCTAAAACAAAAGCATGTAGATGCGGCAATTAAATTGTGGATCATCTTTAAATCAAGTGCTGAAATTGAAGCATCAATAGACAACTAATGACAGGAGAAAATAATGAGCAAGCAAAGTACTGGGTTGTTTGGTTCAGTCCGATCATCACATCGAGCATCATCATATATGCAAGAATCTAGCAATGTATATATCTCGAAAAACTTAAGCCATGTATCTATAGATCTCTATATATGCTCGATGAAATGCCAACCAAATTTTCTGGTACAGATGCATACTCAAATGAGACAAGGAATTAACCGATCTCGAAGGAAAGAAAAAGAATAGGTAAAACATGTTGGCATCCTAGAAACAAGAAGGTTCTTTTGTTGCCGTGTCTATATCACCGAAATTTTTCAGTCTCATTAAAAATCATTCACTCAAACGTGGATGATAGTGGTTAATCACAAAATATCATCCGTCTTCTTGTTATAGTAAAAAAATAATAGCACTGCACATGTGCTGATTTCCTCCTTTGGTCGGCAAGGATATTGACCGAAGAGTCAAAAATTCCTACGACCTATATTTTGTTCCCAATGGCAAAATTTCATGGTATGGCTAATTTTAGCTAGTTGGCTCATTGCACACACAAAATGTGGACCCGCTAAACAAAACAAGGAAATGAAATTTCTAGGAAGCAATAATGTAATACCAAGCGTTTTGTGCTCTTGCACCGGGTATTGGACCACTCCTTCCGGTGCTATCCACTCTTTTCATTCCGCATTTCATTACTGCATATGTATTCAAGGTGCCACTCTTCTCGGGCCAAAAGTATATTCCCGCAAAATTGTTGCCATGCTTCCCCATCACAAGGGTGACGATCTTACCAGATTTGGACCGTTTGTGAGACCGCACCGGCTTAGCCGTGTATTTTCATGTCGATATAATCTTTCAAGCCTATCTTTTATAGGAAGGTACCGCAACACTTTGCGTGGGATATTATTTTGGCCTTCCTCATAGCGGAGAGACTACAAACATCACACTTATCTTTATTCTTATTGTCTCCATAGTAAAGCATGCAATTGTTATAACACACATCAATTTTCCTCGATATGGCATGCCTAAGCCTTCTAATAATTTCTTGACTGGTAGAAATCTTTGGGAATCTTAGATTTCGAGGTAGAAGTTCACCGATTAATTGTAGGTTTGCTTCAAAGTGTGCAATAGACATATTGTACCGTGATTTCAAAGCTAGCAGACGTGACACTGTAAAAGAGATGAGTGTGTTGTGTTCTCATGGACCGTTGATCAAAGCACTAGCAACCATCCTATAGAAAGCCCTGCGGCCGACCCCGTGGGCTCCTCTTCAATAGTCGGTGTATGATGACCACCACCTAGGTCAACTAACATATCATCCATTCGATCAGCCTTCATCAAAACTCTCATCACTTCCAACTTCTATATGACTCTCTCCATGTGATGTCCATATTTTGTAGTCATTTCTAAATCCATTTTTACACAAGTGCATCTCCACATCAAACCTTACATGCCTAACAAAGTTCCGACACAAGGCACATGGGCACTTAATGGTGTCATTTTCAACAAGATCAACCCTAGAGAATGCATGATCCGTAAAACTTGTTTGTGTTTTCAATCCACTCGCAGTGGGAGCCCGCCCACGAGACCAACCACTATACATCCACTCACGGTCCGTCATTACTTTTGTTACGTTTAAAAATATATAGCATGTAGGTATATATTTTAGTTTCATCACAAATTCACGTAACTATCACCCAAATGTAGCTATGCAGAAACATGTGCATTCTAGTAAACATTGGCAGATATTCAACAAGCTAATAACATAGTTTACTATTCGTAGAACTACCACCCAAATCTGGTCACACAACAGCAAGTTTCCAAGAGTTAAGATAGAAGATGACATTTTTACCTCTGCCTAGTGACCCGATGGCAACAAGAAGAAAGGTGGATAGAAGAGTTGAACCCTTTAGTGCTTCCTTCTCTTGGATACTTTGCAACATGCAATGAAAGAAAGAACTAATCGAACTGATCTATTTCCAACAAGGAGACATGTAAGCATTTCAATAGTTGCAGATCCACCACAAGAACACTTACATGCGTAAGATGGCAGATCTCGACTGAATCCCGCTGGTTCCTCTCGCAAAATCAACGAAGGTAGTAAAAACATGACATCAAAATCGAAGCTAAATATGTTACTTCTCCAAAGAGGGGAAGAGATGCCGGATCCGGACTGAATGAAAGTTTGGCAAGCAAAGTAACCCAAACCTTGAATCTTTCTAGCCTTTCGCTCCTTTGTGCAACCAAGAGGTGAAGAGGGAAAGAGATGGCGCCAACTCCTTTCTCGCAACCAAGAAAAAAAACAGGAAATTAATGAGTGCTGATCGCTGAAACCTGGATGCCTAAGCCTGGTGCTCGGCGCTTGTGGGTGGCCGCCGCGCGCCGCCGCCGTGTCCGGGGCCGCCTCGGTGCGGGGTCTTTGAGGGATGCGCGGCGTGACTGCGCGCGACGGGGAGGTGTGGGGGGCTCGTGCACGCGCCCATGGGAGAAGTGGCGGCGGTACCGTGGGGCGGAGCCGGGGGCGTCGGAGCGCGGGCGGGCGGCGGGCGGCGAGCGGGCGCGGCGCGCCGGGTGCGCCCGGCGCGGCCGGCGGCGGAGTTTCGCTGGGGCGGCGCACGACGCCGGGCTCCTTCGGGCGGGCGGTTTTTTTTTTTTTTTTCTTCCACTCGTGACTCGTGAGTTGTGAAATTGGGAGGGACTGGACTCACCGAGAAGGGACCGAGGGTTGGACCGCAAAGTGGTGGCAAGAGGGTTTAGGCACGGTTCGGCTTTTGGGCCGCTAGCCTCCCGCTCAAGGTTGGGACGCGCGGGGAGCCCCCCTAAATTTTGCCGGCTTGAACCAACGAATTTGGGATGGAACTCATTTGTGATGGTGGGTGATATATAAATATAAAAATAAAACTTCTTTGTGTTTAATATAAAAATTAAAATGTGGTACTCAATATAAATATAAAAATAAAATTACTTCGGACAAGTAAATTTATATGTCCTTTCTATAATATTTTATATATTTAAGCAATGTTTGATTCTAACTACTAGCTAATTTCCGCTTTTTACTTTTCTCAATAATTTATTTTCAAGATGGCATCATAGTGTTAACATTATTCATATAAAAGTTGCGGGTTGCCATGGTGTCGGGCGGACATTCGCAGGTTCTACTGCGCCGGCATGCATCTTGGAGACCTTCGCGACCATCATCTCCCAAATGGCCTGCTCATGCTTGTTAGCTTGTTCGTGTTTCGCAGGGTCTCGGCGCCATCGCCACACCGTGGCGAAGCGCGTGTGGTGGGCGGCAACCTATCATGCGCAGACCCGACAACCGTGCAAGCGCGTGTTGCGGTGGTGTGGGTGGGCACTCGCGTGGTCGCTATAGAGCTATCGCTTCGGTGCGGGCGGCGCAAGAGGCGTCGATGAGCGGCCGGTCGGTCGAAAGCATCATGCCGATGTTGTGTCAAAGCTTCCGGCAAGCCGAGGAGTCCTAGAGTTAATTTGCTTGCTCATGGTTGGATGTGAATTGAATGGTTGAGATGTCGATTGTAGAGACAAGTCACTTTGCCGACTTTAGAGGATCTCATTCCCAATGGGCATATCGACACAAAACATGTCTAGGGTTGGAGGGGCGCCTCATTAGACAGGCATGCCGCTGAAGCGAGGCGGGCTGCCCATCATGTCACCAAAGGGAGAGGACTGCCCGCGGTGTTAGACGTTATGCGTGCTTCCTAGGTTTTTATCTCCAAATTAACATAAGATAATTATAATTATAATAATATATCTAAATTCTGCTAGATAAATCTATAAACTTGCATAATAACATGATTTTTGTGTATAATCTTTGTATAAAAAATCAAAGGATGTAAACTAATGGTCCTATACATTGTTATCAAATTGCATCTCACATAGTTATGTAACTAGATGAGAGATATATCCCTTTGTGAACAATGTATAGTTCAAGAGTTTATTAATATGAGTTCAAACTTTTATGGCAAGGTAATACAACCAAATTATGATCTCATGCCAAATTTTATGATTTTTTTAGAGACCATTACGATATATTATTTTTTTTTAAGTGGGAGTCTCCAAAATACTTATAATTATTTCATTGGGTGCTAACCTCCAAGAAAATTAAATAACCCTCAAGGAAATTATAATTTACTTGGCGGTTTGGAAGAACACTCAAGGAAATTGATCATTTTTTTGGCGGTCACAATTAACAGTCAAGGAAAGAGCCATTTCTTTGGCGGTTTGAAAGTGCACTCAAGGAAATAAGTAATTTCCTTGGCAAAGTGGTTGAAATCCGCCAAGGAAACTCAGTAATACCTTGGCGGTTTAGTGCAACCGCCAAGAAATATATATTTCCTTGTGTGCAGGTCACCACCGCCAAGGAAACTACCCTTTCCTTGGCGGTTTGATTTTGGCACTCAAGGAAATTTCTGGCCGCCAAGGTAATTCGGATTCGGTAGTGGTTGCTGTATGAAGATTTTTGAAATGTGGTTAATATTGTACTACCTCGTTTCCGTTTAGAATTATTGTTCAATTTGAAATTGTCTACAGTGAAATAATATCTCTAAATCTGACAAAATTTTTCAAAAGTATATTAACATCTAAAAAAAATGTAAATAATGTTCTATGAAACTATTTTTTTCTAGATGTTGTTACATTTTTCTATGAATTTGATTAAAGTTGACTCAGGAGAAAGTAAAAGTGAAATATAATTTGGTACAAGAAGCTAGTAAAAAACAACCTATTTCTTATCCTTTTAGCTATCATTAACTCAATTAGTGTTGAATCCGTGCCAAACGGCCCTTAAGCTAGCCTTAGACCAATGAGAACTTTCAGTCCTTCACTGCAATTTTGTAGTAGACAGCACTTGGTCTAGCAGAGCCACTGACGTGCAAGCAATGGGAGCCGCTATCTTGACTGAACAACAGCCACATGTGGAGAAAATGTGTTATCGACCGACTCGAGAAGTAGGTCCTTGTATCTAGGACAGGTTCTTCCAGGCGATCAGCCATGCATCCTCCACCGTCACTAGAACCTTGACTCATTCTACTTTATTTTGTGTTCCCGGTGTTTCCGATTCCAAATATGCATCTTACTGCTTCTCCTCATTATAGACCCTTTCTCACTAATCAAATTCTCTAGCTACTATATGCAGGTCTGAGAATGTGCCGTGAAATGCCATACATAAACATGCGCATATATAGGAGGAAGTGGGGGGTATGTCCGTATGTGTATCACTGCTCCATCCCTCGCTTCTTATCTAGGGAACCAATTTTTCCGTTTGCTTTAGTCCCATAGTCTATATAAAAGATTACCAGTCTGTTTGTTTTTTCTCTATTCCAAACTCTATAATAATTGACTGTGTACATCCACGGATGTAGAGGCCGGATATTATTATCCATTATCTAAAAATCTAGGGAACCAATGATTCACTAACTGCATGCTGAGACACACCGCTTATATTAGTCCATCAATGAACTCACATGCTCTATAGGCTATTAATATAGAGGAGCGGGGCTCTTGCTCCTCCAAAATGACTAGCTAATAAGTCTTCTTTGAAAACACAATTTCTTTTGGGAAAACATGTGGCCATATGTTCATATAGCACCTCTGCACATTCGACTTATTTAGTTATGGAGTACATATGAAAAAAATTAAATATCTACCAATATTTAGTTATGGACTGCAGAGCATATGATGGGTTGCAGGCTTCTACTTATGGACTTTGCTGTTGTGCTCAGTCTCAAACGACTCTGAAACATTCATTAATTATATTGGATGGCTAGACTAATCATCGATTACTTCCTCTAAGGTCATGCCCTGGGCTTGGCTGGCAAAAAGTGAAGCGAGGGTCCAGGGATAACAGCGAACACACAAGAGCACATGTGCAAACAGAGGAACGAGCAATGGCAGTGGCAGCCGACGGAGGGCGGCTGCTACACTCTTAAGTGTATGGTCGGACTCTGCTTCTGGCTGCACCTATGCGCTGGGGAGGGACCAAATGTACAAAATGGAAAGAACATCTTAGCAGGGTTTCTCATACCAGATGAATATATTAAATGTTCACAAGACCAATGCCTCAATGCTCAAACCCCCTGCATGATCAATAGTGTTAGAAAATAGCCCCCCCCCCCCCACACACACACAGCGATGAGAGGCGAACATGTAAGATCACAGACGGCGACATCAGAGGCATGATATTTGTTAACGAGGTTCAGCCAATGCCTAATCCCGGGGCACGATTATGGGCGCTCCTCCCCAATACCAGCAACACCGGTTGCTCCAGGGTCCCGGCAGCGTGCCCGCTGCCCTCCCGCTAACTTGTCGCTATGTCGCCATGCTTACAACAGCAGGCCCCATCTCATATTTACGAGGGACCGGTTTACAGAGTCCTACTCCAACTCTACCCTATACTGTCAAATACAACTCAGAGTCCTAGCGTAACCAAACTCGTATATAATATTCGACACATATTCTAACATATAGTTCACGTGACCTTCCTATGCAGAGCTCTCCCTAGTGGCTTTGCTGAATGCTGGTTGGATGGACTTTAGGAGGAAAATGAAAACGAAAAAGAGAGAGAGAGAGAAAAAGATAGTGGAAGATTAGACACAGTTTAGAAGTAATTAAAAGGAGGATGGTTGCCTCAAGTTCAAGCGCTGGATCGTGGCAGGGTGGTGATGGAAGGAGCCATGCCCCGCTATCTTTATCCAATGATGATTCCTCCTCCATACTACCCTCCTGCTCCTGCATTTGTTCCAGGTGCTGGCGTGCTGCACATGCTCCACATGAGGTTGTCAAGCCAGTGGCTGTGCACTCAACGCCCCCATTAAACGTCAAAGACCTCTACAAAATGTCTGAATTGAGCCTGAAGGGTGACTCATCAGATGCAAACGGTGGAGTGCCTGCTACTCCCTTGCCTCCAAAGCCTATTAGTCGACCAGAGAGGCAATCTGCTTTCCATGAAAAGGATCTACCAATGGCTCATCAGGAGAACTATTTCCTACAGTCAAGTGACTTTAATTCCGGTCTTAAACATGCCTTCATGTGTATGTAAGAAGATAGCCAAATCATAATAGTCTGTGCTGCTAAAATGGTGTCATCGTTTCATGCAAATTATGTGTACTCCTCATTTTTGCTTTCACCAGCTTGGAAGTCGTGATCTGTGGTAAATATATTGTTAGTTTGTCATTAATTTAGCAATAATCTTCTGTTTTCTCCTTCATTTATTTCCCAATGTCATTCATCAATCCCCAAAGTTATCAATTGTGTATTATTTCGTCTTCTGTTTTCATCAATTTTCTCCAGTTTTCTTCATCATCCCCAAATTCAGCAGTCGTGCATAATTTCCTCGCTTTCTTTCTACACATAATTTTTTGTCGAATTCTTTCATAGTTTAGTGCACTTTGTTTTCACTTGTAGTTAGAGTTAGTTGCTAGTCAGTATCTCTGTTCGTGAAAGAATGTACCATTGCGCAACATTTCCTTATTGTGTGGTTTTTACATTTGATCTAACACCAGAATTCAGAGATTGTTTGTGCAACATCTTCTTGCTGTGTGGCTTTAGATTTTGTTTTCTGGATCTGGTCCCTGAATAAGAATACAGCAAAACCTTTGGTTTTCTAATCAGGTGGAAATACTGACATTGTAAAACATTACAACATTTGGATCAGGTTCCCTTGACGGGTGTGTTCTTTCTTGGCGCAGTCTCCAAGTAATCTACTCTTGAATGTACGAAATCATCTCTTGAAGGGAGGCAATTTTGTCTCGCTTTACCATACATCACACACTATGCATGCATGTCCTAGGAAACTCAGCCAATCGTCCAATCATGAAGCACATTCTGAAATGGTGGAGCGGCAGTAAATCAACTCTGGTGCTGCTGTTAATCACGAGCACAACCTTCCAACGCACCTATTTGTATCTGCAATTTTCCCCATCACGCCTAAAAAAAGTTGCCCAGAGGGAGTAATGGTGAGGGCAAGGTTGTAGATTTGTGCTTCTTTCTCTTCCATATTTTGGGATACTTAATTTTGTGCTCCTGGTGTCTCCAATTCCCTATTTGTCTAAATTGCATTGGTAATGGAGTCATGTGACCATTCCTCACACCAACTCATCTTTCTTCTCTCTCATTTGGCTTTATGAAACTGAAAATGAACTAGTAATCGTGGTGCTCTGGCCCCTATATATAGAACTAGAAGCAAGAGGAAGTGGGGTTATATTTATATTGCTCCCTATTTCTATACCAACCACATGTGGAGAGTTTATAGTAAAAAGAAAACCCGCATGTGGAGAGACATGAGCATATGCACATAAGACATATAAAAGTAACATCCTATTTCTTAGCCTAGAACCAGTAACAACTTTGAATCTTTCGACAAATTTTATTTTGACCGAACCTGAATTTTATTTAGTTGCCCCAGATGGCTGATATGAAGAGGTTACAGATCTACAGAACCATGATCACACAAGCCATGATGTGGTTTTCAACAGAGTAAATTCTTCCATCGTCCTAGAGGTGACAAGAGAGTCTAGTTGGTACATATTGAATCGGGAGCCCAAAATGCTGACCCACGACACAACGACCGGAGCTAACAATGCATGGGACCGAGGAGGTGGTGGCCAGTGTTGTAATAACAGGGGTAGTTTTGTGAGATAATTAAGATAGCATTCTTTTAGATAAAAGTGAGATAAGATAGCTAGAAACAGAGAAGCTAGCTTCTGTCTTAGAAGTAGAACTTAGACTCTGTTTTGCTGAGTCGTCTGCAAAAATGTAGAGAGGTTACTATAGTGAGTTTGGTTAGTACCTCACTCACAATAGCACTAATTTAAATAACCGATATATCACTATGCGCGTCATTGCTATTATTACTCGATATAGTAAGGCACTATGGTAGATGACTATATATATATATTGATGTCCAGCAATGCACACGGGATGTTATTATATAAGAATTCCAATATGATCCAGTGGCCAAAGCTAAGCTTGTGCTCTATAGATGATCTAGGCATAAGGATACAATTTACCTACAAACTTGGGCATGGGAGGCACGGGGAACAATAGTTGGTCTAGCAGAGTCACATAACCGTGCTATTCCTGACACACCGGCGTGATTATGTGACTAAACTTCTTTCTTTTTTTGAAAAATCTGTTACCGGTTGTCATTGATAAGAATGGAGAAGTTTACAAACAGATTTACAGGCACAAGATGCTGCCACCATTTTGCTCGGGGCTCAACTAAGTGAGGCCCAAGCCACCCCCCTGAACTTCTAGATGGCGGCTAAACTCCTAGATGGCACATTCCAGATTAGTGCTAGATCAATAGCCATGCAACATGACACTTGTCCCCATGGACAAGGCCGTTTATACACACAGTACCTAGCTACAATAACATTTCCATAAATGATTTTACCTCTTGCTGTATGAGGGATTTTTGGAATCTTGTTAATATTGTACTAACTACTACCTCCTTTCCGTTTTGAATTATTATTCAATTTGATTTTTTTTAAGAATTATACAATACAACGCAGACACTCACAACATGCACGCACACTCACGCCTATGAATACACGTACATAAACCCTACCCCTATAAGCACCTCGGAAGGACTGAGCACCGAAGATTCTTGAAGTCACCATTGGCGCCTCGTCGTCGACAGAACGCCGCTACCACTGAATGCATAACGCCGGTATGTGCGAAAGCACCAGAATTTGAACTCTGGTGGGTAGCGCCCCTTTGGACCGTCCTACCATTAGACTACAAGCCTTGAAATTGTCTACAGTGAAATAATATCTGTAAATCTGACTAAGTTTTTCAAAAAAATATATTAACATCTAAAAGTGTAAATAATGTTCTATGAAATTAATTGTGCTCTAGGTGTTGTTACATTCTCTTAAAAAATGATTAAAGTCAGGAGAAAGTAAAAAGTGAAATATAATTTGGTACAAGAAACTAGTAATAAACAACCTATTTCTTATTCTTTTTAGCTATCGTATAACTCTAAATTAGTGTTGAATCTGTGTCTAACGGCCCCCCTTACACCAATGAGAACTTTCAGTCCTTCAATGCAATTTTGTATTACATTTAAAATCAGGAGTTATACGATAGCCATATATAGGAGCCGCTATCTGGACCGAGCAACAGCCACATGGCAACATATGTGGAGAAAATGTGCTATCGACCGACTCGAGAAGGCGGTTGACCACACGCCAGTAGGTCCTTGTTTCTAGGACACCAGGCCGGACAGCTTCTTCCAGTGGATCTGCCATGGATCCTCCACCGTGACTAGATATGCCATGCTTCAACCTTGACTCCTACTCTATTTTGTGTTCTCGGTGTCTCCGATTCCAAATATATATGCATCTTACTGCTTCTCCGCGTAGCTAAAATGGTGCCCACATATATATACTACCATCTTCATTATATACCCCTTTCTCACTAATCAAATTCTGTAGCTAATATATATATGCAGGTCTGAGAATGTGCCGTGAAATGCCATACATAAACATGCACATATATAGGAGGAAGTGGGGGTATGTCCGTATGTGTATCACTGCCTCAGGCCTTTTGCTCAGGTACACCCATTACTTTATAGGAGGTAAGGTCTCAAATAATTCTCAACCCTTGATTTTTAAATGTATTTGATAATTAAGTAATTAATAATTAATGGAAATATTAAGAAAAAGGAAAAAAAGAAACAGGCAACAAACTAAATCAATGTTAAAAGCTTGTTTGTTGCTATATGTGGGTGCACCATGCAACGGGCGGCATATACTCCTGTACAGGTGCAGTAGCTTTGGCTAGGTAGATGTCACTACCGGATTCCCCCTCTTTGCCGAGTGCTGCCGGCAAAATTAGCACCCACAACAAAGCTTCTTGGCCGAGCACGCGACTCTCGGCAAAGACATTTGCTGAGAGCCCGGACCCAGCTCTCTCTTGGCAAAGGGGCCGGCATCAGGCCAGTCCTCAAGTTCACATAAAATCCAACTAAAAACCACAACCGTCACGTAAAATTGATATTAAGCGCCGCAGGCACGTTAGAATGCCCGCCACGGTAAATCAATTAATCATGGCGGTCGTTCTATAAGGCCGTCACCGTTAATACAACAGCCCGTCGTAGTGGGTGCAACCTTGAAGGCCTGTTAGCGGCTACAAGTATATAATCACCGGTTTGGGGGTTTGGAGGTCTCCCCGGCCGATCCCCTCCCCACTCCCGTACTCATTCCCGACCTCGTAGCTCTCCTTCCCGATCTCCTCCCTCCCGACACACACACACACTCTCTCTCTCACTCATAGGTCACCGGCCGCCATCCCCCACCTCCCTCCCTCCACTCAAAAGGCCGCTGGCGGCGGTTGGCCTGGGGGCCACCCTTCTCCTCTTCTCCCCCATCACGCCACCATACCCTCCCCACCCCTTCTCCTCTTCTCCCTCCCCGACGGCTCACCGGTGGGGCTGGCCACGGGCGGCGAGCCACGGCGGTGCGGCGCTTCTCCTGGGCCCGAGATCCGGCGTCGAGCCCTCCACCGGCGGCGCAGGAGGCGGCCTTCTTCCACGATGGGAGGCCTCCGCACGGCGGATCCGGTGGGCGCGTGTGGGCGGATCCGAGGGGGACGGGCTCGCAAAGACGAATCTAGCCCTCGGCGCGGCGGATACAACGGGCGAGGCGAGCTGGATCGACGGCGGCGGGATCGTGAGACGGGCTCCTAGCGGGCGGGTCCGGCGGCGATGGCGGGCTCCTAGCGGCCAGGATCCGGCGTTGGGGCTCGCCCGGTGGGGTCCGAGCAGGTGGATATGGCGGCGGTTCGGTGGCGGTCGAGGCAAGGTGGATCCGGTGGACGAGTTCGGCGGGTCGGGCAAGGTGGATCGACGGGCGGATCCAGCGTGGTGCTGCCCCAAGATGGGCTCGGCGGGCCTATGGATGGGCTTGGCGGGCCTGTCTAGGTTTTTTTTTTTTTTTTTTTTTCGAACCATGTACCGTCGCGGGTGTTCTAATGTGCCCGCCACGGATAACCGATAACCGTGAACGGGCAAAGGAGCCCGCGACGGATATTCCTTGGATTAACCATGACCTTGTGGGGGTGACGGGGCCCTCGCCCATCACGTTAAATCTGAGGCGCCGTCACCTAAAAAATTTCAGTACTACTGAATTTTTCCCAACCATTCATAAATACCCAAAGTTATCAATCATGTATTATTTCGCTTCGTTTTCATCAATTTTCTACAATTTTCTTCATCGTCCCCCAAAGTTAGCAATCGTGTATATTTTCCTCGTTTTCTTTCCACACAATTTTTGTCGAATTTTTTCAAAGTTTATTTCTTGCACTTTGCTTTCACTTATAGTAAGAGTTATGTCACGGACCGGATCGATTGGACCGGTTGTGACACATCAACGGCGGGCTCGGGCGGCGGCGACGCCGAGGGCGGCGCGCCGCCTTGGTGTCCGGTTGGGAAGCGGAGAGCGGTAGGGGAGAAGGTCGGCACGGGCGGTGCCGACGCTGGCGGTGGTAATCGGCGACGGCCTGGCGTGGCGGTGGCGGGGTGCGGCGGCGCTGGGAGGAAGGGAAGGGAAATATATTTTCTTTATTGCTCGTTCCCCTAAGAGAGGACCCCTTACTTATATAGCCCGGCTAGTGGGACTTATAATCCAAGCAATCCTATTTATTTCCTAATAAGGGTTTTTCCTTATAGAATTGGAATATCCCTTGCACACCAAAAAGTCCTAAGATAATCCTAACTTGATGACGAAGCGGAGACGGGAACGGAAGACGGGCGGCGCAGGAGGCGCCGGCCCCTTGAGGGGGCCCCCTCTGGGCCGACCTTGGCCGGTTGGGCCTGTTTAGCCCGCCCATGGCTGGCCCAATTCTCGCACGTGACAAGTTATGTAGCTCTGTTGGTGAAAGAATATACCATTACAGAACATCTCCTTGCTATGTGGTTTTAGATTTGATCTATCAGCATAATTCAGAGATTGTTTATTGGAATGGCTAATAGCACATAGCAACACAATGGATAAAATACAAAACGTTTTCTCTGGATCAGGTTCCTTAATAAGAATACAATTTTTTTTTTTTCTAATCAGGTGGTAATGCGACATTGCAAAACATAACGACATTACATTGCAAAATATAACAACATTTGAATTCAGGTTTCCTTGCAGTGTGTTCTTTTTTGGCACAGTCCTCACGGAATCTCAGCCAATCGTCCAATGGTAAAGCAGGCATGCGAGAGCAACACTTAATCAACTCTGTTGTTGCTGTTAATCTCGAACACAACCTTCAGCCGAACATCTTGGCTTATGACGGAAAGGTTGAGGATTTGTGCCGCTTGCTCTTCCCCTTTTTCAGGTACTTAATTTTGTGCTCCTGGTGTCTCCAATTCCCTATTTGTCTAAATTGCATTTGGTAATGGAGTCCACGTGACCATTCCTCACACCAACTCATCTTTCTTATCTCATTTGGCTTTAGGAAACTGATAAGAAATGAACCAGAATCAGTGCTCTACCCCCTATATATAGAAGTAGAAGCAAGAGAAAGTGGGGTCAAATTTACATTGATCACTATTTCTATATATACCAACCGCATGTGGAAGGTTTACAGTAAAAAAAAACGCATGTAGAGAGACGGAACATATGCACATCAGACATATATAAAAGGAAAACAACAGATCCCCACACTCTCATGCCTGCCTGCCCCTGTGGTCTTTCAAGACACTGTGGTACCTCCTGTGCCTGTAGAAATGCCTGCTAAGTTCAGCCGTCAGTTCAAGACTTCAAGTCCCGGTTCCAGTTTCAGTTCGAATCGTCAGTTTCCTCAAGTTCAAATGCTGGAGGCCACCAGGTCCAGCGTAATCTCCACATGAGGTTGTCAAGCCAGTGGCTGTGCACTCAAAGATCTTTACAATATGTCTGAATTGAGCCTGAAGGGTGACTCATCAGATGCAAGTGGTGGACTGCCTGCTTCTCCCTTTCCTCCAAAGCCGATTGGTAGACCAGAGAGGCAATCTGCTTTCCATGGTAAACTACCTACCAATGACTCGATCAGGCGAACTAATTCCTGCAGTCAAGTAACTTTTGATTCTGATCCTAAACATGCCTTTATGTGTATGTAATACTTAGAAGATAGCCCATCATAGCTTGTGTTGCTAGTGGTGTCGCGGTTTATTGGAAAATAAAAATTTCTTTTTTTTTAATGTAATGGAAAATAAAATTATCAATACTGCCAATTTTTGTTCTCACCAGTTTGTCTTTATATCCCCAAAGTTTGTTGTGGTTTCTTGGAACATATCTGTGGGTAAATATGTTATTAATTTGTCTTTAGTTTAGCAAAATTCCTCTGTTTTTTTCCCTTCAATTAACCCCAATTTTGTCCATCTATATATCCCCAAAGTTATCAATCATGTATTATTTAGTAATTCTGTTTTCATCAATTTTCTCCAGTTTTCTTCATCACCCCAAATTTAATGTATCATCACCTCGCTTTCTTTCTGCACATAATTTTGTTGATTTATTTCATAGTTTAGTATACTTTGTCTTCAATTATAACATTTAGTTACTGGTCAGTAGCTCTGTTCGTGAAAGAACGTACCATTGCGCAATATCTGCTTGTTGTGTGACTTTAGATTTTCCAAACACCTGAATTCACATTTTGTTTATTGCAATGGCTGATAGCATTGCAACACAATGGATAAGAATACAACCCCTCCACCCCTTAATCAGGTGCAATACCTTATTGCAAAACAACACAACGTTTAGATCAGGTTCCCAGTACATCCAAGTAATCTTATCACAAACTCGGTCAATTGTCCAATCTTGAAGCACATTCTGGCATATCTTGGTATCTGAAATTTTTTCCATTATGCCTAAAAAAAATGGCCCAAAGGGAGCAATGATGACGGAAAGATTGTGGATTTATGGCCCTAGCTAGCTCTTTATTTAGGTCTGTAACTTATTTTTTTTTTGATTCAAGTTTCAGCGGGGGGAGACATTCCCCACCTGAATTTGTATTGATGTGCCCCATAGGCTGATAGTAAGGTTTCAGTTTACAGTATCATGATCACACAAGTCGTGATATGGATTACACCAGCTTTACCAAATGTTCCAGATTACATCTTAGCTATGTATCGCCGTATGAAACAATTGACACCATTTATCCGCAGTAAGCTTCTTCTTTTTCTTGAATCTGAGACGCCACTGCTCGACTGTTTCTTTGCCTTCCATAGCTGCCAACAGGAGAGTGCAATGAAGGCCGAAAGTTCCTCTGTTGGTGCATCTCCAAGCTGGTTTACTGAATGCAGGTCCGTGACCCGAATAGATGAGATGGTAGCCATGCCTAGCTTCTCCCAGAACATCTTGCTGAGTGTGCATCCGCCCACAATGAGCTCAGGCGTCTCTTCTGCTGCATTGCACGCTGGCTGAGCCATGGAAACAAAACCTGGTGCAGGTCACCTGTCACGGCCTCTGCTACAGTCAGCTCCTTGAGGATGCAGTGGCTGTAGAGTGCAGGGAAAGTATCTGCCAAGGCTTCTTCTCCGAGCCAAACAACGCACCAAAAGGTCCGTAACTTAATTTTGTGATCCTGGTGTCTCCAATTCCCTATTTGTCTAAATCGGTAACAGAGTCCATGTGACCATTTCTCACACCAACTCATCTTTCTTCTCTCACTTCGCTTTGTGAAACTGAGAAATGAACTAAGAATTGTGGTGTGCTGCCCCTATATATATATATAAGCAAGAAGAAGTGGGGTTTAGAGACATGGGCACATGTATATCCGACTTATAAAAGCGAACAACTGATCCTCATTTACTCAGTCTAACGTCCTATTTGTTAGGCTTGAACCAATCTGAATTTTGAATGTTTGGACACATTTTATAGCACAGCTCCATCGAATTAAGTATTGGCTCATATGAATTAAATGGTGTATTCATCACTCCAGGATTAATTTCATGCAGCAGCTGCTTGTACATTTTTGTTTTAATTTCCATGTGGTTCAGGCAGGTAGTATGTCTGAACTGAATCAGTTGTTCATCTTTTGCATTCACAGTTTACCAGAGACTGATGACCAAAGAACACGCCTCATGCCTGTTGGACTAAATTCTGCGCTTTTTGTTTTCACTTGCAACCACTAGTAGTTACCAGTCAGTAGGTATGGTTGTGCTCCAGTTTATCAGTGCACATAATACATATTCAAAATCTGCAACATATTATCTGCTAGAGGGAAACCTGAATTTCCTTTCTGTTACATTGCTTACGCAATTGCCAAGAACTACCTTCGGCAATGGGAAAGAAAACTCCTTCATAGCTTCTGACAGTTTGCTAGAGACGTTTCTGTCCACTAATCCACTACACACTTCGCCACAGGCTGAGTAAATGAATCAGTGGTTCATCATTTGCAGCAACAATTCTTGCTTATTAATTTGTGAACATTGGCATCTCATACCACTGATGACACCCAAGAACACACTCCAGACAAAAGAAAGTGTACACACTCATGCCTGCTGTAATAAATTCTGCGCTCTATGCTTACACTTGCAAGCACTAGTTACCTGTCAGTACCAGAGATATGGTTAATAAGACTCCAATTTACCATTGCACAACGTAACACCACCTAGTTGAGTGAGTTTGGGTTTTCTGTCTGCTTAGACAAAATACATATTCAGAAAACTGTCTATAACCTGTTATCTGCAAGAGAGCAACCTAAATTTTGTTTCTGGCACAGTGGCACATTGCTTACGGCAAGCCATCAACTGCTTAGTGAATGGGCAAGACGACAACACCTACAAACCTACTGACAATGGTAGTGGGGTGGGGCTGAATTACGTTTCAGTTTGCCAAAGATGTTTCTACAGTCCACCACCCTTTCTCGAGCTATTGAACTTTATTTTGCACTCCCGGTGCTTCCTCTTTTCATGTAGACCTTACTGTAGGTAGGTAATGCTGTTCATTACTCTCATTTTTCTTCCCTTCACTCTCTAAATAAATCCTTCTAGCTTTACAGGATGGAGACATCAGATAGGAAAACATGATGGGGAGGGGAGATTATGCATATGAAACATCAGCCTGCTTGCTAGGAAACATGAGCATATGCAAGTGCTATATATGTTATTCCAACCCAGAAGGGGAGGGGAGAGTATGATCGTATTCTTAATTTAAATTCATTATAAGCATCAATTTCCTGTCCTGTATATGTCAGCCTGAAACTATGAGTTATGATTCCTTTTTTTTGAAGGAAACAGGAGGGGCCGAAGAGCCCCTACTGAAATTTTATTAATAGCAACCAAGGGAAATACAGCAAACAGGAAAAAGAAAAGCTAAAGGGACGAAAAGCAAAGAAACAAGCCTAAGAAACAAAAAAAGGAGACAAAGAAAATGAGTTTAATTACACAAGGAGCTGCAGCCATGTTTCAATATCTGGGAAATATTTCTTCTTTGCCCTCCACAACAGAGTGGCAAATAACTCTCTGAAGATCTCAAAACAACGCAGCGGGCAGGCAGGGATATTTCTGAAAATGGCATTGTTTCTCACTGTCCAAATGCTCCAGCACATAAGCATGATGATCTCCATAAAGAACTTTTGGCTGACCTGCTGTTTGAGGCTCTCAAATCTGCAAACTGGGTCTTGGATACTGATTATAGTGAGGCCAATGAGCCCCCAGCAGTCCCTAGCAAAGGGGCAATCTAGGAACAGGTGGTTCACTGTCTCCTCCACATCTAACTGGCAGAGGGCACAGGAGTAGGAAGGAAGATGCATGTTTTTTTCTTTTGAGCAAGTTTCTAGTGCTTAACCTGTCATGGATCAGGAGCCAAAAGAAAACCTTATGATTAGGTTGACAAGATGAATTCCAGATCCATCTGAAGATAGGAGGAGCAGCTAAATGGCCTCTTAGATGCTTGTAAGCCCTCCTGGAAGAAAAGATGCCATTGCCCCGGATGTAAACCCAACAATCAGGATTGTCTGCCATGAGATTCCTCCAGTTCAGATTCTGAAACTGAAGGAGCTGATCAAAGGCCTCAACTGACAGAGGTAAGTTGAATAAATCAAAAGCATTGCTGCACTCAGCAAATTTACAAACCGAGATGTTTTTATTTTTGGCAAAAGAGTGCAGCTCAGGTAGCATCAGATGAAGGGGTTGACCATTCCAGCAATCCTGCCAAAACAAGCAGGATGAGCCATCACCCACCTTGACCGAGGCCATACCTTTAAACTTATCAAGCAGCTTAAGAATATCCCTCCACCAGAAGGAACCTTTCTTGACATGACTTGGCAGCTTCCCGTTTCTATAATATTTTTCCCAAATTAACTTGACCCAGGGAATGTCTTTCTTATTAAAGAATTTATGGAGATGCTTCATTAACAGAGCTTCGTTGTGGGATTTAAGATCAATGACACCCAAACCACCATCCTCTTTTGACATAGTTACCATAGGCCAAGCAGCCTTAGCATTTATTCTGCTGTTCTCATCTGAGCCCCTCCAGAAGCACCATTTCCTAATTTTGTCAACATCCTCGGTGGTGGAGGAGTATAGAAGGAAGGTGCACATAAAAAAGGTGGGTAGAGAGGAGAAAACCGAGTTCACCGTTTGGAGCTTTCCAGCCTGAGTGAGGAAGAGGGAGGTGCTGACCAGTCTCCTTTCACATTTACTGACTAGAGGGAGAAAGTCAGTAACACTTGGTTTGGTAAGACCAAGAGGCAAGCCAAGGTATGTGAATGGCAGATTGCCCACAGCACAGCCGAAGGTAGCTGCAAGATGCTGGATCCTCTCTTGAGACAGGTTGATGGGCACCATAAGGGATTTAGAATAGTTAACTTTGAGACCTGTCGAAGTGGCAAAGGAATTAAGGAGGGCTTTGAGGGCAATGAGTTGCCTAGAACACCCTTCCATGATGATAAGAGTATCATCAGCATACTGAAGGATGGGAAAATCACTTGAGTTATGATTCCTTCAACACAGTATGTATCAAACAACACTATGGCAGACAACATTACTAGTGTCTTTTCAATTGGACACATTGTGCATTCATTGTTTATGCAGCTTATCAACATGTGTGAACACCAAGTTGTAACTGTAAGTGTTTCTTTGGATAACTCAAAGAGTTTGAGTGCTAGTGATAGGAAGTAGCTAAACAAAAGAGCAGCTCCTCTGTTTTGAAAGCTGATCATGAGACTGTGAACTCGAGCTATTAAGCTCTTTCATTACTATGGGTCATAGGGCACGACCACAAGCTCCACATGAGGTTGCTAAGCCTGTGGGCATGCACTCAAGGAATCCACTAAACGAGTGGAATGAGGCTGAAGGGTGACTCAAATGCAGACAGTGGACATTATGTGCGTCAACATGCCTAAATGTGTTTGTAGTAATTAGAAGATAGCCAAATCGTAACAACCTGTGCTGCAAAAATGGTGTCATGATCTGTGAGTAAATATTGTTAGTTTTACATTAATTAGCAGCATTATTCTGTTTTTCGTCAATTTAACCCAATTTCTTTCAACAGTCCCCAAAATTATCAATTGTGCATAAATCCATTCCTGTCATGTGGCACATGATTTTTCTGAACTGTTTCATAGTTCAGTACACTTTGTTTTTTAAACGAGTACACTTTGTTTCCACTTCTAATCATTAGTAACCTGTCAGTATCTCTGTTCGACCATGGAAGAATTTATCATTACACAGTGTGGCCTTGGATTTTCTATCTCCTGAATGAGCAACACAGATTATTTACAGCAACGACTAAGAACATATGGCAACACATTAGCTATGAACAAAACTATTTCCATCTGGTGGCAATACCACTGGTATCCTCAATGTTTCTGTATCCTCATGCTTTTTTCCCCGAGGCACAAGATTTCTTCTCAACATTGTTGTCCAAGGCTAGCTTCATCTATGCATCATCCATTTTTGCTGTCCAAAAATGAGAAATGAACTATGAATCCACCTGTGGAGAGACTAAGAGTCTAAGAGCATATATTATTCGATCAAACTCAGATGGAGTAACATCTGACCCTCTCTTAGGACCCGTTTGGTATCTCATAAGGCAAGCTTGCCTAGCACTGGCAGTTATCATAGATGCATGCTTAGGGCTGTGATGCATGCCTGAGATAGGAGCTGCCTAGGAGGCCTTCAAACAAGAAGGCCCTTATCCTCTCTTATTTCATCTCCATGATATACATTAATCTGGTGCCCTAAGTGAAGATTTTGCATTTATTCTGGTCTTTATTCCGGCTAAAGGCGGAGACCGACCGTTGCCCCCGGCGGAGACCTCCGCGCGCCCGCCGCCCGTCGGCGCCGGCGGCCACCCTGGCCCCGGCGCCCTCCACCACCCCCACCCCCGCAAGCCCCCTCCTTCCCCACCTCCCCTGCCCTCTCTCCGGGCTTTTTCCCCGCCGCCGCGGGATGCGGCCCGCGGCGAGGAAGTCGCCCGTGCGCCACCGACCACCGGTTCCCCACCCGCGAGGGACCCGGCGCCCGGCCGGGGCACGCCCGGATCCGGCGGCCTTGCTCTGCCGCCCGGGATCTGCCCCCCCGCTGCCTCTCCATCGACCTCGGTGTGGCGGAAGTATCGGGACCCGCTCCTGCTTTCGATCCGCTCGTTGCCGCCGCCGGGCCCGGGGGGGCGCGGTGGGCGTCCTGCGGCCGGATCGGCCGCCGTCCCCCCAACCCAGGTGTCAGGGCCCTCCTCGTCGTTGCTCCTCTGTTCGGCCGCGACGGGGCTGCCCGCTTCGTGCGGTGTGGGCGGTCCCCCTGGCCGACTCCTTGGCTGCTGCCACCGTCTGCGGCCGTCGTCGTCGTCGTCGGTCCCCCGGCCACCATCTCCCTCGACTTGGTGGGGTCGGTCTCCACCTCTACCCATGGTGTGCCCATGGAGACGCAGGCTACCGTTCATGGGCGAGGCCCCTGCCACGTCGCCCCCGCCCGGGGGTGACGGAGGAGCTCCTCCACGGCTTTGCCTGCGCCGTTGGCGTCGGAGGAGTTGGCCTTCGTTGAGGTCGCTCAGGCAGCGTGGTGGAGGAGGGCGAGATCTACAGCCCCGACGTTTGCCTCGTTCGCCCGTGCGCGCCCCTGCCTTGAGCCCGTCATCCACCTTGTCGCTCGATGCCGCGCCCTTCCACCCCGGGGCGCCGATGGGGCGCTCAAAGCACTGCCGGTGGGCGGATGACGAGGGCGATGTGTCGGTGATGGCGGCCCTCATACCTCGGCGTTGCCGTCGCCAGGCCGATGCCTTCATCGGTGCCCCTGGTGCAGCCGTCGACCGGTCCAGCTAGAGTGGCGGCTGCCCGACGGCATGGACCCGGAGAAGACAACGGAAGCACAGCCGTCCGCGTCCTCAGTTGGTGTGTGGCATCCCCGTCCGACCGGTCGATGGTCGTGTCCCTGTGCACATGCGCCTCGGACGCCGAGGGAGGATTTCGGCCCCCAACGCCGATGGGTGGCGCGATATCCTTCCTCGTCAGGCCGGGACGACTCTTGTGGTCCAGCGACCGGCTACCCGGAGGATCCCCGAGGCGCTTCGGGACAGGTGTCTCAATTGCTTGTCCTACTCGCACCGCGTGGCAACTTGCCGGCTACCTCGGCGTTGTCTGCGTTGCCACGGCCTCCACCACATTGCCAGGGACTGCAAATTGTCCAGGGCTGTGGCTCGGTCCTCGGTGAGAGGGGCTGATCGGACTGGCAGAAGTCGAGGGGGCCGCCCGCCTTCGTTTGCTGTTGGTGGCTCGCCGTCAGCCTCTCAGCCTTCTCTCGGGGCCACGCCGGGTACCATGGAGGGCACTGGCAGGCCTCAGCGACGTCGACATCGCAGGCGGCGGCGGCGACGTCGACACACGCCCACGCAGGACGCCTCTTTGGAGGTGCTGGGGGACCGTGTTGACGGCGCATCGACCTTGGCTGCTGAGGTTGCTTGCCCCTCGGTGCAGGACCCTCTGGCGGTTGAGTTGCGGGCTTGCGTGGGGCCTCCCATGTGGGTTGACCCCATGTTGAAGGAGCCCCCTGCGTGGTTCGTTGTGAGGCCCGCTTCGGGTGCTTCATCAACCGGACTCGCTGCCGAGGCCTCCTCCGAGCTGTTGCCTTCTTTGTGCCTAGCGTTTGGACCTGTTGGACCGGATGGGGCTGAGGACCCATCAGTGCTTCAGGAGGTGTTGGAGGTTCAGCCGGCTGCACATGTCACTCCTCCAACCGTTGGTGACTCAGATGTCCTAACGCCTGCCGGTGCTGTGGCTTCCGCTGCTGAGGAGTTTTACGATGCTACAGTTCAGGTGGACCTAGAGGCGTCGATTTGCCTACCGTTGGAGACACCTCTTCTCGAGAGGCCGCGATTGCGACGCTCCGGGATGCCGGTGCCCGCCGACTTGCTACGGCGTAGCGAACGCATTGCTGCCACGCCGCGGGCGGCAAACGCCACCAGGCAGGCCTAGGTCGTGCTATTGAGGAAGCTTGGCATTCAAGTCGAGGATGAGTTGATGGCCGAGGGCCAGCTCAAGGCCGCCTTCCGGGACACGTCGACTTGGTCCGAACAGAAGAAGGAGCGTCTCCAGATTCTTTTGAACGGACGTTTCGACCTAATAGCCATGGATCTAAAACCGGAAGGGTTGGAAGACGAGGTGTAGGTACTGGAGTGTCCGCCTCTTAGTTGTAATTGTTTACTTGTAATCACAACCGCGTGTAACAAGTGTACCGTAGCATCATTCTACATCATTGGAAGAGCACACTTGTGACATAAGAAACTGTACACACCTCATATCAGTTAGATGAAGTTTTTTTTTTGAATTTTAGGGCCGAGCCCCCGTCTATTACCAAAGCAACAGACCGAATTCAGTTTTACAGCTCATGATGGCAAACCATCAGGTTTTAGTCCTTCTAGCACAACTGATACCTCAGCTGTCTAGGTAACCGAAGCTACTGAGAACCAGAATACAAACCGACTTAAAGATAGTTCAAGACAGTTCAGTGAATGCATTAAAAGAACTCCTGCATCCTGATGACTAAAGCCACTTCGAAGATGAACTCCTGTTCCCCATCTGATTACTGGGCATCTTCAGATTACCATCACCTGGACATCACCAGCATCCTTCTTTAGCTCCCCGGCACTCTTGTCTGATAATGCTAAGGCAGCCAGTGCACCTGAACAGCGGATTGCTTGATCACCTGGACCTTCTCCAACAGGATCTCCTTCTTGTCCGTCGGGCAAAGAATTGCCCAGCTCTGAACAGTAACTGCCACCTTGTGGATAAGCATAGCCATGCTCAGTTAGATGAAGTTCAATGCCATAATCATAATATCCAACTTTATTTTGCGATCCCGGTGTCTCCGATTCCATGTAGATCGTATTGCAAGAGACATAATGCCGTCCATACCCACCGCATTGTTTTCTACCCATCACTAACCAAATAAAAAATGCCCCAGTTTTTTACAAAATG
This sequence comes from Hyparrhenia diplandra, assembly GCA_015847255.1. NCBI lineage: Eukaryota > Viridiplantae > Streptophyta > Magnoliopsida > Poales > Poaceae > Hyparrhenia > Hyparrhenia diplandra. The sequence goes on from JADLZK010002112.1 coordinate 469,971, forward strand.
AACACTGGAGCCAGCAAGGAAACGGGCTATATCTATACTGCTCGAGACCCCTATACTTATGGATGATGATTTGCCATGTGCCTTCCAGTGAGACAAGAGCATATGAAGTTTCTATATATGTATTCCAACTCAGAGGGGGAGGGGAGAAGCGCATATGATCCTCTTGTTACTTTAACTTCAATATTATAAGCACCAGTTTGGCCCCTGTATGTTAGCCGCAAACTAAGAATTCTTATTCATTCGACAAAGCATGTAGTCTATCAGACAACGCCATGCCAGAAAACAATATCTGTTGATTAATTACACTATACATCATGTATGCATTATTTGTTGATTAATTTCTCCAAAATTGAGTAAAATGTATTACATCATCGCGATCACCGTGCTTTATTCCCTGATTGCAAAACCTGTTTCTTGCGTTTTGCTTTCCATATCAATTAACAGAAGTTAGGCAGTATGTACAATCTGTGTTCTTATTCTTTCTTGTAACTGTTGTCCCCCTAAATTGACAGCAGGCAGGTAGCATGTCCAAACTATGGTGGCCCTGCTCCTGAATAGAAAGCAGAAAACATGGACCTACAACACTGTGACAGGAACCAACAATGCATTGGGACTCAGGAGGTGGCAGCCAGCAGTATGCAATATGTGGTTTATGTAGCCTATAAACATGTGTGAACTCTTTCGTTCAAAAAAACATCTGTGCACTCCTTGTTGTAAGCATGCTGCCTTGAATAACAGGGAGGGTTCCAGTGAAAGTGACCTCCTCTGTCTTGAATCCTTAGCTTGAACTCCATTCAGATCCTCCTCCTTTAGTAAGCCCTTTGCAAATATTCTTCCATCAACCTAGAGGTGACAAAGAGAGGTTATTATAGTGAGTCTAGTTGGTACATCATATATATATTCATCTTTCTTCAATTGAACTACGTGGTACAAGCACTGTTTACTGATTAGTTTCTCCAAAATATAATTATTGAATCAGTCATGAGCACTATGCTTTTCCCCATACTGTATCTATTGCTCAGAGAGAGAGAGAGAGAGAGAGAGAGAGAGAGACTAGTAGGCAGGCAGTATGTCTAAATTCATAGCCTTCATATTGAATCGGGTGGCCAAAATGCTGACCCACGACGGATCTAACAATGTATGGGGATGAGGAGGTTGTGGGATACAATACATGATTGATGTAGCCTATAAATATCTGTGAACTACGTGTTGTAATAACAGGGGTAGTTTGTGAGATAAGATAGCTTTTTTTAGATAAAGTTGAGATAAGATAGTTACAAACCGACAAGCTAGAGCTTAGACTCTGTTTTGCTGAGTCGTCTGCAAAAATGTAGAGAGGTTGGTATAGTAAATTTGGTTAGTACATCACTCACAGTAGCAATAATTTAAATAACTGATATCACTATGGGCGTCATTTGCAATATTATTACTCCGCACCTTGGGCCCAGATCCCCTTTAGGGTTGAACGCTCAGTGGAGCTCATGTTCAAGGCCTCGGTCTACGTTCTGCTAGGCAACGGGGAACGCACGCTCTTCTGGACTGACAGCTGGCTGCCCGATGGGCCATCTGTGACCTTGCGCCCAACCTGTTCCGGGCAGTCACGCGCTGGGGACGAGGACAGACTGTCCGCGAGGCCCTATCTGACAACCATTAGGCGCGCGACGTCTAGGGGACGCCCTCGGCGGGCGGTCATCGGCGAGGCCCTAGACGTCGCCGACCGGGTGCAGGATGTACACCTAATTGACGGGTCGGCGACCGCTGGTGTGGCGATGGACGCCGAACGGACAAGTACTCAAGCTCCTCCGCCTACCGTGCCTTCTTCCGGGGCAGGACCCTTCTCCCGGGCGTTGAGGAGGTGTGGGGAGAGTCTGCACCGCCGAAGGTCAAGTTCTTCATGTGGCTGGCCTTGCACAAACAACCTTGGACGGCCGAATGGCGCTTCCGCCATGGGCTACAGCAGAGTGCCACTTGTTCGCTGTGCGACTAGAAGGACGAAACCATCGACCACTTGCTTGTGTCCAGCGTCTTTACCGGCGCAGTCCGGGCGCCTCCTCCTCTCGGCGTGTCGGACTCGGACACCTCTACCCTTCGCCCGACTCCATGCTAGTTGTCGGTAGCTCCGCACCCAGTCCTTGGCCTCGGGGACTCAGGCACGCCTTCGACTCCTCGGTGATGCTAGTCGCATGGGTAGTCCGGAAGGAAAGGAACAGACACACCTTCGATGGAGCCGTTTTTGGGACTACTCCACTTCGGTGCTTCTGAAGCCGCTTGAGGAGGGTGACTCTTGGGTGGCCTTGAGCTTCCACGGGTGTCCCCGCCTCTCTGCGTGCCTTTGCTTAGCGCTAGGCTCCCCACCTCCTCCCCGTCGCAAAATTGTTTTATTCCTAGTACAATCCTCTAGGCTCCCCGGCCCTAGCCGGTGCTCTTTGTTAGTGTTCGCCTAGTCACCACAGGAATATCTCTTGTGGGGTGATTAGGTTGTAAACAAACTCCCACTTCTCTTAGTGCTAAACAGGCAATGACCCGGTTTTGAAAAAAAATTGATGTCCAACAATGCAATGAGGATGTTAATATATAACGTCGATTCGGCTAGATTGGGCCGGAATTGACACCGATTGCTGATCGTCGGGTGGTGAGGATGGCGAAGGGGCGGCGGCGGCAGGCCGAGGAAGGCGATCATGGGCGGCGTGATGACGAGGGCCGATGAAGAACGACGAGGTAGGAGACGATGAAGATGACGGTAGCAGCTCCGGGCGATGACGAGAGAGAGAGGTGGAGGAAGAGGCGGGCGCTAGCGCTGGGCGGCGTGGGTGGCGCCTAGGGCACGCGGCAAGGCCGGGCAGGGGCGGCGGCGTTGGTGGTGGCGCACACGCGCGAGGTGAGGGAGAGAGCCGGAGAGTCGAGAGAGTTTTTGGGTGTTACCCCTTTAATTTTTCTGATTAATCCTGAATGATTACAGCTCCCTTGTATTTATAGTCCGGGGAAGACTTGCACGCTAAGCAATCTCTAGGAGGTTTCCTTATAGATTGGAATACCTCTCTTACAAGCAACCTATTTATTCCCTATTTTATTCCTATTTTTATTCCTTAAATATCTATTACTTAATGACGAAGCCGATGACGTGATGACGACGGAAGGCGGCGGCCGCCGGGCTCGCCGTCAAAAGACGCGCGAGCCCTAGGGGGGGCTTTGTGCGCCATGGATGGCCCATGGGCCCCATCTTATTTTGGTTCATGACATCTCTCCCTTTTTCGAACAGCCGCTGCCCTCCTCTTATTGTGGTTCTCGCATGGCCGCCGTTGTTGATGGGGCGATTGAAGTGGCACGGCCTAAAGATTGGTGCATCCACTTGTGGGGGGGAATGAGCTCAAGTGTGTGCAGAATTATCCCACCCGGTTTGAGAACATCCCATAGTACCGTTGACAATACCGAGGCGTAGTAGTGCTTGATGTCGAGGAAGAAGATTGACTCGATGGCAAGAAGATATGTGGTGGCTCCTTCAACAGCCGGTTGCTTGTCGTGAAGCCTGGCCTGAATGACGAAGTCGTCGAAAGGTGGATGCCAATTGCCGCAAGTGTTGCCCAAACTGGTGCTCCTGCCTGGAGCTTGTCGGTTTCGCTATGTCGTAGCTCGTGATCCGTTGATGTAGCAAGTTGAGGTGGAACGAAAGTCTCCCGGGATTGTGACGAGGTCGACGAGGTAGGTGGTTGATGTGGGTGGCATGTACCTCTTGTCGTCGTCGGTGAAGCTCACAAGTTGAGGCTTGCTGAAGTTGGAGACGTCGAACTTTTGGGCGAGGTAGATCGCCGTGTTCCCTATGGTGGGCGCCGCTGGTGCATTGCAGCCCACGGTTTGTTGGCGTAGTCGCATCGACGTAGATGTCGCCTGAGGAACATGGGAGCCAACTGGGTTTGCTCGAGTCGCCCTATTTGTCATAGCCGAGTAGTCGATGGCGCGATGGTCGCTGCTTGACGCCCGGTGTCTAGTAAGCCCGTGTTCTTGATGGAGGTGTCGGGGCCATAGGTGTAGTCGATCAAGTCGCCGCTCCGCTGAAGTAGCGCCGGCAGTCGTTGGTGTCGCCATTGATGGGCAGCTTGAGGCCGCGAAGAAGACACCGTGTGGAGGTGTCCCAAGACTCCGCGGTCGTCCGGGTTGGCATGTAGACGAACCGAGAAGGAGGAGTGCCGCTCTTGTCGAAGTATAGCGGTGTACTGATGTTCTGGCGACGTGGTAACCGATGGTGGCGCTCGTGCTGGATCCGGAGGTTGCCTAATGGTGTTCTCCACCATTGTTGATGCCGGAAGGATGTCCAGCAAGTGTAGCGATTGTTGTTGTCGTATGACGGCCGCTGAATGACCGTTTCATCGGTGGCACCCGGGAACGCCGGTGTTCTCATCCGTGGCGGGCCCCGTTGGGTTGACGTCGTAGCTGCCGGGTGTCGAGGTTGGCCACGAGGGGGTCGCCGTGGTTCATGCCCTTGTAGTTGTTGTCGATGCTAGGCATGGCGAAGACGTAGTTGACGCCGGGGGCTCGTCATCGGCGTTGGCGTCCTTGAGGACGCCGTTGGACGAGCATAGCGCCTATGGTAGCGCCGCCGCCGCCGACGGGTGGCGCCCTTTGGGAGGGCCGCCGTTGCCGTTGGAGTCCTTGGTGGCAGTGTTGTCAGGATGTCGATCCCAGCGACGCCGATGTCAATGCTAGCGACGCCGATGTTGACGCCGGTGACGCCGTCTTGTCATCCATGTTGGCACCCGGATGTTCCCAATGTCAAGGAGGGTGTTGGTAGTGCCGGGAAACTTATCTATGCCATTGTAGTAGCCGCGAGACGTTGGCCTAGTTGGGTAGGCTTTTCGCCGAAAGCAGCTGGTGGACGCCTGTCGTAGCCTCCCGACCGATCGATCCGGGTCGCAGATTTGGGGCATCCTTGGGGTAGGGCGTGCTCATTGCTTGCAGCGCCGATGATCTTGGAGGGGGTGACGAGGGCAAAGACCGGTAGGAGCGTCGTCACCGTCGGCGGCGCCCATGACAGGGACGTCGTCGGTGGTGGCTGAGGTGACGTCGTGAGGCGTGGCACGTCGGACAGCAAGGCCGCGTGTTGCGGTGTTGCTGCTGTTGTGGCCACCGTGTCGCCGTGGATGTCGATGGGAGCGTTGTTGATGTCGGAGCGCCATGGCAGCGGCGGCGATGTTGGCGGCGCCCGTGGCGTGTCGCCGTTGTACGTCGTCGGGCAGGCTGTTCATCGAAGCTTCTCAGAGGGCGGTGAAGGTGGCCCGGATTACCTTCATGGAATCAGCAAGCTCGCGAATTCCCATCCGAGCTCGGCGTACTTGTGGTTGGCCATCGGATCTTGGCGTTGTTGGTGGTCGGAAGCCGTCGGTGGTGGGAATCGCCCTGGTCTCGGATACAATTTGTCGATTCGACTAGATTGGGCCGAATTGACACCCGATTGTTGATCGTCGGGTGGTGAGGATGGCGGCGTGGCGGCGGCGGCAGCAGTCGAGGAAGGCGATTGGCGGCGTGATGGCGTAGGGCCGATGAAGAATGACGAGGTAGGAGACGATGAAGATGATGTGTAGCAGCTCCGGGCGATGACGAGACAGAGAGGTGGAGGAAGAGGCGGCGTGGGGTAGCGGGGGGCTGCGCCAAGGGCGGCGGCAAGAACGGGCGTTGAGCCATGGCGGTGCGGTATGGCGCCCTAGGGCGCGCCAGGCGCGGGGCAGGGGCGGCGGCGTTGGTGGCGGCGGCGACGCGCGAGGTGAGGGAGAGAGCTGGAGAGTGGAGAGTTTTTGGGTGTTACCCCTTTAATTTTTCTCGATTAATCCCGAATGATTACAGCCCCTTGTATTTATAGTCCGGGAAGACTTGCACGCTAAGCAATCTCTAGGAGGTTTCCTTATAGATTGGAATACCTCTCTTACAAGCAACCTATTTATTCCCTATTTTATTCCTATTTTTATTTCCTAAATATCTATTACTTAATGACGAAGCTGATGACGATGATGACGACGGAAGGCGGGCGGCGCCAGGCCAGGTTCGGCCGTCGACGACGCCGCGAGCCCTAGGGGGGCTTTGTGCGCCATGCATGGCCCATGGGCCCCATCTTATTTTGGTTCATGACATATAAAAATTCAGTGGCCAATGCTAAACTTGTGCTATATAAATGAACTAGGAATAATGATAAAAGTTACCTACAAACTTGGGCATGGGGGGCACGGGAAGGGCAGTTGCTCTAGCAGAGTCACATAACCGCGCTATTCCTGACACACCAGCGCGACAAAAATTCCTTTTTTTTTTAAGATCCGTCGCCGGGTTCCATGGATAAGAATGGAGAAGTTTACAAACAGATTTACAGGCGCAAGATGCGCCGCCACCATTTTGCGCGGGGCTCAACTAAGTGAGGCCCAAGGTACCCCTGAACTTCTAGATGGCACATTCCAGATTAGTGCTAGAGCAATAGCCATGCAACATGACACTCTTCCCCATGGACAGGGCCGTATATACACAAAGTGTCTAGCTACAATAACATTTCTATAAATGATTTTGCATGTTGATGTATGAAGATTTTTGGAATGTGGTTAATATTGTACTACCTCGTTTCCGTTTAGAATTATTATTCAATTTAGAATTTTCTACAGTGAAATAATATCTCTAAATCTGACAAAATGTTTCAAAAGTGTATTAACATCTAAAAATGTAAATAATGTTCTATGAAACTAATTTTGTTCTAGTTACATTTTTCTATGAATTTGATTTAAAGTTGACTCGGGAGAAAGTAAAAAGTGAAATATAATTTGGTAAGTAAAAACAACCTATTTCTTATCCTTTTTAGCTATCATTTACTCAATTAGTGTTGAATCCGTGCCAAACGGCCCCTAAGCTAGCCTTAGACCAATGAGAACTTTCAGTCCTTCTGTGCAATGTTGTAGTAGACAACACTTGGTCTAGCAGAGCCACTGGCCTGACAGCAATAGGAGCCGCTATCTGGACCGAAAAACAGCCACATGCGGAGAAAATGTGCTATCGACCGACTTGAGAAGTAGGTCCTTGTTTCTAGGACACCAGGCAGGACAGCTTCTTCCTGCGGATCCGCCATGCATCCTCCACCGTCACTAGAACCTTGACTCATTCTGCTTTATTTTGTGTTCCCGGTGTCTCCGATTCCAAATATGCATCTTACTGCTTCTCCTCATTATTGACCCCTTTCTCACTAATCAAATTCTCTGGCCACTATATGCAGGTCTGAGAATGTGCCGTGAAATGCCATACATAAACATGCGCATATATAGTCCATCCCTCCCTTCTTAACTAGGGAACCAATGATTCACCAACTGCATGCTGAGACACAGTGCGTATATTAGTCCATGAATGAACTCACATGCTTTATTTTGTGTTCTCTGAAAACACAATTTCTTTGGGAAAACATGTGGCGATATGTTCATATAGCACCTCTGCACATTCATTGATTATATTGGATGGCTAGAATAATCATCGATTACATCCTCCAAGGTCATGCCCTGGGCTTGGCTGGCATGTGCAAACGGAGGAACGAGCAATGGCAGTGGCAGCCGAGGGAGGGCTGCTGCTACACTCTCAAGTGTATGGTCAGCCTCTGCTTCTGGCAGCACCTATGCGCAGGAGGAGGGAGGAGCAAATGTACAAAATGGCAAGAACATCTTGGCAGAGTTTCTCATACCAGATGAATATATTAAGTGTTCACAAGACCAATGCCTCAATGCTCAAACCTCCTGCATGATCAATAGTGTTAGAAAATAGCACCCCACAGCGACGAGCTGTTGGCTAATCTCCACACGCGGAAGCGTCGATTGAATCTACTGAGACAGAACATGCAAGATCACAGACGACACCAGAGGCACGATATTTGTTAACCAGGTTCAGCGAATGCCTAATCCCTGGGGCACGATTATGGGCGCTCCTCCCCAATACCAGCAACACTGGTCGCTCCAGGGTCCCGGCAGCATGCCACCGCCCTCCCGCGAACTTGTCGCTCTCGCTATGTCGTCATGGTTACAACAGCAGGCCCCCTCTCATATTTATGAGGGACCGGGTCACAGAGTCCTACTCCAACTCTACACAATACTGCCAAATACAACTCAGAGTCCTAGCGTAACCAAACTCGTACATAATATTCGACACATATTCTAACAAATAGTTCATGTGACCTTCCTATGCAGAGGTCTCCCCTAGTGGCTTTGCTGAATGCTGGTTGGATGGATTTTAGGAGGAAAATGAAAACGAAAAAGAGAGAAAAAAAAAGATGGTGGAAGATTAGACACAGTTTAGAAGGAATTAAAAGGATGATGGTTGCCTCAAGTTCAAGTCCTGGATCGTGGCAGCGGTGGTGATGCCAGGAGCCATGCCCCCACTATCTTTATTCAACGATGATTCCTCCTCCATACTACCCTCCTGCATTTGTTCCAGTGCCCTGCTATGGTTATGTTCCTTTCCACATGAGGTTGTCAAGACAGTGGCTGTGCACTCAACGCCCCCATTAAACGTCAAAGACCTCTATATCTATGTCTGAATTGAGCCTGAAGGGTGACTCATCAGATGCAAACGGTGGAGTGTCTGCTTCTCCCTTGCCTCCAAAGCCGATTGGTTGACCAGAGAGGCAATCTGCTTTCCATGAAAAGGATCTACCAATGGCTCATCAGGAGAACTAATTCCTACAGTCAAGTGACTTTAATTCCGGTCTTAAACATGCCTTCATGTGTATGTAAGAAGATAGCCAAATCACAATAGTCTGTGCTGCTAAAATGGTGTCATGGTTTCATTAAAATTATGTGTACTCCTCATTTTTGCTTTAACTAGCTTGGAAGTCATGATCCATGGTACATATATTGTTAGTTTGTCATTAATTTGGCAATAATCTTCTGTTTTCTCCTTCATTTATTTCCCAATGTCATTCATCAATCCCCAAAGTTATCAATTGTGTAGTATTTCGTCTTCTGTTTTCATCAATTTTCTCCAGTTTTTCTTCATCATCCCCAAGTTAGCAGTCGTGGTATAATTTCCTCGCTTTCTTTCTACACATAATTTTTGTCGAATTCTTTCATAGATTAGTGCACTTTGTTTTCACTTGTAGTTACAGTTAAATACTGGTTAGTAGCTCTGTTTGTGAAAGAATGTACCACTGCACAACATTTCCTTGCTGTGTGGCTTTAGATTTGATCTAACACCAGAATTCAGAGATTGATTATTGGAATGGCTAATAGCACATAGCAACACAATGGATAAAATAAAACTTTTTTTTTTTTTCTGGGTCAGGTTCCTGAATAAGAATATGAAACTTTTTTTTTTCCTAATTGCTAAATATAACAACATTTGAGTTCAGGTTCCCTTGCAGTGTGTTCTTTTTTGGCACAGTCCCATGCACTAGTAAAGTCAAGCAATCGTCCGATCGAGCCGGCGTGCGAGAGCGGCAATTAATCAACTCTGTTGCTGCTGTTAATCATGAGCACGACCTTCAACCGAACATCCTGGTTTATGACAGAAAGGTTGTGGATTTGTGCCGCCTACTCTTCCGTTCCTTCAGGTACTTAATTTTGTGCTCCTGGTGTCTCCAATTCCTATTTGTCTGAATTGCATTGGCAATGGAGTCCATGTGACCATTCCTCACGCCAACTCATCTTCTTCTCTCACTGAGAAATGAACTAGGAATCGTGGTGCTGTGCCCCCTATATATATACAACTAGAAGCAATAGGAAGTGGGGTTATATTTATATTGCCCCCTATTTCTGTACCAACCGCATGTGTGTTTTTTTTTTAATTTTTTTAAAGCCCGCATGTGGAGAGACATGAGCATATGCACAACAAACATATTAAAAGAAACAACTAATCCTCACACTCTCAAGTCTGACGTCCTATTTGTTAGCCTAGAACCAATAAGAACTTTGAATCCTTTGACACATTTTAGACCAGAGAGCTCCGCACTAGACAGCTCCATCAAATTAAGTGTTGTATATTCACATTTCTTCTATGCTTGTTGTATTTTTGCTTTCATGTCGTTCAGGCATGTAGTATGTTTCAACTGGATCATTGGCCTATCTTTGATTTATTTATTCCTTGACCCCTCATATGCTTATGTCTGTTGTGTTTTTCTTTTCAGTCTTCTGATGAGCTGCCGCTCTCACGTTCATCTTCACAAGAGGCAGAGCAACAACATTTAGTTGACACAGCCTGTTGCATCCCTGTATGTGGTCTGTCAAGATACTGTGGTACCTCCTTCTGTGTCTGTAGAAATGCCTGCTTCAGTTCCACCGACAGTTGAAGTCCCAGTTCCAGTTTCAACTGGAATGGCGTGACATCTCAGCCTATGGACCAGGACTCAGTTGCCTCAAGTTCAAGTGCTGGGCACCACCAGGTGCTGCACAAGTTCCACATGAGGTTGTCAAGCCAGTGGTTGTGCACTTAATGCCTCCATTAAATGCCAAAGACCTTTATAGTATGTCTGAATTGAGCAAGAAGGGTGACTCAGATGCAAACGGTGGATTGCCTGCTTCTGCCTTTCATCCAAAGCCGATTGGTATACCAGAGAGGCAATCTGCTTTCCATGGAAAAGGACCTACCAATGGCTCAGCGAGCTAATTCCTGCAGTCAAGTGACTTTGATTCTGCTCGTGAACGTGCCTTCATGTGTATGTAATACTTAGAAGATAGCCAAATCATAATAGCCTGTGCTGCTAAAATGGTGTCATGGTTTCTTGCAAATTATCTGTACTGCTCATTTTAGCTTTCACCAGTTTGGAAGTCATGATTTGTGGTAAATATATTGTTAGTTTGTCATTAATTTAGAAATAATCTTGTGTTTTCTCCTTCAATTTTTTTCGTAATGTCATTCATCACTCCCCAACGTCATCAATCGTGCATTATTTTTGTCTTCTGTTTTTCATCAATTTTCTCCAGTTTTCTTCATCATCCCCAAAGTTAGCAAATGTGTATAATTTACTGGCTTTCTTTCTACACATAATTTTTTGAATCATTCATAGTTTAGCGCACTTTGTTTTTCGCTTGTAGAGACAGAGGAGGAACTAAAATGGTATGAAAGAGCCAAAGTCAAAGCCCTCTTGGAAGGGGATGCTAATACTTGGTTCTTTCATCTAGTGGCCAATGGGAAACATCGAAAACAACATATATATAAACTTGAAAATGATCAAGGCGTTGTCATAGGTGATGATCACCTCAAAAGTCATATTATGACTTATTACAAAGACCCTCTTTGGCCAGCAGGGAAAATTCCGATATCTACCCGATGGAAGACCAAAACCTAGACATCCCACGGTATCACCGAGGAAAATGATATCCACATTAGCCCGTTCACCGAATCTGAAGTGAGGGAGGCGGTCTTCCAAATGGAGCATAATAAAGCTCCGGCCCGTAAGGTTTCCTGCGAATTCTATCGGTGTTTTGGGGAGTTATTAAGGAAGATCTTTTATCCTTATTTGCCGAGCTGCATAGAGAAGCTCTTGACCTATACAGCCTGAATTTTGGTATTATTACTTTAATTCCAAAGGTCAATAATGCAATAAAAATTCAGCAATACAGGCCTATTTGTGTTCTTAATTTGAGCTTTAAGATATTCACTAAAATGGGCACAAATAGACTTAATTTAGTAGCTAAAACTGTGGTGAGGCCAAACACGGATCGCCCTTTATGCTCGGCAGAATATAATGGAACGGGTCGTAATCCTACACGAAACCATTCATGAACTTCACACCAAAAAGAGAGACAATGTCATTTTCAAAATTGATTTTGAAAAGGCATACGAAAGTGAAGTGGTCTTTCCTTCAACAAACGCTACTTAATGAAAGGTTTCTCTCCCAAATGGTATCCGTGGGTTCACAATATGGTCACCGGGGGAAGCTTGGGGATAAAAGTCAATGATGACGTAGGACCCTACTTTCAAACCAAACGCGGTCTCGAGGCGGGGAGACCCTATGTCACCGATTTTATTCAACATCGTTAAGCCGATATGCTAGCTCTTATTATCAATAGAGCGAAAGCCGATGGTCAAATAAGAGGTGTTGTCCCTAACCTTATAGATGATGGGTTATCTATGCTACAATATGAGGATGACACTATTCTCTTTATTGATCACGACCCAGAACAAGCACAAAATCTGAAATTGTTGCTTTGCGCCTTTGAGCAACTATCTCGGGCTCAAGATCAATTTTCACCAGAGCGAAATCTTCTGCTATGGTGCAGCCAAAGAGATGGAATCCTTTTATACCAATCTCTTCGGATGCAATATTGGGGAGTATCCATTTAGATATCTAGGAATCCCAATGCACCATAGACAACTCCCGAACTCGAATGGAGAAAGGTGGAAGATCGTTTCGAGCGTAAACTATCTTGTTAGAAAGCAAAATACCTGTCATGTGGGGAAAGCTAGTTCTACTTAATTCAGTCTTAAGCAGCCTACCTATGTTTATGATGTCCTTCTTTGAGATACCTAAAGGGGTGATTAAAAAACTTGATTATTATAGATCAAGGTTCTTCTCGCAAGGCTCTTCAGATAAACATAGATATAAACTTGCCGATGGGACATCCCTGTGCCATCCTAAAGACCAAGGGGAACTAGGTATCCTAAATCTAGAATTGCAAAATAAGTGCCTTCTAGCCAAATGGTTGGTTAACTTGATGAACACGGAAGGCATGTGTCAGTCTCTTATAAGGAATAAATACCTAAAATCCAAATCCCTAACTCAAGTGACAGCCAAACCCAATGACTCTCATTTTTGGAGAGGCCTGATGCATATTAAAGAGGAGATGTCGGCTAAAGGTTCTTTCGTTATCAGAGATGGAACCACCACTAGATTTTGGGATGATACATGGGTAGGAGATAAGCCTCTGAAAGCTAGATATCCATCTTTATATAATATTATGCGAGATCCGCACACAACCGTAGCAAACGTGATGGCTACTAGCCCACTAAACATCTCTTTTAGAAGGGCTCTGGTGGATAATAAACTTACAGAATGGCTAAATCTAGTAACATAGATCTCAAATGTCGAATTGGTGGATGGGTCGGATTACTTTAGATGGAGCCTAACCAAATGCGGGTTATTCTCTGTCCGCTCAATGTACCTCGACCTTATGGATACACAGACACCTTTTCATCATAAGAAGATTTGGAAGATAAAAATTCCTCTAAAAATTAAGATCTTTCTTTGGTTTACAGAGGGTGGTAGTCTTGACCAAAGACAGCCTCGCCAAGAAAAATTGTAAAGGGAGTTTGAAGTGCATATGCTGTAATAGGAATGAAAATATCCAACATTTATTCCTAGACTGCCCCCTTACCAAAATGATCTAGAGGATTATCTTTTATGCTCCTAGTCTAACTCAACCTCGATCAATCAGCCATATGTTTGAGAATTGGCTAGCTAATCAAAATAAAAAAGATTAGAAATTTGATTTGGGTGGGTGTGGCTGCCATGTGCTGGGCTATCTAGAGATGCCGTAATGATGTTATTTTTAATCAAATGAAATCTAACTCCATTCTGCAGATAATTTTCAGAGCAGCGTATTGGTTACGCTCTTGGGCCCTGCTGCAGCGTGAGGAGACAGCCAAGGAAGCACTCTCAACGACGAGCAAGAAATTAGAAATTATTGCTTTAGAGATTTCCAATAAAGGATGTAATCATTTATATTGTTTGAACTAGCTTCCTGGTCGATCTATAAGACCATGGCTTTCTCTTTTCTTTCATTGAAAGTTTGTGTAATAATTGGCTGTGTACTTCCTTGGATGTAGAGGCCGGATATGTTTATCCATTATCTAAAAAAAAGTTAGTTACTAGTCAGTTGCTCTGTTCGTGAAAGAATTTACCATTGCGCAACATCTCCTTGTTGTGTGGCTTTAGATTTGATCTTACACCAGAGTTCAGAGATTGTTTTTTTTTTTTGCAATGGCTAATAGCACATAGCAACACAAAGGATAAAATATAAACTTTTTTCTGGATCAGGTTCCCTGAATAAGAATACAGACCCATTTTATGACATTTGTATCAGGTGTTCTTTCTTGGCATAGTCCCTAAGTAATCTACTTTTGAATGTACCCAATCAACTCTTGAAGGTAGGAAATTTTGTCTCTTTACCATACATCACACACTATGCATACTATGCATGCATGCACTAGGAAAGTCAGCCAATCCTCCAATCCTGAAGCACATTCTGAAATCTGAGAGCAGCAGTTAATCAACCTTGGTGGTATCTGCAATTTTCCCATTACGCCTAAAAAAAGTTTCCCAGAGGGAGTAATGATGAGGGCATGGTTGTGGGTTTGTGCTTCTTGCTCTTCAGTATCTTCACATACTTAATTTTGTGCTCCTGGTGTCTCCAATTCCCTATTTGTATAAATTGACAATGGAGTCCATGTGACCATTCCTCACACCAACTCATCTTTCATCTCCTTCTCTCATTTGGCTTTTTTTGGAATCGTGGTGCTCTGCCCGGCTGCCCCATATGTATAGAACTAGAAGCAAGAGGAATTGGGGTTATATTTACATTGCTCCCTATTTCTATACCAACTTCATGTGGAAAGTTTATAAACCCCCCCGCATGTGGAAAGTTTATAAACCCCCCACATTTAGTTGACCCACAGCCTGTTGCACCCCTGCCTGCCCCTGTGGTCTTCCAAGATACAGTGGTACCTTCTCTGCCTGTAGAAATGCCTGCTTCACTTCAGGCTCCAGTTCAAGTCCCAGTTCCAGACTTCCAGTTTCAGCTCAAAACGTCAGTTTCCTCAACGCCTTTTTTTTTTGTGATCAGTCCTCAATGCCTCCATTAAACGCCAAAGATTTTTACAATATGTCTGAATTGAGCCAGAAGCAAACGGTGGATTGCCTGCTTCTCCCTTGTTTCCAAAGCTGATTGGTAGACCAGAGAAGCAATCTGCTTTTCATGGTAAACGACCTACCAATGGCTCAGGCGAACTAATTCCTGCAGTCAAGTGACTTGCCTTCATGTGTATGTAATAGCCTGTGCTGCTAAAATGGTGTCATGGTTGCCTGCAAAATATTTATACTGTGCATTTTAGTTCTTACCAGTTTGGAAATCACATGATCTGTGGGTAATAAATATAAGTATTGTTAGTTTGTCGAATGTAGCAATAGTCTACTGTCTTTTTATTCAATTTGTCCCAATTTTATCCATCAATCATCAAAGTCATCAATCGTGTATTATTCGTCTTCTGTTTTTTCATCACTTCTTCTCCAGTTTTATTCACCATCCCCAAAGTTAGCAGCCATGTGTAATTTCCTCGCTTTCTCTCTGCACATACTTTTTGTTGAGTGTTTTCATAGTGTAGTACATTTTATTTTGACATTTAACAATTATTTACTAGTCCAGATGAATAAAGCCTTCATAGTTCGTGAAATAACTTAACATATTTAACATTGCACAACTTCTACTTGTTGTGTCACGTTATATTTAACACTTGAATGCACATACTATTTATTGCAATGGCTAATGCATATAGCAACACAATGGTTAAGAACGCGTGAACTTTTTTTCTAATATGCCGCAATACCAGTGAAGACATCACAACATTTGGATTAGGTTCACAAGTGCGTATTTTTCGGCAGTCCCAAGTAATTTACTTTTGATTGTTGGCAATTTGGTCTCAATTTGCCACACGTATTTGATCTATCTTCAGCTTCTTTACTTAATTCCGTGCTCCTGTTGTCTCCAACTCCCTACGTGTCTAAACTCATCTTCTCTCTCATTTGGCATTTTTTTGTAAACTCATCTTCTCTCTCATTTGGCTTTTTGAAACTGAAGAACTATGAATCGTGGTGTTCTGCCCCCTACAGAAGCAAGAGGAAGTGGGGTATTTACATTGCTCCCTGTTTCTATAGCAACCGCATGTGTAGTCGTGTAGAGACATGACCATATGTACATCAGACGTATAAAGGGAACAACTGATCCTCACTCAGTCTAAGTGATCCTCACTCACTCAGTCTGGCATCCTATTTGTCAACCTGAAACCAATAAGAAATTGAACTTTGACACATTTTATACCAGACATCTACCAATTTCATTGAATTACGTATATCATACATTTTTTTTTTTGTATGAATAACCATCTTATATTCATGTCTCTGCATGACTCGATGATTAATTTGAAACAAAGCCGATTAAAAAATCTTACATCGTTAGAACCACCGTGCTTCAGTCCCTAATTGAATAGCTGCTTGTTGAATTTTTGTTTTTTCTTGTTTAGGCAGTTAGTATGTCTGCTGAACTGGGTCAGTGGTTCATCTTTTGCATCAACAATTTTGGCTTATTAATTGGTGAATATTGGCACCTCATACAACCGCCAGACTGACGACCAAAGAACACATTCCAGACATAAGGGAGTATGAGTAGACTTAGGCATGTGTGGCGAACCTTGGATCAGCGGATCGACCCGGGGCAGTGATAAACACTACCCCAAAGTTTCCCTTGCCGTGGTCAATAATTGACCCAGACGCCGCCCCAGATGGGTGTAGCTCCAGATGGGTGGAGCTCGGCATCTTCATCTTCGGAGAGGTGAAGTGGTCCTCGGATAGTCTTTTCCAAAGTGAAGTAGCCGCGATTGTGACTTCGCCGTGATCTACCGCAGACTGGTCGACGAACTCGGTGCTTGGAAGAATCTTCTCCAGCGCACTCTCGACGTGCTTGCCCAGATCAATGACTGTGTGCTTGAGGTCGTGGATGCGGATGTCGATCAATGGCTTCCAATTGAACAGATCCGTCCTCATGGTGGTGAACTCAGAACGCATCTCCTTCATTTCCTTCGAGTTCTGCTGCAGTATGGGATTGGGGAAAATTTTTTGGGAAAATTTTGGTGGGCTGTGTGGATCTACGGAGCTGATACCAATGTTACCGACCTACGACAAATCTCTATTACGATAATATAGGTTTGGATACAAGGAATCGGATCGCCGGCACCTCCAAGCTCACCGCCGCCGCCGCCACCTTCAGGTGCGGTTCAGAGTCTAGTCCTTGTTCAAGTTTCAACTACTCTCTTCTCACGATACATGAAGGAGCCTCAGCTGCCTCCGACTGGGCCACGCAGGGCTGTAGAATTTAGTTGGCCCAATCCGAGCCCGTGTACTGATTCCCCTTCGCAGGCCTGGTGGTGCCACATTCCCTTGATCGCCAATGGCTTCCGAACCAGCATCGTTAGGTTCAGTATCAGCAGGATGATCGGTGACACACTGTTACTGGATCTTCCATGCTTCAACCTTGATGAATCATTGTGCTCTATTTTGTGTTCCTAGTGTCTCCGATTCCAAATATGCATCTTATTGCTTATCTGAGTAGCTAAAATGGTGTCCATAGATATCTACCCTCATCTTCATTATAGTATATCCCTGTCTTACTAATCAAATTCTCTAGCTACTATGCAGGCCGGAGAATGTGGCACGAAATGCCATACATATATATAAGAAAACTTGGAACTGGGGTATGTAAGTATTTGTATCACTGCTCCCTCTCTCCCACCTTAATTAGAGAACCAATGGTTCACCAACTGTATGCTGAGACACCTTATATTAGACCACCAATTAATGGACTCATGCTCAATAGGCTATTAATATAGAGGAGTGGGATTCTTGCTCCTCCAAAATGACTAGCAAAATCTTCTTTGAAAACAAATTTTCTTTTGGAAAACGTGTGGCGAAATGTTCATAGTGCTGTTTGGTCGAAAACCGAGCGAAGACAAGTATAAAATAATGTAATGCAGGAGACGCGTGCACACATATTCGAGAACCACATATTTCATTAATTCTTTCTTGAATATACAAAATACATGATCAACGAAAAATTGTCTTCTTCCGTCTTCTGCGTCATGCTTAAGGAGAGGTCTGACTTGTAAGATAATTGCGTAGTTCGCCGATTCCCGGGGCCTGTTGGGCGCGGCCGGTTAATTATATCCGCAAGACGAGCTTGCGGAAAACCTCCGATTAAGCTGCGCTAGATGGTCGTCATGTATTTGATTGTCGTCAGCCATATGCGATATATGGCGTAGTAATAGTATGGGTGGCTTTATGTCGCCAAAGCTTGGTCGTGACATCGCCAACGTCACGACGGAGTAAACGGAATTTGTTGATAATGAAGGGGATGACTATCGCCTCGTCGATGCCCAGTCATGTATGCCGGCCTTCATTAACACGGGACGTGTGTGAGTTGCTTTTCGCCTCGTCGGTGCCCAGCAACGATGTGTCTGATCCCGTTAATTAGGACGTGTCGATGGAGTAGTGACCTCGCCTCGTCGGCACTCGGCCATGATTCCGTCCAGCCTCGTCGGCACTAGACGTATGATGGTATGGTTGTAGTAATAAATCCGCAACAATTAGTGGTAAGAGTATTCGCTTGAACGATGCTTTACTCAAATGATCGAACAGACAGCCTCCCGGCGTCGGTATTTTTATAGTAAAAAGAAGCACTGTCGTCTTGAGATGAGCATAACAAGCTCGAGTAAAACGAGTGTGCAGTCTTTAGCGCCACTTGCACTTGGGCAGCCTTTCGGCGTCACTTGCATTACTTCGTGCGCCACACCAAATCTGGTTGCAACGACTTACTCGATCCGGCCAATACGACCTTTCGAGCGAAGAAAACAATAGAGATCAGCCAATGCGACCTTCTCCACTATCGTAGAAAATAGTAAGGAACAGGCCAATACGACCTCTCCAGCGTAGAAGAAAACGATAGAGATAAGCCAATGCGACCTTCTCCACTATCGTAGAAAATAATAGCAATCCGACAATGACCTCGCGCGGCGAGGGTTCTGATGTTCAATCAGCATGCTGAAGATATCCGCAAGAACACTTGGTAACTCGGCGTGGACGCAGAATTGTTTGCTTGGCCTGCTTATCGGCAACTTATGTGCGGCAGCGCCTTGCATCGAGACTTGCATGGCGTCGAGTAGGACTGCAGCAACGAGTAAGATAATGGAGCAGCTTTTGGCCTCTGGTGTATGCATGGCATGACTAAGCAAGCACCGCCAGCTATTCTTGATACATCATCCTTGCCGCCGCTGGCATGTATATGCGTGTACCTCTGCGTGTATGAGGGAATACGGCTTCCGAGCAGCACCATATATGTGTATATGGGTCTCACGTTGATTGATATGGGAGTTGTGTGCTGACACTCTTCTTGTTAACGCATCTGAGTTACACGATCAACAACTTAACAGCCAGCATGATGTATATATATATATGATACAGCTCGGCTTGCTTGCTCTTTAACATCAAATCAGCAAACCTTCTCAGCATTGTCAACCAGTGCAGTTTTCCCCTCTCATGCGACCTTTGTTTTCCTTCATCATGACGAGCGGGGATCTGTCTTGCACGCCCTTGATTTTCTTCATGACTAAGATCCATCATCGACAACTCGACAAACGACCTCGCGCGGCGAGGGTTCTGACGTTGTCAAGTTGCTAGACCTCGCGTGGCGAGGGTTCTGACAATGGATGTATAGTAAATCGGAAGAGCGAGCAGCTTGATCTCTTGTTGCATGATCATCGACAACTTAACAACGACCTCGCGCGGCGAGGGTTCTGACGTTGTCAAATTTCTAGCAGTAGATTGGAAGAGCCGGTAGATTGGAACTAGGAACTCACCAGGCAATATGATGGCCGGCAACGGTAAAGAGCACGACGCTCCGGACGCTGTGCTTGTGTAGATGATGGTGTGAACAGGCGGCAGGGGGCCGTCGTGTATATGCTTCCGTCTAGTCTTGGCTCTGCTTCTCATCGGACGGCGCTTCTCATCGGACGGCGCTGGCTCGGAGAGAATTTGGCAGCGGCCGTAGTTGCGTATGGTATGCCCGAGAACGGAGCCCTCCGTCCTGTTGGCCAGGGTGCCTATTTATATACGGGAGCACTCAGGAACCGAAATCAACTTCTTTGCCAAGCAAACAAGCACGCATCTTCAATTTGGTGCGTATCTAGCAAGGACTGTGATCTGGCAGTTAGCTTCCCGGTAAAAGATCTGAAATCACAGAATATATCCATACGTACATATCCGTATCTCGAGAATATGAGTCACATACGTATACTCAACCATTGTTTAATATTCCAATCCAGCCAACTAGCAGCTAGCGGGGCAAATGTTGTATATATACGCGTATAGAGATCAAAGCCCTATGACGTGCATTTTTACCTTATTTTAATTAATGCATATCAGAACCAAGTATATGTTCCAATATCAAATACAACTCTTATGCTCTCGTCAAGAGAACTATAACCTGTAGAAATATTGCAGGTGGGGCCCATGTGTCATAGGCTCAGCCATGGCAAATCTTGTACGCCTGTAAACGCGTCAATAAGTAGTATATACCGGAGAAATATATATTCTTGTATAAAGCTTGCCTCACAAGATTATTTTATAAAAAAATGATCAAAATAATCATCAAACAAGCGCCTCTACACATTTGACTTATTAGTTATGAGCTCTTTATACATTATACGAAAAATTAAGGATCACTAAAGATTTAGTTATGAACTACAGAGCTTAGGATTTGGTTGTGTGCTTCTACTCTTGAGATTTTCTATGGTACTCCCAAATGACTAAACCATTAATTTAATTAGATCGAATGGCTATAATCATCCATTTCCATTACATCCAAGAAGTTCTTGGCCTAGGCTTGGCTGGCAGAAAGCAACCCAAGTAAGCGAGGGCTCAGGGATAACAGCACACACACAAAGAGCACATATGGAAATTAACGGAGAAATGAGCAATTGCAGCAGAAGCCGAGGCAGGGCTGCAGTGCCACACGCTCAGGTGTTGGCCTCACCGCCTCACCTGCGCACAGGATGGAGGGAGGAGCAGATGTACAAAATGGCAAGAGCGCAGAACATCTTTGTAGCGTTTCTCCAACCAGATGAACGTGTTCGCAAGACCAATGCCTCAATGCTCAAACCCATTGCATAATCGATTGTTCAGGTGGCCTCCGTCTGCAACTGCAGATTGGTCCCTACGGTGATGGCAGGCTTCTGTAGTGGCTTCGCCGGACACTGGATGGATAGTCTTTAGGAGAAAAATGAAAAGGAAAAATAGCAAACAGATGCAAACAGTGGAGTTCCTGCTTCTCCCTTGCCTCCAATGCCATTTGCTAGACCAGAGAGGCAATCTGCTTTCCATTGAAAAGGACCAACCAATGGCTCAGGCGAACTAATAATTCCTGTAGTCAAGGGACTTTATTCTAGTCCTAAACATGCCTTCATGTGTATGTAATACTTAGACAGACCAATCATAATAGCATGTGCTGCTAAAATGTTGTCGTGGTTTCTTGGAAAATATCAATACTGCTCATTTTAGTTCTCACCAGTTTGGAAGTCATGATCTGTGGGTAAATATATTGTTAGTTATTTTTTAGTTTAACAATATTCTCCTTTTTTTTCTTCAACAGTTAGCCCCAAGTTTGTCCTTCTATATATCCCAAAAGTTATCAGTCGTGTATTATTTAGTAATTCTGTTTTCATCAGTTTTCTCCAGTTTTCTTCATCATCACTAAAGTTAGCAGTCGTGTATAATTTTCTCGCTTTCTGTCGACCACAGTAATCCTCCACGCCTTGGGGTTGCTCTATTGATGGAGCCGTTGGAGCCCCATCCGCTCCCCCTCATTTCGTCCGCCCCCTTCACCCGAACAGCAAAATCCACCAAAACTCCCACCAATCCCACCAAAATCCTTCTTCCAGCTACGGATCCGAGTTCGCCTCTCCCTGATCTATCCTCTGATGGGTCTCTTTGCTCCGGGCTTGGCCGCGGTGGGGGTTGCCCTTGTCCGTTGAGCAGCCTAACGCTATCGCCCGTTGTACCTGCTGTTGCAGCTTCTGCCGGAGTCGGGTGTGCCGTTCGGCGGGGCCGTGGCTCCCTCAGCTGCTCCTATCGCATCCTTGTCGTGCTGATTGAAGTCACCACCCGTCATACCTGCTGCCGTCGCCGGGCATCCTGCTCCGGGCGGGGCCGTAGCTCCTACAGCTGCTCCTTCGCCGTGCTGCCTAAAGCCACCGCCAGTCGCGCCAGCTCCGGACGGGGCCGCACCTCCCACAGCTGCTGGTGCCGCCGTGCTTCCTGCCGAGAGCTGCAGTTATTCAACCCTGGTGCTGCTGTTAATCACGAGCACAACCATCCACCACACATCTTGGTATTTGCAATTTTCCTCATTACGAAGAAAAAGTTGTCCAGAGGGAGTAATCATGACGGAAAGGCTGTCCGCTTGCTCTTCCATTTTCTCAGGTACAAGTTAATTTTGAGCTCCTGGTGTCTCCAATTCCCTATTTGTCTAAATTGGTAATGGAGTCCATGTGAGCATTCCTCACACTAACTCATCTTTCTTCTCTCTCATTTGGCTTTATGAAACTGAAAATGAACCTAATCGTGGTGCTCTGCCCCCTATATAGATAACTAGAAGCAAGAGAAAGTGGGGTTATATTTACATTGCTCCTTATTTATATACCAACTGCATCTGGAAAGTTTATTGCACCCCTGCCTGCCGCTGTGGTCTTCTAATTATACTGTGGTACCTCCTTCTGTGCCTATAGAAATGCCTGCTTCAGTTCAGCCGCCAGTTAAAGTCCCCGCTCCAGTTTCAGTTGCGAACAAACCGTAGCTCACTTGGCTGGCTTCGCTCGGTGAGTGCCTGCCGCCCACATTCGACCGCTGCTCGACGTGGGTTATGCACCCGGGAATAGTAGGTTCCCTAAATAAATTCCGTTGCCTCTCATGCGTGTAGCCACAAAAGGATTGCGACGTGATCGTTGACTATGGAACCTTGGACAGATCCAGTGATCTCACGAAGGACGCGATGTGATCTGAGTTTAGTTGTAGGTTTTGTTTGTGTACGGTGTGAGTGTGGTGTGCGTGTGTGCAGCATTGGTGTGAGTCTGTACATGAGCAGATAGTATAGCTATACCCAGATGAGAGGCGTTAAAAAAAAAAAAGTTCCAGTTTCATCTTGAATGTCAGTTTCCTCAAGTTCAAATGCTGGAGGCCACCATGTGCTGCGTAATCTCCACGTAAGGTTGTCAAGCCAGTGGCTGTGCAATCAACGCCTCCATTAAACGCCAAAGACCTTTACAATATGTCTGAATTGAGCCTAAAGGGGTGACTCATCAGATGCAAGTGGTGGAGTGCCTGCTTCTCCCTTGCCTCCGAAGCCGATAGGTAGACCAGAGAGGCAATCTGCTTTCCATGGTAAACGACGTACCAATGGCTCGGGCAAAGTAAATCCTGCAGTCAAGTGATTTGCTTTCATGTGTATGTAATACTTTGAAGATGGCCCAACCATAATAGCCTGTGCCACTAAATTGGTGTCATGGTTTCCTGCAAAATATCAATATCTGCACATTTTAGTTCTTACCTGTTTCGAAGACACATGATCTGTGGGCAAATATATTGTTAGTTTGCCGTTAATTTACCAATATTCTTCTGTTGTTTAGTCAATTTGCCCCAATTTTATCCATCAGTCACCAAAGTAACCAATCGTGTATTATTTCGTCTTCTTTTTTCATCACTTTTTTCTCCAGTTATATTCTGTTAGATTAATTGGGCTTAGCCCATTAGTTAACTAGCAATTAATCAAGGAAACTCCAAAGGCCCACACATTTATGGTAAGTGGAGTGGGATTAGTACCACATGGTACACTCACTGAGAGAGTGCTTAACTTAAATAGTGGATTAGTTGGTGCTCTCTGAGGAGTGAGAGGGAACATGGGGAGCCACGCCGCCGCCGCCGCGCCGTGCCCGAGCTGCGCGCCGCGGCCGCTTTGGCCTTGGCCTTGGCCGGCGTGATGTGATTGTGCCTTTTTGGCACACTGGAAACGCGTCCCCAACGGCTACATGGCCTAGGCAACGGTCGCAAGGATATAAGGGTAAACATACCTGCGTGTGTGTGCGCCTAGCCGAGGGCTAAAGGGTAAGCGCGTACATGTGCGGTGTGCGCCCTAGTCGAGGGCAAGAGGGTAAAAGCACTGCGGCGATGTTTGCCCTAGCCGGCACTATAAATAAGACAACCTCCCCCGCTATCCCCATCCGCCAGCCGGCCGCCACCCTTCTCTCGTCCTTTCGTTACGTTCTTGAGCTTGAGCTGAAGTCTCGCATCTCGGCCTCGAGCTCCTCAAGGCGGACGGGGACCTCCCGCGAGCAGGCCTCGGGAACTCCGTCCGTCAAAGCGTACCTACACGGGTAGGCGGGCGATCAAGTTTTTGGGGAGCGCTCAAGCGCGACTGCTCCTTCCCATGACCGATGGCTCCTACGACGAGAAGCGCCGCCACCGACGCCAACATTGCTGCAACCGGATCTGGTGATGTGCATGTCGCGGGCACCGGCAGCCTCACCCATGAGTATAATCCGAATACTTTGCTTATGCTATTGCTTACTATTCTGGGTCTAGTAGGCTTTGCATATGATGCTAGTTGCAGTAGCATGTTACGTTTATCTATGCCTATGATGTTCCTGTTAGCATACATGATATCGTTTTTATGGGTTAATGTATATCGTAATATCCCTAAATGTTCAACAATCCAAAAACTTGATAGGTTCATTACGAGTGCTAGCTTTGCTGCGTCTTTGAAACCACCGCTTTGAATGATGATGGTTCAAACTATAAGATCTGGCGTGTCCGATCCAAGTTGTGGTTTACCGCAATGAGATGTGAGCATGTGATCGGGAAAGCGCACCGATCCTCCTCTTTCTGGCCGAGGAAGAACGGAGTTTCGGTGGGAGACAGATAGCTTTTTGTTCGGGTGCTCTCATCAGCATATATACCGAAAGTATGATGCAAGTGTATATGGATCTGCCCTCGGGCAAGGACATGTGGGATACACTTGAGGCCAAGTTCGGGGTCCCCGATGCATGCGAGAGAGCGTACATCATGGAGCAGTACTATGACTTCAAAATGGTCAATGACCGTTACGTGGTCTAGCAAAGGCTCGTGAGATCTGAGATCTTTGGTTAAGGAACTCAAGAACATGGAGTGTGTGCTTCCCGACAAGTTTGTGGTGGCGGTATCATTGCCAAGCTGCCAC
Organism: Hyparrhenia diplandra; assembly: GCA_015847255.1. NCBI lineage: Eukaryota > Viridiplantae > Streptophyta > Magnoliopsida > Poales > Poaceae > Hyparrhenia > Hyparrhenia diplandra. The sequence continues at coordinate 494,999 of JADLZK010002112.1, forward strand.
CTACTTGGTCGACTTTGCCACTACTCGAGGCACGGGAGGCGGGCATTCGAGTGTGTGAATGACCTGATTTCCATCCTCACCGCCGAGGAGAATGCAAGGGCTAAAGAGAGCCGTGGCAAGAAGGTGTATGAGGAGGGAGTCTCTAGCGCCAACATGGTGCAGAAGAGGAACCCTCAGAACCATCAGAGGAAGAAGAAGAATCCTCAGAACAAGAATGTTGTCAAGCCAAAGGCTGCAAACTTCAAGAAGAAGAGCAACAAAGAAAAGGGTCTTTGCTATGCCCTGCGGTGGAGAGGGCCATTTTGTGAAAGATTGCCCCGACCGTGCGGATAAGGTGAAGAAGTTCGCAAACATGGTGATTAGTGAATTTGAAGGATCGGGTGCGGTAAATGTTTACCTACGGTTCTTTCAGTTTGTCTCTCTCGCCTGATTGGTGGGTTGACACGGGCGCTAATGTTCATGTATGTGCTGACATTTCTTTGTTTTCTACTTACCGGGATGGCGGTCGAGGTTCCTCCCCGCTAATGGGGAACGGGACTTTATGCATCCAGACGTGGTGTTGGTGCGGTCAATCTGAAGTTTACCGGGAAAGATCGTCTGCGGTGAAGAGAACGTCAAAGCATGTCCCCCGCTATCAAGAAAAATCTAGTGAGCGGCTCTCTCGTGTAGGGATGGCTACAAGCTTGTCTTTGAGTCCAATAAATGTGTTGTATCCAAGTGTGGAACTTTTGTTGGAAAAGGCTATGAAAGCGGAGGCTTGTTCCGCTTATCTTTGATGGATTCTAGTTCTAAATTTGTAAACCATGTGAGACATGGTGATGAACCTAATGTTTGGCATTCGAGATTATGTCACATCAATTTTGGGTGCATGACGCGCTTAGCTAATTTGAAATTAATCCCTAGATTTGATATGATCAAAGGAGAAGTGCCATGCGTGCGTTCAAGCAAAGCAACCTCGCAAACCTCACAAGGCTGTGAAAGAGCCGAGGAATTTGGCACCTCTAGATCTCATTCATTCTGATTTGTGCGAGATGAATGGTGTGCTAACAATAGGCGGAAAGAAATATTTCATGACTTTAATTGATGATAGCACTAGATATTGCCGCATATACTTGTTAACAACAAAGGATGAAGCATTGCATTATTTTAAAATCTATAAAGCTGAAGTGGAAAACCAACTTGAAAGGAAAATTAAACGGTTGCGGTCCGATCGCGGAGGAGAATATTTCTCCCATGAGTTTGACTCGTTCTGCGAGGAACATGGAATTATTCATGAGAGGACACCTCCTTACTCCCCCCAGTCAAACGGAGTTGCCGAAAGAAAGAACCGCACACTGTGTGACTTGGTAAATGCCATGCTAGACACTGCGGGGCTATCCAAGGAATGGTGGGGTGAGGCTATATTGATCTGCGAGTCATGTCCCGAATAGAGTTCCTACAAAGAATAAAGAAGTAACACCATTCGAGGAATGGGAAAAGAGAAAACTAAATCTCTCATACTTGCGCGCACGTGGGGATGTTTGGCTAAAATGAGTGTGCCAATAACCAAAAAGCGCAAACTTGGACCAAAAGACCGTTGGATGTGTATTCATTGGTTATGCACTAAACGGCGTGGGATATAGATTTTGGTCATCCAAGATGGAGTGCGACATGCTGCGTCGGTGCTATTATGGAATCGAGATGCTACATTCTTTGAGAATGAATTTCCTATGAGAGGAAGTAAAGTGGGCAAGTCTAGTCATGAACCGACTATTTCCCCGATGTACGTGCCAACAGAGATTGTTGAGGAAACAACCGTGGAAAGTCCCGAGGAGGAGGATAATATTGAGGTCACTCAAAAGAGCAAGAGACAGAGGGTTGCAAAATCCTTTGGTGATGACTTCACTATATACCTTGTGGATGACACCCCAAATACCATTGGTGAAGCATATTCCTCTCCCGACACTGACTATTGGAAGGAAGCGGTGCGGTGTGAGATGGACTCGATTATGACTAATGGAACTTGGGAAGTTGTAGACCGTCCCTATGGGTGTAAACCTGTGGGGTGCAAATGGGTGTTTAAGAAAAAGCTAAGGCCCGATGGTACCGTTGAAAAGTACAAGGCCAGGCTCGTGGCTAAGGGTTATACCCAGAAAGAAGGCGAGGACTTCTTTGATACCTACTCACCAGTTGCCCGACTGACCACTATTCGTGTATTACTCGCCCTTGCTGCCTCTCAAAATCTTCTCGTCCACCAAATGGATGTTAAGACAGCTTTTCTAAATGGAGATTTAGAAGAGGAAATTTACATGGAGCAGCCAGAAGGGTTTGAAGTAAAGGGTCAAGAAGGAAAGGTGTGTAAATTATTGAAGTCCTTGTATGGCTTAAAACAGGCACCCAAGCAATGGCACGAGAAGTTTGACAAAACCATGACATCTGCTGGCTTTGTTGCGAATGAGGCCGACAGGTGTGTGTACTACCGATATGGTGGGGGAGAAGGAGTAATCCTATGCTTGTATGTGGATGACATACTAATACTTGGGACGAGCCTTAATGTGATTGAGGAAGTCAAGGCTTTCTTGTCACAAAATTTTGACATGAAAGACCTGGGAGTAGCTGATGTAATACTGAACATAAAGCTGCTGAGGGAAGAAAATGGTGGGGTGACATTGGTACAATCTCACTATGTGGAGAAAGTTTTAAGCCGCTTTGGCTACGATGATCACAAACCTATTTCTACTCCATACGATCCCAGCATAATCCTGAGAAAGAACCGAAGGATAATGAGAGATCAGCTGAGATACTCCCAAATAATTGGCTCGCTAATGTACTTGGCCAAGGCGACAAGGCGACATCTCTTATCTTTGTGAGCAAATTGAGTCGATTCACTTCGAATCAGGAGATGATCATTGGAACGCTCTTGAGAGAGTAATGCGATACACGAAGGGTAATGCGACCAGCTTTGGCATTCACTACACGGATACCCAAAAGTATTGGAGGGATATAGTGATGCAAACCGGATATCCGATGCTCGATGGTTTGAAAGCCACAAGTGGATATACATTCACACTTGGAGGTGGCGCTGTTTCCCAGAAGTCTTGCAAGCAGACTATCATGACGAAGTCTACAATGAAAGCAGAACTAACAGAACTTGATACCGCCTCTGTTGAGGCTGAGTGGCTTCGTGAGCTCTAATGGATCTGCCGGTGGTTGAGAAACCTATACTGCTGCGTGTCTATGAACCGTGATAATCAAACGGTGATAACCAAAGTTCATAGTTCGAAGGACAACATGAAGACCACCCTGACACGTGAGACGACGATTGAAATCTGGGTCGAAAAACCGAGAAACTCCGGAGTAATAGCGTGGACTATGTCCATACGCCTAAAAATCCGCGCATCAATTTACTAAGGGATCACACGGAATGTGATAGATAGTGCATCGAAAGTGAGATGGGACCGAGACCCACCCGAGATTTATCACGGTGGTAACCTATTCTATGTGATCGGAGATCCCATGAAGTAGAGTAGCGAGACAAGCCGGTGGTAGATGGGAGAAGAGACCCTTGCAAAGGTTCATCTCTTTAGTAAATGCACTTCTCTTCTATCCGTATGGCAGGTTGGTATAGACTTTAATGTGCTTTGAGTGGCTATTTAAAGCGAGATGTCATCCTACGGACATCTTAAAAGAAGCACACCTATATGGGTTCGACCGCTAGTCACAGTCTATGAGATTCGAAAGTGATCTCTAGATACTCATGAAAAGGCCCGGAGATTGACTTATATGCTCCAACAGAGGGGATGCTCTAGACAGCCCAAAGTATCGATTAAGGAACCGAGTAAGCTCTACTTCGCACAAAACAATCAATTCAAGGCATAGTCCATTGGTCGGATTTGTGAACTAAAGCAAGCTCACTTCCTAGATGGATGTTCAACTTAACAGTCTCCATCGAAACATTGGTATATCAAACAAGCTTAGGAACTAAGACCATATTTCGTGCGGGCTTTGGACTTTGGTGGGGATTGTTAGATTAATTAGGCTTAGCCCATTAGTTAACTAGCAATTAATCAAGGAAACTCCAAAGGCCCACACATTTATGGTAAGTGGAGTAGGATTAGTACCACATGGTACACTCACCGAGAGAGTGCTTAACTTAAATAGTGGATTAGTTGGTGCTCGCGTGAGGAGTGAGAGGGAACATGGGGAGCCACGCCGCCGTGGTGGCCTTGGCCTTGGCCTTGGCGTGACGTGACGTGACGTGGACGTGATTGTGCCTTTTGTGGCACATCGGAAACGCCCCAACGGCTACATGGCCGTGCAAATGTTCGCAAAGGGTATAAGGGTAAACATACCGGCGGTGTGCGCCTCTAGCCGAGGGCTAAAGGGTAAATCGTACATGTGCAAGTGTGCGCCCTAGCCGAGGGCAAGAGGGTAAAAGCACCTGCGGCGATGTTCGCCCCTAGGCGGCACTATAAATAAGACAGCCTCCTGTCATCCCCATCCAGCAGCCGCCACCCTTCTCTCGTCCCATTGCTCGTTCTTGAGCTTGAGCTGAAGTCATCGCATCTCGCCCCGAGCTCCTCGCTACGCGCACGGGGACCTCCGACGAGCAGGCCTCCGGAACTCCGTCCGTCAAGCGTGCACTCGCACGGGTAGGCGGGCGATCAAGTTTTTGGGGAGCGCTCAGCGCGACTGCTCCTTCCCGTGACCGATGGCTCCTTTACGACGGCGAAGCGCCGCCCCGACGCCAACGTTGCTGCAATCGGATCTAGTGATGTGCATGTCGCGGGCACCGCAGCCTCACCCATGGGTATAATCCGAATACTCGCTTATGCTATTGCTTACTGTTCTCGGTCTAGTAGGCTTTGCATATGATGCTAGTTGCAGTAGCATGTTACGTTTATCTATGCCTATGATGTTCTGTTAGCATACATGATATCATTTTTATGGGTTAATGTATCTCGTAATATCCCTAAATGTTCAACATATTCATCATTCCCAAAGTTAGCAATCATGCATAATTTCCTCACGCTCTCTCTCTCTCTGCACATACTTTTGTTGAATTCTTTCATAGTTTAGTATATTTATTTTGACATTTAACAATTAGTTACTAGTCAGTATCTGAAATAACTTAACATTGCACAACATCTACTTGTCATGTGACCTTATATTTAACACCTGAATGCACAAATTGTTTATTACATCAGTTAAGCCATTTTGGGCCGGCAGTGCGGACGTTGGGCCTGCGGGTTCTTTGTTTCTGGGCATGGACGACTTGGCCCGGGAGGAGGACACGGCTCCATCTTCAGCTGCTTCCTAGCTATCTTCATCTTCAGCCGGTCGCTGACACACTAGTTGTGTACCAGTTCCTAACAGGATACCGCTACCAGCATTGCAATGAAGCATACGTGATCCATGATATAGCACATTCATCTTCCTTACCAGCTTAGTGCCTCCAGGTAGCCAGGTGAAGAGGAGGAGAGCCGGGGTTCAGCCGATTGGCACATCAGGCAGCTTACAGATGCCACAGTTCACCATGGATCTAGCCCCTCCAATATAAACCCATGGTAACTTCTACCAGGTTCGAAGAATTGAAGTTATCCACCACCGAGCAAAGATAGACTTGATGGATAGAAGGATAAGCTAGCTCGCTGTTTGGATGTCCAAATTTATTTTGCGATCCTGGTGTCTCCTATTCCAAAGTATATCATACTGTAAATGGCATCCATACCCATCTCGATGTTTTCTACCCTTCATTAACCAAATACAAAATGTCATGGTTCTACAAAGTGGAGAAATGAGCACCGGAACCAGGAAGGAAATAGGCTATATGTATATATACTGCTCGAGACTTCTGTACTTATGGATGATGAATTGCCATGTGCCTAACAGTGAGACAAGACAATATGAAGTTGTTATATATGTATTCCAACTCGGATGGGGAGGGGAGCACCGCATTTGATCCACCTCTTACCTTAACTTCAACATTATATCCATCAGTTTGGTCCCCTTTATGCCAGCCCTGAACTAAAATTATTATTCAAGAACAAAGCATGTATCAGACAACACTATGCTAGGCAACATACTAAATTAACAATCATATGCTCTCTTCAGTTAAAGAATATACATGGCTTGTTGATTAATTTCTCCAAAAATGAGTAAACGGTATTACATTATTGTGATCACTGTGCTTTAGTCCCTGATTGTCACTACTAACGAATTGATTTTGTGAGTGTCCGCCACGGTTAATGCCACGATTAACCGTGACGCTCATTTTTTTATTTACTGTGATAGGCAAATGTGCCCGCCACTGAAAATCGATTTTCCGTGGTGAAAAACATAAAAACGAATAGGTGCCGACGACGCCCCTTCTCTTCCACCGAGCCCCACAGCACGCACGCCTCCCTTCGTTTCCTCCTCGCGAGCCCCCATGGCGGGCCTCCCTCGCTCCTTTCCCACCGATGCAAGGAGGCCCCGCCATGGGATGAAGGAGGGCCGGCGTGCCACGAGATGAAGGAGCCGGCTGACGCGCGGATCAAGGAGGCGCACGGTAGAAGACCGCGGGATGCAAGGAGGTGGCACGCGGATCCCCCGACCTACTCCTCCCTCAAGCACGACGGTGGCAGCGCCCCCACTCTCCCAACGATGGCATCCTCGGTGAGCTCTGGTGGTGGCTAGGGTGGCACAAGGAGGCTGGGGTGGTGCGGATCCACAGCGGGACGGCCTCCAAGGCGGGGAGGGCCTCGGACCCCGGTGCGAGTCCGACTTCCCCGGCTCGGTTCCGTTGTCCTCGAGCTCGGGAAGGCGCGGTGGGCCACCAAGGAACGACTACAAGCGGCGGCACAGCAGCACGAGGGAGCTGCAATTGGCCACACACGGATCAAGGACGGTGACGGCGAATCCGCGGATCCCCTGACGGCAGCGCAAATCCGGGCTCGATGTTGGGCCCGTATGGGCTGGCATTGGGCTCAGGTTTCAATTTTTTTGATTAATCGCGGTGGGCCTACAGTGCCCCGTCATGGTTAATCGCCCATTTTCCGTGAGGTTTCATACATGACAGGCACCCCTGCCTGCCACGCAAAACCAAAACCACCTGTCATGCGAAATCAATTTGTTAGTAGTGTTGAAATTCTGTTCCTTACGTTTTTTGTTTTACATATCATTAATCGCAGGCAGACAGTATGTCCAAACTTTGTTCTTGTTCCTTGTTGTACCTTTTGCTCCCCAAAAATGACAGAAGGCAGAGGTAGCATGTCCGAAATCTGATAGCCTACAAAGAATTCGAGCGAACTCTGTGCTGTAAGTGCTGCCCTGAATAACACAGGGAGAGTTTGAAAGTGGCCTCCTCTGTCTTGAATCCTGAGCGTCAGCTCTATTCAGCTCCTCCTTCAATGAGTCCTTTGTAAAAATTCTTCCATCATCCTAGAGGTGACATGAGATGTTATCACTATATGCATCACTGCTGTTATTATATATTAAGTCATGGACGACCATACCTCACTATGCCATTTTTGATGTCCAGCACTTTTTTTTTTGATCGGTCAACGGGGGGGAGAGGATCCCCCACCTGATTTCATTGATCATTAGGCCTTAGAGCCGGATAATTCAAATAGTTTTTCACACATACGTGCGTGCATACAAAAGGGTTTACATTGCTTAGGCAAGAATATCACACCATGTGTCTGCAGTTTGTCGCTCTTTTGTCGACAGCCGATGCTTCCAAAGCCTCGCTTCCGAGCGGCATGCTTGCAGAGTCGTTGTCCGTTCACCTCGAAATGCAAGATTATTTCTTCTCTTCCACAGGTGATATAAGACTCCAAGCTAACTATGAGTATGGATCTTAATCAAATTTGAACCTGGCATGGGAGTGTGTGAACCCAGCTAGCAGTATGTCAAGAAAGCCAGGCTTTTGCAGGCAGCCAGGAGATCTAGGCTTGGCAGATCAGGCAGCTATCGTAGTTCTCCATGGGTCTGGCCCCTCCAATATAGACCCGAGGTAACTTGTACCAATTTCGAAGAAAGTTTAGTCATCCACCACCCATTACAGGTAGATGTGAACGATATATGGTGCGCCCTGGATGTCTGCATATCCAACTTTATTTTGCGATCCTCGTGTCTCCTATTCCAAGTAGATCCTATTGTAAGAGAGAAAATGGCGTCCATACCGACCCCTATGTTTTCTACCCTTCACTAACCAGATAAAAAATGACAGTTTTTTTATAAAGTGGAGAAATGAGCACGGGAGCCAGTAAGGTCATAGCCTGTATGTACATTGCTTGCTGCCTCTATATTTATGGATGTTGACTTGCCATGTGCCTCCTAGTGAAACAAGAGCATATGAAGTTGCTATATATGTATTCCAACTCAGAGGGGAAGGGAGCTGCGATTATGATCCTCGTCTTGTTACCTTGACATCAAATTCAATATTATATGCATCTGTTTGGTCCCTTGTATATCAGCTTCGAACTGAAAATTCTTATTCATCCATCAAAACCATGTGTCAGACAACACTATACAAGACAATCATATACACTCTTGAAATGAACTATACATGGTTCATGCATGGTTTGTTGATTAATTCATACAAAAGTTGAGTAAAATATATTCATTTACCACGATCAACGTTCTTTAGTCTCTGATTGAAAATTCCATTATATTCCTTGCATTTTGTTTTCCATAACAATTCAGGCAGTCAGTTATTTGTCGTGACTCTGCTCTTGCTCCTTGTTTTAATTGTTGCCCAAAAAAAATGACCGCAGGAAGGTAGCATGTCCAAACTTATCATTTGTAGAGATGAACGCCCAACACAGAATAACCCCTCGACACCAACATCTGCAGATATTGTTAGCTTGTCACCAACATAATTCGGAGTGCAAGAACAATATCAATTTGTGAGTCCCCCTAGGAGGCAAGAACCTCCTTTCCATTAACCTTGCTGTATTATAAAACACCATGTGTTGACAGATTTATTAGCTTGTGTTACGTACTTTCTGTTGTCTTGTTTCTGTGTCAAATGAATCCACTTGAAATTCCTAGACCATTCCATGTTCCTGTTAATTCAGGTGAATGTGAAGATCCGTCAGCTCCTCTGTTCTTCTGAACTATACTTTCCACTAAGATTTTTCATGGAAAAATTCAACTCTTGACAGGAACATTTTACAAAGAAGACAGTGATGACAATGACAACGATGATGGTAGTGACAACATTGAGTTGCAGCCTTGGAGGAGACAGCCAGATTCAATTGAATGCCAAGCTTTAACACTTCATGTGGAGGAGCATGATTTGCTTATATGAACTTCTGGCTGGAATTGAAACCTATATTCCTTTTCTTTGTTCTGTCAAAAATCATTTATATTCATGTCTCTTCAAATGAACTTAATGAGTAGTGTACGCCAATTAATTTTCTGCAAAATGTACACGAACTTTGTCTACACAGAAATGCGGCTGAGGACACACAAGCGCGATAAGTCAATGTCTCACCAACACTGGGCCAATAGACCGCTTCATCCGGTGGATCTGGCAAGTATCCTCCACAATCACTGGCCCCACATGTTGTCCTTTGTCCACAAATCATTCAAATTTATTTTTATTTTGAGATTCGATGTCTCCAATTTCTAATATAGACCATACTACTTGTCCAAGTAGCTAAAAAGGGTACCCATATATGAAAACTTGAATCTCTGTTCTGGCAGACTGTGAGTTCTACTGCTTAAGGCAATGGCCAAGAACATCTCATTTAAGTCTATTGGCAAAAGAGCTAAGTTCTGTTTCACTTCGCTCACGAAGCTTCTGTTCGCTAATTCCTAGCACACTAAGCTAAGCTCGAACACTAACATTCTAAATCTTGTAAACTTTATCTGAAATTTAATCACATTTCCTGCAACTATTCTGTACTTATATATTGGAATATAGGTATATGTAGCAGTGGGATTTAGGATTGTAAAAAAAATTTAAAACTTGTTGATGAACTATTGACATAGGTCCAAAAGCACTTAGTAATGAAAGGGAGTTACTCTGAGATGCTGTGCCCACATAGCCTCGACCCTATGTAAAAACCATCAGTGGATTGGAGGGATTGAGGAAGTACAGAATCAGAGTAGGCAGCATGAAAGGAATTGGGGATCGGCAGCAGCTAGAAGGTTGAGGACGGCACACAGTTGGGTTACAAAGTTTTTGTTCAAGATTTGGTTCTTACATGTTGCCCTCAGTTAAGCCATTCTGGGCCAGCAGTGCGAGCATTGGCGATGTGGGTTCTTTTGTTTCTGCTCGCCTCCATCTTCAGCTGCTTCCTGGGTATCTTCATCAGTCAGACGGTTGGACAGCAATACCTCCTAGTATCCAGGGGAAGAGGAGGAGAGCTAGTATCCAGGGGAAGAGGAGGAGAGCCACGGTTCAGCCAATTGGCAGATCAGGCAACTCACAGCTGCCATAGTTCACCATAGATCCAGCCCCTCCAATATAAACCCAAGATAACTTCTACCAAGTTCGAAGAAATTGAAGTTATCCACCACCGAGCAAAGATAGACTTGATGGATAGAAGTCTGAGCCTAGCTCGCTCTCTGGATGTCCAAACTTATTTTGCGATCCTGGTGTCTCCTATTCCAAGTAGATCATACTGCAAGAGAGCTAATGGCGTCCAGACCTATCTCAATGTTTTCTACGCTTCATTAACCAAATAAAAAATGTCCTGGTTTCACAAAGTGGAGAAATGAGCACTGGAACCAGCAAGGAAATGGGCTATATGTAGACTTCTCGAGACCTCTGGACTTATGGAAGATGTGATGTGCCAACTTGCCAAGTGCCTTCCAGTGAGACAAGAGCATATGAAGTTGCTATATATGTATTCCAACTCAGAGAGGGAGGGGCTGCTGCGGATATGAATCATATGATCCTCGTCTTATTACCATAACTTCAATATTATATGCATCAGTTTGGTCCCTTGTATGTCAGCCCCGGACTGAGAATTCTTCTTCATTCATCAAAGACATGTATCAGACAAATGCCAGACAACAAGTTAACAATACTAACTTAACAATCATATACTCTCTTTTTTGTGTGAACAATCATGTATATACTCGTACTCTTCAAATGAACTATACATGGTTCATGCATCGTTTGTTGATATTATCTAAAAAAAAAAAAATGCATCGTTTGTTGATTAATTTATACAAAAGTTGAGTAAAATATATTCAATCATCACGATCAATGTTCTTTAGTCTCTGATTGAAAATTCCATTCCTTGCGCTTTGTTTTCTATAACAATTAACAACAGGCAGGCATTTATTTGTCGTGACTGTGTTGTTGTTCTTGTTGTAACTGCTGCCCCAAAAATGACAGCAGGCAGGTAGCATGTCCGAACTTAACTTTTGTAATTGAACGCCCAACACAGAATGTTGATGGTAGTGACAATGTTGAGTTGCAGCCTTGCAGGAGACTCAGCCAGATTCAATTGAATGTGAAGCTTTAACACGTCCTGTGGAGGAGACTCAGCCTATGAACTTATGAGTTGCGTTAAAAAAATTCTGGCTGGAACTGAAAGCATAATACTATATTCCTTTTTTGTTCCGCGAGAAGAATCATATATATTCATGTCTCTTCGTTTGAACTTAATGAGTGGCGACGCCAATTACGCCCTGTTCGCTTGGCTTATCACCAACGAGCCAACGATACTTTCTCTCAAAGAATCAGCCGGTCAATCAGCCGAGCCAACAATACTTTCCCTCACACCATCAGCATCAGCACTAACCAGCCAGCCAAGCGAACAGGGCGTTAATTTTCTGCAAAATGTACACGTACTTTGTCGACACATATTGCATCCCAATGTCTCCAATTTCTAATATACACCGCACTGCTTGTCCAAGTAGCTAAAACGGTACTGATATACAGCTACTCTCATCTTTATTATATATCCCTCTCGCTCTCACTAAAACAATATTCTTTTGCTACATGGGTCTGAGAATAAGGGCATGTTCAACCCACGGACGGCTGTCGCCCTGTAAAGGCATCAAATTTGGCGTAGAGATTGCTAAAAAGACGGGTTATACAACCGAGAGTCTATTTCACTTTGTCTACAAGATATTTAATGCTTTGTATTTAGCCACGATCAACAATGAACACAATTTTGTATACCATTATGTTTGCTAACAGATAGACACAATCAATTATCTTGCTACTTGATATAAAAAAACAAATCAAGCTTAAATAAGGACATAGATAATTCTAATTCCACACTATTTTTAGAACTTCACACTAGCTAGTGCTAACAGTTTACGCTCACTAATTCTTCGGTTACGCATGGGAACCATTCAGATAGCAGTCACATACAGTCTGCACAGAACTATAGAATATAGAACCCTTTTGAGAGCGAAAAACAGAGCAATACACCTACGGCAATGAGTAAAAAAATTAGTACATCTACGCATGGCCTGGCCGCCAGGAAGCCAGGTCCTGCAATCCTTGTTCTTCTGCTTGAACTGCTAGGGCGCCCGTTCCCTCCGGCTCCGCTTGCATGATTGCATCTGCGCATGGCCAGGAAGCCAGGTCCTTAGATCGATCGATGCAGGATCGAGGTAGCCGTCGCGGAGAGCTGCATGCAGGATCCATGCAGAATTGAGGTCGCCCACTAGCCGTCGATCGAGGTCGCCATCGACTTGTCCAGGTCGCGACGGCGAGCGGACACCGGGGACAAACTGGAACCCGCCTACGCACACCGAATCGTACACCATCGACTCGCGTGGAGGCAATCCATACAACACTGCTGGAGTCGGGCGTCTCGGCATCGGAACGAGCCTTCCCCGTCGCCTCGTGAGACGACGAGGGCATCGTCCCTTCGCGTCGGTGGGGTTGTTTCTGCAAAATATACATCATACAGACGGGTGAAAAAGACCCGCTATACATGCCCTAAGATGTGAAATGCCATTCATATTTAAGAGAACTTCGAAGTGGGGTATGTATACCATTGTTCTCCACCTCCCGCCTTAATTAGAGAATAAATGCATGATTCACCAACTATATGTTAAGGCACGGTATATATTGGTCCACTAACCCATGCTCTAGAGGCTGTTACTTTGGAGGAGTAGGGAAGACATGGTATATATATTAGTCCATGAACCAATGGTCTAGAGGCTATTGCTTTAAAGCAAGGCTCAGGCTCCTTCAAATTGACTACACTACTACATAATGCTCATCATCGCTGGCTAGGGAGACCCTATCACCACTTGTTTTACATTGGAACGGGTGTTAGTGGCACCGCTGGAACAAAATCAGCTGTGAAAATTGATTAAGTAATTTTTGAAAGCAAGACTCTTCACCATGTATTGCTCGTGTTGCACTTGGCGGTGTGTTGCCGGCCATGCTCGTGGCACTGCCACCTAATGCTCACATCGACACAGGGAGCTGAAGAAGGAAGAAGTGGCTCTAGGCACTGCCACTGAGCCGGCCCAGGCCACATGGACTGGGTCTCTCATGCCTGTACCGTTGCAGCCTTGACGAGTGTTATTTTTTGGCGCGGTCCTGGGTAATCTACTCTCGAATGTTAGGCAATTTCGTCCTGCTTTGCAACACCATGATGCTGAAATGAGTAGTTGGCATATCAATATGCCGCATACTCTTTCTTTAACACACCGTGATCCTGAAATGAGTATCCTATTCCCTGCGTGTTCAAATGGGTAATACCCTGTGTTCAAAAGGGTAATTTGCTGTTTGTCCAAATGGGAACGACGTCTATGTTACTATTATTCCTCACCTACTCATTTTTCTTCTCTCTCACTTGCTTTTATAAAACTGGAAAATGAACTGTATCAATCATGCTGCCCTGCCCCTGTACGTATTGAAGCACGAGGAAGAGGGGCTCCCTATTTCTATAACAAGTGCCTGACATGAGCATATGCACATCGCACGTATATACAGAGAAATTTTACAATGGCTGGAAAAAAAATATGACCATCAACATCAGACGTTAGAAAACTAGGAGGTACCCAACTTAAAGTATCTGGAGGTATAATACCAAATTTGGTGGGATCAGTACAAATATATGTGGGATCAATATCTACTTTTCATTTTATATGTTTTGACACCTATTCTATTTAACATCGTTGCTGATATGCTAGCTCTTCTTATTAATAGAGCAAAGAACGATGGACAAATAAGAGGGATTATCCCAAATCTAATTGATGATGGTCTATCCATCTTACAATATGCTGATGATACCATTATCTTTTTAGACCATGACCCGGAGCAAGCAAAAAATTTAAAACTCTTGCTCTGCGTGTTTGAACAATTATCCGGTCTAAAAATTAATTTCCACAAAAGTGAAATCTTCTGTTATGGTGCGGCCAAAGAGATAGAACATTATTATACAACACTCTTTGGATGCAATACAGGGACATACCCTTTCAGATATTTGGGTATACCAATGCACCATAGACAACTCCTAAATTCTGAATGGAGAAAAGTGGAAGAACGCTTCGAACAGAAACTTTCTTGTTGGAAAGCAAAATACCTATCCTATGGGGGGAGACTTGTTTTGTTAAACTCTGTCCTGAGTAGTCTCCCAATATTCATGATGTCCTTTTTCAAGATCCCAAAAGGGGTTCTCAAGAATCTAGATAAATATAGATCAAGATTCTTCTGGCAAGGGTCTACAGGAAAACATAAATATAGACTCGCTAAATGGGACATCCTATGTCGCCCTAAGGATCAAGGAGGTCTTGGAATTATAGATTTATATATTCAGAACAAATGTTTATTGGTCAAATGGATTGTTAATCTTATTAACACCGATGGCACCTGGCAATCCTTGCTAAGGAATAAATATTTAAATTCTAAGACTCTAACCCAAGTATCAGCCCAAACCCACTGACTCTCATTTCTCGGAGAGGCCTCATGCATATTAAAGATGAGGTGATCTCTAATGGCTGTTTTCTGATTAAGGATGGCACCAGTACAAGGTTCTGGGATGATACTTGGTTAGGTGATAAGCCCCTCAAACTAAAATACCCGAGCTTATATAATATAGCCAGGGATCGACATGCAACAGTTTCGAAAGTTATATCCTCTAATCCTCCCAATATTCTATTTAGGAGATCTTTAGTGGATAATAACCTAGTTGAGTGGCTTAACTTAGTAGCTCAGGTTTCTAATGTGGCTTTGGTGGATGGCAAAGACTATTTTAAATGGCTCTTGTCGAGGTCTGGAGTATTCTCCGTTCGGTCTATGTATCTCCATGCTATTGATGCAAATCCACCTTTTCAACATAAGAGAATCACGGAAATGGAAAATACCTCTAAAAATCAAAATCTTTCCCGGGTTTATCCAACGAGGTGTCATTTTTGACAAAAAAGACAACCTTGCCAGGAAAAATTGG
The DNA here is from genome assembly GCA_015847255.1 of Hyparrhenia diplandra. NCBI lineage: Eukaryota > Viridiplantae > Streptophyta > Magnoliopsida > Poales > Poaceae > Hyparrhenia > Hyparrhenia diplandra. Next base: position 510,343 of record JADLZK010002112.1, read on the forward strand.
AAAGGGAGTCGAAATGTGAGTGTTGTAACAATAATGAAACTATCCAACACCTATTTTTTGATTGCCCTTTTACCAAGATGATTTGGAGGATCATTTTCTATGCTACTAATCTTACCCAACCTGTTTAGGTTAACCATATGTTTGGTACTTGGCTTAATAATCAACATAAAAAATCTAAGCCTCGATGCGGGTTGGTGTAGCTGCCTTACTCTGGGCCGTCTGGAGATGTCGCAATGACACGATTTTTAAAAAATTGAAATCTAACTCCATTATGCAGGTTATCTTCAGGGGAGCGTATTGGCTGCGCTTCTGGGCCCAATTACAGCATGCTGAGCAAGCAAAGGACGCCCTGATTGCATTGAGCAAACAATTGGAGATGGTTGCATTAGAAATTTCCAATAGGGGATGGAAGCATTTATTCCGTTTGCTTTAGTTCCTAGGTCTATGTTTCAGACACCCGGCTTAAGGGTCGGTTTTTAATTTCAAAAACTCGTAATAAGTGGCTGTGTACATCCCTAGATGTAGAGGCCGGATTGTATTATCCATTATCTAGAAAAAAAATGTTTTGATTTCTGGAAGTAGTGGTGACACTACTGGAGACAGCTTGTTTGCCTGGTTGCTGGTCCTAAACCGCAGTGCAAGACCAATCTGCTGAAGAATCATTGACCATGCTGAGGGCAATGAAAGACAACTCGTTCACTGCAAAACTCAATCAAGACTAGCTGATCCACAGTGTCCCCTTTCTATAGCCGTTTGCCTTTATTTTGCGCTCCTGGTGTCTCCTATTTCGAGTAGACCTTACTATGAGTAGCTCATGTCGTCGTTCAATACTACTCTCATCTTTCCTACCCTCTACTGACCAAATAAGTGTTTCTGGCTACACAGAATGGAGAAATGCATGAGCTATAGGAAGCAAGGAACCATGCCTAGAGCATGAGGAAGTGGGCTGTATGTGCGCTGCTCCATATATGTAGTCTTATGATCTACATATTGATGATGATTCGCCAACCGCTTGAATTTTGATAGGGGCAGACAACTTCAAGTCTCTTAAAGTGGACACATGGTCTGCTGATTAGTTTCTTGAAAAAACGAGAAAGAGATAGTACATGGTCATAAACACACTGTGGTTTAATCCCTGATTACATCTATTGCTCCTTGCGTGTTGTTTTTTCATACCGTGCATTTATTCACGCAATTGACAGCAGCAAGGCAGTATGTCCTGTGTCCTTTTTTTTATAAGGGTACGTCGTATGTCCTAACTTCCCATGACCTTCCCTACCATATAGTCCCACATTGATAGGCCACGACACGAAGGATCAAATGCAGATAATACGAACCAATGCACAGAGACTCAGGAGTTTATGTAGCTTATACATATGTGTGAACGCCATGTTGACATGTTGTAAGTGCTGGTTTGGACAACAGAAAGAGTTTCAGTGAAAACGATGTGAAATAGCTGAAAAAAAGGAGCAGCTCTGTCTTGAAAGCAGAGTGTGAGACCGTGTGCTCCTTCTAGCAAGTTTCTCCATGGTTAAGTCCTCTGCAAAAACACTTCCATCATCCGTCAACAATCAGCTCAGGAGCTAATAAACTCAATATGAGACTATGGGCCATGCCACAAGGTCCACATGAGATTTTTGATCCATTCACAATATGTCTGAATTGATCCTAAAAGGGTCACTCAAATGTAAAGAGTAGTGGACTAATTCCTACTGCCAAGTGACTTCATTGTGCTCTGAAACATGCCTTCATGTGTATGTAGTACTCAGAAGACAGCCAAATCATAACAACTGTGCTGCGAAAATGGTGTTGTGCTTTCTTCCAAAATATCTGTACTACTTATTTTAACTTCCACCAGTTTGGAACCCATGATCTGTGGGTAAACATATTGTTAGTTTGTCAGTAATTTAGCAATTTTAGTGTAACCTGTTGTGTCCAAGAGGAGGTGGAGTCCTATTTTGGTTTCCTGTCTCGTGGGGAACATAAATACATAATATTCCTCTAAAATGTGTAACCAGTTGTGTGCAAGAGGGAAACCTAAATTTCCTTTATAGCAGTCGTTATGCTGATCCAGGATTCAAATCCAAATATTGAGGAACTATCAACATAGGTCGAAAAACACTTAGTAATAAAGGTGTTACCGAGATGACACGCCCCCATAGCCTCGACCCTTTCCTTTTTTCTTAACAAGACTGCCACTACCAGCATTGCAATGAAGCATAGATACATGGTGTCAAGGAATTGGTGTGAAGATGAACTAGACAATGCAAGATGCATGCATAACAAATTTACAATTCAAAGGATACTTCGCAATTTCATGTTTAAGGGGAAAATAACTATTAGCATTTAGTCGATCAATATCTTTTCTATTATACCTATTTGCTACACATTCTCTCATTCTCAGCGCCGAAGAAAAACCAGCTGATTGGCAGATTTGGCATCAAAGACCTGCTTATAGACCCAAGGTACCTGCTTGCAAGGATGGAAGAAAGTGAAGCTCTGCAGCACCAAACAGAGGAAGACTTCAAACGTGTGTGCCCTCGCTTTCACAATGTCTAACTTTTTTTTTTTTGGTCCTGATGTCTCCTATTCCGAGTAGATGTTACTGTAACAGAGCTAATGATGTCTACGCTCACCCCTATATTTTTCCTACCCTTCACTCACCAAATAAATGGCCTGGTTTTACAAAATAGAGAAATGAGCAAGGGAGCAACCAAGTAAGTGGTCTGTATGTATACTTTTCCCAACTTCTATACTTATGGATGATGATTTGGCAAGTGCCTTCCGGTGAGACAAAAGCATATGTCAATTGCTATATATGTATTCCAACTCAGAGGGCGAGGGGGAACATATGACCCTCTTCTTACAATAGGGCCTCTAACTTTTAATATTATACACATCAGTTTTCATTCGTGTATGTCAGCTGCAATTGAACAAAACATGTACCAGACAACACAGTGTGCCAAACAGTAGTACTAAATTAACAATCCTATATTCAGCTATCTTCAAATGAACTATATGGTGCATGCATAATTTTCTGATTAATTTCTCCAGTAATCCAGTAAAAACTATTACAACATTGTAATCGGTGTGCTTTAGCTTCTGATTGCAAACTCTGCCCCTTGTGTTTTATTTTCCATATCAATTAATAGCAGGCAGGCTGTATGTCCAAACTGCCCATGACCAGCCCTCCAACATCAACGCTATCACCGTGCTCTTGTTCCGTATTTTAACTGCTATAAAAAAAGTCAGTATGCAGGTAGCATGTCTGAACTCTGATAGCTTTGCTCTAGAATCGAAAGCCTAAAACATGGACATACGACAATGACAGGATCGGAACTAACAATGCATAGACTCAAAGAGGTGGCTGGCGGGATACAATATGTGGTTTATGTAGCCTATAAACGGTGTGAACTCCATTTTGTAAATGCTGCCATGAATAACAGGGTGAGTTCGATTGAATGTGAGCTCCTCTGCCCAGAAACCTGAGCGTGAGCTCCATTCAGCTCATCCTCCTTTACTCAGTCCATTGTAAAAAGTCTTCGATCATCCTAGAGGTCTAGTTGGTACATCATTTACTGTAGCAATAACTTATATACAGATATACCATATTGCTCACTATGCCATTATTGATGTCCAACAATCTACAAGAGAGGCCATATATAAGATTCCAATCCGGTCAATTGGCTAAAGCTAAGCTTGCTCCAGCTGAGCTATGAATAAGGATAGAAGTAACCTACAAACATGGGCATGGGAGGCACAGGGAGTGTATGAAACTAGCAGCAGGTCTCATAGCCGGGATCTTAATCAAGTTGTCCTACAATCATGGTCGTATGATCTTAGACGACCACCAATGATCAGAGAGGCTATCGTGCAATACTTCAGCTCCTGGCGTGTTTGGATCCTTGGCGGTATCTTTCCTGGTCTTACCTGGTGGGGAATAGCAAGGGCACCCAGACGTTTGGTTCAGCGGCCAGTTGCTTGGGAGCGTGTGCAAGCCATGCCGGAGCAAGAGTGTGGATTCATCTTTGCTAGGGGAGTTTCTTGGATTCTGTGTAGGTGAGGTGAGTCCAGCTGGCAAGAGACCAACGGGGCTCTCCATCTGTCATGCATGTGACCAAAATAATGGCAATCTGATCCATGGGTGTTGCTATAATAATCCATAATGCTTCTAATATAGCTGATGATATTTTGCATATTGTTTTATTAAGATTTTTGAGATATGGGAAACTCTTGAAGATGATGTTTTCTTTTTGTTACCCCATGGGGAATAGACATGAGGCAATACAGGATATTACTTAGAGGAGTTGGGTTCTGTCTCCTACAAAGTAACTAGCCAAGTCATCTGTAAAACATATGAGAAATTAAAGATAAACCAAGAATTAGGATTGATTTGTATGCTGGGCTGCTGTGCCACACCCTTAGGTTTGTAGTCAGCTGCTACATCCGGCCACCATCGCTGCACAGAGGCGGGAGGGGGGAGCGTATGTACAAACTGGCAACAGCGCAAGAACATCTTGGCAGCATTTTTCCTCTCGATTGAATGTATGAAGTGTCCACAAGACCAGTAACTCTAGCCTCAAACCCATAGTTTTTCAAACCAGACCGGACCGGCGGTTGGACCGCTAAAAGAGACCAGGGCCTACACCGGTCTGCCTCACTTAAAAGACGGTTCACAGTTGATAGTTGGCAGAGTTTTAGAGGAAAGCGAAAAGAAAAAAAATGTTATCCTTTCACCCTTGGAAGCGGGTAGTATTCTCTACACTATGAAACCTCTAAAATGTGTATTCCCCACTAAAAACCCACACATGGGATCGATACCACTTTCTTGTCCCGACTCGGTTTACAAGGAGTCACTAACTGGTTGGCGATTGACACAGAGGACTGTCGTGCTCTATAGATAGGCAATATGGAGCTACATGGTACATGCATGTATTGTTTGCCTATTAGTTTCTACAAAATAGAAGGATTGAATTGTCATGAGCACTGCGCTTTTTGGCCATTACTGTAACTATTGCTCCATAAAAATGAATCCACCCATGACTAATACACCCGTGCTTAGTATGTCCGAACTGATAACCTTGATATATTGAATCGAAAGCCCACCCATGACACAACGATCAGAACCAACAATGGGGACTAATGGGGCGGCGCCTAGTGGGATACATAGTTAGTAAGATACTACTTGGCTACGTTTTTGCCTCCAGCTGGCTACATCTTCACGCCCATTATGGGTTGCTGACACTTTATGTGTGTGCTCATCTATCAGACATTGCCTAGACAACGTACAGACGGAGCGATGGGGAACTCGTCCAACACATGCACTGCAGTTTGTAGGAATCGATGGCAACACTAGTTGTGGATCAGCCATGCACCCTCCTTGAGTTGTTCTCCTGCCACGCATCTTCGTTAGTGATTCCTTTTTCAATGTTCAATTTTTGTTCCTGGTGCCTCTGATTCCAAATGCCCTGCAAGCCTGCAGTAGCTTCGGCCTGGAGAGCGTCATTGCAGTAATCAATCTTACCAGCACCTCAGCCCACCACTCAACCATGTTCATAGTTCACCCCAGATAATGAATCCCCATCCTCCCTATCTTTGCTTCTCGTGGATTGAGCTATCTACATTTGCCGTGGCAAGGGAAGCACGCTTCAGACACTACATCAGCCCTGACACCGTGTGCCAGGTCCACGCTGAGTTCGAGTTCAACATGGTCGGCAACCTCTGCCCCAACACCAGCGGTGAGGCTTGCCACCACACTCATCCTCTTCCTCAAGTCCGGCGGCAGGTTTGTCCGCATCTCTGAACATGATGCAGTATTGTACCATGTTGTAGCTTTATCAAGGTTCCTGATGTCTCTAATTCCAAGAAGTTCTTACTCTCTGCTAATGTAGCTGTTGATTTGGTCGTTTTCTATTCTCTTCTTCTCTCCTCAAACTGTTTCCTTATGAATACAAAATGGCAACATGGACCAGGAAGAATTGCTGTTCAAGTACATATGGGGGTGTGATATATATTGTTGTTCCATGGCAACCTTCTTAATAGTTTCACCTACTCCTGTCTGCAGAGGAACATGCATGTGACAGGGTGGGTAGTAGATCTTACCATGATTTCATTAATACACACACTGGTTAATAAAGTGTGCCATCCCACATAATCCAGTTATGCAAGGCTCCATTCAGACTACCGTGAGCTGTGTGCTGATGAGTGCCATCTCAAACAAAGTTTTAAATCTAGTCGAGCAGTATAACTTTGATGTTGGGTGTCTCTTGGCCATGGTATGTTAAAATTCAAAAAAAAATTGAAATCTAAGAACTTCAGAATTTTAAGATTCTAAATTAGAAATGATTTGTAATGAAAGTTTATTCGACCAAAAAAATTTTAGATATCATTGAGCTATACATAACTTGATTTGGAAAAGTTATGATTCCTTTGTGCTGCACATACCTATTTTATACCTGGAGCCATATTTCAACGTTTATAGATATCAATTTGTAGAAATGCCTCTATTTCTAGAGGCGGTTCGAAGAAGCCTAACCACTTTGGTCTAGAAATCACATTTCTAAAGGTGATTGTGTTCTTGGCCACCACTAAAAAACAGAGGTTATTGTAAGGGCCATTTGAGATACCAACCACCTCTAAAAAATTGATTTCTAATGGTGAACTATATTTGGGACAATTTTTATAGATGGTTCTTTGATAGAGCTGTCTAGAGATAAAAAAAGCATCAAACTTTCTGAAATTGTAATAATGGCCACATATGAAATGAAACAGAAGAAAGGAGGCGTGAGGTGTGAGACATTGGGCAGGCAGTAGTCATCTTTTTTTTTACCTATTTCTGTGAACGCTTTGTCAACTTAATTTCATATCCACGAGCTGAGGAGCAATGGAGGAGCTTGCTCGATCTATCTGTCTAGTTCAATCAACTCCAGCTCCCTGTTGCCTGTGTATGAACCATTTTTCATCTTACTGTTTTGTTTTAATTAATCCATAGATGCACATGATTATAACTGTCGGTGACACAGTTAATAATTCCAGAAACTTTAATTTTGCAATTGTGGGCTTTCTATTACTTAGTGCACATATACTATTCATCTAAAACCTTTAATTTAAAGGTTAAAACAAGGACCTTTAATTTAAGCTTATTATGTGGCAAGAAGGAAGCACACAAATTTCCTTAATGATATAGATAATGATGGATATTGCTTACGGCAATGACCAACAACTACTCATGGCCATTACTGAAAATACAGTTTTTCTTGGTATCCCATATGCTTCTCCACTATATGCACCATCCCCGCACGTCAAGGCACAAGTTGAAGACAATTTCCAAGGTAACGTCATACCTCGAGCTGCAAATGCACACATCCTAAAGAAGGCATAGTGGTAGTCTAACTGAGGAAACGAAAGCCATAGCTGCCGAACACTCTGAAGGTAGAAGAAAGTGAAGTTTTTCACCACTATAATTCTTTGCAAAGTTTCTATCTCAACATGCTCTAGTTTATTTTTTTTTTTGCGACCGGCGCGCGTTTGCTGTTTTTTCATTAAGCAAGAGAAAAAGAAACAAGTACAAATTGGGCTCCATAACCTAGGTTACGCAAATCCCAAACATACACACACCCCCGCAACTTCGAAAAAAGGCGACTACAATGCTTTAGTTTATCTTAGGATCCTGGTGTCTCATATTCCAAAAAAAGATATTATGGTAAGTCGTAGCTATCCTCCATACACTCCCATCTTTTCTTCCCTTTACTCGCTATAAATAAATGTTGCTGGCTTTTACAAGATGGAGAAACGAGTGAGCTGGAGTGCAAGGGAACATGCATATACACAAGGGCATATATAAGAAAATGTGCCATATGTACACTGCTCCTTGCCTCTATATACTTACGAACGACAGGGCGGGTCCAGATCAATTCATTGTCCTATATACCAATATAGATGGAGGCCACTAAAAATCATTTATAGGAATAAAACTAGATGCTTTACCATGTTGTGCCACGTCACTCCAAAAGTATTGGCTATCGATTTCTTTTATTAGCTTTATTGATCCCCCTACCATCCATCTCCCTTTAGAAATATTATTCAGGTAACTTGTTTGGTGGTTCGGCTCAGTCTGTAATGCAGCCATTGGACCCTCCCTAGAGGGTACCCCAACCTGAGCCATTTTTTTTTTTTGATGAAAACAGGAGGGGTGTGAGCCCCTACTGTGCCTTTATTGAAAACTTAATAGAACAAAATTCTTTACTGCGAACTTCACGAAACAAAAAAAGTTACAAAGAAAAATAAGAAGAATTATACGAAGCTTCTAGCCATGAAACAATCTCTACGGGTGATAGGAGGCTTTTGCTCTTAGAATAACCAAGCCAAATTTGGACTTAAAAGTTGACTTTGCTTTGCTGCACCGTGGTTGGAATTCCTCTAAAGATGAGGTTATTTCGACAAGACCAAATGGACCAGCTCATGGTCATGATAATCTCCATGAAGAAAGGCAGATGAAGTTGCAATCTGAGGGTTTCAATGATATCGGTGATTGCAAGATTGTGCGGGATCACCAAACTCAGGGTGTTCCAGCAAGCTTTGGCAAAGGAGCAACTGAAGAAAAGATGCATCAATGATTCAATAGTACAGGAGGTGCAGAGAGGACACAAATCGAGCTTGGCAGGTGCATATTTTTTCCTCTGCAGAAGATCTCTAGTGCTGAACCTGTCCTTGAGTAACAACCAAAAGAAGAATTTTCTTTTGTTTTGGCTTGAGTTCTTCCATAGCCATGTAAACACTCTGTGGGCTCCTGAATGGCCGATAAGAGCTTTATAAGCTTTTCTGCAAGTGAAAGTAGAGGATCCCCAAATATAATTCCACTTGTCGAATTTCTTTGGAGCTGAATATTCTGAATGAGAATATGAAGTTGTTGATACTGCTCAAAAGCCTCATTAGAGAGGGGAAGATGAAACAAATTTAAATCATTTGCTTCAGATGCCACTTGCTTAGCTGACAGGAACGAGTTCTTGCAAAAGGAGAATAGCTGAGGAAAACTTTGATGCACAATATTACCATTCTAGAGATCCAACCAGAAGTAGCAAGTCGACCCATCATTCACCGTTGCCATTGCCAGGCCCTTAAACTTGTCCGAAGTTTCAAAATATCTCGCCACCAAAACGACCCCCTTAAAATTAGAAGTCAATTTTGGTAACCTGCCATCGAATAATATTTTTTCCTGCACTGGTTGTACCCAAAGGCAAGGTGATTGATTAAAAAATTTGTGAAGATGCTTGAGCAACAAACTTTCATTTTGAGTTGTCGATCATGAACCCCAAGTCCACCCCCGCTTCTTTGGTTTAGATACCATGGGCCAAGCAGCTTTAGGTGGTTTTTTGTTGTTGGCCTCTGAGCCTCTCCATAGGCTATGCCTCCTATATTTATCAACCTGTTTCACAATTGTTTTTGGCAAAGAGAAGGTGCACATTGCAAAGGTTGGCAAGGCTGAGAAAACTGCATTTGTCGGTTCTAAGTGCACTGCATCACTTAGAAAAGATGATATACTCACAAGTCTTCTTTCACATTTTGTAGTGAGAGGCCGTAAATCAAGAATCGAGGGTTTAGAGATACTGAGTGGTAACCCTGTGTAGGTAAAAGGAAGTGTTCCTTTAGAGCGACCAAAGTCATTGGCCAATTGATTGAAGTCCCGGTGCGGGACATTTATTGATACCATGAAAGATTTATCAAAATTCACTTTGAGGCCAGTGGATTCTCCAAATCTACTTAGGAGATCTTTTAGATAGAGCAATTGAGCAGAATCACCCTGCATGAAGATCAATGTGTCATCTGCATACTGTAGTATTAGGAAGTCAGGATCATGATTCAGGGGAATAGGCAGGTTAAGATCACCATCCGAACAAGCAGGATTAAGCAGGTTTGCAAAAAGTCCGCAAAAAGAATAACAAAGAGTAGAGGAGATAGGGGATCCCCTTGCCTCACCTCCTCTGCAATGGAAAACTTTCCTGTGCACACCATTCAAATGTAATAGCAGATGTGCCATTACTAAAAATAGAATTCATCCACTGCAGCCACTTATCAGGGAATCTTTTTTGCTCTCATGATCTGCAACATAACTTGATGTTCAACCTTGTCAAAGGCTTTTTCAAAGTCAAGCTTCAGAATAATCAGTTGCTTCTTTTGATTGGTGACACATATGCAAATATTCTAGTGCCCGGGCTAAGCAATCTTGTATTGTTCTGTTTTTAATAAAACCATCTTTGATTCTTATGGACAAGAGCAGGTAGTGAACCTTGTAGACGGTTTGCAAGAACCTTTGTGATCAGTTTGATGTAACTGTTTTAGTAAAGAAATGGGTCCAAGTCGACACTCTTTTCGGGGTCATCCTTTTTTGGGACTAGAGTAATATTGGAGCCATTTATACTCTGTAAACAAAACCGTGCCATTATAGAAATCTTCAAACAGCTGTAGAAATCCTCACAAATGATAGGCCAACACTTTTTCATAAAGTCGGTGTTAAAACCATCGCCCCCGGAGCCTTGAAAGAAGGCAAGTTTTCGACAATATTATTGATCTCTTCCCTTGGAAAAGGTGTAACTAGGTTGCTGAGGTCTCTTTGGGCTGAGAAATATTGCTGTAAGTCAAACTGAATACCATTGAAATCAGAGACACCAAGTCGTTCTTTATAGGACGCCCATAGAAGTTCTGCCTTGAGGTCATGATCATACACTGAATCACCAGCATCATTAATCAAATATGTAATTAATTTTCTTCTGTACCTCATGGTAGCATTAGCATGAAAGAACTTAGTGCTTGCATCACCCGGGGTAACCCATTTAATTTGGCCCCTTTGTTTCCAATAAGTCTTTTGTCTTTGCAAGAGAGAAATAATATTTTCTTCAATAATAGCTCAAGTTCCATTCCACCGAGTGAGATCCCCGCAATCTTCAATGTAATTCAAGAAATCAAGTACCAATTTATTATTGTCAAGAACCTCCTGCAAGTTAGAAAGAGTGTGACTCCAGTCTTTTAAAGTCTTCCTCAAAGACTTAAATTTAGCAGTGATGTTCTTGGCAGCGTCATCTTGGAAGGAGGCGGAGGACCAGCCAGATTGAACCTGATTAATAAAATCATCGTCTTTGCATCCGTAAGTTCTCAAAACGAAAAAGAATGATGCATAGGAATGGAGGTATTAATGGAGATGAGGCAAGGAGTGTGGTCAGAGGTTTCCATGGTCATGGTAGAGACAAAAGAATGGGGATAAGAGTGAGTCTAGGAAGCCGAAGAGAAAAACCAATCCAGCCTCTCAAGCAAAGGATTAAACTGCTTATTTGTCCAGGTGAAACGTTTTCCTTTAAGTGGCAACTCAATGAGACCCAACTTACCATAGCATCATTGAAAAGCAAACATTTCAAAGATAATCTGCACCTGGTTTATTCCTGTCTTCAGGGTTCTTTGTATAGATTGAAATCCCCAACTATCAACCAATCCACAGTATCAGGCATCTGTATTCTTTTGAACCACTGCAAGAAATTTCTTTTCCCAATGGGAGTACAGGGAGCATATACATTAGTCAAAAGCCAAGTTGCATTATTGAACAAAGAAGTAAATTCAACAGTGACAACATAAGCATTTTGAAAGGCACAAGTTCCTTTAAACTGAGAACCATTCCAGATGATAATAGAGCCCCCAGAAGCACCAACAGAGGGTAGGAAGACAAAGGAGTCAAAAGCTGAAGGACAAAAGAGCTTTATGAAACTTTGATCAAACTGAGCACACTTTGTCTCTTGCAAGCAGATAATATCACACATACTATCCATGACTCTATTTCTTATAGCATTCCATTTCTTATCCGAATTTATTCCTCGGACATTCCAACACAGTATTTTCCAAGACTTACTATTCATAATTACATCAAAAGAGATCAAAAGAGCCAACCTAGCATAACTAAGTGGCAAGAGGTACTACTACTGCTCAGGATGAGCAGTAGGATCAGCATCAGCAGGGTCTTGGCCTCCAGATGGCCCTGCTTCTTCCTCTTTGTCAGGTTGCCCACCTGTCTTGGGCTTCTTAGCCTTCGGCCTCCCCCACTGGTTTTTTGTTTGGTGCTTTCTTGTTGAGCTTTTCATTAGCTAGCTTGGCTGGGTTCAATTTGCAGAAGCTTGTGCCCAGAGATCTCACTACAGAAGGGGAGATGATGGGAGGCTTAGCTTCACAACAGGAACAAAATCTTTCAAGACAAGTCTTAGGCTTAAAACCTTTATTTGAGGCACTTAATCTATCACTGCGCCTTAAATTAGATTCTGAGATGATGTGTTTACCTCTCTTCCTGTTCTTCTTAGGAGTGGATGCCACAAAGGCGATTAGAAGAGAGCGGTGGTGAGGCATCGTATCTTTGAAGGTATTCTCAGAGCTCAGATCATCCTCTTCATTTTTAGCTGTTCCATTTGGAAAGCAGGAGCTGTCTACTTCAGAGATAACAACATTTGACTTTTTAACAGGTAAAGAGATGGTATAGGAGTTACCAGAAGATTGATTAGAGAAATGGCTCCAAGCTGCTGATTTCAGAAACTGTGAGGCCCAGTCAGTGGAGGAATCATGGGCTAGCATACTGATGAAGAAATCAAGCCACTCTGAAGGGATGGTTACAGTTGGGCCAAGGCCTTTCCCAGAGAAGTGTTTAGCCCACATGCGAATAGTGGATGGGCTTGGACCAGGATCAGTATTGGGCTTCTTTGACATGTCATTGCTGACCGAGCTGAACATCAAAATTGAAAGGATCATCTGAGAGGGCTGTAAATTTTCCTTTTAACAGAACATTGGGATCACAGACAGGCATATAAGTCTGAGCCATGCCAATATGCAAGTTGGAGTAGCTTAAATTATCATTTCCAGCACTAGAGCTAACATTTAAGTTGGGGTTAGGTGATGCTCCCAACTGAGAGCCTCCTGCTACATCATGAAAAGCTGGAGAATCAACCATAGGGACTTCCAGGTGTTCTGCACTTGCTTGCAGGTTGTGGGGCTCATTCACAGCATTTCCAACATATCCCGTAAGATCATCCTCATGTATCTCCTCAACAATTTGGAAACCGAGGTATATTCCCGCAAGTTTGGGAATGGAGCAATGAAGAGATCATCCCGGACAGCATTGGAGGCTACAGGAGCAGGTGAAATTGGAGCTTGGCTGTCAGAATCAGAAGCATTAGAGGTATCCATAACTAGAATCTGGTCTTCAATAATTATTTTCTCTTGATCAGCATTAGCCAGTTCGAGGTCATCAACAAATTGAATCACTTCTTCTATTTCCACATTGTCGTCATTCAGGGCTGCTAGCATGCCGTTCTGCTGTTGGATGGGAATGAGGTTTGGGATTTCATCTTCGCCGCACCTTGTGGTGGCCGGGTGGGGCCAAATACTCCAGCCCAAGAGGACCCAAAGAGCTCGGGGTTGGGCTAGACTGGTGGTTCTGGAGCTGGAGGTGGGGGGTGTGGACCCTGTCCCATCTGCCCAAAAGCCATGATAAACAAACTGATTAGGGTCAAAATCTCCATCATTAGGTGGAAAGTCTTCATCTTGTGGGGCACCCCCAAGCATGTTGGTCTGTAGCACCTCACACTGCACAGCCCAGCTATTAGACTCAAATCCTGTTCCTTCAGTAAACACAAAAAACCAGGGAATCTCATCAAGATCCGTCACCCTCACTCTAACCAGGGATCTAGCCTTGTTGACTCTATCTTCCACCCACACCAGAAGTCTCCCAAAGGAAGAAACTGCTTTGTCAATTAAAGGCTGAGTCCAGAGGTCCATATTCAGACCTAGCATCATCACCCACACCTCTTGATTCATAACAGCAGTACGGTTGTTCTAGGCACGGTTATGGGGGATAAAAGAGAGAGTACCATTACCATAAGGATGGGGGCTGTTGTTGATCAGGATGTCCCTTTCATGCATGAAGTTGAACCTGACATAAGCCTGACCATGAGGACATGGACTGATTGAGGTGAACCCAAAATTCATATCCCCCAGGAATTCTGCCACTAGTGCTTGGATATCCTCAAAATCCACCGGATCAGCTGGCATAGGGTGGAGCTGTACTATGGCTAAATCATTGTTCTGCTCAGGCACATGGCCAACCACAACCCTGCGCATCACTGGACGGCCATTGATCACTTGGCATTGCATTCCAGGCGGGAGGAAAGGCGTTGGATCAATAAGACGGAACGCCATCTCTGGCTGCTGTGGAAGAGAAGAAGAAGTTACTGTAGATTGGGGAAGAAACCGGGGTTTTTCTTGCCAGGGAACATGCATAGTTACTGGAGGAGTTTTAACATTGAACAGCTTCTGAGCACACTCACCGAAGCTAGAGAAGATCGCGGAGCAGATGGCTGCAATGGAGGCAAGGGAACCTCCGGCGATGGCACCTCGGCGTCACCATCATCTTCAGGAAAGTCGGGAGCCCTGATGCTCCAGGGAGTCTCCCACGGTACAATGGAAGGAGGAGGTGCTACTTTGCCGGTGGTAAAAGTGAAATAATCACTGAAGGACTGGAAGGTGCGAGGAGTTAGGGCGGTGGGGCCATCCAGCATTGGGCGAGCAATCCGGCGATCGTCGGAAGCCATATCGCCGCGGGGAACAGTGCGCCGTTGGGGAATAGACGAGAAAGATTTTTTAGAAGAACCAAAGTGATTGGGCCTGCTCAGGTTATGGGCCAGAAGATGGGCCGGGCCAGCACCCAAGATGCCTTTGAGAAAATAAGGAGAGGGTAACGGTGGCCGTTTTTTTTCCCCGTTGGAATTCCAATTAAGCCGAGTAAAGACGGATTTACGAGCATGATTAATGTGCATATTGAAAGAGCGAGGCTGGACCAGATTAGCTCCGGTGAGCGGCGGCGGACGTACCGGTGGCTGTATTGAGCTAGCTCCGGTAGCTCCGGTGGGCGGTGGCGGGTACCTCGAACGAGAAAGAGGCTTTTTTCCCACATGTGTCCAGCGAGCTTGCTCTTCTCGAGTCCAATTTTTATATTCAGAAACAGAGTCAGGTCCGCCATTGTGCCGGAGGTTGAAGAAGACCTTGTAAGCTGCACACTCAAAAGACCTGAGCTTGTAGATATGTAAGCCAACAGCCCGAGAGGAGACAGAGAAGCGAAAGACACGATCACTGAGAAAGGAGACATTGAACTGATCAGCCACACCACCAAGCGTAGCTTGGAGAATGATTGCGACAGAGGTCTCACAGAGCTTGAACTTGCAGCGCCCAAAAGAAGCCACGAGGAAGAACGATTTGAAAGCAAAGGAAGGATGAACACAGACAGCAGTACCGAATTCCTTGAGAATGGCCGCCTCAACAACCTTGCCCGGCCGAAAGTTGAGGCCAGGAAGAGAATCGGTGGCCGTCATCGTCGAACAGGGGTGGTCGACGGTGCCAGGAGCGGCGGTCCGGCGATATGGTGGAGGTTGCCGGAGACTGGGAGGCAGAATCCCGGCGATCACCGGTGGCGCGGGCAGAATCGCCTAACGCCATTTCGCCAAGTGTAACGCCCGCCGAACCTTGGATGTTAACTTCACGGTCCAACCTGAGCCATCGACATCACCTCACACAATTCACAAAAATCCACAAAAAATCTGAAGCAAACAACCAAATCCATTACAGATCCTACTCATCCTCAACAAGATCTCCCGACAAAGCAGCCATTTGCCTGTTTGGATGGCCAGCGCAGCATTTCAGCAATGATGGAAGTGAAGGTGGTGGCCAGTGTATAGAGGAAGTTAGCTTGCAGGTGTTGTATTTATCTCGAGCAATCCCGCTGCCATTGCTTCCGCGGCTGAAAGCTGTACCTCAAATCCATCGTCTTTTGACCATTTGTCAGAGAGCCCGGGTCTACACTCTGGAGCTGTGTGCTGTACCTGACAGAGGGACCCTCCCCTCGACAATGACCAAGATGGATCCCTGTTGCCCTCCAGGTCCTTGTTCAGTACGGAGGGCTTGGAAGAGGGCCAGCCAGCCCACCCCTTCCCTGACCCAAGTCGCCCCCTCTTTCATTCATCCCCTCCTTGAGTTGATCTGCCATGCATTTTTTTTAGACCACGCCGTTGCACTTGCGCGTTTTTCATTAAGCAGAGTAAAGTTCAAACAAACAAGACACAACGGTAACCAAACAGTTATCGAGGTGAGAACCTAACAACTACAACAACTCACACGCGATTGTGATTACAGATAAACAATAACAACTAAAAAGGCAAAAACTCCCGAACCTATACCTCACTCTCCTACCCATCCAAGTTCAGGTCCAAGGCTATTATGTCGAGACGTCCGTTCACAAGAATCTGAAACCGCTCCTTCTTTCGCTCGACCAATTCGACGTGGTCCCGAAGAAGGCCTTGAGTTCGTTTGTCGGTCGTCAAGTCAAGTCATCCTCAACCTCAATGCCTAGCTTCCTCAACAATCTGCCATGCATCTTTGTTGGCTTAATCCATCTACAGTTCATTTCTTATTCCCGGTGCCTTCGATTCCAAATAGAACTTAATTGCTTTTCCATGTAGCAAAAATTAGTGGTGTCCATATGTAGGATATTACCCCAAAAATATGTGTTGGTATGAGAGGCTGAGAATGAGGCTCGAAGGGCCTTGTCTATTCTATTCTATACTATAGAAGAGCGAAGAAATTGGATGACATGTGTCGCCATCTTCTCTCCGTCAAATTCGACCGATTCTCCCATCCAATGGTTCTGAAGTATGGACGAACCTTAGGTGACAACGTGTTTCGCTCCCTTCCCTCCCGGTCACGACACGCGTGCGATTCGCAAACAATCGCGCCTCCCAAACGGGCGCGAGGCAATCCCGACACGGGCGGCTAGGAGAAGCGGTAGAGGTTGCCCGGCAATCGAGACAGCGCGTTTTCGCTTCTCTCCGCCGACGGACGATTGCGTAGCCGCCCATGTGTGTAAGCGTACCCACGAGGCCAGAACCACCCGCGCGATCCCGCCATCTTCCTCGCCAGTCTCAACTGCAAGCTAACGGATGGCACGCGACCGGGACGTCCCCCCCGCCGAGGAACACGGCCTCGCCCTCTCGATGTGGACCCGTCAATCCCCATGGCACGCGTCCGCGCAGGAACTGTTCTTTAAGCCACTGCGCCTCGACGCCCAGCGCCCTAGCGGCACGATGCGACTCTGGCCGCCCCGCTGGGGCCCGCCCCGCCCGGGCCAACCGCTGCCCGCTGAACTCCTCAGCGAAAAAGGGCACCGATGTGGTCTTCGATGTTGGTGGCCAGACATTCGCAGTTGCTGCACACCGGTGCGTACTCGACGCACGATTTCTTCCATTCTTTCTGAGTGTTTGCTGTTACGGCCAAAAGTACACAGTACAAGCTAATAGAATTTTGTATATTTGTACTAATCCATGGCGCTGGGCGAATCATCGTCTGCAGTCCTATCGTCATGGCCCACAGCCACCGAGCATCTGCCAGCAAGCCAGCGATCAAACCAATTCATCCATTGGCTCTCCAAGGTACCTTATCTTTTTTAAAACGAATCCAAGGTACAGTATCGATTATCAAAATGAGAAATTACAGAAAACATATCGCAGTTCATCCAATGGGTCCTTGTATGATTTCAAATTCCATTTAGATGTATTTATTTCCTTGACATTTTGGCACGCCGAGGAGGAAGATGGGTAGTATACATATAGATTATTGTATTACCATTATGGCGTTCTAACATTTAATTCCATGTATTTACTTAATTTTCACCATATTTAGGTGTTACGAATAAAAAAAGAAAATGAGGAAGGTTATGTTGAAGTTACCTGATATAGTTAGACTCATTGGTTAGTAAAAAGGTTGAAACATCTAAATGCAAGATTTTGTTTTCAAGAGCCACACACAGTTGATTTTGCATCCTTTTTCAGGCTCTAGCAATGTGATGACTCATAAATTGAACAATCCCATGCTCCTACTGTAAATTTGTTCTTCTGTCAGATGAAAACTAACAGATAAATTACTGATTTGATGGTTGATCGCTTGCATGATTCCATTTTCAGGTGTTCTCAGTCAGAGGATGAAATTCACACGGGGAATAACTTTGCCAGGAACAGGGTTTGCTTCCTCTGCTAGCTGCTGCCACAGATTGGATCATAAATTTGTTTCCTCTACTTTATTTCGAGTGACAGATCTTAAACACCTCTACTACAAATTTGTTCATCTGCCAGAAGAAAACTAACAGAGAAATTACTGAAGATGTTCACACAGGGAATAACTGTGTCAGGAACATGATTTGCTTCCAGTGCTAGCTGCTGCCACCTGCCACAGATTGAATCTTCAATTTGTTTTCCTCTACTTTATTTTCGAAAGTGATAGGAACAGTGTTACAAATGTGGATGGGATGGAAACATTAATTCTTATAATGTTTTCAATGATTTTGTCTCAATAATGCCTGAAATAATTTTCCAAGAGGCTCTATCGAAGTATTATTTAATTGATGTAATAGTAATATTATTTTATTGTTCTTTATTACTTTCTAAAATTATCATTATAATATTGATATTATCTTTCATAAGATTTGGAACGAGGGAGCCTTGTTACTAATAATTATTCTAATACCTAATTTTGTGATGTCAGGGTGGGGATGAGATCTGCAACTTTCTTTCTTTTTTCTACAGCTACTGATTTGTCCTAGATGGAATACAGCAGCCAGCAGGCTACTAAAGGATGCCTGTATAAGAATGTAGTTCTGAACGTGAAATTCTGCTGGTGTATTCTTAAATTTAATTATCAAAACTCTCTTTATAAGGACCAAATCGGCTAGCAGCATTGCAAAAGTGTATGAACCAATATGGATTGGGGTGAATGAACTATATCATATTCCATTTGTCACTGAAATTTGAACTCATAACATGACATTGTTGCTTAAGAAATAACTGTCATATGCATCTTTTCTGCAGATGATCTGCATTTTTTGCGCAAGTGTACAAATTTGTCAGTGACATATTCTACCCGAAGAACAAGACAATTCCAGTTGAAGGCCATTAGGAGAAACTGAATATCGCTGCCAAGATGGTGCGTATCTGGTGCAACTTTTCTTCTCATCTGGCAATTCATGGTTATTCTCTCTTACTAAGATTAAATTAGAATTATTTTTGTAGATAATTTTCGAAGCTAATAATTCTAAAGAATAACATGTCTTGCCCTTTATTTGAGAAGTACTTGCACTAGAAATTACCTTCGAATAAAGGTCTGTAAAGGTAAGCTGATGCTATCTTATATGTATTTTAGAGAAGCCAGCCAATAGTAATAAATAATGAACAAACGTTGTGGATATCTGTCACAACACAATGAGTTGGGCCCGGGGCGTGCCTTAGAAGGAAGAAGCGAAGCTGTAAACAAGTTGCACGTGCTGATGGAGTTTGGTAGAAGGTGTTTTATCTTTATCTATTCTACTCTTTTGCTTCGTTTCCAGTTTCCTCTTTAGCTAAGAGATTGGACTAAAAAAGTACTGTACATCACGGTAGGAGGAACTAGATGGCATTTAATTGTATACTAATATGGATTAGTAGTAGCTACACTTTGCTGTGGCGCGGAAACCGAACAGTTCTGCAAGGAAGTATTGTAGGCTTCGATGTCGTTGTGAAGAGCAGAAATGGGTTGACGACAAGAGCAACAGGAGGCACTTCTCTAAATCAAATCTTTAATCTTTTTTGCTTACTAGTTAAATGCCCGTGTGTTGCTACGGGATAATTTAAATTTTATATAAAATCATGGATCGCGACGATACGATAACAATACTATGAAAATAAACAATAATATTAAAGTAACATTTTTCTTCCACGTGATTATTAAACGGAAATCTTATGATTGTCTTATGTTCTTAAAAACAAAACCAAGCAAATAGATATGCACCATGCACAAGCGTCGGGATATTCGCCATGTAGAAGTAGTCGATAAAATGATCGATACACCATGCATCAAGCGTTGAAAATATAACATGTACATATGATTTTACATTCATGTATATATAACGTCTCCACGTAGTGTCCGATAGACCATTTAGAAGTACCTAGAATATCAAACTTAAATTGGCGTTAGTTAAATAATATTTCACAATATAGAATGAAATACAAATATATTGTATGATGTTACTAATCTTCAATTACCTTGCTTATTGTGTTAGAACCTCCTTCCATACAATATTCTTCGTGAAAATTCCATCAACTGTTGCGTCTTTTTATCCTTACCTTTTTACTTGATGCATTCTTTTATTTTTCCCGACGCTATTCTTTCTAATATTTTTCTTCTCCAACTTTTTGGTCTCCTCCTCCCGTGCCCGCAAGAGGAGCGGAGTGCGAGGATCTTGATATTCGCTCTTGACGTGGCTCTAGACACGCCACATGGCCCGACCGTGAGAGAACACCGGTGCGGGCGATACACACCCACGCTCGATCGCTTTGGCCTGTGACTTGTTGACCGTCATGGCGGCTCACCTGATAGGGAATCGGCTTCTTAAACTCGAACGGGAACATCTCATCGACGGGCAATGTGGGTATTCGAGGAAGGAATACCCGCTTCAAAGATGCTTTGCCCAACCACGATTTCCGCGTCGCCGATATTTCTTGAGAACCCCGCACCAAAGAGCCTTGTACCGCTGTACGTACCCCCATTGGTAGGGTCAATATTCGAAGCAAGATGACAGACACCCGAGCTTGAGCTTCAAGACGTGTGGAGGCGAAGCCGCTGGGGTTGAGACGTTAAGGAACTCTTGGATAGTAGTTATGTGGATCATCGACGCAGAGTCAAAATCGTGATACACCATCTCGCCACCGAACATATCAATCATTTTCATATTGATCATGTCCACCCAATCGCTACGTGCAGATAAAATCGCCCGTGGTGATGTAGTCTTTATTCGCCATGTTTGTGTTTAGGTCCAGGAAAGATGATGTCGATCAATGAGCGAAGATCCTTCTCAGCAGATGTGAGTACGGGACACGATCTCTTCCGAACTGCACATCGTCATCACCGTAAACCTCTTCCGTTCCATTACCGGCGCAATGATAATCACCAAACCACTGGTCACTCGAGCCCTCATGTTGCGGACGGAGCTTTAGGTGGGCATGGATTCCAGAAAGATGAGAGCTTCAGAGAGAAGCTCCGACTATTTGAGCCCTGGATCCTTTTGGCACAACTTGAGGGAGGACTGCTTGTTGATGCTCACTAACTCATATTTTTATGCATCAACCATTCATGGAAAAGAATTAAAATATAATTAGATAACCTTATTAGGAGATTCTACTAATGATTTCCATGAGTTTTGGTGAAGTTGTGATTTCGGGGACTTAACGTAAAAAAAAAACAGCTTAAAAATGACGTGTCACACGACCGACGTAACGCAACGCAATCCAACTCGAAACAAGTCTAGAAGGCTCCGGAATGCACCCACGTTAAAGAGTCCCAAAACCCCAAAATACATCATCTAGAAGACTCCGAGAAGACACGACGCATCGTGGGACCCAGAGTGGGCCCCACTCTCGGCCGATCGGCCCAATTATTAGGCCGATCGGCCTGCCCTGGCCGCCAATCAGCCTCCGCTTTGGGAAGCTTCCTCCACCGCCTCTAAGACTCTATCTAAACCGGTTGATTCAAGTCGGTTTGATCCGAGGGCAACGGTAGAAGTGTGGGGATGATTCAAGGATTAATACCACACGCCTGTTGAAGTTGAAGAGACAGAGGAAGACCCATATATAAACAGCCCAAGACCCCTCAAGTCAATTCAATCCAAGTTGATCTAAAGCTTCACGCGTTCAATAAGAAGTAGATCAAGGAAGAGCCAAGACAGGGAGAAGAAGAGGAGACACCACGAGATAGGATAGCTAATTCATAGCTCTAATCTAGAGCCTAGTTTAGATAGAAAGTCAGGTTTAAAAGAAGAGAGTGTATGCTCCAGGTTCGATCGATAAGTTACACTATGGTTCAATATAATTATTGTTCTCATACACCTTCGTGCTATTTCATTATTATGTATGCAATTAATTTACTTACACTTTATTCTAGTCATAGCATATTTGATATAGTCATTATTCATGGTAATTCGAAGTACTTATTCGTAGAGCTCCTAGTATATTATGCGCATATGCTAGGTAGTAGAGAGTATGTAAGCATGGTGCTTAGATATAATTTACTTGCGGATTCACCTTATATGCCGGGTCGTGTGGTAGATCGTAGTGGTGACAAAGACTATTGAGTCCTTTGCAATCCTCCCCCCGTGTATAAGACTAGTCGATAATGGTTCTTGGGATTATCTTGTTTCGTTCTTGATTTTCTTAAGTAATCTTCGGGGTACACATTTTTATTTATGGTTTTGATTTATATATGATCTTATGCTATGCCTTTTTATTTCCACTTCGTAAATTCTTTTGTATACTACATAAGAACTCGGTCCCATTTGTCCTAAATCCAATCCTAATCTAACTAGGAATTAATCTTATCCTATTGTTCACCACGTGCACCTCTACCATCTTATATACCTTATCATTATTATCTTTTATTGGCTCACCCCGCGTTTAAGTAAATGCTAAACCAATTAATCTCATTAGTCTTTTATCACCGTCTTTAATCATTTGAAGGCTTATCATATCTTCCTCGTGGATTCGATATTTAAAACCCTTCCCGGTGAAATGCTCACTTTGGACATCCGTGCGCTTGCGGATCTATCTCTCTCGTAAGCTAAGAAATACCAACAAGCATTTCGGCTGATTCTTGCCGGGAAGATTTTGATAGCTTTTCTTTTTGATTATTGATAGATGAATACTAAGTGTGGATTTGCTACTTAGCACCCTCTGCTAAACAGAATTACCCGTATTGTCTATTAGTCTATCTTATGCGGGGTAATTGATTAATATTTTCGAAGTGACCGGCGGTAGGAGAATCCAAAGGTTTTGAACTTCATAAACCATTAACATTGGAGTCACGCCCGTGTCGTCGTCACACAAGAATTCAAGTGACGAATAAAGAAGCCGCACAACTCACAAATTCTATTTTGTGAGTAAAGGTAAGTATGATCGAATGTGAGAAGGTTTTTAAACTTTTTTAAAAATCATATTAGTCTCATCATGATCATATCCCTTCATCTCCATAAAACCTTTATGCTGCCTTTGTTTACTATAGTATGCTTAAGTTTTGAAATATCTTCATACACCTTAGACATGATGCTTAATTTATTTTCATGGCTCAAGTTAAACATGGTGTTTAGTTTGATTCCCTAAAACCGCAAGGTGTGTTGATTTTATTTCTAAGGGCTTTTAAATTAAACATGGTGTTTAGATTAAATTGCCTTCTTAAATTGAGTTGGACATTATGTCTAGGTTGATTTTTGACCGATAGTATACTTTAGTAGATTCTGGTTATCTTTGTGAGACTAACCCCTGCAGAAAAATTGTCAAATCCAATTTGGGAAAAGAGATTAGCTTACGCAAGATATGTAATGAACTCCAACAACTCTGCACAAAAGAAGACTCAACTCACTCCTTACGAAAGGACGAACCGTAAAGTGCCTAAATACTCAATTTGTCTTTTTTGTCGCAGTTACCTTTGCCTTAGCCACGCTTTAAGTGCAACCGCTTCATAATAAATAATAAAAACAAAAACAAATTTATATAATCGTGCTAAGTTTTTAAAAAAAAGAACCATCATTATGTTAGCACAAATAAATTATATGGACAATAACCCTATTTTCAATATCATTGCTATCCTTCGGGTATATGTCCACTAATCTATTTGTTGGTGAAAGAATCTGTGGTGGCCACGTTCATGGACCTACCTCACTACCACTTCCACTACAAAACAGAGGAGTACCAAGCCAGGAGGCTGATGAGAAGCAGGATCAACGTCAACCTACATCATCTTATCAAAGACTTGCTTGCTCTCATCACCTACAACAAGAAATACACCGGTAGGAACGCACTCCAATCAATGACGGGCCAGTACAAAGAGAAGTCACAATAATGCCCCCGAGACCATGGAGGACAAGGATGTCACCAATGAGGTTTCTCCTCGATCATCAAGACGACCAGTGTGTGCTACACATCATCAAGAAGAACACTCCACACCACGCCGTTTAGAGGACAAAGCAATCAAGGAGGGACTCCAAGTTTACATCTCAAATGAGCATCCTTTTGTCAACCAGAAGTAAAAGAAGATGAAGAAGAATTGACAAAGTAAGATCAATTGGCTGTCAGCATCCTCATCCCTTGGGCCGATTAAAAGAAGAAAAGAAAATGGATTGGTACAAGGGAGAGGACGAACACAACAAGATTCCATCAAAGACCCCGGTCACAACACACTCAAGGAGATGATGAACAGTCAACCCCGACTTTAAGCGCCCGAGTGACACGTAGTTTGAGCTTGGGGGAGGAAGACCAATTCCACTAAAAGATGCCCGGACAAGGCTCTCCCTCCTCTCGACTCCGCCCGTTCGACACGTAAAAATGAAGAGAGGACAAGACACTCAACTATCATACATACCATGAGAGAACCATCATGAGGTGTTACGATGTCCGCCATGATTCTACAATAAAGGTAACATCTTCAGGTAAGTGTCCTAATCGATAAAGCTTTACTCTAATCATGGCATGCTTACTAAGGAGTTAAAAATGTTAGCTCACAACCTCACTTGGATTAATCTGAATAGCTCAACATGTTAGCTCTTAGTTGTTTCGACCCTTGTCTCTCTAGTTTTTTTTTTTTCTCTACACTTTTAGTTTGCTATGTTATAAAAGCCACATTCATATCCGTCATCGATCTTTTCACCTTTGTCACAAATAAATGAAACACATAATGCTACCATGGTTATATATGCTCAAGGTTAGAGTAAGATGAATACAATTTTGGTTCCGTTGGTGTTTTCCCACCGCCAGAGCCCATACACTTGATCT
Source organism: Hyparrhenia diplandra (assembly GCA_015847255.1). Lineage (NCBI taxonomy): Eukaryota > Viridiplantae > Streptophyta > Magnoliopsida > Poales > Poaceae > Hyparrhenia > Hyparrhenia diplandra. The sequence goes on from JADLZK010002112.1 coordinate 535,257, forward strand.
CTACCTTGACTTTGTGAGCGGAGGACACACTTTGCGCCGATTAATGTCCTGTCTACAACATGCACAATAAGCAAGGAACATGGGTGATGCCATCCTCGGGATCACTATCCCAAGAGATGCAACTTCGAGATCAAGCAAGCAAGCCTAAGAAGAACAAGACGCGGAGAAATTACAAGTGGGATACGGAGCCGATGGACAAAGGAGACATAAAGAAGATTCAAGAAAAGTCCACCCAGCTCCCACCAACCAAGCACACCGAACCAGCCACTCCTTAAAAGGTCTCCACCGAAGAAACAAGCTTGGAGGAAGAAAAAAGAACACGCCTACCAAGGGGAGACAACAAGAGTACATTTCGAAGACCTACCACCACCGCGTCACTTCATCGATCAAACACCGCCGGCTACCTCATCTACGCTTACTCATCGAGATCATTGAAGGCACCGCACTGCATACCGACATCCCGACGAGATTCCATAGATGACAAAGACGCCACGAGTAGAGTAGTTTCGAAATTCTCGCCGAGAGATAACTCGGTATTTATCTCGCATATTTAATTTTTTGCATAGCACATTTCAATTAGCATGTTTCCTTTAAGCATATTTACTTTTCTAAAAACCGCATTAGGAAATCATAAAATTATGTTTGCTGCATTTGCATCATTTCCTTAAAAAGCCCCATGCAAGCACCCCTTGTTGTGGTGGCATAAAAATAAAAATACAAAAATATTGCACTCATATGTTTTTACATTAGCATCTCTATTGCATAGAAAAAATTCAAAAAAAAAAAAAAAAAGAAGTGAGCACATGAAGGCTCACAACATAATCCTAGAATTTGTTCCTTCGGGTATGTGCTTGAGAAATTAATATTTGCGGGGAGAACATTTAAGGAAAACCCGAGATGAACAAGTTCCAAGGATCGAAAAAAAAAGACTACTTCAAGATTCAGCTTGGGGAGAGCACCCTCGATTATCACGATAAGTATTATTATCCTATCTATTTTAAATATTAGCTAGTTAGTATATTTTGCTTAGAGTTAATGAGTCCTAAATAAAAATATTAGTTTTAAGAGTCCAATAAATATTAGAAGTTCATGAAGTTAGCTCTCTTTTCTTTAATTATGACCTTGATGACATATGCTTGGAAATGATGAATAGTTGCTCCGCCTTAATTCCTCTTAAAAGTACTTACACTTTAGACTTAGATTCTCCCAAAGCTTTAAATGCTTAATTTGCTCTAAACCCAACACCTGTGGGAAGCACATGCTTAATCTAAGTCTTAGCAATGAAAGATAAAAGTGCATGAAAAGTTGAGCTACTGTTTATCATATTCTTAGAGATACTTGATCCCCGTTTTTTATCTTAAAAAATTATAAAATATTACATGATGAGTTCCTTAGATATGACCCTTGAGAGTTTGTCACTCGCATCAAAACATCCCACTCCACCAAATACGCTGCTTCTAATCCGTATACGCCTCCCCATATTCCATCAAGCCGCTAGCCATAATTATAAAAATAATAATAATAAATTCTAGCAATTTTGGATATGTCTCTCTCAATGTTTTTATACCAATTAGATTCGGGCTACATTCATAAAAAAAAAAAAAAAAAAAAAAAAAAAAAAGAAAAAAGAAAAAATATTCAGAGAGAAAAGTGAGACAAGAGAGGGAGAGTAACGGACAAAAGTCATACTAGGCGAGAAGGGCCTACCTCCTAAATAATAAAAATATATTTAGAGATGAATAATGGACACGTGTCCGAGGGTGAGTAGGGCCCACATCTCTAAGGAGAGAAAAATGGACACAAGTTCGGGAAAAGCCCACCTCTCCAAGAATGGACAGCCCAGGTCTTAGCAATTTTTAGAAAGAGAGATATAGTCCAAGATGCTTGAAAAGAAAAAAAAAAAAATAATAATACTAGAAAAGGCTAAAGGCTAATTACTACCTTTCATCCTCATTCATTCACCACTATCATCCCACTATGTATGTCCTATTATACGTGTGTCACTTCACTACGTACTATCTACTTAAGAGGGTCATACATAGGATCTCTACGAAGTTTTCTTTTGAAAATAATGCAAAACCCCAGGATGATAGTTGATCAAAGAGTTTGAGACATGGTACTTAACTTGATTGTTTTATCTTGCTTATGATTTGTGAAAAGGCTACGCCCCATGGTAAACAGGTATGAGCAATCTTGTTAAGAGGAGAATTTATTTCGATAAACACAATACTTTTGAGGTATGAAAGCGTAGTAGCAACTCCCCGATCCTACTATAGCATATAGCTTTGCTAGGGACTAGCAAAGGGTAAGCTTGGGGGAGTTTGTTGATGCTCACTAACTCATATTTTTATGCATCAACCATTCATGGAAAAGAATTAAAATATAATTAGATAACCTTATTAGGAGATTCTACTAATGATTTCCATGAGTTTTGGTGAAGTTGTGATTTACGGGGACTTAACAAAAAACAAGAAATGACGTGTCACACGATCGACGTAACGCAACGCAATCCAACTCGAAACAAGTCTAGAAGGCTCCGGAATGCACCCGGACGTTAAAGAGTCCCAAAACCCGAAAATACATCATCTAGAAGACTCGGAAGACACGACGCGATCGCGGGACCCAGTGGGCCCCCCACTCGGGCCGATCGCCCAATTATTAGGCCGTCGGCCCGCGCCGCCGCCAATCGGCCTCCGCTTGGGAAGCTTCCTCCACCGCCTCTAAGACTCGATCTAAACCGGTTGATTCAAGTCGGTTTGATCCGAGGGCAACGGTAGAAGTGCGGGATGATTCAAGGATTAATACCACATGCGCTTTTCGTTGAAGTTGAAGAGACAGAGGAAGACCCATATATAAACAGCCCAAGACCCCTCAAGTCAATTCAATCCAAGTTGATCTAAAGCTTCACGTTCAATAAGAAGTAGATCAAGGAAGAGCCAAGACAGAGAAGAAGAGGAGACACCACGAGATAGGATAGCTAATTCATAGCTCTAATCTAGAGCCTAGTTTAGATAGAAAGTCGGTTTAAAGAAGAGAGAGTGTATGCTCCGGTTCTGGATCGAAGAAGTTACACTATGGTTCAATATAATTATTGTTCTCATACACCTTCGTGCTATTTCATTATTATGTATGCAATTAATTTACTTACACTTTATTCTAGTCATAGCATATTTGATATAGTCATTATTCATGGTAATTCGAAGTACTTATTCGTAGAGCTCCTAGTATATTATGCGATATGCTAGGTAGTAGAGAGTATGTAAGCATGGTGCTTAGATATAATTTACTTTGCGGATTCACCTTATATGCCGGGTCGTGTGGTAGATCGTAGTGGTGACAAAGACTATTGAGTCCTTTGCAATCCTCCCCCGTGTATAAGACTAGTCGATAATGGTTCTTGGGATTATCTTGTTTCGTTCTTGATTTTCTTAAGTAATCTTCGGGGTACACATTTTTATTTATGGTTTTGATTTATATATGATCTTATGCTATGCCTGTTTATTTCCACTTCAGTAAATTCTTTGTATACTACATAAGAACTGTCCCATTTGTCCTAAATCCAATCCTAATCTAACTAGGAATTAATCTTATCCTATTGTTCACCACGCACCTCTACTGTCTTATATACCTTATCATTATTATCTTTTATTGGCTCACCAATTTTTAAGTAAATGCTAAACCACCGAATCTCATTAGTCTTTTATCAGCGTCTTTAATCATTTGAACCGCTTATCATATCTTCCTCGTGGATTCGATATTTAAAACCCTTCGGGTGAAATGCTCTTTGGACATCCGTGCGCTTGCGGATCTATCTCTCTGTAAGCTAAGAAATACCAACACCGCCTGAAATCCCCGCCAAAGACAACCGTCTTCCCACCAAATGTAAGGTCCGCCGGCTCATTGTATCTCGTAGGCTCTTGTCTAGTGCTTCCACGTTTTGCCTCCTTGTCATAGATGCCTCGTCCCATATTATGAGAGCTGCTTGTCGTAGCAACTTGGACGTACCATCCTGTTTTGTGAATTTGCATCCATCGCCATCTTTAGCATTGAGAGGTAACACGAAGCGCGAATGGCTCGTCCTCCCACCTGGCAATATGGATGCTGCGACTCCAGATGTGGCTGTAGCCACGACAATCTTGCCCTGGCTACGTAGTTTCCCGATAAGTGCCCTATACAAGAAGGTCTTTCCTGTACCGCCAGGTCCATCCACAAAGAACATCCCGCCCTTTTGGCTGTGGACAGCGGCCATTATCTCATCGTAGGCAGACCTCTGCTCGATGTTGAGTGAGTCGCACAATAACTCATCTTTGGGGTCCAGCTCGACTCTACTCTCCTCAAGTATCTCTCGAGGAATACCGGCACCGTCATATGTGTGATCAATTTTTGAAGAGGCAATTTATCAAACTGCTTCCCCATCGACAACACCATGTTTCTAATATCTATCAAAACCATTTGCTGCACCAGTTCCGGACATGGATTATTACGGTTGTAGTCCTCTGACATTGCATCGTAGTGCTTTTCCCACAAACCAAACACATCATGTGGCTCACAGAATACTATTATTGTTGCAAATAACCTTCGTAGAGAGGAAGGCATCTTGAATAAAGTAGCTTCAGTTAGACACTCATCCAGTGTATTGTCCTCTTCGATTAGACCCCTCCTTTGCGCAGACTTCACGGAATGAAGGTAGCGGCTCTCCATCGACGGTCCTAAGGTGTTCGTATGAGGTAGCACCGGCAACATTATTTAGGAGGACACGAAGAAAGTAGCGTTCTCCCTCTCGCGGGATGAGCCGATCACGACTCTACCAACTTGGAAAACAGAGTTCTTTCTAGGCCGCTGAATTTGCCATTAGAGTGCCAAGTGAAATGCTCAGGGAAGTCCCGATACAAGATTCCACGGGATGCCTCATGCCGCCTGTTATAATCAAAATACGCAGTCAATCAACATTGAATCTTCTCGCGCCCGGCTTATTAACAATCTTGTCGACCTTGTCCTTTTTATGGAATGACACCATGTGCATGCCCGAGATGAATTTGTAGCTCTTCGCATCGGTGGATAGTTCTTGCTCAAGTCAAAGCCATATATCCGCCATAGCGCCTCGAGGCGTCACCCAACGGGCCTCTCTATATTTCTTGATCTCATCAACGTCGCCCTTCTTATCGGCTTTGTCAGCCTCCCCTCATCACCACCGATGCCTGTCATGTCCCTTGTATATGTACTTGAAGATGTACTTTATGCGATTTGATGCTCCCACATGCTTCAACATTTATATGGCGGTTGAAGGTACGCAGCAGACGGGGTTGTAAGGCACGCGACCCATCGGTTGTCCAACAAATGGCCTCAGATTTTTCCGTACGCCCATCATTGCGTCGCCGATAGACGGGGTATGAATCCTTTCCTTGTGATGTTGACTCACGTAATGCTTTAGGGTAATGGTTCTTGCATTCGCCTTTAACCACCGTGCACGGACAAAATGGATTAAGCTTCCCACGGGGACCATGCATCATATGCTTTGTTACCATCTTGTAGAGCTCGGGGTATTTCTTCTTGTTTGGTAGCTCGCGACCGATAATCATGTCATATTGCTCGGGACATGTGAGCTTGTACTTCCGTTCCATTATTAGTAACCGGTGTGCATGCGGCAAACCCCTCTTCCCGGAACTCCACCACATATACGTAGGCCTTCACCTTCCCAAGGATGTCTTTCTCCATCAACATTTTCTTCATTGCATCTAACTTTTGCTCTAAAGACTCGTGTGACGAGATCGGGACGGTCTCGCGGTGTCCGCCTGGATAAAGTTCTTTTCTTGATCTCGCCCCGATTAGGGTTGCACGTCATTGTGAGGAAGATATCAGGTTTACCATACTCACGCACACGAGCCATTGCATCCATGTACGGGCGCCTCATATCACGGGGTCCTCCTATGAATGAAGAAGACAAACACAAGACGCCTTCCAACATTCTCAAAGCACTCCCTTCACCCGCATGCATGCTGTCCACCAGGCCTTGATATAGGTCAGCTCTTAAAGAGTCCTGATTGTTCCGTATGTAGTCCAAACGCGAGCTCTCAATCTTGATGTACGTGTCGACAGCAAACTGTTGGAAAAGTCGGCTGCCATAGAGTATTGGATTAAATACATTTGGCCGCATCTGGAACTTGTAGCGGTAGTAGTCACGGACGGATACACATACATTTCCAAGAGGTTCGCAAGGACACAATGGTCGAATTGGTATTATGATACAACATAACTAAGTTTATATTGAATTAATGAAAAGGATTCAAGGTACCTCCATCGTCATCGCCATCGGTCGTACCATCTTTCTCAAAGACGCCTTTTATGAATCTCTCGAGCTCTCTCAACTTCTTCCATAGTAACATTTTTTTTCGGAATGCAATTATGCCACCCGAGCTCACCCTTTGGGGCGAAAAGCGGGTATGAAAGCGGGTCATAGCACGCCATATATGAGCAGATGCCATGTATGGACCGGTCCTTCCTTGCGGGACCACGCTATGCTGGAATTGGCCTAGACGCCACTCCCTCAACCCGCACGGCGGCCACCTCTTTTTGCGATAGACGCGTTATATGTTCTACGGTCAAGCCCGCTGGTCAAAGTTGAACTCGACACGATAATCCTCGATGTTCTCAACGTGTCCCATACGCCCGTAGTTGCTAAGAGTAGGGATTCCCATTAAGAATGCCAACCAATTTCTCAATAACTTCTTTGTCTTTTTCGCCAAGACCGCTTACAACACTTGCTCATCCGATGCTCAAGGGACGGATCGTCGTCGTAAAAAATAAAGCTCAAGGTGCCTCTTTTCAACACCATCCTCTTTACCAAAAGACCGTATGTTATGGTTTATCTGTCCATGAGCACGAACGTGTAGATACCCGCAGGTTCTCATGTTTGTGGTAACACGATCTAGGTGGCGATGATGAGAAGTGAAAGAGAAGTGGCCATTAAAATATCGATGTTTGCACGAAAAGTGCCTAGCATCAACATCCGAGCTTGACCACAATCTCTCGAGCTCGGTGGTGTATCGGGAGTTTCAAGACTAATTTGTCCACTCCGACAGTGTAAAACCCGGTGGTTCACCCTCGATCCTCTTTGCGGTCGCGATTGCTTACGGTCGGGCACCGACTTTAGCATGTGCGACTCGATGGGAGATTAGCATAAACCCGGTAGTATGGATGCGGGACATCGGGCTCACTATTATCCTGGACATCCTCGTCGTCATTGTGCTCGTCTCCATCATCGTCGTATTCTGCCAAAATATTGATGTTTTACACGTGTTTTTACAATTGCTAAAAACTGTTTTCTTTATTAAACGTGGTACCTTGTCCGCGAAAAGTATGCCTCCTCCTCTTCCACGTCTTCCTCAAATATGACATCCGCGTCATAGTCTGTATTACAAAGCACAAGCACATATATGCATGACTTACTCTCACATAATAATGGCATATAAGGTAAGCAAAATTGGCAAAATTTAGTAAAAAAAATACCATCCTCGACAACATCGTGCGGCATATCGGGTTGTGCACCATTTGGAGGCATTGGAGAGGTACCATCAATTCTGACGGTTGTGTTATGTGCCTTTTGCAATTATTAGGCGGTGGAGGCATCGGAGAGGTACCATCAACTCTGAGACGGTTGTGTTTGCGTGCATGTGAAATTATTAGGCGGTGGAACTCCCGATTCTTGTGTGACACCATCCGCAAGAACCAAATGGTATGAGTTTTTGGAATAAAGAGTGAATTTGAAAATGACGATGTATAAACAATATATATACCGTTATGAACCACACTCGATTGTATATCGTCGTTCACATCACAACTATTTCCATTTGCACAACCTCTAGTCATTCTTCCAACATTTGATTCAAAAAGCCTTATTGCGACGGGATATAAGGGCATTTCTCTCTCCACGGTCACTTTCGATGCCTATGTATGGTATGTGCCGCATCAAATTGAGGGGGTATCAATCTACGGATCTTCAACTATAGCCGGCGCCGATGTAGACGGGTGTTCCACAAATTCAGGTATCTCCATATCAAGTGAAGCCGTTTTTAGGCGTTTGAGGTGGAGAAGGGAAAATAGGTTTAGGGTTGTAGTGAGGGCTCTCCATAGCGATCGAGTCCGGATGCAAGGTGTTGGCTCGGTGTTTTCTCCGCGGACGTCTTGTAATTTTGTTGATCTCCTTTCGTTTCAACTTCTTCTCTTCTTTAGTCATTTCTATCATTCTTGCAACATTGTTGTTTGCATTTTTTTGCCTTCGCAACTCACGTTGCCTCTTATTCATTTGTTCCCTTGTCTTAGGAGACATTGCGGCCCTTCGTGCTCTATCTAGCTCACGCTTACGCTCCTTTGGACACGTGATATCATCGATAGAACTAGATGCATTTACAACACCTATTTTATAATAAAGAAAAGAGCAGTCTCAAATAAAATACAGAAGGTGTTGAATCACAAAAACATATATTTCAACTTGAAATTAACTTTGGCTCGGCGTAATACAAACAAAATAAAGAATATATAACCCCATGAAAATAACTTTGGCTTGGCGTCATACAAACAAAATAAAAATAATTAGTTTCATCTAAAAACAAAATCATTACTTGTATTGTCTTTATCGATCTCCATAGGTTCGTATGAGTTGTTTTCGATGTAGCCAGTCACCATCTTCATTGCCACCGTGTTTTCCTTTTTGATTGAAGTGCAACTGCTACAACATAATTACACAAAAAATTGTAAGAGACCAACGATTGCTTGCAAAGAGATGGCATCATTCAGATGCCACCAAAAATATAATTTGACTGAAATCAAAAAAAAAAAAAAAAAGATTAGCTCAATGTATATAAATTTCAATATGTACATTCCTATTTTCTATTTTTTTCATGAAAGGAAAATTAAGTGTACCTCCTTTTTTTAGATGATATTGTTCACGACGTTTTTTTTTTTTTTCATTTCTTTCTTCCTGACTCATTGACGCCAATCTTGCCTTTTTCCCTTTCACTTTTTTAGTTCCCTTTCACTTTTTAGATTCACAGCATCCGTGTTTTCATTGTTGAATCAACGTGAACACCTATTTATAGATAATAATTAATTATAATATCTCTATATGGGAACAAATTATCGATCTATGAAAGAAATAACAATTTGTTTCCGATGGACCTCTCGACCCATTTTGCTTTCGGTTTACGCCTTTCTTCGATGATATTTTTTCTCTCTGTCTTTTATTTCTTTCATCCCTTTCTTCTTGAGTCATTGCTTCTCGCCGTGCTTTTTTCTCTTTCCCTTTTACGCTTTGGGACGTTCATCAACATGCTTTGTGAATCTGATGATGCTTTGTTTGGACACCTTTTGAAAAAACAGGATGGATAGATATTTAATTGTTGACCATAAATAATACAATTGAAAGTCCAAATGGACAAGCAATTAATTACCTCCATTGATCTTGTTTGTCAAGTCTCCAAATGGTGTACGGCCTTCATTATTTTCCACAGGTTCCATTAAGATGAAACTGAACCCAAAAGTAATCCTAGTTAGCAAGCATATAACATGTCCACCATTGTAATTATACTGTTTCACATAAAGTTATTAATTTCAGGGACAAGATATTTGTGACTTTGAAACCAGAGATCATTGGATTCACAATAATGATCTGTCAATTTGGTAGCTCCTTATTGTTGATGTCAAATTCAAATGAGTTGCATCACGTATTGACTTCAGTTATTGAGTTAAAGTATACAATCGATTTTGCTCTTCTTCCAATGCTATACTTATGTCATAGAGAAGTAAATGCTTTTCGATAACAAATGGTTTACAGTCACCTCAACTCATCTCAACTGACCCAAGCAAAGTAGAGTTGAAGCACTCTTGCGCAATCTCGTGGCATCGGAATCAGACCGCGACCAGGTTGTGAAGCCATGGATCCGATGCATTGTTGTGAATTTGACTGACCGGATGCAAAGTTTGTAATTATGCATGTAATGCAAGATGTGTGGTGTGCTCGAAAGGTCCCACTCACATGCAGCATAGCATTAGGATAGAAAGCAAAGGAAGAAATGGGATTTTCACCACATATGCAGCTTTAAATGTAACACTAAAAACACTATCTTGGATAATATTTATCTGCACCCAATGAGCCTACTTAGTTTGTTGGGCACTGCATGAAAACTGCAGCAATGTCAATTAAATTGAAATCACATCAATCCCAATTCGAATAGAAAAATAGAACTGAGAGTGCCGAAATCGAATGAAAAATCTTCTCATGTCAAGGAACTAATATTAGCCATAACCCATCCCAATTCCCAATCCTTCCACACAGTAGACAGAGAAGGGAGATAGAAGATCGGAGAGGTACCTATAGCATGAGCATGGATGGCTTCCAAATTTGCTTCAAATCATTAAACAGTAGCTGTTTGCTTAACCTGCAACATAGTGCACATGACTGAAATATTAAAAACATTACTACTACCATGTTTGGGAGGATGAATAGCAGAAGTTCTCGGTTAAGTGCAAAAAACATAATCTGCATGTCAGGATATGGAGGGACTGCCAAGTGGGGCCACGCTGTCAGGTATAAGCAAAGGCAAGTCCAAGCCAGTACAAAAGGGCCAGGATGGCAAGAGGACGGATCGATCAATTATTATCAGAAAGAGAACTCCCCTTCCCCATCTACTGTTCTTCTTCCTCCTCAAGTCTTCCCTCTCTCTGTACCCGGGATCTTCTAGAACATTCTAGCATCTTCCTCCTAGCACTTGCTGATTCGGCCTCCCTTCCCGAGGTCTTGTATCCTGTTACTCCAAATCGAGCTACGATAGTGAGTTGCTAACAAGTGGTATTGAGCCGGTCGATTCTCGGCAACCTAGCGCCATGGATTCCCCCTACCGAGCTATCTCCTGCTGACCAGCTCTTCCTCGATGAGATCTGCAAGCGCCTTGACATCCACTTCGCTAGGATGGATGCACGCCGGCAGATTGGAGCCGGCGGACGCGTAGCGCTACCTCCACCCGACTCACGACAGCGCCGCTCGGCGCCGTCGAAGGTCGCCATCACGCTGCCCGACGGCGCCCACAAGCCGCTCCCGTGCTCGGCGCCACCACCACCGACTCCGTCACTCCTCCCGTCGATGGCGGCGGTTTCGAGGTTCGCCTCCACCGCCATGTTCGAGGAGATCGAGCCGAGGAGTCTCTTCCCGACAGTACCTGCTCCGGATTCAGGAGCGAAGCTGGAGGAGGTGGATGTGGGCGAGATGGTCCTCTCTGTTTCGCGTCCGATGCGGCGAGCTCCTGCGTCGGCGCCCGGTTCGGCCGGCTGGCGGCATGCTCCTCCGCCGTCCTCCGCTGCGTCCTCCGCGTCCACCTCGGCGTGCTCCAAGCGCCCGATTCGCGCTTCAACGGCGCGCGGCGAAGCTAGTCCGCGTCGTCGCGGACAGCGTCCATGGTCCCCGGTTCGAGTCCGACGCCCGGCGTCCGCGACCGAGGCAGCGTGCAGCCCGACCTCGTCCTCACGGAGCCGGCGAGGCCGCCCGCCCCCGCCGTCCTCGTCTACGGATGCCGCGTCTTCCTCGGGAAGTCGGACCCGCGGAAGGCGCCACATCGGGCTTCACTGGCGCCCCTTCCTCCACCGAGCGAATACAACAACGACCGCCTCAGCCTTCTTCCCGATCGCTCCTCCGCAACATCGTCTCCCGTCTCCCGTCAAGGATGCCGCGCGCAGCGGTGCTTTCCGGCCGAGGCCACTGGCGCGCCCGCGGCGCGCATGGAGGCGGCGAGTTCGTGTGCATCGTCTCAGCGCCGTTCACGTGGGCGCGCAAGCACCTCCCGCCCCGTCGCGCGGCCCACCGCCGACGGTGGCGGTGGCGTCGTCATCAACGACTTCGACCAAGTCGACCCGACCTTCTAAGACGCGATCGGCCTCGTCCCCGTCAAGTGCGTGCTCCATGCCGCTCGCTTCGATGGCTACGACGACTCCCTCGACGGCGGCGGTCCGGCTTCGCCCACCTCGGCAAGCGCAACATCGGCCGGCGTCCGGTCCGTGGCGCACGCACGCGCGCTGGTGCTGCGCTTCGGCGCGGGATGCCGTCGGCGCCCAGTGGTGGGGGCAGCTCCATTTCGCCGCTTCGGCGATACCATGGCATTCGTCGCGCCGCGGTGCTCCAGCGCCGTCTGCCGTTGGCGCCCGCAGAGGTGGCCCGGTGGCATGGGGAGCGGCGGACTCGGTGCATACTACGCTTGTGGATTTGCCCGCCCGGGGCTGCTGCCTCGCCGGCGTCCTTCCACGGCGCTGGCCATGTCCACTACCTCCTGGCGGCAGCGCAGGTTGTCTGGCACGCCAGCCTGGGTGCACGCCAGGTGTTCGAGGTATTGTCACTGCATGCCGACATCTTCTGGACCATTCGTTTGGACTTAGAGCTGCTGAGTAGTATGTCCATGGCAGTCAATCTACAACAACTATGGCCACTACCACATGTGCAAGCTAAGTTTGGGTGTAGCTGTGCTGATGTACGTTCACTTGCATGTTCATCTTTCACCTTGGGCGACTGCTGCTGCATGAGTCAGGTTGTTTGTTGGAAACCACCATGGCCTCTTCAACCTCTATATGACACCAGGTGTGTGCCAGCTACTGCACTTCCAGAGTTTCTGACCTATATGCTGATGATGTCTGTGAATATTGTTGCTTGTGGGATGATTCTCGAGCTGGCACAGCGGAAGGGTGGTGGAAATTGTTGGTGTTTCTTGCTGGATGGAAGACAGCTAAAGGATTTTGGTGCGAATTCTGAATGTCCTGTGCTTGTTGGTTTTCAGTTACAATCTGAGATGCAGCGTATTGGAGGCCAATTCTATTCTTCTCGCCTATCATTTTTGCATTGCTATACATCTGTCTTGACTTTGGGGCTGCGTACTTCTGAGAGTCAAGGCCAGATCCAATTTGTCCATGATGATGAGTACTGGGACTCGTTGCATGAGCATTACTATGACTTTTCAGTATTGATGGCTCTTGTCCTCCAGCGATGCAATACCCTTCACTTCTCAACATGGGTACAGACTACTGGTTTGACACTTCTGCATTTTTGTCTTGCAACTGACGAGCTGCTGGTGTGGTCTCTGAAATGGCCACCTGATCACTCCATCCTTGTTTTCTTGGAAGAATTCTGGAATCTAGTGTTTTGTAAGGCAGTCATTCTACAGTTCATCCATCTGCAAGTTGACAAGCCTTTGATGTTGTTTGAGTGTGCCTCAAGGTTGAAGGCTTATGATGCTCAGCTTGAGCTTGTGTTGCCATTGTTTGACGGGGTTTTGGGATTCATGTATCACTACGGTTGGCTTTGGAAGCCCCCATGGCCTGTACAAGTTCACCAACAAATCAGGTGCCGGTGTGAGGTGCTTGTGAGTGATCATCCCTTTGCAAGTATCTCCTGTTGTTGTGTGTTTGACCGTGGCAAGTGCCTTCGGCCTGGTGGTATTTTAGTCAAAAATTGCCCAACAACCCTTCATGATTTTGAAGGTGCTCAGACTTACAGTGAGAAGCCTAGCCATGATTTTACTCTGACAACATCATTTGAAGGTGTGGATGCTTCAAGGTATGATGCACTTGTGATTCGGGTGGTTTGCATTTCCTACAATCAGTGAGAAGGGACGGCTCTGCGTTGATTCAAGAGCGAGTACAACGGAAGTGTGGTGGAAGTGGCGGTGTTGCTTGCTTGGGACGGAACACAAATTTCAAGCTGTAAGGTCATGTACCAAGGGCAAGGGATTCTGTTGGGAATTGATGCTGTTGGATGTGAGCCTTTTGACTACCAACATGGAAGCACACCTCAATTTTGATTGCTTCAGCTCGACATATTCAGAAATGCTTCCGCAGTTTCCTTGGGAACCAGGTGCTTCTGAATTTCTCCATCGGCTTGGGGGGGCAAGCCGAATTTTAGAAAGGGGAATGTCAGGATATGGAGGGACTGCCAAGTGGGGCCACGCTGTCAGGTATAAGCAAAGGCAAGTCCAAGCCAGTACAAAAGGGCCAGGATGGCAAGAGGACCGGATCGATCAATTATTATCAGAAAGAGAACTCCCCTTCCCCATCTACTGTTCTTCTTCCTCCTCAAGTCTTCCCTCTCTGTACCCGGGATCTTCTAGAACATTCTAGCATCTTCCTCCTAGCACTTGCTGATTCGGCCTCCCTTCCCCTGAGGTCTTGTATCCTGTTACTCCAAATCGAGCTACCGATGGTGAGTTGCTAACACTGCAGGCCAGAAGTTCTCGGTTAAGTGCAAAGAACATAATCTGCAGGCCATTCACTGTCCTTGGGTATGATATTACATAGACATAGATCAGAGCAATGTGTTATCATAGACACACATGCCACATCAGGCAGCAGTGGCACTAATTTTTCTTCCAAAAAAGAACAAACAGGTTGTAATGCAATAGGTTTTCTGATTTTGTACAATTTGCCCTCTTTGTATACATAAATAAACACAATTTTAGTGGATGGGATGTGGAGGCCAATGTGGTTTATCGAATAGTAGCCAAAGAAAAAAAAAAACCATGACCATAGCAATGTACTGTGGAGGCTGAGTTAGGCGTATGGATCAACTTTTCCCTACCTGACCATATCCTAGGTCCCCTGAAGACATCTACTATATCATCAACAGTAATTTAAATGTGCAAGCATGATCTATGTCCAAAAAATTAGTTAATTGGCAAATGTATCATGTTAAGGTCCCACTCACATGCAGCATAGCATTAGGATAGAAAGCAAGGAAGAAATGGGATTTTCACCACATATGCAGCTTTAAATGTAACACTAAAAACACTATCTTGGATAATATTTATCTGCACCCAATGAAGATACTGAGTTTGTTGGGCACTACATGAAAACTGCAGCAATGTCAATTATATTGCCTATGAGTTGTCAAGTGGAAACAAGACTTTCGGGCACAAAACTACAGGCAATCACTTTAACCATATTGGGCTCACAACATAATGACCATTCATGAACAGGAAGATGAAGAAAATAGTAGTAGGGCGAGAGCACATGACTGGCCATATTCATCAATTAAATAGTAGATGTAATCGAGCACTATCAGGCAAGTAGATGGACTGTAGAGTAGTATTAATGGGCCAATATATGGATTTTCCAATGGCAAAATAATCTATGATTCACTTACACTCGTACTCTACATATATGCAAATATTTACCTAGCTTAAAGGGTTGATAGCAGTTTGTTTGGTCTGCGCTCATCTAGTAGTAGGGATTATATACTGGTCATGTTCTATTAATTGACTGACTATCATATTTGCACCAAACATGCTGACGAACTATGGGCAAAAAAAAGAATTGATGCAGGGCAACTTGCCTGCTAGCTAGACCCTCAGCAGTCTATCTGCACCATGGATCAGGGGCCTGAATTGAAGGAACACAGAGGATGATAATTGGTAAAGGCAACTTATGTGTAGAACATATAATAATAATAATAATAATCAACACTCCCAGCAAAACAGGGCAGGCCACTCATCGCTATCACCAATTGTAATCGGAATAATCTCTAGCTACTTACATGTTGTCGGACTATGCATAAAAATCGAAATCACATCATTCCCAATTCGAATAGAAAAATAGAACTGAGAGTGCCCAAATCAAATGAAAAATCTTCTCACGTCAAGGAACTAATATTAGCCATAACCCATCCCAATTCCCAAACCTTCCACTGTTCCACACAGTAGACAGACGAGGAGAGAGAAGATCGGAGAGGTACCTATAGCAGGAGCATGGATGGCTTCTGAATTTGCTTCAAATCATTAAACAGTAGCTGTTTGCTTAACCTGCAACAAAGTGACTGAAATATTAAAAACAAAACTACTACCATGGTTGGGAGGATGAATAGCAGAAGTTCTTGGTTAAGTGCAAAGAACATAATCTGCAGGCCATTCACTGTCCTTGGGTATGATATTACATCGACATAGATTAGAGCAATGTGTTATCATAGACACACATGCTAGGTCTCAGTAGTGGTAATAACAACAGACCGAGCCACACTGACCTGTCCAGGGATGAGTCGTTCAGGACAATAGGAAGTCCGCTTACAAGTGCCTCTCCAATTATACCAAGACCAGCCTGCAAGTGCCAGAAAAACATGCATATCATTTAGTCAGTGCAAAAATACAGATCAATAACACTGCAAGCACGCAATTAGTAATCTGAAATAAATAATTATCAGATCAGATGACATATAGCATCACAGGCAGTCAACTACACCTGCCCACAGATTTGGAAAAGGCAGAGAGACACAAATTAGTGATTGGGAAAAACAATAATAAACTTATTACCTAGCATATTGTCACATGGATATAAATTTCAAGCCACAAGTCAATGAGCTAAACAGTTGGCCACCAACCGTCAGCCTTGAGCAACATTGGATTAAACACCCAGATGTCCATTTTGCGAGGAGATAACATATCAGCTACTACAAGTGTCCCCTCAATACTACATAGGTATTATCAGTGTGTATCAATTGTTCCTTATTTTGCTGCTAATCAGCACATTCTCTCTAGTGGGAAGGCGGGAGTTAAGTAGTGTTGGAGTCATAGCATGGTCACCAGCAATACCAATTAAATGTCATAGATTGATTTTTTTAGGCACACAACACAGCCATGGCTAAACACACAGGCGAGTTGCATATATTCTATAAACAAAATAACAAAATGTCTACTGATTTACATGGCATTTAAAATTAGCTAGGACTGTAAGAGGTAAATAAAAGGTTCAGATCCACACTTTAAAGGCTCAACTATTGACAGGATTCAATTGGAACCAAAGGGAGTTTCAGATACTGACACATAAATACATGAAACTGACAATGAGAAGGGCTAAACAGCCACAAACTAAACACATCAAGAAGCCATGTGTGACCATATGAACTGATCATTCTCATAGTTTGACCAAAGATAAAATCCTGCAATTTGATGACCCAGTTCGTTATCTTCAATTCAGAAAAATGTTATCTACTCTATCATAAATAAAACCGTTATTTTTCTGCTTTTCTAGATCGACTTGACTGCCTAGGATTAGCAGCCACCAAAATAAATAGAGAATTAATTGGTTACTGGGGAGTATGGGTCAACTCTAATTAGATACTTGTAGGTTGCAACTGCGTGGAATGCTCAATGGCATGCAATTCAGAAAACTTAGAACATCATCGCCCCTCTTTACCTCTCCATTTGAATATTGGAAACTGTTCCAAATAGGAATGATTTCACACAGAACAAAGGGAGGAGAGAAGGTTGAGGAGCATCACATTCAGATCAAGAGAAAGGGTGGGCATACCTGTTGGGTGGCGAGTAAGTTTTGATGAAGGTGCCAAGCGCTCGGTGGCGGCAATCTCCTCAGCTCCGGTGAAGATGCCAAGCGCTCGGGCGGCGGTTGGCACGGGCGGGCGGGGTCGGCGTCTGGCGAGCCACGAGTCACTCTGAGAAACAGCGTCTTTGCCGAGTGCGAAGAGGTTCGCGAGTGGCAAGCGCCGCACACTTTCGGCAAAGAACACCTTTGCCGAGTGCCAACCTCGGCACTCGGCAAAGCCCGCTTTGCCGAGTGCCTAACCGTCGGGCGGCACAACACTCGGAAAACAACAATTTTTGCCGGTGTGTCCCGGCCGTCGGCAAAATATTACACTTTCGGCAAAGGATAACGGGGAACAAGCGGCCGTGCTCTCCGTCACCTTTGCCGGGGTCTCCGTTAGGCACTCGGCAAACGACCGCGCTTTCTTAGAGTGCCAACTTTCTAGGCTTTCGGCAAAATCTTGTCTTTGCGAGGGGTGCCACCTCGGCACACTCGGCAAAGGTTAATTTTTTTTTATTTTTAGTCCCATATTTTTTGTGTGCCATTAGTACCCTAATTACATGTCATATTCACAATTTGGGAGAATTTCACGCTGTTTTGCTATATTTCATGAATTATTTCTATTTTCTTGCATTTTCTTGTGACTCCAAATTTGAACTGCAGGTACATGAAATAATGGACAGTGGTCATTCAAAAATGTTATTCACCATGTTTGGCGTATGTTTTGGCTAAATCCGGGGACTCTTTGAAATTTGAACATTTATGTGCGGAACATGTGGAGTCACGTGCGGGAAAGGTGTTTTTTAAAATCTATAAATTCCAAAGCGAAGTTCAAAATTCCACGAAACTTGGCGTGGTGTCTTGTCATCTCATGGGGAGGCCGTGAAAAATTTTGAAAAAGTTTCCACACCATCATGTCGGATGTGGAGATGTCCGGGACATCTCACACTTCATCATGTGATGAACTTGCTCGAAACTTTTTCAATCTTTTCACAGCCTCCCATGATATGACAAGACACCATGCCAGTTTTAGATTTTTTAAACTCGTTTGATTTTATAGATTTTAAACACTCTTCTCGCAGTCACTCGCCATGTCCATTGGCTAAATGTCTCGAAATTTCATGCGAGTCCCCGGATTGAGCCTAAACACACGCCCAAGCAAACATCGTGAATAATATTTTTTGACCACAAAATTCATTATTTCATGTACTCCGCAGCTCAAATTTGGAGTGGTAAAGAAAATGCAAGAAAATAGAAATAATTCATGAAATATAGCAAAACTACTTTAAATTGTCCCAAATTGTGAAGATGGGATGTAATTAGTACCAAGGCAACACAAAAAAAAATAGGGCCAAAACCAAAAAAAAATGCGATTTGCCGAGTGCCTGCGGTGCACTCGGCAAATACCTCGCTTGCCGAGTGCCGGGCCCAGCGTGGCACTCGGCAAAGTCTCGGTTTTATTTTAAAAAAATAAAAATACCACCTTTGTCGAGTGCCCCGATTTCGGGCACTCGGCAAAAAGCCGGGTGGATAAATAACCCGCCCGGCTCCCTCTTCTCTTCATTCTGCCTCCAACTCCGCCGCCGCCCGACCGCCCGCCCGCCGGGCCGCTACCCCGCCCGCCCGTCCCGCCGCCCGCCACCGCCGGGCTTCCGCCGGATCCGCCCTCCCGCCCTCGCCGGACCCGCCCCGCCAGCCGGCCGGCGCAAGACCGCGGCGCTTCCGCCGCGCCCGCCTGTCCGCCCCCCAGCGGCCGCCGGGCGAGCGCGGCCGCGCTTCCGCCCTCCCGACCTCGTCCCGCTCTCAGACGCCCGGCCCCACGGCCGGGCGGCCACCCGTCGTCCCGGCCCGATCTGCCGCGCCCGCCCGATCCGCCCCGACGGCCGCCCGGCGAGCCGGGCCGGCGCCCTGCCCGCCCTCCCGCCCTCTTCCCGCCCCCAGCCCCACCGGCGCCCTCGCCCCGCCGGCCGGCCCCTGTTCCCGGCAGCAGGGGAGAAAGGGAGGTGAGGAGGAAGGAAGGTGAGGAGGAAGAGGGAGGAAGAGGGAGGAAGGGAAGAAGAGGAAGAGAAGGAAGGAGAGGAGGAAGAAGAGGAAGGGGGAGGAGGAAGAGGGAGGAAGGGAAGAATAGGAAGGGGAGGAGGAAGAAGAGGAAGGGGAGGAGGAAGAAAGAAAATTGCCGATCCGACCCGGTCGTCGTTCTTGTTCTTTGCGGTGTTCGTCTTCTTCCGCGGTGATCGGCACGCCGTCGTCGCCCGACCCGTTACTCTTGCCGTTTCCGTGGCCAAGGTAAGCCCTATCCTTCTAGTAGTGGTTAGTAGTAGTGGTTAGTACTAGTAGTTAGTATAGGGTTAGTAGTAGTAGTGGTTAGTACTAGTAGTTAGTAGGGTTAGTAGTAGTAGTGGTTAGTAGTAGTTGGTGGTTGGCGGCCGCCTCGTGCGCATATTGATGGTTGGTGGCCGCCGTTGCCCATATTGGTGGTTGGTGGCCTTCGTGCCCATTCTCGGTATATGCATGTGGTTGTTGGCCTTCGTGCCATGTTTTTGCGAGTGTTTTGGGAACGCCCGTCTTTGGGGAGGTCTTTGCCGAAATTTTGAGTCGACACTAACTATTTTTTGGCCTTGTTTTGTAGGAGGACCTGTGGGAGGGACTCGGCGACCTCGGTCGTCCTCGGGCGCTACGGGTCTTGCTGCACCGCCAGCGTCTCCACCGACCCCGTAGGTATGAATCACGTCCGTCCCGTCCTTGTAGTTGTCTTACATAGCCGACCCGGTTAAGCGTCTCCGTCAGCAGATACGAGGCGTTGGTATGCGCATTCGTGCATATCTGCGACCGTATACATTTCATTGTCCACATTTTTGGACAGCCCGTGGATGCGTAGACAAGGTTAGCATCCATGCTTTCGGCTCCCGTCAAGCGGAATTTCGGCAGCACCTCCCCGTTGTTCTCGGATACACACTCCCCCGGGACGTGTATCGGGAGAACAGCCGGGAAGATCCGTCGAAAATTCTCGCTCGGGCGGACCTGGCTATGGATGCTAACCTTGTCTACGCATCCCCGGTGGGATTAGGACCTATCCCTCACCTATTAGATGGTAGGAGCGCCGTGTAGATGCAATTGCTGCTTATGTGGCTTGCCGACATGGGCGTATGGACAGAGGATGGATAACCGTGAGTGGATGTACACGGGCTTCGCAAGTAAGAGTCTTGAATGGGTTAGGGGGGACCGATGCTTTCTGGAACATGCATTTGGCCCGGTTGCTAAAAGGGTACGTTAGGATGCCGTGTCCGTGCAACAAATGTAAGAACAAGAAAAAGCGAGTGAAGATTGAAATGGGTAAACATATTTACAACAGCGGATTTGTCCCAAACTATAGCCGTTGGATCTTCCACGGTGAAGTCGATCGTATTAGAGAGGGACGTGGTGAGGCCCCTCCTCGAGGGTATGATCAAGATGCCGGGATGGCAGACATGATGGCAGACTTTCATGATGCCTGATTCAATGGAGGATTGGAGGAACTTTGAGGAAACCGCAAAGGCGTTCTCTACGAGATGATGGAGGCGACACGGCAGCCCCTTCACGAAGACAATGGTTACGGTCGGATGCCATTTCACGCCTTATAGCGTTGAAGTCGCAATTGAGCATTAGTCGAGGGCGGCCGACACCCTGTTGTCAGTTCTTGGCAAAATGCTTCCGGAGGGTCACGTCTGCCGAAGAACACGTGCGAGTCACAGAGACTTCTTCGTGGACTGAAGATGCCGTATGACTCGTACCATGCTTGTCCAAAGGGGTGCGTCCTCTTTAGGGGAGACCTCAAGGAAGCAACGCACTGTCCAAAGTGCAAAGCCTCTAGGTATGTGGAGGTAGAATGTAGTGATGGCGGGAAGAAACGGTCCAAGATCCCGAGATGGTCCTACGACACCTTCCTTTTCGTACCCGAGGCTCCAACGGCTGTACATGACGGAGGAGTCCGCGAAACAAATGACATGGCACAAGAAGGGCAAAAGATACTGATCACCCGAAGTTGGTACACCCATCGGATGGTGATGCATGGAAGCACGCCGATAATATGCATCGAAAAAAAAGCTATGGAGGCTCGAAATATGCGTGTAGCGTTCGCAACAGATGGGTTCAACCCGTACGGTCAACCGCGGCCCGTACACTTGTTGGCCGTGTTTGTGATCCCTCTCAATCTTCCCACGGTGTCATGTTTGAGCTCAAGCACCTGTTTCTTGGCCGATAATACACCGCACCCGGGCAACAATATAATTGTGTTCATGCGGCCGGTGTGGGATGAATTGCAAGATGCTTGGCAAAATGGGGTACTGGCGTGCGGCCAGAGCTACAAAGACAAACTTTACAATGCACGTGTGGTACCTATATTCAATGCATGACTTCGGGCTTATGGCATATTCAGCGGATGGTGTGTTCATGGGAGGTTCCCTTGCCCAACATGCAAAGCGGTATGCGATTCACACAGCTTCTCAAGGGTGGCAAGTATTCCTCGTTTGACAAACATCGTCAATTCTTGCCCGAGAACCATGAATTCCAGACTAGACAAAAAGCACTTCCACGAAAGGTGTTGAAGTCACCGATCCCATCCCAAAGTTTATGACCCGGTGAAGAGGTCCTTGCCGAAGCTGGCTGGTCCGAAAATCGATGAAAAGAAAGGTGGTTTTGTTGGATATGGTGGGACACACATGTGGACTTATATATCGGGCTTGACTAATCTCCCTACTATAAGGATCTTCTTCTTCCACACAACATCGATGTAATGCACCACGAAAAAGAATATCTACGAGGCACTCTTACGCAACATCCATGGACCTTGAAGTCAAAGGACAGCGTTAAAGCTAGACTTGACATAGAATCTTTGTGCGATAGACCAAAAGCTAGTGATAAAGACCCTAGCGGTGGGAGGAGATGGAAAAAAGGGGCCCGGCGACTACATCATCAAAAAGGGGCGATAGGAAGGAAGTGCTTCTGATGGATGAAGGCGTTATCGTTCCACGATGGGTATCGCGGCGAATGAGTAGGGAGTGAACTTGCAAACTATGAAAGTCACGGGGATGAAGAGTCATGACTTCCACATATGGATTGGCGGATCCTTCTGCGATGACTTCGGGGATACCTCCCGAACCCGATTAATGGCGCGTCTGGCGAGTTGAGCTTTTTCTTCGCCCGACTTTGTGTTAGGAGTTATCTCGGGATGCGATTGGCGTCACGGGCGTCTTTGCTTTTGCGTTGATACGCAAGTTAGAATGATATTTCCACCGGGCTTCTTCTGTCCATGCAACACGATTTTGCACTGCCCGGTGAGAACGCGCGGTTGGGGGCCGTGCGGTTCGTTGGTGCTATCAATTGAGAGAGGGCTCTCAAGGTATTGCCGGAGAAAATCACGAGGAATAAAGCGAAGTGAGCCTTCGTGGCGAGGCATACATTACGGAGGAGGTGTCGACCTTCACAGGCGTACTATCTTGAGAAACTTCCGGCGTCCACAATCCTACCCCTCGTTACAACGCGCCCAGGGAGAGTTCATCGAACCTTAGCCTTTTCGGAGGGCAAGTCGGAAGAGAGCGCGGCTACCCACAAGCACTTGTCCTTTGATGAGTGGCGCACTATCATGCTCTATGTGTTGTTGAACCTTGGCTTGCTCCTTATCGGCGATAAGTTCTCAATAAACTTGTTCCACACCTCGGCCTCCACCCTCTCGACCCTAAACCTCTAGCCTTGTTTTTCGGGGAATTTATTGGTCAACTTTGGAGAGGAATGAGGCTCCTACCTTGCAACAAGAAGACAATCTTCTAAAAATGGGAAACCCGATTTTTATTTCACAGTTACGCTCAAAGGTACCATCCAACTAACCTCGTTCGGCTTTGATATTCCACTTTGGTCTAGTAACATATAATGTAACGATCTATGTGGCGACCTTGCGAGGCCTTACGGATCTTGCGAAAATAATGCGAAGATTTAAAAGCAGTGGGCAATGGCTTCCCCGTAAAGTCAACTTCGTTCACCGTTTATGATGTGAATAGCTATTGGTTTTTTTTGGCTTCACGAGGGAAGTCGGCCTAACCGGGAAAACAACGTGCCACCGGAGTTAAATACGCCCGGCTTGGATAAGAAAGGACTATTGACGGCATAGTCGAAGAAATATATGAGCTCAACGAGGGTCCTAAAAGAGCTCAAGCTAGTGGTATTCAAATGCCATTGGTTCGATCCGATGACGCGAAAGTGGACCCTACGATTGGGCAAGTCGAAATTCAGCCCGACATTAAAGTATATGGAGGAGAGGATGTCTATATTGTGGCTAATATACCGCCACACAAGTTTATTACCTCCCATGGGCGTGCCAAAAACACGCGGACCTTGCGGGTTGGTACCTTGTGCGGCGGGTATCGCCCGCCGCGGTAAAAGCGCTTTGTTCGAGCGATGATGATTACAACCACGACCCAAACACTCAAGAGTTCTATCAACTTTGACACGGGGGCTAGAAGGGCGTTTGGAGATAGACATTCTTTGGTGATGGGCATGGAAGTAGACAGCGCCATCGATGAGGGCGAGGGTGATGAGGTGCGAGGATGCTAAGGACACGCAAATTCTTGAGCGATGGAGGCTGGTGCTTTGAAGGATGCGTGGAGGCGTGCACTGGCGGGGCGAAGCAGATGATGAGGGTGATGACATTGATGATTACAATAGTGGTAGCGATAGTGATGACTACATCGGCCTTAGGCATTGGGGGAGATAATTTCTAAATCATGTAATACTATTTTGTTATTATTGTTACCTTTCAATTATATTTCGTTCATTTTACAATACTAACTGTTTTTACTATTTGTCTTTTGCGAGGGACTTCGACAAAATGCGAGGCGGAAGGCAGGCGTCAACGTCGGCAGGGGTCGATCCCTCTGGCGAGACCCCCACCCTCTCCCCCCGCCGAGCGGAGGAGGCCGACGGCAACCCACGGCCCGGTGGAGGCGTCGGCGCGGCCCGGCGTCGTCCCGTCCGCGAGGAGGCTTGACTTTGTGTCGTCGTCGGACGGCCCGGGGCGGCGTCGGACCGGCCGGGGGCGTCGTCGGGCCGACCCCTCGTCGGGCCACACCGCTTCGGGACTTCGGACTCCGGTGCGAAGAGACACTGTCCACCGTCCTCCTCGAGTGCGCCAAGGTCTACCCAGTAGGGGGCCTCGAGCCTCCCCCGAGGGCGATCCCTTTTCACCGCCGCCCGTGATTCGACCCAACGGTGAAAAGTAAGTAGCCATTGATATTTTCACTACTTCTTCATATGACATGTTGAAAATCGAACTTCAAACTAACGATTTGTCTTAATGCCTCGTGCGATAGCGGGAAGATTGTAGCGGAGAGCGGTGCGCGCCATATCAATGGCATCGAGCCTGGCGATTAGAAAGAACTACCACGGCTTTGGTGGACCTCGGGAACAACGTGATGGAGGTTCCACACGGGCGTGGGACCCACCGTCTTGGCGTGAGCGAGGCGGCGGACTTGCCGGGAAGATCAAGAGCGGACTTTTGGGTGAGTGTGTATGCGGGGGATTACTTCACGTCGTTTGAATACTATGTTTCTTAAATAATTGAATGATACATGTTTTACGTATGCGAGAACTACTTCACGTCGTGGGGAAGGAGGAGGAGGCGCTAGAGTGCGGGGCGAGGGGTGCGTCGAAGCGACTCAAGGACACTGTACCGCAGGCGCGTGTTTCTGCATCACCTCCTACACGCCGGCGTGCTTGGCAAGGTGGTGAAGAAAAAAAGCGAAGCAAGGAGATCTTTGCTCGAGAGGAGGACCCGACCTCACCGGGGAAGCGATACATCGAGGTTAAGTAGAAACGCATTTATTCAGATTTCTTCAATAAAAAAAAATAAAGCGGAGACTTCATTAATCTCTTTGCTATGTCATGCGAGATGTGTCGGGAGTAGTGCGGCAAGTACAAGGACTCTTGGGGAGGCCATTGTGGACAAGTGGCTCTTGGGCGAGGCGTCTGGCGTACAAGAGACTCCGTCGGGAGGTGTCGCACGGAGATGCAAAGGCGGCTCCACACCACCAAGGGGCGTGGCCCTCCAGGTGTATATGGATAGATGGAGTGCGATTGTGTTGATATTTTTATTCAAAGCTCAAATCTCTTCACTTCTAACCATCTCTACGTGTTCTCCTCGCCCGGTCAACCGCATGGAAACCGGGGGAGGTCGGCCCGAAGTCACAGCGGGGTGGGCCTTGACTCCGTGGCGGAGGCCCGACCCGGCCAGCGTCTACGACGAAGGGGGGGCGTCTGCGACAACGCCCGGCGTCCACCCAAGCTTTACCCGATGCGCCCGAAGGCGTAAGCGGCGTTATGGGGGAGGACTTTGATCCAGCCACCGCCCACGGACCACGAACTGGTGATGAGGTTGGGAGGGGGAAGCGCACGGCGGTTGCGGATGGCTAGTAGCGATCGACCCGTCCTCGTTGGCGGTTGGTGATTCGCTCAAGGAGCACGACCTCCGCCGACATCCCCCATAGCACCTCGGCGGTCGGCTCCATGCGGGCGATGCGGGTAACCCGGTTTCGCCGATTCGTTCGCGGTTTTACATTTTCGCTACCTATGCATTGTTTCAATGTTACGGTTGTAATATTGCAGGTCGGATAAGCGGTTTGGAGCCGAGCCCGGCGACCCCGGCCCGGAAGTTTTGCGACGGCGGGCGGCTTGAGCGAGAGGCCATCGGCGGGAGTTGGAAGCAATCGCGCGGCACTCGGTCTGCGCCCGGTGCCGGGGCGTGGCGAGCTACTTCCGGGGCCTCGGATCCCGGTGTGACCACCGCCTCCGTTGCCTCCTACATTGTTCGCTCCACCCCGTTTCCGTTCCTCCTCTGAGCAGGACTCGGTGGTATATGTTGTTGTTCATTTATTTGGCATGTGCGGCTCACTGCGGTACTAATGAGATCGCCTCACACTTGTGCGACCCACGGTCGGCGGGTTGAACCCGACTCCTCGGTGGCCCTTCTCCACCCCATCCGGCCTATCCGTCGGCCCGAGTGCGCGATGCGTGGCGGTGGCGTTCCTCCTCCGGCGGATGCCACACTACGAGGGCTTCCACCACGCGGCGCCTCCACACCGCGGGTGGACATTCGATCGGCGCCCCCCGGCTTTGGTAGCGTGGTATCGGGGGCAAGGTGAGGGGCTCTTCGCACCGGGGAGGCCGCGGTTCGGGGCCGTCAAGTTGAGGTGGTGGTGATGGATTTATTTTTAGATGTTGGATATGTTGCCTTTGTGGATCTCGCTTCCATGTTGGACATGTTAGATTTCGTTTGGTTGTTGGACATGTTGGATTTTGTTTGGATGTTGGACTATATGTGTGAATTTGTGGTATTTGTGGATTATATATGTGAATTTGTGAGATATGTGGATTATATATGTGAATCGGTGATCTATGTGGTTTATGATGTATATATGAATGTTTACGGTATATGTATATGTTGATTTGCAGCAACAAGCAACAAAAACGACAAAAAAATGAAATTCCCGGCTTTGCAGAGTGCGGCACTCGGCAAGGCTGAAGCCTACATGAAAAATGGCGAGGTTTGCGAGTGCAAAAGGAGGCACTCGGCAAAATGACCATAACTTTTGCCGGTGCCTCTGTCTTTACTTCGGCAAAGGCTCTTTATTTTTCGTAAAATAAATAATTTGCGAGTGCCAACATCGGCTTTTCGGCAAAGATTAAAAGTATTCAAATCTTTGCGAGTGCGGGCGTTTGGCCACTTCGGCAAGGCCGTCCATATTTGCGATTCGGCGTCGGGTTCGCCCAGTGCGGACCACGGCACTTTCGGTGGCTATTCACCGGCTGCGCACTTTGGCACTTTCGGCGAAGATGGCCGCCCGGTAAATATTCGCCAGTGCGGGTCGCCGAGTCTGACACTTTCGGCGAAGCCTTACGCCAGTGCTTCTAAGCATTTGCAGATGCGGCTCGCGCTCGACAAAGGCGCGTCTCTGTAGTGAGTGGGTGCTTTGGAGCGCGCCGCCCGTCGGGGCCGTCGGGGAGGTTGGAGGCCGGGAGGCGGGGGGTGTCACGGCGCCCGGTGAGAGGCTGCCAGCTAGCGGCGGGCGGGGCAGGCGGCGGCTTCCGGGCTGCTGCGAGGCGAGGTCGGTGGCGAGCAGTGGCAGCGCCACCGTCGAGGATAGGAGTGTCGCTGGCGAGTTGAGAGATCGCCGGCGTAGGGGGATTGGAGGGAAGCATGGTGTCGCGTCGCCGTAAAAAGCTTGGGCGTCGCGGTTCCAGGCGCTGGGGCAGGGGCGTCGTGGGCGGAGGTTACTCACGAGGGGAGCAAAAGGTTATTATTAGGCGGGCGGCGTTCTGCGATGAATGCCGTGATTGAGGTGATTTTGTTTCCTTGCATGAATACCGTGATTGAGGGGAAAATTGCCGCACGGAGAAGGGGTGCATGGATTCTGGCGAGGAGGGGGTCGCATGAGGGAGGGCGGCGGACAAACCAAAGATTATCGCATCATTAGGAAGTCTTCCTTTTCGTTCTTTTTATGTTGTAGAGATTAAAAGAACCATGAACTCATATAATACCTCATATCCTATTGTGTAGCTCAAAAAAAAGTTATTTATTTATATATATAATATATATATGAAGGGCTCGAGAGAAAGTTTCATTAATATTCATCCATTGTGTATGAATATTTTTTCATAACTGCGTGCGTGTCGCCGCGTGCATTTCTAGTTTATATAAAGGGAACCAAGTGCGGGGCTCTATGTGTCCTTGTTTCCTACCTCGGCCTTCCATTAATGGACAATTAATGAAACCATGATGCACCAACAACATTCTTGGGCAGAATAATATGATACAATAATCCGCCAACCTATAATATATGGGCGAGTAATAATTTAAGGGAAGTTTTGGTAGGGTTCTAGCTTCTTTGGAAAAAAGTGAAGCAATTTGGAAATATGTTTGAATGGCTACAAAAAAGAGAGGTATCAAGAGGTACCAATGGAAGAAGTATTCAAAGGTACCAAATGCATAGTTAAGTGGTGGGTCGGTTCAAAAATTTGGGTCATTGTTGGGGCGAAACTCCGACGAGCGAGAGCGTCGGGCGGCGGCGGCGGTGTTGGCGGCGAGGCGAGAGCTATGAGCTTTAAGATGCAGCAGTTGCGTAATGAAAGCAGAAGATTGGCTGCGCCACAACATTGGCCATTTGGTCTCTTTATTCAAGCTTATAAAGGTACATAGGCCGGGACTCGACATGACTCAACGAGTCCCCCCCGCCCAGTAGCAGTGCGTCGCACCGTTTACTTGCGATTGCGCCGCGTCTTCGACTCCCCATGGCGTGGACTCGACCAGCAGTACCTAGGATGATCTAGCACGCTGGGATCAATCTAACCAACGACCAAATCTAGCAGCGACTAGCTACGACAAAAGATTACATGACTCAATGCATCTAATTAGCTAACAAAACTCCCCCTAATCTTCGTGCACCTCGGCGACTCCCAATGCGCTCACGGCTCCACAAACCTCACCGTCCGAGGGGACTTAGTGAAGATGTCGGCAAGCTGCCTGCCGGTTCCAACATAATCAACCTCCACCTTGCCTTCCTCGTGCACTTTCGCGAATGAAATGATACCGTATCAATGTGCTTCTTTGCGATCATGGTACAGTTCTGCTTAGTGCTATTGCGGACTGATTATCCATGAGCAACATTTGTCGTCTCCTTTGTCCCAAGCATATGTACGCCATCAGCGGCTTAGCCAAACTCCTTGGCATGCGGTAGCTGCGTACAATGTGCACTCGGCCTCACACGATGATGAGCAACTATCTTACATACGTGACGCCAGTCACCCGAGGTTCTTCAGAGGTAGTACACAACACCGTAGTGCTCTTCTCTCGGCTTTGTCGCTGAAATCGCTGTCCCTTTGTAACCAAGCGGCGGCGGCTTGAGTTCGGCTCCACGGAATACGCACCCGTATCAATGGTGCCCTTGACATATCTCGGGGATACGTTTCCACGGCCAGACCCTTGTTGTTTACCGGGCGCCTCCATGTGCCGACTCACAACACCGGCTGCATATGCCAGTCGGATGCAGTGTTGACAAATACACGAGGCTCCCTATGATCTCTCGTATGCCGTTGTATCCACGGCTTCTTCCTCCTTCACTTTCGAGCTTGAGTCGACACTCCATCCGGTTGTGTCGGTGGGATGATTCACCATCCTGCCCTTTCAAGAATCTTGGCAGCATAGGAACTTTGACTCAAGGTGATTCCTTGACTTCTGCTTAACTTCAATCCCCAAATAATAGCTCGAAGACCAAGATCACTCATCTTGAACTTTCTTCTCATCTCTATCTTGAATCCCTCGATGTCACTTGACATTAGGACCAAAAGATTATCGGATCGTCCACATAGACCCCCACAATAAGAAAAGAGCCACATTTGCTTCTTCTATACAACTGCATACTCGAGCTTGCTTCTAACAAATCAAGCCCGATCAATTCCTTGTCAAGTTTATCATTCCACGCTCTCGGTGCACGCCTCAAACCGTATAGAGCCTTTCGAAGCTTCAACACCTTCTTGCGAGTCGCCAACAATAAAACTTGAACTCTGCTGAACATAAGCGGTTTCGACAAATCACCGTTCAAAAATGCAGAGTTTGCGTCCATGTGATGAACACGCCATCCACCTTGTGCAGCTTGGCGCCAACAAAACTCTTACGGTTTCTATTACGTCAGCGGGGCGAAAACTTCATCGAAATCTATACCGGGGCGTTGAGCATACCCTTTAACAACAAAGCGTGCTTTATACTTGACAACTTCTCCTTCGGATTCTTTTTCACTTTGAAAACCCACTTCGGGCCGATGGCTTTTCGATTCGGTGGCGGCCTTTGGCGTCCCACGTTCTATTCTCCTCAATGGCCGTCATCTTTGCTGCATCGCCTCTCTCGGCATTGCTCGGTTAGTGCCTCAACTACGATCTTGGTTCTTCGGCCGACAACTAGACACACCCGGCTGTACTCGAGCCGCTGCATTTCCTGTCGAATCAACGATCAGGTAGGGGTTACCCCGGCCCCGTGGCACACCGCCGAATCTACGAGCCTCTGTTGGTGGCGTGGCCCATTATATCGGCTTGTGGTGTCCACGGACTCCCACTAGGCGTATGTGGATCACCAAGTCATTTGGAATTGACCCGGCGGGAGGCACAGTTCAGCGGCGTCGGGTTGACATCACGCTTTGTTGTCGGATATGGTCACGGTGTCAAAACCCTCCGCGAAAAACTACCAAGTCTTTACTTGTTGCATTCTCGGCGCTTCTCCCTCCCAATTCCATGCACATTTCTCATCAAAGATCACATCACGCAGCGACACCATAAAGCTTGTTGTTGGCGGGATCATATATCGTAACCCGCCGTTCGGCTCATAGAAAAAGACCCAGTCGATCGTCGAGATAACTTGCTGACTCGGGACCTACTAAACTTGACAAAAACACGGCTTGACCAAACGTTCATAGGTGCTTCCTCAGGCTTCTGCCATACCGGGCTTGAGCGGGTTTTGCCCTTGGACTCTTGGTGGTTGACCCGATTCAGTAGATACTTTGCTACCTTGGCGGCCTCTCCCCAAAAGCGTGCGGGCACCTTCATGCTCTTCTTGGCGAGACACCGTACCATCTCTCCACTGCGGTCGATTACGTCGCTCAACAATCCCGTTCTCTTTGTGGCGTGTACCGCTTGTGGTGGTGTTGTGCCGTATGCCATGTTCATTGCAGAATACAACAAACATACACGAGTTGAACTCCCCCACCACGGTCGGTCGGAGCCGCCTTTAGGCGACGGCGACTCAGGATTCTGCCGCCCGTTTTGAACTTCTTGAAATCGCGCAGCGCTTTGTCGCCCGATGCAAGTAACTCCAGCCACATAAAGCGGCGTAATTCGTCGGCGATGGCGAGGAAATACGACTTCCCTCTGGGTGTCGCCGGCGTCACGACGCGAAGGTCGGCGTGCACCAACTCGGCCCCGTTGGCACGGTATGCGGTGGCTTTGGGGAGCGGCTGCGGTGTTGCTTCGGCGCACAACCATCACACACCCTCTCCACGCACCGGATCATGGGTATCCCTTCCACCATCTCCACGGCTCCCTAACTCCTCGGCGACACGAAGTTAAGATGCCCATGCGAGCATGCGAGCCACGCCCAACATCATCTAGGTTTGGCGGTAGGCACGGGGGCGAATAGGTTCACCTTCGCCAGTCTACTGGCGGTTCTTGCGTTCCGCCGATCCGATACAACCACGGCTCCTAAGAGCCCTCGATCTGGCGCTCATAGACTTGCATCACGCCCTTATCGATCGCAACTACGCACCCCCTTCTTCTAGGCTGTCGAGGCTGGCGATGTTGCATCTCGGCGATGGTATATAGTATACCTCGTGAGCACGTGATGTTCTGGTTTCTCCCGGCCATAGTCTTTGCTCCGACCCCATGTATCTCCACGGTAGATCCGTCTCCGAATCTCACTTGCTCGGACTGATTCATCCAGGCTTGCCAACGAATCCACGATTGCCGGTCATGTGATTAGGTGGCTCGTAATCCAACACCCATGCCGTCTTGATATGTCGGGGATGCACTCGATCTTGATTCGGGAAGAGTCTATTGCTTGAGAGTCCCGGTCGTGCCAAACCACGGACCATTGCCACCATGAGGTGATGGTGATCGGCATCTTGCACATGGTGCAGCGTTCTCGGCGCCTCATCGCCGCCACCTTCTTATTTGGACACTCCCTTGCCCCAATGACCATACACGCCGCACTTGCGGCACTTCCCCTCGCGCCGTGGTGGGCCAGATGCCCCATCACCTGCGTTGCGACCTCCCTTACGCCGCCCGCGTCCGCAGGCCTTGAGGTCCCTTCGACATATTGCCGCCCTTTTTCCCTCGGAGGAGGAGGATCCTTGAGGCGAGATCATCGACTTTGTTCACGGGCGCCCACTCTTCCCTCCGTCGGCGCGAGCGCCCGGCTTTATCGGTGACTTGATCCACCGTCGGCTCGAAACGATCCTCGGCTGCCCTAAGACAGCCCACAAGATCCTCGATTGATAGCTTCTTGAGATCTTGAAACATCTCGTCGTCTGACCACTTGATTATACTTGGCGGGCACCACCACGAGGAACTTCTTCACCACTCGTGTGTCGTCGATACTAGTCTAGCCAAGGCCTTTTCGGATCGGTTGCCATCCTGCTGATCCTCGCGGCGAAGTCATCGATCGACTCACCCGCCTTGAATGAGATCGACTCAAACTCGGCAGCTTACGTGCATTAACCTCCTTCACCCTCTCTGCTCCCGGCGCGCTCCCGATTTGATAGCTTCCACGCTTCCTTTGCTGATTTCTTGTTCAACAACATGGGTGTGCATCTCTGAGGCACTCCTCGCATAATGGCACCTAGAGCAAGCTGATCATGGCGGCGCTCTACTTTATCGATCTCGATCGCATCCGCAGATACATGGCTTCAAGATTGCATTGCACATCACGAAGACCACTCTGGTAGTTTGCAGGGTTAGCATCGGCCAAGTCAAATTTCCGGCCGCTGATTCGGGCTCTCATAGCGTCCTTGTCACCCATGTCGGCGGCTATTCGTTCCGGCTTCTTCTTCCTCGAACCAACGGTTCAAGCTTCTAGCTTCCTCAACTCGCCGGCCACCACGAGCGCCTCCTCACGGCAACCTTGCGGCTCCGATACCACGTGTTGGGGCGAAACTCCAACGAGCCGAGCGTGGACGCGGCGGCAGCTGCGGTGTTCGCGGCGGCGAAGCTATGAGCTTTAACGAGATGCAACAGGTGCGTAATGAAAACAGAAGATTGGCGCTGCCCTGGCCGTGGCCATTTGATCTCTTTATTCAAGCTTATAAAGGTACAGACCCGGACTCGACACGACTCAACACGAGTCCCCCCCCGCCCACGAGTAGCAGTGCGTCGCACCGTTTTACTTGCGGTGCGCCCGCGTGCGCTCAGCTCCCCATGGCGTGGACTCGACCAACAGGTACCTAGGATGATCTAGCACGCCTAGGATCAATCTAACCAACGACCAAATCTAGCGACTAGCTTCGACAAAAGATTACATGACTCAATGCATCTAATTAGCTAACATCCGCTTGGAGAATTTTATTAATTTTCTTATTATTTAACTAAAGGGAAATGTATATTAAGACAAATTTTACAATGGTTGGAAAAAACATGGATCGTCCATATATGGGCAAGAACGGACAGTGCTAAAACAGGAGGTCACGTCCCTGAGGCCAGCGCCTGCGGATGCGTTCCCCACAACCACTGGAAGCTTTTGTTCAGGTCAGGCATGGTATTTGCCGTGCGCCACCAGCACTGTGCAGTGGTGTAGCAAGCAGTGTTGGCCTCCTCCCCGATTCTGGCACTGATGACCGCAAAACCTCGGAATGCCTTCTCCACTGTTAGTGTGTATTATCTTTTGTGCTTGTGTAACGTTTGGCTTTTCTAAGCTTCTATGTTTGCCCTCTCTATAGCTCATACTGCTCCTATATACGTACCTGGAACCTCTTCGGACGTAATGTAATTATTTCCTCTAATTACGTTTACAACCACTCCGCTGCTCCTACATCTAATGTTCTTCTGATACTTATATGTTCATTCATCCATCTCCCTCTCTGACGCCTGCCGCTACAGCCTCTGCACGCTCACCTCGCCAAGTTCGAGCTCTGGCTCTGCATGCTTGGCAACCTCTGCCGTGACACCAGCGACGAGGCCACCGTGCTCGTCCCCTTCCTCCAAGAAGCGACAGGTTCGTCGGCGACCCCCAAGGACGAAAGATCAACAAGAAGCTCAATGACCTCTCTCCTCATCAAGAAGCTTGAGTAGCCCCATGGTCCGTGCCCCTCTTCTCATGGTTCAGTTCCTCCAGCTCTAAGAATATCATCAAGAGAGTGTCAAGAGACACCTCAACAACAAGACGTACTACACTATTTCTATTACTAGCACATGGCCATCATGAAGTATTGTTGGTTGTGATCTGTCAGAAATTGCACACGAAAGCCATGCCCTGTTCTGCTCTTCTTCAGTTCCTCCAGCTGTTCCAGTTGGACTCTTGTAATCAAGAGAGGGTTCAAAGATCAAAATGTACTGATTTTCTTGCTACTGTTCAGACGCATTATGTTCATCTTCTCTCCATCGTCATGTATGAATCAATCAATGGAACCTTGCTGATCAATAGTTCAAGTCAATCACTACATAACTTACACGAATCAATGAAGCACATGGGTGGTTCATCTTTTTCTGAAATTGATCGTTTGTACATGAAACGTCTCTTATGTGAATTGAACTGAACAATAGTAGGCCATTGATTTCTGTACACTTCGCATTCAATATCACTGGTAGCCATCCCTGTTCTGTTCTTCAGTTCCTCTAGCTGTAGGACTCATCTTCAAGAGAGAAATCAACATAAAAAGATGTTCTAATTAAATTTCTTACTACTATTCAGGTTCACTTTATCTTCGACTCTGCTCCCCCATCGTGATGTGTGAAACTACGAGCCGTGAAATGGCATTGGGTACTAGTTAATCAACCATTTTCTATGGACTAGCACTTCGAAGGGTAGAGCTCTTTCCGCATTGTTTTTTTACAAAAGGATTCCTGTCCACATTATGCGGCATGTCAGGGCTCACACGCCTTGCACAAGCTAAAAACAGTTCCTGTCCAAACTGGCACACTCAAACTACAAACGTACACAACCAGAACAAAGTGCATGGTCATCCCATGTGAACTCTCCAAGCAGAAGAAAGTGAAGTTCTTCATTCACCATGAGGTCAAGGACAATTCTGTTCACTTTTTGGCGTGCTAGGCTGCTGCTGGGAGGCAATAGCAATGCGATGTCACAAGGGATGCCGCCACGCCACTGAGACAATAGAGCATCTTGTTCCCAGTCTCTCCAATTCCAAATAGATCTTACTACTTTTCCATGTATAAAGCTAAAATTAGTGATGTCCATATATGCCTATTGTCACAAGACAAATTCAGTAGGTATGGAGCTGAGAATAATGAGCCATGATGTGGTATATATAAGAGAATGAGGAAATAGGGTATATGCATGTGTCTCTGCCTCCTACCTCTCCCTTTGGTAGACAATCAATGAATGATGATGCACGAACAGCATGCACGAGACACAATACACTAGTCCACCAACATATGGGCCTATTAATATAAGGGCAAGTTTGGTAGGGTTTTAGCACCATTAAAAAACTAGTTGGGCGCTAGCTTCTTTGGAGGAGATGGATCAATTGGGAATTTTCTTTTTTGGCAAAATAGTTTCTCTTATTTTTTTAAGAACCAATGGAAGTTGGAAGATGACAAATGTTTGTAGTGCCCATGCATATTTAACTTCATTATACAATTCAGAAGTTAGAGGAAAATAAACTAGACCATGTTGAGACAGATGGTGCTGGCGCTATGAGATCAACGTTGTGAAAAACTTCACTCTTTTCCGCCAATAGAGTATTCAGCAGCTATATGGATCTTCCGACTGCTTCAGTATGTGCGCATTTGCAGCTCGAGGTAAGCTCGTTCTCCTTGGAATGGGACTTCAGCTTGTGCCCTGAGCTGCAGGGATCATGCACAGAATGAAGAAGCACGTTGTACGCAGATGGGTGGATCCAAAATCATTTCATCAATGCCCGTTACTTTTGCTCATCAGTGGTGTATGCATGGTTCACCAATTAATTTGCTGCAAAATGATTAAAAACAATCCTACATCAATATAATTAAGAACCACGGTGTTCCAGTACCTAATTGAAGCTAATGCTACTGGCTTTTTTTTTGTTTGTTTTTCATGTCAGTCTTCTGGAGCAACAAAACGACCAAAGCTACCTATTCAAGGTGTGACTACCACTTACTGTGCCTCCTATTCTGAGTAGACGTCACAGTAAGTAGCTAATATGATCGTCCATAAATACTAAATAAATGTTTTGGCTTTACAAAATGGAGAAATGAGTCAGTTAGTGAGTAAGCAACCATGCATGGATATCAGAACACCAGAAAATGAATGGAAGGGCGGGTCCAGATCAATTCAACGAGTTCAATTGTTTTGCTGATCAGTAGAGTTGTGTGGTCGCCAATTAATTTGCTGCAGAATGAAAAAAAGATTTGCATCAGTAGAAAAAGAATCACCGTGTTTCAGTTAATAATTGCAGTTAATACTCATTTTTTCATCTGTTGAGTAGCCATATTGACCGCAGGCAGGCCTCACGCAAAACTGAATAATTCCAAAAGTATGTCTGAACAGAATATTTTTTTAAAGCTTAGAAAAAAGATGGAGCCCCCCACCCAAAAAAAAAAAAATAGAAAACCAGAAGGTGGATGGGGCTAGATCAAAAAATATTCAGCTCTATTTTCTATTACCTGGTGTCTCCAATTCCAAATATACATCTTACTCTAACTTATCTGGTAAAGCAATGGCCATATATAGCTAGCCTCAACTGTATCATTCCTCTCACTAAACAAATTCTCTTGCAACGGGACCGAGAATGAGGCATAATACCCATACATATATAAGAGATGTAGGAAGTGGGGTATATGTATCACGGCTCCATACAGCTATTCAAGAGTGGATACAAAAACAGTTTTTACTTCAGAAATGAAGTGCTTCCCGGCCTGTTCTCGCCACCATGAAATTTTTGACACATCTGGTGTCTCAGCATTGCATCTTCACTCATTTCTTGTTCCAGATGTCTCGCATCCCAAATCGATCATATGCTGCCTTTCCTTGTAGCTAAAATTAGTGGTGTCCATATATGCCTGCTATCACCATAGCGAGTTGTGTTGGTTGGTTGGAGGTGCTGGGAATGAGCCGAAGTGCCATGTATATATAAGAGAACGAAAAGTAGGCGATATGACACGTGTCTCGGCTCCCTACCTCTCTCTTTAATAGACAGTTAATGAAGAGGAAATTAGTGAGCTAGAGAGAAAGCAACCATGCGTGCATATATGAACTCTATTTGGTGTGGCCATGTCAGCACCAAGGGTCACTAGTTGAGAAGAACTCTGTTTTGCTTCTAGGTTGTGTGTGTTTGCCTTACAGCTTTTTGTATCATGACACTCAGTTTTTTGTACCATTCTCGAATGGTAGAGGCTAGAAACTTTGTTCCCTTGTCTAAAAAATATATGAACACTGCTCCCCTATCTCTCTACTTATGAATGACAGGGCAGATCTAGATCACCTCATTGAATACCCGTCATGTTTTTTTTTTTTTTTTTTTTTTTTTTTTTTTTTTGAACTAAAACTGTGGGGCAAAAGCCCCCGGCACTCATATATATATTAAAAAGAAGGGAACAAAGGTTCAAAGAGAACTTACAAAGATCTAACAGAGGTTGCATAAAGGCGAGCAGACTTGAGAAAAAACAGGAAGAAAAACTAAGCTAACCGAAAGAAAGAGGAGAACAGGAGCTATGTTATGTTACAAGGCATTAAGCCAGAGGCGGATGGAGTGATGAAGGACAGGCTTGATCCGAATAAGATGCACGGTGTATGCAGATGGACGGATCAGATCATTTCATCAATGCCCGTTAGGCCGTTACTTTTGCTGATCAGTGGTGTATGCATGGTCACCAATTAATTTGCTGCAAATGAATAAAACAATCCTACATCAATATAATTAAGAACCACGGTGTTCCAGTACCTAACGGCAGCTAATGCTTCTCGCTTATTTTTCATGTCAGTCTTCTGGCAATTGACAGCAGGCAGGCAGGCAGTATTTGCATCGTGTCACGCGTGCCAAGGGAGGCGGCCCAAAGGGAGGCCCAAAAGCGGCGCCACGCACAAGGCCAGGAGGGCGACGCGCCGCCCCGCCTTCCCGTCGTCACCTCGTCATCAGCCGTCATTAAGTAAAAGATATTTAGGGAAATAAAGATAGGAATAAAATAGGAAATAAAGTCAGAATTTCTTTAGATGCAAGTCTCCCCGACTATAAATACAAGGGGTTTGTGTCAGTTGGAATCGATCGAGAAAATAAAGGGTAACTCCCAACAGCTCTGTCTCGGCTGTATCTCTCCCAGCGCCCTCGACCTAGCCACCGCCGCCGCGTCTTCCGCCCTTCCCCCAGCTTCGCGTGCGCCCTAGGGCAGCACCGCCCTCAGCGCCCGACGCCCGCCCAAGGCCGCCGCGTGATCGTGTCACCGACGCCGGAATCCATCCGATGCGTGGCCGGCCTAGTATCAGGAGACTAGGGCGATTCCCACCACCCGATGGCTTCCGGCGATCACAACCGTCTTCAAGATCGAGATGGCCGGCCACATGGACAATCGGCGTTCATGGAGGAGCTCAGCACCATCTTCGGCGACTATGGCGGGGCTATGGCCGGCGCGTTGGGAAAACGGCGGCTGGCATGCTGACAAGCTGCCATGGACAGCGACGCGCCGCCATCGCCATCAACGGCGTACCCGATGGTCACGCCAGCGGCAACCCCGCGCACGTGGCCATGCTGTCCAGGCGTCGCAGCGCCTCCAGCGTCACCTCGGCCACCACCGGCGACATCCCACTGCCATGAGGCGCCGCCCGAGCGGTGGCAGCGTTCCCCCAGGCGCCCGTCGTCACACCCTCCCGCGATCGCCGGCCAGCTGCAAGCAGCGGACCGCGCCTACCCGAGGATGCCCGGCTATACGTGGCCCGGGATCGGATCGAGCGGGAGGCCACCACCGATGTCCACCGCATTTGCTCGGCGAAAAGCCTACCCAACTAGGCCAACGTCCACGAGACCCCAACAATAGCGCGAATAAGTTCCTCATTACCAACTTAACGTCTTCTCGACGCACTTGGAAAGCCAAGAGCATCACGCCGCTACCATCGGCGGCGGCAACTCAGCGGCGTCGCCCGGAAGCGTCGTCTTGGCGTCGCCCGGTCTCAACCATGGCGTCCTCGCATCGGCGACATAAGCCAATGACAACTTCTGGCGTCCTCAACGCCGACACCTGATGACACTTCCAAGGGGGCAACACCAATAGCAACGGCGCCCCTCCCATGAGGCGCCGTCATCGACCGGCACGCCGACAACTTTGGACCCACGACACCCTCGACATAAGCCATGCCTACCATCGACAGCGGTCTTCAGCTCATCATGGGAGCGCAAGCCAACATCGACATCACCAACGGCGCCCCCATGAAAGCCATCACCGGCGTGATCGCCGATCTCAACCCGGCGTCATCGACATCGACACGTCTCAAGAAAGCCCCCAACGACATCAGCTTCGACCCACGGCGTTGCCAGCGACATCGCGAACCACGGCGTCATCATCAACAACAACACCAATGTCACTACGAGGGA
Source organism: Hyparrhenia diplandra (assembly GCA_015847255.1). Taxonomy (NCBI): domain Eukaryota; kingdom Viridiplantae; phylum Streptophyta; class Magnoliopsida; order Poales; family Poaceae; genus Hyparrhenia; species Hyparrhenia diplandra. The sequence continues at coordinate 574,892 of JADLZK010002112.1, forward strand.
CACAATGGCGTCACCAGCGTTCCCGGCGTCGTGACCTCGGCCGGCATAGCGGGCGTCACCGCAACAACAACTCGGGGACACACGAACAGCGGCGACCCCCGGCAACCGGCTTCATGATGACAGCACGAGCTCCAAAGCCAAAAGCCCCCCATCAGCGGCTTACGTCAGCGGAACATCATCGGGACAAAGACATGGTATGCGCTATCCACGATAATAGCGGTACTTCTACGGTTCATCGCATGCCAAGCAAAGGTGCCCTTTGGAGGGGCTGGGACACCTCCACCGCGATGTAAGCCCTTGCGGCTTCAAAGCTGCCCATCTCACGGTGACCTCGCCGGCAACCTAGGGCCGCGGGGCGGGCGAGGACCGATGCGACTACCTCGGCACCTCAAGTTCGCCCAACGGCCTCTCGCCTCATGGGGAGAGGCCTACAGCGAGGCGCCCGCTCAAAGTTTCTGGCCGATCCGCCTCGCTCGTCTCCTCACGCGCCCCTCCTCCACGTCCATCGCACAACTTCGGCGCGGGCAATGGACGGCGACATGAGCGCGACATCACCAGCGGCTTAGCTTCGGCTATGGTAGCGGGGCGACTCGAAAGGATTAGCGTGGCGTGGGCGGCGTCGCCTGTCGAGCGGTGGGGAGATGTCATGCCCAGGACTGGGTCTTGGGAGGCGTCCGCCCAGCCCAAAGGGGGAGCACCGTCGCGTGGCCACCAAAAAGAGGGAACGGCCCACCAATGCGACATGAGGTACATGCCACGCGCCGCGCGGTCTTCTACCCGTCTACCTGCGTCACCTAGCGCGGAGGCCCTCATCCTACCTCAACTTCGCTACACAGGCCGACAACAAGTTACATGGCATCGCGGAACCATCAAGCTCGGCGGGGAGCACTAGCTTGAGGCGCCGCTCAAGCAATGGAATCCCACCCGGTCGAGGCCAGCATCGAGAAGGGTCGGCGTTCTCATCTTCGTCCAGCTTATTCCCTCTATACAAGTGGATGCAACAAACCCGGGACATCTTTGCCCCGATCGACCATCCCGACAACGGCCGTGCGAGAACCACGTAGCGAGGGCGGCGCAACACCCTGATTTTAAAAAATACAAATAAAATAAATAATATTTATGTTGACGCGTGGACTGAAGATAGGATTAAAAATTTGACTTTTTGAATTATAAGTCATATGGAAGATCAAAGACCGTGGTTGCGTAGATCTCGTCGAGGCGAATTTGTTTGACTACTAACTTGTTTCGTTTCAATGTTGTACAATTTTTACTGGAGTCGTTGAATTTGGACCGTCGGATGTAGCCTAGGAAATTCCTTTTCCTTGTCGTTCAAGGAAAAAAAAAATGCCGAGTTCTTTTCCTTCCGGCTCCTTCCTTCCAGCGCCGCCACCCTTCCCGTTCTTTCTCTCCCTCACGCGGCTGCCTCTGTTCTCATCTGTGCCGCTCCCTCCTTGAACACACACCATCTTTTGGCGCAGCTGCTGTTGCTCCCGGCTGCCGCAGGTGGTGCTGTCCCAGGCGTGAGCTTGGCCCCTCCAGTTCAGGTGTGTACGACATCTCTTCCTACCTGCTGTTGTTGCTTAGGCGTATTGGTTCCTACTTCTTTTTTTCCCTTCAATTTTGTACCCATGCTGTTATTGCTGACCTGCTGCTGTGGCGCATCTTCCGCTCAGTTCTTGGACCGGTGGTGCTGCTGCAGGTCTGCTGGTACTCCCGTCCAGGGGCAACGGATCAGGGAACCGGCCCAGGGGGAAAGGGTCATGGCTGCTGCTTGCCCCTAATCTGGTACAGACTCTTCTATTCTTGATGCAGAGTTTTGATTGGCCTGGATATGGTTCAGTTCAGTCCTGCATAGTTTTTACTAGTGGATTGAGATTGAAATTACAGGAGCTAGGTACTAGTCGTAGTGTGCCCTGTTCCTGTGAATCGATATGGGCTGTGCTCAAATTGGATTTGGCAACCTTGTAATGGTCTGAGATGCCGATCAGGATGTTCTGGATAGCTATGGCAAAAGGAAAAATAATACGATAGACCACGTCCGATCGATTTAGATTCTTATTTTTATTTTAAGGAGCTAATTGTTGTACGCTAGAAATTCCAGCCTGTGCTTCTACCAAGCAAAGGCACTAACTTGTCAACTCATCATTTCAGCATGATTTCTCTTAGATGGTTCGGTGGTCAAAGGAATAGATGATATACAGAAATAAATTACTAAATAACTGAATGGAGTCGTAGAATAATCTTCCCATATAAATAAATTAAGTTTATTGCCTACGTTCACTATTATTTAGAGTGGTTTTTGAGTTCTGTGTGAACCATGGTTGTTCAGGTGTTGGCGAGTTGGTAGAGCAGGACCTAAGCTGTTTTTCAGGGCGCTCGTTGCATCGCTAAGCCAAGTGCATGATGAATCTTTTGTTTTGGGCTTTACGCCTATTGTTCAAGTTTTTCTTTTGCTCTCTATTGTTCAAGTGGTATATATTTCTGGTTCATGTTCAAGTTCCGAGTTCATGAGATTCAAGTTTCAAGGTTTCATTTACATTCAATTCTGGTGCGGTTTATCCGGAGGTGCAATTGGTTCTTATATTCAAGTGCCTGTGGTAAGTGCTGGCCCCACTTGCTTTCGGCTTTTACGACCAAATGCTAAGGAGTATTCAAGTCTTTGTCCGTTTGGCCGGAAACTACTATTCAAGTGATGTTCCAGTTATTTCTCACGAATTCCAACATGACATTCGTTATTTTGGTTCTATTGTACTTCTTTGAGTGTTTTACTCACCCTTGTGTTTATTTGGTTTTAGGTACCAAATGGCGTGTCATGCATGGGAATAATTGGGGTAGCTTCCTCATGAGCACGAGCCTTTTGTCTACTACTTCACTCTTTAAAACTAAGTTTGGCACTTTAATAACTTAGTTAAATGTCACCTAATGGTCATTCGCAGCTATTGGTGTTTGTGCTTGGGATAGTTCTTTTACTTTATCTGAGCTGTGATGTGATGCTTGTGATCTTTACATGATAAATTGTGTTTATGAGCTGTGATTTAATTGTCGGATGTCTTGGTTTTAGGGGAAGTGCTGCATAGAAATTTTTAGTTATCTCTGTTTTAGTAGAAACTAGGTGTGGAGTGGTAGCCCAGGTGGTTTCCCTAGGCTTTGGGGCGTTACGCATTGTCGAGAGAAAGGGGGATAATCACGTGCCAAGGGAGGCGGCCCAAAGGGCCCCTAAGCCCAGCGCCGCACAAGGCCGGGGAGCGGCCGCCGCCGCCGCCGCAACCTCCCGTCGTCACCTCGTCATCGGCCGTCATTAAGTAATAGATATTTAGGAAATAAAGATAGGAATAAAATAGGAAATAAAGTCAGAGATTTCTTTAGATGCAAGTCTCCCCGGACTATAAATACAAGGACTTTATGTCGGTTTGAATCAATCGAGAAAATAAAGGGGTAACTCCCAACGGCTCTGTCTCCGGCTCTATCTCTCCCACGGCGCCCTCGCTGCTTGTTGCCCGCCGCTTGCGCCGCCCCCTTCCCGCCCCTTCCCCAGCGCCGTCGCGCCGACGCCCCTAAGGCGCCGTCGATCGTGTTGGTTGCCAGGGAATCCATCCGATTGCGTGACACATGTTGGATTTTTTTATGATGCGTTTGACTGCGGGCGCCAGCGAGAAAATCATACGTCTTAGGTGAAATAGATCAACTGATTCCAAAATGAGATCGGAATGCCACCTGAATATAGCTCTTGTGATCCAGTGCATTTGGCAACTGCATGAGAAGGATGACATGCACGCTGGGTCCTGGGGGTGGGGGGTTGTACGGCCACTATACCGACTTGTAGTTTGTACCAGTTCTTTACCAACCAATGATGCAGCGCTAATTTACCACTTTTTAGCAAGTGGTGTCTGACACTATTTTTTGTTGGGTGGTAGAGTAAGTGAGATGGGTGGGGGGTTGTATGGCCACTATACCGACTTGTAGTTTGTACCAATTCTTTACCAACCAATGATGCAGCGCTAATTTACCACTTTTAGCAAGTGGTGTCTGACACCTATTTTTGTTGGGTGGTAGAGTAAGTGAGATCTAAGGACATACGACAACAAAGGGTCCATTAGAATTCCGATCCGGGAGTCCAAAGGAGCTGCTAGCTCGATCAAGTGACAGTTGCTTTGTCCCTCCTGTAGAAAAGCTCACTATACAAAAAGAAGGCTGTGGATAGAGGGAGCCTGGGGTCAGCTGCTTCCATTGGATCTGCCATGCCTCCTCCTCCATCACAAAGTCGGTCTTTCTTGCTTCATCTTTGAATCACTCAGCTTTATTTTGTGTTCTCGGTGTCTCCGAGTCCAAGATATACGTCTTACATCTTGTCCAAGTAGGTAAAAGTGCCCGTATGTAGGTACCCTCATTTTTATCACTCCCGGTCACTAAAAAATTTTGTTTCTATAAGCCTGAAATGAGCTATGAAATGGCATACCTATATAAGAGCAATTGTGAGTGTGTGTGTGGTGGGTGGGGGTGGGGGGGGGGGGGAGGTTGGTGAAGTTGTGTATATAACTGCACCTTATTACCACAACTTCGCTCCATAATTTAGAGAACAACAGTTCACGTACTATTGCAGGATAAGACCATCTAATTAGTGCACATAATAATATTCATCTAAATCCTATAAACTGCCATGTGCAAGCACGGACCATTGGCAGCTAGATAATTTCTTTTCTATTATGCCTATTGACTATGGCTACACACTCAAACTCACCACCAACATAAACGAGCCATCATCCCAAGACCATAAGAGATGCACATCGCGAAGAAGAAGAAAGTAGCTTCGTGAGAGAGTTAGACTGAAGAAACAGATTTCAAAAGTTCCTGTATTTTTTGTACCACTCTGAAGCCGGGGGGGCCTATAAATACCCCGATATCGTTGTAAAAAGTGTTGAATGGTCACTCGTAAACCATTTCATCATCAATAAAGTGTTGTGTTGAGCAATCACCCAACATCTTGGCGCCCACCGTTTGTGTGAGCAACGATCTACCCACGACCACCTAAGAATCATGGGAAGGCCTCCCAAGAACAAGTCGGCAGAAGTGCTGCCGGAGAGATACAACAACGAAGATGAAGCACCTAGAACAGCGAAGACAACATATCCAAAAAGTTGCCCCCAAAAGAACCAAAGCGAAGAAGCAAGAAAGCTGCAAGAGTTAGAAGAATTGATCAAAAAGCGAGAAAAGAACTTGAGGGCTTGCGGCCCGGAACCAGAGAAAAGATATTGAAACAAAGAATAGAGGAAAGGTAGGAAAAGATAAGAAAATTTGAATGAGGAACTCGCGCGATCAAAAGAACGAAGTCATCATCAGCGATGAAGAAATCAAAACAAATCAAAGCAATGAAAAGGCAATAGTCTGTCGATCGAGAATCTCCATTATCAATAGATCTACAAGCGGCAAAATGGCCAAAAAGGCTTCCAAGTTCAATGTCATACCAACATATGAAGGCTTAACGGATCCAAGACAATTTTGATGAGCTTGGCATTTGTTGAATCGGGGAGGAGGGAGATGATAAAACATTTGCAAAAGCACTCATCATGGCAATGAAAGGACCAGCCGAGAAATGGTGCGCTTCGCTCAAGCCAAGATCATTAAAAGTTGGGAACAGTTGAGAACAACTGTACGGTCGATTCAAGGATTTCAACACACGGGGTTAACAAAGTGAGGACTTGTTTGACATCAAACAATATCCAAAAAAGAACCAATTATTCAGTACTATAAAGGTTCATCAAATGAAGACCCAAATACCGGATGTATCGGGGCGAAGTCGTAATCATTTACTGTCGAAGGCCTCGAGGCGGGACAATTGTCTTCGCATTTGAAGGGAAAGACCAACAAGCATGTCGCTCAATTGTATGAAGAATTTCAAAAATATGCAAAATCGGGATGACGAAAAGAAAACCGAAGAAGAGAACACCCAAAGAAATCAAGCGAAGCCAAGCAATCAATTCAAACCACAAAAATTTTGAGCGAAGACCATACCAATATCAATATCGGCCCGCCACTTGGCGTGAATCAAATCAACAATGAGCAAAGCGGAGATAATATTAGGGTTCAAAACAACCGGCGAAGTCAATATAACAACGAAATTTCAACAATAATCAGAGGGGTTATAATCAAGCAAGATTCGGAGAAAGAAGAATGTTAAAACCGAAGAGATGTATTGCATCATTCATATTGGCAATTTTGGTCATACCTCCAAGATGTGTCCCATGGTAAAGAAAAGTATATAGAACAAGTACAACAAAGGGCAAAGTGCTAGAGAATCAAAGATCCATAAACTTCTGTCCCAAGCAAGTACTTACGCATAATCAAACATACTATGATCCAAGTTACAACCAACAAGTATTCTGGGACCACCTCAATATACAATTGTCAACCCGCGGCAATGGCTCGCCACAATAGGGACAAATACAAAATTACAACTTAGAAGCCTCGGTGGCAAACAATACCCCAAACATTCAAAACAATGGTTCACCGGTGTGTGTCGGCGACAAGCGGCAGAATAATGACAATTTGTGGAGGAAGCTTGACATAGAGCATGCAACAAGCAGCTGAGAAAGAAAACTATTTTGAGAAGAGTCAATGCAATAACAATGGAAGGACCTTACAAAAGAAAACAAGATGGTCACACCAACCAATCATCTTCCCGCGAACAAGACATGAAACTCAAAAGATTATCCACACATGGATGCCATGGTCATAGAAGCAAACATTGATGGATGGGGCGTTACAAAAGATTCTAGTGGATGGAGGAAGCTCATGGTTATACTCTTCACCGCATCAACATTGGATGCAATGCAAATCAAAAAGGCAAAACTTAGGAAAGGCGAGAATATCGCGGTTGGCCGGTGGAAAAAGGATAAATTCAATTGGAAGAATTGTCTTTGCCCGGTATCCTTCAAAACACAAAATAATGCAAACGAGAATAAGTAGCATTTGATGTTGTTGAAATGCATAGCGATTACAAGCGCAATATTCGGAAGAGGAAGCTTGAACATCTTCGAATTTTGTAATCAATTACTCCCTACTTATGCATGAAAGTCCCGGCAATCAATGGACCAATATCAATTCACCAATCAACGAGAAGCAGAAACATTGAAAAAGGATTCAACTCCCGGCTCAAAGAAATGTCTTAGCCATCGAGAAGAAATGGGAGGAAGAAAATGAAATGAGAGAGCAGCGAAGTCACAAAAGAAAGTGAACATGTTCCAATGCGAAACCAAAGAAGTTTTGCTAGACCCAATGGTAACAGGACAAGAAAGTCATCATAGGCGCCAATCTAGCAAAGGAAGAAGAGGGCAGTTGATAAGCTTTTTTGAGAAGTAACCAAAGGCGTCTTCGCATGGTCGACAAAGACTTAGAAGAGTCGGCCGGGGACATTATTGAACATCGCCTAAATATCGATCCAAGTTACAAGCCGAAGAAGCAAAAAATTAGAAAGTCTCTCAGAAACCGGAACAATGGCGCGAGAAAGGCTGAGTAAAGCTGCTCGATGCAAAGGTCATAAGAAGTCCAATTCTAACTTGGTTAGCCAACATTGTGATGGTCAGAAGAGCAATGGAAAATGGAGGGATGTGTATCGATTTCCGCAGATCTCAACAAAGCTTGCCCTTAAAAGACAACTTCCCTCTACCAGAATCGACACACTTGTCGTCGGGGCGTAGGAAGTGAAATGCTAAGTTTCCTTGATTGCTTCTCCGGATACCATCAAATCTACATGAAAAAAGAAAGGCGAAGAAAAGACAAGCTTCATCACCATTTGGAACTTCTTTGCTTTCAAAGAATGGCGAGGAGGGCTTGCCAATGCGGGTCAAGCTTCATTAGAATGACGGTAGCACTCAAAGATCAAATTGGAGACAATCTGGCGGCATATGTTGATGACATAATTATAAAAAGCAAGCATGAAGACCACATAAAAGGACTTAAAACAAACATTTGAGGCAGGAGTCAAACCTCAAACTCAACCACGAAAAATGCACCTTCGGATTACAAAAAGGCAAAATCCTCGGATGCATACTTTCAGCAAAGGGCATCGTTAAATGGAAAAAGATAAAAGCGATAATGGAAGCAGTTCAAAAACATCAAAGACATTCAAGCGGCGGGAAGATTGAAAATAGATTCATATCAAAGTCAATGAGAAAAAAGCTTTCAATATTTCAAGCTTGAAAGGGCGAAGACAAGCGCATGGGGAGAGGAACTTGAAAGCCTTTGAAGAACTAAAAAATATCTCCAATCCTTCAACATTAACTACACAAAAGCGATCAGAATTGCTCCTTTACATCAGCATCGCGAAAAGGCCGTAGCGTTCTAGTTCAGAGAAGAGAAGAACAACGTGAAGAAACAGAACCAATCTCTTTTGTCTCAAATTAATGCGGGTCCAAAAGATGTTTTATTCGAGAGATTGAAAAAGATAGCATATCGGTGCTTATGGCAACAAAGAAAATTGAAGCATTATTTTTTTGGCACACAAAGTAAGAATCCCAACAAATCAACCCCTCAAGGATGTACTCCAAAGTTGTGAAATCCTCGGAAGACTTCGGCAAGTGGGCAGCGAAATCTCACAATACTTCATTTGAATTTGAAAAAGAACAACAATAAAATCACAAGTATTGAGATTTCATCTCGGATTGGACACCGGCAACAAGTCCGCGAAGAGCAGAAAGACCAAGAATGGACCCTATCTTGTCAAGAATGGACAATGCTGCGGCGAGACATGGGGCTCCGAGGCTGGGGTAAGGCTGCGATAATGACTTAATATACAGTGTCGAGATGAAGTATGCGGCAAGACTAGAATTTCGTTGCACAAATAATATCGCGGAATATGAAGCGATGCTGGCTGGGGCCGCTTAAGGCAAAACAGTAAATTCAAAAATCTTGATCAAAGCGATTCACAAGTAGTAGCGAGGACATGTTGAGAAAAATTACAAGGTAAAGACCACGAACTAGCGAAGTATTTCTGATGTCGAGATCAAGAAAAACACTTGAAGGTTTCACGGTGCGAAGCATTTCAAGAACAAATAGCGAAAGAAGCCGGATGAAATTGCATAGCGGCGGCTCAAAGTTAAATTACCACGGATGTGTTCTATCAAGTACTTTCGGAATCTTCGATAAAGGCAAAAATTGAAGAACCAAAAATATGTACATATTGAGGAGGCGAAGATTGGAGATCGAAATAATAGCCTTCACGAAAGGGTTCTCGAACCCGAGCGAGTCGAAGAAATAGAATAAAGCACAAAACAAGAAATTACAAGCTCATCAATAATCAACTCTTCAAGCATGGCATTTGTGAACCATTACTCCAAGTGCATCTCAAGCGAAGAGGAAGGGAAAATTACTTCCAAGAAATACATAGTGGAGTATCGCGAGGAAATCATGCGGGGCCTAAGAGCCATAGCGGGAAAAGCATTGAGACAAGGATTTTATTGTGCTTGACCCCGAGAAAGATAGCAAAGGAAATCGTAAAAACTTGCCCAATTGCGGATTTCAGCAAGCAAGTCAAATGCCCCGACAAATCAATTCAACACATAGAACCAACTTGGCCACTTGCAAGATGGGAATAGACATCATTGACAAACTTCCTCCAACCCAAGGCAACTATCAATATGCGGTTATAGCGGTTGAGTATTTACAAAGTGGATAAGCCAATCACAAATATGTCCTCAACAACTATGAAGAAATTTCTTTTGGCAAAATATTATATCTTGATTTGGAGTCCCCAGACACATAACTGCGGATAATGGGACTCGATTTGGCCGGTGAAGACTTTAGAATTATTGGACTTGGGAATTCAACTACGCGCTCCCGGTCAAATACCCGCGGTCCAACGGAAGTTGAGAAAGAGCAAATGGCATAATATGTGTGGGAATATCAAAAATCTAGTTGGATTACCAAAAAGGAAAATGGGTTGAAGAAGCTACCAAGAATCATTTGGAGTCATAATACTTCCACAACTAGGTCAACAAAGTTCACACCTTTCAAGTTGTTTATATGGAGATGAAGCAATGACTCAGGAAGAAATCAATTCAAAAGGTCCAAGAACAAATGTGGAAAATAACAATGAGAAGAGGATCAAAAGACAAGCAAGATTTGATCGAAAGAAAAGAAACCAAGGCATGTTGAACCTAAGAAAGTATCAAGAAGAAACAAGCAAGTGGTACAACAAGAAAGTAGTAAAAAGAGAACTACAACCGGGAGATTTTTGTTCTCAAGAGAAAGAAAGCGAAGACAGGTGGGAAAGTTTCGGCAAAAATGGGAAGGACCATTAAATTCGTAACAAGATCAAGCAGACAGAAGCTCCTACCATTTAGAGAATCTCAAGGGAAGAGTTAAGTCATACATGGAACATCGAGAGATCTTCGCCAAATACTATCCTTAGATTTTCTTTTCAATTTTTGTAAATCGCAAGCTAGATTCAATTTCTTAGGAGCATTTTATCAATTCAATAAGAGCTGCACTCTTTTTCCCTCGGGGAAGCCCTTAGCGGGGTGAGTGGTTTTAGCGGCGAGACTCTATTGTAAATTCACTCATATCAAATATAAATGAAAAGTAGTTTCCCCAAACCATGAGTCCGGCATTTGCATTTTACTTCTTTTATGAAGTGGCGAAAAGCAAAAATTACTTTACATCATTTAGAGTTGTCCGCGAAAACAATTAGGTAGGTATAATTTAAGCAATAAAAACTAAAATTATCACCTACATAATTTCTCCTAAGGAAAATTTTGGCTTCAAATCGAAGTCGCCGGCTCCCGCCTTAAAAAAGAAGGGGCGGCGTTTTTCAATTTCTCTAAGGAGAAAATTTTGACTTCAAGTCTTCGGCTCCCGCCATAAAAAAAAGAAGGGGCAGCGTTTTCAATTCCTCTTAGGAAAAAATTTTGGCTTCAAATGAAGTCTTGGCTCCTTACGCAAAAAAAAGGGGCGGCGTTTTCAAATTTCTCTAAGGAGAATATTTTTGGCTTCAAATCGAAATCTTCGCTCCCCCGCAAAAAAAGAAGGGGCGGCGTTTTTCAAATTTTCTAAGGGAAAATTTTGGCTTCAAATAAGTCTTCGCTCCCACTCGCAAAAAAGAAAGGGACAATGTTTTCAAATTTCTCTAAGGAGAAAATTTTGGCTTCAAATCGAAGTCTTCACTCCCCGCCGCCAAAAGGGGCGGCGTTTTCAAATTTCTCTAAGGAGAAAATTTTTGGCTTCAAATGAAGTCTTACGCTCCCTTACCGTAAAGAAAGGGGCGAAGCGTTTTTCAAATTTCTAAGGGAAAATTTTGGCTTCAAACGAAAGTCTTCCCTACTTCGCTAAAAAAAGAAAGGGGCGGCGTTTTCAAATTTCTCTAAGGAGAATTTTGGTTTCAAAATCAAAGTCTTCGCTCTACTTGCCGCCAAAAAAAAGGGGCGACATTTTCAAATTTCTCTAAGAAAGAAAATTTTTTGCATCAAATCAAAGTCTACCATTGTTACAAAAATCTTATATTATACAAAATAAACCATAACATACAAAGCGTTTTATTTGAATATACAAACTCTCCGGGAAAAAAACTTTCAAAATTCCGGAGAGGCAACACTAGTTCTTTGCCTCACTCAAGATATCTTCAACAATACATTGATTATTTTTTATCCGCCGTATCTTGGGAAACTATCTAAAAAACATAGCTTGGGGGCGCACTTGAAACGACGTCGAAAAGAGAAACGCAAAGGAGTAAGAACTACTTAAGATTAGAACTCAAAGGGAAAGCTCGACTACACAAAAATTTACCTGTCCAGCGAGTGCACTAGTCGCAGCCTGAGGCATACCGCCAGAACAGTCTTTGCGTCCAGTTCCCAAAGCGGCTTGTCCACAAAACCACCAATATCAAGACTGAGGAGGGCTCGACTCCAAAGCTGCTCAACAGAGTTATCCTTTACTGATCATAAGAGTAAAAGCGGGTATCATATCTGGCGCGGGGGCTTAAGCGAGGAACAACGCGGGGAGATATTCAAAAAGAATCAAAATTCGCCAAAATAAGCATAAAGCGTCTTGGCGTCAAGAATAACCGTGGTTAGGAAACCATAAAGATAACCATAAAATAGCAGAACTAGACAAACTGTTAACTTAACAAATTTCTGGCCGAGGTTTTGAGTCAACATGTCTCTCTCCTCAAAACACTCAAAATAAAAATCAACAATCCACACTGAGCTAGCCCCTTCGCTC